>CM034301.1:43324478-43938959 GCA_019925795.1 Dendrobium chrysotoxum
AACTCGACTCGACGCTACTCGTTTACACCCCCAGCCTTTGCTGTAAAGTACAAAGTAAATGACTCATTAAAGAATGCTAAACAAACATATGAGATTGATTATCTTGAAATTTTCTCTATTATTGCTAAAATGAATATTGTATATTATTATTATTATTAGCAGCTAATAAGGATTGAAAAATATAACAATTCGATATGAAAAATGCCTTCTTACAATATGATCTAGAAGAGGAGGTATCTATGTAGTTCTCATAGGAATTTGGCTCAAATATATATAAACTAAAAATATATTATATGGATTGAAGCAATCTCCAAGGTCATGATATGGGAGGTTTGACAAAGTCATGCTCAACATGGGGTACAACTAGAGCCAATACTACAACATGAATTTAAAATTTGAATGGAACAAGTCAACCATCAATATTGCACATAATCTCATGCAAAATGGCAGAATAAAATATAATGAAGGAAATATACATATTTTGAAGAAGTTAGATGGTAGTTTAATATGTACTCTGTTCATTGTCATAGTTGGGCAACTTGCAGACACTTATTAAAGAATTATTAGGAACAACACAATGTTTAAAAAATTTACATTTAAGCTTGGAATTGACAACATGCTTCATTTGCTTGAGGGGGGTGTGTGAAAAATTAGTCTCCATCAATTCTGCCTCCATTAATGTTCCACCAAGTCCAACAGTTATTTTTCTTATTCACTTCATGCCATCTCAATATTTTCTGGGATTATTAGTGCTACCTCATCAGTATGTGAGCTATTGTAATTATTATTATACCTACTCATAGATTTATGGACTATTGTAATTCTTCAATAATTATTATTACTTGATTTTTTAATATTTCTTATTAGAAGTTCTTCTAGGATTGTATGAATACTATACAAAATTTGAAATGAATGCTCAACTAGTTCTCTCCAATTCTTGCTAGATATCATTATTAATAGCACATGAACTTTGAAATGAGATTGGCATGAATCGATCATAGATTTATCTTCAATTCTCTCTAATTCTTGTCAGATATCTGTCTATAGATGTGCTTTTGACCTTTATATGATCTTTACTTTTTTCTATATTTTGGGGCTCAAGCAGCTGTTTCATTTGCTTAACGTTTTATGTCATGTTATGATTACTATTTTGTTAATGACATTTATTTTGATAATTAAAAATTGGCGATACTTAACAATTTTTATCTTTATTCATCAGTTCAGTCATGCTCATAGAAAAGTTTAATTTATTATTGTGACTAATTAGCCATCTTCTTTCAGTGATGGCCTTTATTTATCCCTTAATTATTAAAATTTTTGCGTGTGTTTCAGGTTAGAAACAATTTGTTCGCTTGAAGATTTATTTTGTGGCGTGAAGTGTATTCAGTTTGAAGACAACTGCATTAGACTTTCACTGAGGACACCTATACCTTCTATGGATTCCTTAAGTCTCCAAAAGAAGCTTGACTGTTCCTTGGAGCGAACTGCCTTGGATCATGAGTTGTTAATACAAGTGACTGACCAAATGGAACTTAAGAATATTGAGGTATGATTTACAAAGTTTTTGAGGAGCTACACAATCTTTTATTTGCCTAGGAGGCTTGATATATCTTACAGAAACTCAAAATTATGCAATAAATTTAAATTATTTGAGTAATGCAGAGTTTAGTCTCCGGCTGATGTGTGTTGATTTTAATTTTTCAGTGCTGTCTTTGATGTTTAGTATCAGTTATATCAAGCACAGGCTTGAGTTACTTCTGCTTGATTTAGGCTGGTTGGAATCAGCTCATCTGCAAAACTATATAGTTCTTAGCCGCCTGAGGATCCAATTCATAATGCTGTATGTATCAATAAAGAGTACCTAACATGCTCTATATGAATTATAAACTAGCTTAAGATAGTTTCTCCTAATAGATTATAGTAAGAAGACCTCCAGTATGACCATAATTTAATTACTATTTTGGCTTGGTTGACTTCGGCTGAAACTTAACCCAAGCGTGAAACTTCTCCTGAACTGGTTCAGACTAGGCCCAGTATGGGTTCTTTTTGGAGATCTGAAAAAATTTTCAATCCTATTTGTTGTTTTATGATTTTCTTAATTTAGAAATTGGCGGAACTCCTCTGTAACTGAATAAAGCATGACAATTACAAAATTATAGAGTCAACAAGAAATCAAAGGAAAACAATGAGATAAAAAAGGGAAATCAAGCAGTACTTCTAAAATGATCTAGTGATCTGTTAGGAAGATTTACGGAAGCCTTCTTTTCTAAAATAAGGCGTGCCTTATTTCGATGACTAAAATCCATCCAAAAATTTGCTTGGGATAACGTATTGAAATAGATTGATTATTTAGTCATCCTTGATAATATTTGTAAAATATTTGTTGTCTTTTCATTTTAGTGTTTTAAAGAGCCAAGAGTAGGAAGATGTTGAAGGATCGTGGGACCTACAAGTCAATAAATCTTGATATGGATCTTTGAGCATATGGATGATGAGTTCTAACCATTGGATCAATCCTATTATAGCCCTTATGCATTCCGTGTGCCTCCTCTTTGTATTTTAGTCGCTGGTCCCTCTAGGGTTTTTTTTTTGGTAAATAGCTTTGTTCTTTTTATTGTATGCCTTTTGGAGAAGTTTATAAACACTTTCACCCTTTGTGCAAAATCGAATAATAAAATTCCAAGTAAAATTTTCTACCTTTTTTACTTTTCTACATGATATCAAAGCAAGGTTTGGGTTTTCGCCTTCCAATATTTTTTTCTCTTTTCTTGTCGAGATTCTTTCTTCTATTTATCATAGCTGATTTTTTTAAGTTTCTTCCAAGAAGTTGACTATCATAAATTCTGAAAATTAGACTAAGGGAGAATTACATTAGTTATAAGCCTTGTATCTTCTGAATGGGAGAAATTATTTGAAATGATCATTAATTGTAAAGACTTTCCTAAAATAAAAGGGAAATATCCATCATCTTGTGAATTTTCCTTCTGTGCTAAAAAATCCAAAATGTGTGCTTTGAGATAAAGTGGATTTTATGATCATTGTATGGTAATTGAATACCATGTTGCTTGAAATCAATGGGCTATGCATGTTTTTCTCTATTGCAAATTTAGTTTGGGGCGTCGTCAAACAATTGTACTTAAAAGTGAAGGATGTTCTTATTTACGAGTTCAAAATTAAAATTTCAACAACCAAACAAAGCTAACCTTCATGTTATTAAATATTTTAATGCAACGAAGGTTTATTGGCTTCAACTGGATTATTGCCAAGAGCCAAGATGACATGCTACAATGATACTATCATACTCAAGCACTTTATAGAAAGAGAAGTAGTGTTTGAGTTCTTTGTATAACTCAATAATAACTTTGACCAAGTTTATATCCAAATTTTAACAAGAGAATCTACCATCACTAAATGAGATTTTTTTCTCTCATATGAGTCAAAGTATACAGAATAATTGTAATTCTCGATGCTCTAATCTTGGAAACATCTACCATGACAATCACTTAACTCCAAGGTAAATGACTTACTGTTATAGGCTCCTTTCGTAAAGAAGGGGGGAAAATCCTTCTTTTAAAGGCAATATGTGGTGCAACTGCTATGAGAATAAAATCATGATATTTACCCACTATGGTGCCACCTTATTTATAGCTGAAGTTCGTAAGTCCGGTATATATAGGTCGTTGCAAATTTTGAATAGCTAGATCAACATCAGACACTGTTTAAACCTAAAATTGTGAATCCTAGTTTATTAGATCTCTTTGATAAGCCCAAGCACAAATACAACAACAACATCAAGCCTTTATCCCACTACGTGGTCTCGGCTACATGAATCCTTTTTTTTCCATTGTGTCCTGTTAAAAGTCAAATCTCGTTTAAATCTAATAAAGAAAGATCATTTCTAATATTTTCTAACCAAGTCTTTTTAGGTCTACCTCTACCTTTCTTAACATAAGTCAAATCTAAGACCTCAACTTTCCTAACCGGGTCATCGGGAGGCCGCCGTTTTATGTGACCAAACCATCTAAGGCGACTCTATCTAATCTTATCCACTGGACCTACTCCAACCTTTTCACGAATAAGCTCATTTTGTATCCTATCTCTAAGGGTAAAGCCACTCATCCACCTGAGCATCCTCATCTCTGCAACACTTAACTTAGAATTATGCTTCTCTTTTAATGGCCAACATTCGGCACCATAAAGCATTGCAGGTCTCACACCATCTTATAGAATTTTCCCTTAAGTTTGAGGGGTACTTTTCTATCACACAGTAAGCCCGATGCATTCCTCCACTTCAACCATCCAACTTGGATTCTGCTGATAATATCCCCATCTATTTCACCATCACTCTGAACAATAGATCCAAGATATCTAAAACGTGTACTCTTATTAATGACTTGATCACCCAAAGTCACAATCCCCTCATTAGGTCTATTATTACTAAAATTACACACCATATATTTCGTTTTAGATCTACTCAAGCGAAAACCTTTAGACTCTAAGGTTGACCTCCACAATTCTAATTTACCTTCAACTCCCTCTCTAGTCTTATCAACAAGAAGAATATCATCAGCAAAAAGCATACATCAAGGTATATCATCTTGCAAATGTCTAGTGAGAACATCCATGACTAAAGCAAAAAGATATGGGCTTAAGGCTGATCCTTGATGTAATCCAATCGAAATATGGAAATACTTGGTCAAACCACCTTGTGTTTGAACACAAGTAATAGCCCAAGCACAAATGCTTATATCAAAATTCAGAATGATAACTTAACCTATGTTTTTTTTTCTTAATTTACGTGCCTTCCATGGGATGCTAGCCATACCTCAATTAGCAGGTGCGAGGACTCTCTCTCAAACTAATTTATCAGCTAATACAACCTTACCGATAGGGTATCGTTATAAGATTGTTCAACGGATTTTTCTTGTCCTTGAGGGTGTAAGATCTGTTTATGAGTTTTCCAATAGATGTGAGCCCCATCTTAATTAATTAGGGTTGACATGAAGCCAATGAATCTACTAAATTAAATTTGAGTTTTTCAATGGATGTAAGGCCCAAACTAGATTAAACTTGAGCCATCTCCATTCTAACTAGCCCACTAATTAAAGCCATATCTACCAATAAAACCTCATGTGTCTTATATATATATATATATATATATATATATATATATATATATTACATGAAGAGTCAATATTTGATTAAATTTTGTAATTATATGAGTTTTTACGATTTGTCTTCTCATCTTTTATCGATTCAAGCCATAATCAATGGTGGATGTCCAAGCTTGTTTCTTCTCTCTCCTCCCTGAACGGCTCACCACTCTCTCCTTGGGTTGCAATGTTTCTCTGCTTTCTCCTTGAATTTGTGGGAGTAACATTTGGTGGGGCACCAATATTACTTGTATTAACTTTTAACCTCTAAACATGATAAAAAATTCAATAAGGGCTGATGACATGGCTTCTATGTCATAGTGCATGAATTTAATATAAATTACATGCAAATGTGGTGATAAATGGATGCTAATATTATCTCTTCTTCCATTTAACACTAACTCAAGTGCATAAAATGAAAGGGGAATTGGCTTGAAAACATAAAATAGCCTAGTCATGTAATGTAATACTCATAGAGGAGATCATCCATTTAGATATACTAATGCCTTTCGTTCTTTTTTAACTTTTATTGATTTGACAACCTTGTGTTGTATCAAACTAACTGCTACTAGGCCTCAACATGAATAAGCACCATAAAATACCCAAGTTGAAATTCATGCCTTTGAAGGTAATTCTTCTTTTCTATAATCCCCTGACAAACTTGAGCAATCATTCATATTGCAAGTAGGAATGTTTATTCCGATTTAATTAAGTTGGAAAACAAAGATATTGATGACTAGGCTTTTATTTGTTTAGAATGAAGCTGTGTAATCTCATCATCAGATGCATTTCCAGTTAAAATAAAGGAAAATCAGTGTAATCTAATATGTAGTGATAGGCTACTAATTAAATTGTGTTGAGTTAACTAGAGGTAACCATAGCAAATATTAATCAAATTATCATATATATATATATATATATATATAAAAGATGGCAGCACTCATTATGCTATCAACCAAACCGAAACTTGAAGAGCAAGTCAACCATTTATGCATGCAATATTAATTAATTAGTGATGCTATGGAATAGGTGATCTAAGGGCTGCCTGTAAGTGTTTGGCAGTATTAAGGGAAGCAAGTCCACTTTTTCAAAGCAGAATATTACAACTGTTGTTGATATAATTGTTAAATCCCAGGCCCTTGATCCCACGACTAGCATGGGGATACGTGGGCACCTGGATCACGTTGTTAAATCTCAGCCGTCCCTTGGCCCTTGATCCCATGGTCAGCATAGGGATTCGTGGGAGGCTCACCCAGATTACGCTAATCTTCTGTTACATTTGGGTGGCTGATTTAGGAAGGATTATTAAGGCAATTATGCATGATTCTGTAGTTATTTGTTTTTTTATTAAGATGTCTTGTATAGATCTATAAATAGGAATAATTTTGTATAATAAAATTAAGCCTTTTCTCTCTTCAATTCTCTGAATTTAACATGGTATTAGAGCCCATCACTGATCTTCATTGCCAAAATTCTGAGGAATACTGGTCCTTCCACCAGCCTTCATTGCCGAAATTCTAAGGAATGCTAGTTCCCACCACCCGCTTTCATTGCCGGAATTCTGAGGAATATGGTCTTTCTGCTTCTTTCGTGCATCCAAGATCGAGGAGAGATCGAGCAGGAGAGCTCCTCTTGTGTGCGTCTAGGGCGAAACCAAGCAAAGCCGACCAAAAGCCTCCTCTCGTGTACGTGCGCCTATATGGGATGAGAAATCGTGCGTAGGGGTGTCAAAAACGGGTTGCGGGTTGGGTTCGGTTCGAACCCGACAGTGACCCCTGCTGTTCGATATAACCTGAACTCGACCTGTTTTTGCAAACGGGTTAGATTTTACAACCCGTACCCGTCCCACCAAAAAATTGTGTCAACCTGACCTGACACGGATGACCCAGAGCTGGGCAGAAATCGCAGGCAAAGACTCGAAGTGGCAAACGCAAAATCGCGATGGGTGGGATGCGGCGTGGTGCGACCAAACTGGACGTGGCGTGGTGCGACAAGACGCAGTTAGGGCTTGCTGCGTTGGGGTTAGAATCGTGGCAGGTGGATCGCGGGCGTCGGGCTGTGCGCGGTTAGGGCTTGCTGGCGGCCGGCGAGAGCGATAATCTGGTCCGGTGCAGAAGTTCGGACGAGCGCGCCAGGCGATGCAGGCAAAGTAGGGTCGAGTGCAAGCGTGATGTCGGGTTGGTTTCGGGTTGATGTCGGATTTTTGATGCTGGGTTTTTGGGCTTACCCGAACCCGACCTGAATTTGCAATCGAGTTAGGAATTTAAACTCGAACCCATCTCGTTTCCTAAACGGGTTGATCCTAACCTAGAATTTTTGAATCGGGTTTGGGTCGTGTCAAATATTGACACCCCTAATCATGCGTCTGGACAGCGGACAGGACCTCCTGGGAACAACGACATCGGGCTCGAGACAAGCAAGAGTGCGAGACCTACACTCCTTCCTGCGATTAGCCAAAGGGATCAGAGGCCTTGTGTGCGCCTGTACGGGGCCGATCAAACAGGAGTCTATTCGGGTGGAGTCGGACGACTGATTTGCACTGGGCTGAAGGCTGGCTCGATCGGACAGGAGGAGATCTGCGTATCGAGTGCTGGGCCGCTTGAGACATTTTTTTTGCTGTTGTCCCTGAAGCTTGCTGCAACCTTAAATCAGATTTGTTTTCTTTCTAATGTTGTGCCTTCATTATCGGCCTTCCCAGCCTTCTCTTGAGATAGACTCGAAGGATAATTAATCCACTTTCCTGTTGTCGCACCACCGGCCTTTATTGTCATTTTTGATATTTGAGGGTTACTATTCAACGCAGCCTCCGTTGCTGCCCTGCAATGATGTGAAACATATATGGAAACAGGAACTGCGTAGGAGTTAATAATAAGTTGTTAAGCTTTGCTAATTTTAAACTCAATGTTTCACCAAGTTAAATTCTAGGATTGTTCAATTGTAAATCGTGTAATGGCATGCAATTACAACTAGATTAATAGGACAATTTAAAATAACAAAAAACTCCTAGTAGGCTGGAGGCATAAACAACAGAAATCCACCGTTTAATAAATAGAAAGTTTCACCTTGAGTTCTCCTCACTTCACTCTTGATGTGGTTTAACTGAAGAATAATGTTAGCAAATTTAGAGATGCCACCAAAAGACAAAACATTTGCGGTATTGCCCAACGAAAAGTTAGCCGAAGGGGAAGAAGTTGGTGGATGTCCGATAACTCGCCACTGTCCGGAGATTTGGTGTTCCAAGGATTCGGTCGACGTAGTCGTCGACGGTGTCGTCGATCTCCAAGTTGAGGTTGAAGAAGGGAGACCGGAAGATATCTACTCATTTTGAAGATCATACACGAATCCGTGGTCTTGTTTAGGATCGGCCATTCATGGGGGAAATAGACCAAGTAGTAGTGTATCTTCTTCCTTGGGTGGTATGTGAAGCAAGGGATAAGGGAGGTAATGGAGGAAAAAAAGGGGCTTGGAAATTTCGGCCAAGGCTAGGAGAGGGAAGAAAATTGATTTCAGATTTTATGGTTGGTTTGGAGAGGAAGATAATATCAAAAATCTGAAATTAATTTCAGGTTTTAGGTTGGATTTGAATATTTGGGGGAATTTGAAATTTGAATTTCAAACAAAGAGGAATAAAAGGAGGGAAGGGGTAATTAATATCCCTAATTTAGAGTTGTAATTAGGGAAAGAAATAAATTAGAGGAGGGGAGAGAAGGGGGGCCAGCCAAAGGAGGGAAGGGAAAAGCGTCCACATTCAACGTATGTGGATCCTTGCATTGATTGTGGATTGGGGAATCAAATCTGAATTAATTTCAGATTTGTATCAATTAGGGGACTTCCTAAAATAGTTTTATTAATTAGGAAAGGGCTTTTGAAATTCAAATTAAGAAACTTTTCAAATTAATAATAGGATAAATTAGGAAGGTTTTGAAGAGGCAATTTGAATTTTGAAATCAAGGGAATGGTTGTGTGTTGGGTTTGGGGGGGGGGGGGGGGGTGGGGCAGCTAGGAGAAGGGCTTGGTTGTGGGGTTTCGGTGGGAGGAGGGTTGGCGGTGGGGCTTGTGGCCGTGGGGTTGGGTGGTGGTGGAGGCCGGCGACTTAAGTTGGAGAGGGGAAGGAGGTCGGCTTTTTTGGTGAATTGGGAGGAGGCCGACAGCTAGGGAGAGGAGTAAACGGGTGGGAAGGAAGAAAGGGGAAGGAGAAACCGAGAGCCCGGACTCTTCTGGCGGCTTTCGGGTATTGCTTGGCCCTCTCTTAAGGTTCTCTCTTCTCTCAAGAGCTCACAAAGAAAACAAAGAACAATCTGAAATTTTCATTCATCCATCATCAACTCATGCAATAGGGAGGGCCATCATATATAGGCCTCAAATAAAAGAAAAACACAAAGACTCAAATGCCCTTGGGGCTACAACATAAACTAATCCCACTAAGGGGTACAATGGTAAACCAGAACATAAATAAAATAAAATACATAAATGCATCATAAATAAAGACTCTGAACGTAGTCGTCGATCTATGATTCCTCCGATGATAGATGCGTCGAAATCTCCTGCTAATGTCCTCATCATGCACCTTGCAGGCTTGATTAATATAGCTTTCATCGCTATCCTTGGCTGTTGTAATATCTGAAGTTAATTCCTCCCAAAGCTTTTAACCAAATGGAGGACTCTATGGTGCACCAAGGGACTTGATAACTCTACCTTTCTGGAATTGGTTACCAAGTTGGGAATGATAGATCTATATTTTCTAGCTTGAGAGGGACTGTTAAATCATAGCCGTCCCTTGACCCTTGATCTCACGGCCAACATGGGGATCCGTGGGAGGCTCACTTGGATCACATTGTTAAATCTCATCCGTTTCTTGGCCCTTGATCTCATGATTAACATGTGGATCCGTGGGAGGCTCATCTGGATCACGCCGATCTCCTTCTATATTTGGGTGGCTGTTTAGGAAGGATTATATTAAGGCAAGTATGCATGATTCTGTAGTTATTTGTTTCTTTATTAAGACATCTTATATAAATCTATAATTAGGAATAGTTTTGTATAATAAAGTTAAGCATTTTCCCTCTTCAATTCTCTGAATTTAACAATAATAGTTGTCAATAAACTAATATGTGGTGTAATGCTTCTAGGATATTGATGAACTCGGATCTTGTTGATTTTTTAGGTTTTAATACAAATATGGTTTATTGTTGATTTGTTCCAACTACTACTGGTCTCTTTTTCTTCCAAAAGGATTTTTCTCTTTGATGTCTTTTATGTAGAATTCCATTGACTATTTCTGTGATTATTTTTCTGGTTTTCAGATATTCCCTGGTGATGTGTATCTTGATGGAATTATTAATGCTGTTAAGTCCTCAAGGTATGATGTTTTAAGGAATTTGTTTAAAACTGTTCATCTGTTAGAATATTTAGATAATAGAAACTTTTTACGTATGATCAATTATTCCATAAGTTTTTTTTCCCTTCACTAAGGCCAGAAAAAATTGAGGTGGATTGTCCTGTAAACTTTTGGGCATACTTTGCCTAAATTTGTGCGGTTATATAAAGTAGTATCCATCTCAATCCTTTATGACATGCAACCATTAGTTGCAATGATTATGACCAATTAGCTGGTCAGCAATGGGCTTTTCGTTTATAGTAAATCTTAATGGTATGCTTTACGGTTGACATATTTGTATCTGTAGATTGTGGAAGTACTAATGCATATTACACTAAGGCATGTACTGTCAATATGTTCCTCATCAGATGATTTTTTCAAATAAGCTGGGTATAAAAAAGAGGATGGACTCTTAAGATTAAAAAGCCTTGCTTTGTTTTTTTGGCCTTTTTGATGATTCTCTTTAATTTATTCTGCATACTTTGTTTATGTGACTATCTTCTATTCCTGGTGATGGTTATACAGTATAGAGCTTTGGTTCCTAGAAGTTGTTTTTTAAATTCTTATCTCTAAAGTTCTTTAATACTAGATGCACTAAAGTAGAGAAATTTGCTTTCAATCTATTATATTAGCTAAATTAATCTCCATAAGTTTTTTGGACGAATTGCCCTATAATCTGATTTTCTCTTATATCCCATTCCAAGCATTTTTGTCCTGTGAGGCAAATTTGTTAATGCGTTATACAGTCCCATGTATGAGCTGCTTTTATTAAGTTAATAAATGCAGCTAGGTCCCTGCAATAGTGTTTTTTTATTTCTTATTCTAAAGAATATACAATTCTACCTGCATTTAAGTAACGAAGTTATTTTTTTCCTAAATATTAGTAAGATTTATTCAAACAAATATCCATAAGTTGCTTAAAAGAATGATCTTTGAACCTGATTTTCATTCATATCTAATTCTAACCATTTTAGTTTTTGAGAGGCAAAGAGATACAATGAATCCTGACTTAGAAATGCACACTACTTTCCCAATGTCTACCATGCTTGATTAAGTTGTGATTTATTATGAGTTCATGCCTATTTACGGGAAATTTGGTTTGAGTGATTATAAGTTAAATAATCAAGGTTCTGCCTATCATTCTCGTCTTGTTTCTTATTGTAATGTATGGTCGAGTAAAATGGACGGCTATTTGTTAAAATCACATTAAGATAACTGTCTAAAATGATATATGGGTTTGTGTCTATTTGGTAAAAAAAATTGTTGCGAATTATGATTTAATTGAATGACCAAATGAATATTATCCCAGTCTTAATTAATTTATAATTAATTAAAAAATGATCAATTTATATATCCGATAAAAAGCTAAAATATATAAACTTTTCATGATGCTACTTAACGTACTGCTCTAAGATAGTTGCTTTCGAGTTTTCATGATATTGAACTTATTCTTATAATTGTTGGACTAAACATTGTAAAACTGCTTCTACTATTCAAGAAGGCAGAAGCAAACGACAAAATGGAGCTTAAGAAGGTTAATAGAGTAAGAGCAACAGATAATAGCTAAATTATTAGCAATTTATAGATAAATTAGTTAAACAAACAAGATTGAGCTTCTAGGGGAAATTAGCTATGCCAAAATACTATCAAGCAGCATGAAGCAAGATGATTTAGGGCTTTATAATGCAACTAAAGTGATGCAATATGTAAATCACATAAAAAAATTTAGTATTCATGAATCACAAATCACTGAAAAAGTCAACAACTTAATTGTAAGTTTGAGAATTAGAATGTAATGATTGAATAAGTTGGAAGAAATCAAGATAAAATTTGAGCCCATAAAATTTGCTAGCAATTATAATTTAAGCATCACAACTAAAATCATAGTTGTGTAAAATTTGAACAAATCTTGCTCACTAGTAAGCAATAACACATATTATGCTAAAGAAATTAGATCAAGAAAACTATTCACCTAAGAAAGAAATTCATGCCTCATGCCAGTATAGGAAGATGATTTCTATTGTAAATTGATAGTCACATTTGTATCATACCCAAATAAATCACACATCCAACTTCACTCATAAAATTGAATTTGGAAGAAAAAATTTTATTCAATCAAATGTGATTATTAACGTTTCTCAAAGCATCTATTTATGAACTCATCATCACTAGGTTTGCAAATGTAGTTGACGCAAAATCAAACCAATCCAATGCCATATATCCTTGAAGTAATTAAAACTTATCCATATTTCAAAAATTTTAAATAGCTAAATTAATTAATGAATTCTTGTGAGATTTCTATGAATAGGAGTATAGGACTCTCATATTATTCTCATGAATCCACCTATAAATTGCAACAGGAACCGTGGCTAGTGGCGAAAAATCATAACCATATAATATTATTGGCGCAAGTTTAGCTGTAGGTAGCGAAATCTCGCCATAACAACACCGATAAGAACACTTGTAGGGACAGTTGATTTCATAGGAAACCATGTAAGTATTAAACTACAACAACACTCAAGAATTCATGCAAAGAAGAAACTAAAAAGCAGGCACTATATTCCTGCATCTGTCTGGCTGGCTGGCTTTTAACATCACCATAACAACAATCCAGTAGAAATTGTCGGTAGTACTTGAATTGAACTTGAGGTATCCAAGATCCAAGCCAAATTAATCTCATACAAAACCATATATATTAACTTAATATTAGGAAATAACAAATACACTCTTTCTCAAGGGCATCATAACAATCATGCCTTGAATTATTGAAATTTCAAACCGAACTAAATTAAACCAACTAATGAAAAAAATTATGTTGAAATAATTATTTGATATGACGCTTCTAATGAGAATAAAAAATAAAGATACATATTTCTATTAAATTTTCTGAACTGAAACAAATTTAGCTCATCATTTAGCATTTGATACTAGTGAAGTAAAGCATGACACAATTTGGGCTTTGTACAAAGTAATTCATGAGTAATCACAAATATATACATTTTGCCAATGAACAATGTATCTATAAAATTGCACTATTAGCTGTGGATGCATTCTCATCATCTAAAATGGCGTAAAAAACAAGCTCTTAGAATTAATTGGTAGAGGATTAGGATGTGGATTTATAAAGAGGACATATAAAGACAAAATAATCTATGGAGTTAACAATAGACTCATGAAATATGCTCAATTTGGACACATTGAAAAATATATTAATACTAAAATTTCAATCTATAGGTGTTAATTTGTATGCATTGCAAAGTTTTAAATGATCATGTCATTTTGGATTAAATCTTATAGATTAATGATGGAAGCTTTTATGAATTTAAAATGCACTATGATTTTATTACTAGGTTTGAACTCTGAATGCCTTGTATTCACAGCAACAGAAAACTTGTAATTGTCATAGTTAAAAGTTATTTTTTTGTGAATATCCTCAAATAAGTCATACGCATGTTTTGCGAATGATGGCTCAGTCTAGAGTTAATTGGAAGGTTAATAAGTTGTATAGATTTTCAAGGTTGAAATCCCATGATAATATCTAATACACTAATGCCAGTAGACCTACTACAGATGAATTGCATGCAAATTGCGAAATCCTACCCATATGTATAATCTTTTATCAAAAAATATAATATATCTCTTAGGTCTTATTTACTTCTTTAGTTTATCCAACAGTTTGTTGATGGCAAGCAATTGACATTTTTAGTTTTGTTCCCAATTTTTCCAAAGGGTTTTCAAAATGACTCATGAAGTTTTTATCTCAATTAGAAATAATTGTTTTAGACAACCCATGCAATTTAACCTCTTATTTAAAATATAATTTGATAATATGAGATGCATCGATAGTTTTATATTAACATGGCATAAGAATCGTGTTTTCTCAATATTCATATTAAACCAAATTCAAAGTTAATGATAGTCCCAAATTTTAAATGAAGTTACTAAAGGTGTATACAATCTTGTGTTATGTTTTTGTTCTTTAGTAGATTAACAAGTTCTACAATATGAAATAATTCATGCTACATCACTTTTTAGTCTTGGCTAGAAATATCTATCTTCATTACAATGAACTTATCTCTATCAAAATAGCAGCAATATCCCCAACATGTAGTTCTTGATCAAAAAGTCCCTCAAAGATATTCTGAATCCAAATACTAGTATTTTTAAATAAATAGTTATTTTTAAGAATATAATATTTGTTAAGATAAGATGAATTTTATTATTTAATTAATTATTGATAAATCTATCCAAAATTCTGACAAATAATATGCTCCTCTTTTATATGATCAAAATTTGTTACCTTAACATGTATTATATGATTAAATATACTCAAAGCATCAACAAGCTTATTTTTTGGTCCAACAATAGTTAAGAATAAAAAAATATTCATAGAAAAACTCAACCCACTTAGCATGCCAATGTCAACCTCAAATACTTTCTTATGATGCTTCAAATGACCATCTCTTATTTTGCAATAGAATAAAGTATCATCATAGTAAATAACAATAAACTTTCCAATATAAGATCAGAAAACAAGGTTCAGATTCTCTTGAAAGTAATAGGTGTATTGGTTAATCGAAAAGGTATCTTCATCCATTCACATGATACATTATTAATAGTAAGAGTTATTTTTTATTATCAACTTCTCTTATTCTAACTTGATGATAAACACTCCTCATATCAATTCTAGAAAATATCCTAACAACGGTCTGAAAGGAAACACTTGAAGATTTCAAATAAATCCTACCAATTTCGGAAAAACAACGAGAAAACGCTTTCAAACTCCAATGAAAACCAAACAATAATTTTTATTGCAATAATCAAAGATACGGAAGGAGATAGCAAGATACAATTGATCCTCTATTCGAGAGGGCGATCTATCTCTCCCAAATCTCTAGACGTCGCTAGAGCCTAAAACTTAAACCTAAGAGACATCAAATTTCAACCAAATTCAAGATGCCCTAACCCTAGGAGAACAAACTATTTAATGCATACAATCCAAAACGAAATTTCTAAACAGTCCCTACATTCAAATTTCCCTCCCAAAACTCTCAAAAATCCTTAAATGTTTGGTTGGCTCTTGTGGTTCGAACGAAATACCGAAGAGGCATAAATCTTCCGCCTCTATTGCGTTGGGCCAATCCCATGTGGACCGGCTGGACCGATCCAATGGACCGGTCTAACAATACTCCCCTCCAAAGATCCACCTTGTCCTCAAGGTGGAAGGATGGGACGTTGTTGGTATCTTTCTTCAAATGCTCTGTTAGTGGTCATGCTATCGTCCACTAGAACCAAGCTAAAGCTTTCCCTTCCAAACATAAGGTCTCTGTCGTCAGTCTCTCCTCCTCCGTCATCCCATTCACCATGAGATACATCTCCACCCGGTACGTCCACCCATAAACATCCTCCCTTTCCAATACTGGCATCCCCAACTTCCTCACCCTAGGATCACTACCACCCCAATAGCTTCTTCCTCCTCCATTGTAGCGGTTGTCGTGATCTCTCCATATTTCCCCCATGTATCGAGGGTGGGAATCCCCCTTCCTTCCCTTCGTCTCACATGACCCGATCCCCATGGTTCGGCCCGTCCCCCTCCTTCGGTCGTCCACTCCTCTTGCCCAAAAGACCTCCCATAGTGGTCGACCACCCCACCACCTTCACCACGAAATGCCCTTCATGTTGTCCTCCCATCCGCTAACCCTATTCAGCTCCTTATCGAAGCCCTAGGAGGTGGCTCTTGACCCCCTCCTCCGATGAGTGGCTCCCTTTGTCCAAAATACCTCTCATAGTGGTCAACCGCCCTACCGCCTCCACCAAAAGATTTCATCTTTGTTATCCCCTCATCCAGAAACCCTAATCTATCCCTTATTGGAGCCATAGGAGGTGGCTCTTGATGAAAGAAACTCCCCTCATCAGACTCCTCTTGTCCGATCTCCTTTCCCTTCGATTCGGCCAAGGGAATCTCGGTCAAATCTTGGTTAGGGTTAGCCATCGGAACCATCAATGAAGTGTTTGTTTGCATCTCCAAGAGCCTTCTTAACATCTCCTCCACCCTTCTAAATCGATTTTCCATATGGTTTTTCATATATGAAAATCTTTCTCCCCAGGTAGAGAACTTCTTCAAGCCAGTTTTGAATTGCTCCATCTCGCCTTCCAATGCCTCCATCTTCTTTGTTGTCATTAATTGGATCTAGGCTCTAATTGCGAAAACAGTCAAGATATCTTATTTTTCCGCCCAAGAAAGCACTTTGATACCAATTTGATAGGAAACACTTGAAGATTTCAAGTAAATCCTATCAATTTCGGAAAAACAACGAGAAAACGCTTCCAAACTCTAATGAAAATCTGAAAAAATAATAATTTTTATTGCAATAATCAAAGATACAGAAGGAAATAGCAAGATACAATTGATCCTCTATTTGAGAGGAGGATCTATCTCTCCCAAATCTGTAGACGCCGCTAGAGCCCAAAACCTAAACCTAAGGGACCTCAAATTTCAGCCAAATTCAAGATGCCCTAACCCTAGGAAAACAAACTATTTAATGCATACAATCCAAAAGGAAATCTCTAAACAGTCCCTATATTCAAATTTCCCTCCCAAAACCCTCAAAGATCCTTCCTAAAATGTTTGGTTGGCTCTTGCGGTCCGAACGAAATACCGAAGAGGCGGAAATCTTCCGTCTTTGTTGCGCTGGGCCGGTCCCATGTGGACCGGCTGGACCGGTCTAACACGGTCATCCATGAGCAGCATGTCACACTAGATTCTAGCAATATAGATAGTTAACTTAATTGAAACTAAACATGTTTGGGACAAAAAAATAGCAATTCTTTTTGTCCTTGCTATTTTATATGGTTATGAATGTGATTTAGAAAAGATTTGGACACGACATTCATGCAAATTCATTATCAATTTAGTTTTGAGGCTTCTACCCATGTTTGTAATATGCTGAATAATTTGTAGTTAATTTCCAATTAGGTTCAACTTGAGGAGTAGCTATATTACAACACATGACATTCAAAGTATTTTTATCTAAAACATCTTCACAAATCAATAATTTTTTCATAAAACCAATGAATAATGGAACGTAATGAGAGTTATTGATTTTATTATTATTATTTTGTTCCACTTGCATATGTAAGTTCCTACGAGGAATATTTGAATGACTAAAATAAGTTTTTGTAGAAATCTTAGATCCAGATGCAGATGTAGTTGATTTTCACTTATTATCCTTATTAATTATAGTATTACTACCCTTTGATGCAGTAGGTGCAACAACTAAATTGATTGCTTTGACAAAATGAAGCACTTCATGTGAATATGTAGAAATCCTTTTAGACACAGGAAATTTAAATATTTGCTCAAAATCTATTACAAAATGAAAAAACACAATCTAAGTGATGGAATGTGCTGGGGTGTCATATCTCTCTTGATATTTTGTCTCAAATCAAACCTAAAACTTAAGAATAGTTTAAGATCTTTAGTGATTAAAATTTAACAAGTATTCAAATTTGTTTTATATATTAAGAGACATTTTTGTATTACTTATAGCTTAAATCCCCATATAAAGGCTATAGTATTGAAAATACAGCCTCAGAAGTTTCTTAGAAGGCTGGTGATAATGATATTGATATCCTATGTCATAATTGAAAAGAAGGGTAAATTGTATTTTTTATATTGTGCAAAAAATTATTTGTGCTTTATGAATCTTTGTTAATAACAAAATTAACGGTTATGCTTGTATGATCGCCTTGCTAGCGAATTCCATCTTGATATAACCAACAGAATTTTGAGTATCCACATATAAAATTTTTTTGTACCATTAGCATCCGGTTGTTTTGTTAGTTACTTACTACTTAAACTTTATTTCCTTTTGCTTTTCAATGTCGTTGCTTCTACTTACGTAATGTAACATTCATTCTCCATCTAATTATATTCTTCGAATGCTACATGGTGCCATAAATCTTAGACTTTGATGCTTTGGTAGGTTTAGTATATTTCTATACATTTTAATCTTCAGGTTTTTGCCAACTCTTGCGGAGGGGGATATCTTGGGATGGTTACTAAGACAGATTCAACAGCGCATTATTCTCTGTAATGTAAGGCGTTTATTGGTGAAAAATGCGAGCAACTCCAGGTTAGAATTATAGCCTTATTTTTCTAACTGCCAAAAAATATTCTATGTTGATTATGTCATCAATTTTGTGAATTAATTACAATCACACTCCCACCCCCACAACATTTCCCCCATAACCCTAGCTCATGAGACAAATCATAATTAATTACCATTTGTGATTTTGTTTTTGTTTTTGAATTTTGGATATGACATTTGCTTAGTGTTTTTATTTTTTATTTTTAAAAACAAATCAAATTATTTTTAAAAACACCTAAAGTAACTTTTAATTATTTGTCATTAGAAAGAATTTATAGGGACATATTGATGGTAGTAATCTCACCTTTATTAAGTCTCTAAAGTTAGTTTAGTTGCAAATAAAAACATAAAAGAGTTATGACTTGGATCTTAAGATTTTTCGATCAAATAATTGTTTTTAATCTAAGGCCATAAGACAATTAAAGATACATAGGATTATTTACATGGTAAATCACATTCATAGTTGATGTCCATTTTTATCATCCCTAGTTATACTCTTATGATTCAATAAAAAAAAGACGAGTGTGTGATGTAGAACCAAGCTAGTCATGATTGGGGTGGGATTATTGTTTTAATAGAGTTGCCAATTATGATCTCTCAATTACAATTAACGAAATAGGAATTAAATCAAATCCCAAATTTGAAGTTAATTTGGATTAATTGATTGAGAGATTTAATTAGGAGGAGCAAAAGGGGAAAGGGAGAGAGGGAGGGGCCGACCCCTTTTATGGGGACTTGATTGAAGTGTTTTATGGTTTGCCAATCCTAGGCTATCAATTATAGGAGGAGAAATTAAGGCCAATCTCCCATTAAATTCAAATTGGCATGATTGGGGGAGGTTTCCTAATATAGCTCATGTTATTTTAAGAAAGGCATTTCAGATTTTAAATAAATTAAAATCTGATTTAAAATCCTTCCTAATTTAAAATACGCTAATTATGGAAAATATTGACTTTCCAAATTTACAAGAATTTAAATTAGGAAAGTAATGAATGCTTGATTTTGAAATTTGGAGCCAAGGGGAGGGGGGAATGGTGGCTGACGGCTAGGAAGGTAGTGGGGCCGGTGGTTGGGTGGGGGAAGGGTTCGACCAAAGGTTGGGGAAAGTGGAGGCTGATGGTTTAGTGGAGGTGGTTGGGCCGAGAGGTGGAGAAGGACTGAGAGAAGAGGAATCGTATCAGAGCGAGATGAAGGTGGCGGCTAGGGGAGGAGGATGAGAGGGAGTCGGTGGAGAAGATAAACCACGAGCCTGGACACTTCCTGCGGCTGATGGGTAAAATTTTGCCCACACTTAGGGACTTCAAACAACGAGCTCGGACACTTTCTACGACTGGTGGGTAGTATGTTGCTCTCACATAGGGACTTCAACTCTCATAAGAACTCTCAAAGTTCTTAAGAACATAGTGCCAAATTTTCTCTTAATAATCATCCATCCTCTAAAAAAGAAGAGGGGGTTATAAATAGCCAAAATACAATAATAAGACAAATGACAAAAGTGCCTCCTGGGGTCACATAGGCCTACTCCCTCAAGTGAGGGTAAAAACAGAAAAATGCATAAATAAATTAAAATACAAATAATAACTCAAAATAAAGTGGTACAATCATAGCCGTTGATCTTCGGCTCCTCTGATAAATTTTCACGGTCGGATGTCCTCATCATTTTCCCGGGGAGGAAAAAGAGCTCGACTCTGTTGAGTACGCATCCCGGGAATGCAATCATACTCTGATACCAAAATGATGTAGTACTTAAATGCTTTGGCAATATTAAATAAGAAGTTGCACGATTTTATTTGAGAGCAATATTAAATATTAAACTTGTAGTAATTTTAGACAATGAAAGAAAACAAGAGAGAGGTGAAACTAGCTTAGGCTTAGTCACACAACTAGAAGTTAAGATCACAAAATATTCAATTGTTCAAGCATAGCATACACGAAGGATTTTCAACGAAAAATCCCTAAATTAATAATGAGATTAGTCACTACGTGGATCCACTCACTCACTCCCTAAATTACTAGGCTTAGTGGAAGGAGTTAACACAATCTTTATAAATCAATTAAGGCCACAATTGAGAGCAATTGGGAAGATATAAGATTTGGAGGAAGAGTTCACCTTCGTCAAGTTATCAGGCTTGATTTGAAGTGAGAGGAGGAAGATCCGGAGTCTTGGCGGCTGATTTCAAGAAAATTCTGCTTGAGGACAGCCATATGGAGCCTTCCGGGCAGCAAACAGGAACCTTCCAGATGGCGGGATAGCAACAGAAACTTGCTGGAACCTCTGGACGGCAATTAGGGATCTTCAGGACAGCAACCAGGAACCTTCCAGCAACGGAACAACAAATAGGCTGTTTTTGGAACGCAGGGCAGCAGCTTTCTGATGTCTAGAACTCTAGTAATAGTGTAAGGGGGAGGGAAAGCAATTCAAATTTTGTTAGAAAGGCTAGGGGACTTTTGGTTCAGATTTTAGTGGAGAAAGGGGAGGGAAATTTGAGTTTTAAATTCCTAAATTAATTATGGAAGGGAGGGAAATGGGTTACTTAATTAATTTCTTAATTGGAGTTCCAATTTTGTGAAGGAATTAATTAAAATAGGAGAGAGATGGGGACGGCCAAGAGAGAGGAGAGAGAGATGCCCACATTCATTGAATGTGGAGGGGCAATTAATGCTAATTAATCTCATATTTTAATCAATCAAGATTGAGGGAGGGGGGGGGGGGTTCCTAAAATATGTTAATTAATTTAAGAAAGGATTTGAATTTCAAATTCATTTGAATTTGAATTAAAAAACTTTCCAAATTAATATTAAACTAACTTAGGAAAGAGGGAAATTAAGGAGAGAAAGGGACTAGGGGCCGGCGGCTAAGGTTGGTGGTGGAATTAAGGTTTGGGGGGGGGGGTTAGGCCGGTGGTGGTGGGGCTTATGGTCGGCGGGTGGTGGAGGAGGGAGGGTTGGCCGGTGGGGAAGGAGGAGTTGGGTACCTTTAGGTTCGATATTACTTTCCCTCCCCCTTACATTATTACTAGAGGTTCTTGACATCGGAAAGTTGCTGCTCTGCGTTCCAAAAGCAGCCCATTTGCTGTTCCGCTGCAGGAAGGTTTCCAGTTACTGTCCTAAAGATTCCTAATTATTGTCCAGAGGTTCCAGCAAGTTTCTATTGATATCCCGCCGTCCGGAAGATTTCTGTTTGCTGCTCGGAAGGCTTCATACGGTTGTCCTCATGCAGAATTTTCTCAAAATCAGCTGCCAAGACTCTGGATCTTCCTCCTCGCACTTCAAATCAAGCCTAATAACTTGACAAAGGTGAACTCTTCCTCCAAATCTTATATCTTCCTAATTGCTCTCAATTGTGGCATTAATTGATTCATAAAGATTGTGTTAACTCCTTCCACTAAGCCTAATAACTTAGGGAGTGAGTGAGTGGATCCACGTCGTGACTAATCTCATTGTTAATTTAGGGATTTTTCGTTGAAAATCCTTCGTGTATACTATGCTTGAACAATTGAATATTTTATGATCTTAACTTCTAGTTGTGTGACTAAGCCTAAGCTAGTTTCACCCCACTCTCGTTTTCTTTCATTGTTTAAAATCACTACAAGTTTAATATTTAATATTGCTCTCAAATAAAAGCGTGCAACTTCTTATTTAACATTGCCTAAGCATTTAAGTCCTACATCAGTGTGATTTATCATGTATATGACAAATTTGTAGCAAAAATTAATATAAATCCATTGTCAAATAATAAAAAATAAATCTATATATCTTTATTTTATGCTGGCTTTTATTTTTGATTTGCCAGATATCTTTTTTTTTCTTGATGAAACTCATTTGACACTAAATGTAAAATATGATTTTGCTGAGCACATTTTTTACTTACTCGGAGGCTTTGGCTCTCATGCAGGTTTGTCTTAAGACTTAGCTCACCTATAGGGAGCAGTGTCATTTACTTGACCTTATGCTAATATTACTTTGATCCCAAACTTGGGTTTATCTTTAACATAGTCAGTCAAGTATTCATTTTTGAAATGAGTTTCTCTAACATTAATCTATATTATTTTTTAGATGATAACTTCTTTTTTTATAGCTTTTGTTTTTTTTTTCTGCTTTCATCTATATTCTAATGTGATGTGTATGCATTTGGATATGTATATTTTGTTAGTTAAAAAGAGTTCTGAGAGGCATATGTTTACCATATCACTTAAATCATTGTGGATTGCAGGGAGGTTTTTCTTTGAGTCAAACTATCTGAAGCGAGTTCTCTTATTGTAAATATTTGATCTCTTTTGAAAATCTATTTCGTGATCCACTACTCTCAGTTCTTGATTCTTGATCTTTGACACTTGTCCACTTTCACAACAACTTTCAAGATGTTGAATTCAGAATTGTCCATAGATGATATAAGAATCATACTCTCAGAGCTATGAGATTTTAGTGGATAAAATATGATGAAAAAAGTGAGGAGAGAGAAAGAGAAATAAGCCAAAGAAAACTTGAGATTAGAGAGAAGCTTTGAAATTTTATTGTTAGTGTTCACCGCACGATAGAACTATTTCTCTTTTTTTTCAAATGTTCTCAAAATGACCCTCTGATTTTATATTTATAGGGTTGTAGGAGCAATGAGATTGGCTAAATATATGATTATACAAAAATAAATGAAAAATATAAGTATTGTGTAGCGTAATTAGAATGCCCAACTTGAAGAAGTCAAATGTTGAGCTTGTAAAAAGTTGTCGGCTTGGTGTCTAAATGCGTACAAGAAGCCAAATAGCTGATATGCTGAGGTCACTTGAGTTGTTGCAGAGACTGACTTTATATGCTATTCTTGCCTACTTTGGATGAGTTTATAGAATGTATTCGCCTGCTTGAGATGATATCTTTGTAGACCGGCAAATTCCTTTTGATTTGAGATCAAATAGACCGAATTGACTTAACTTGAATTGGCTTGAATCCGATTTTATGGATATTTGGTTTTTCAAGTTATGGCCTTTTCCCAGTGCATTATTTTAGGTTCAAAATCAACTGGCTTGTTGTTTCACTTCTCTTAAATGCCTTGTTAACTATTTCTTGAGGGTGATGGTTCATTCTCATCAAATATTCATTAGTAACGTCAATGAGGTACATAGAAATATCAAAGCACTAAAATGTACACCGTTGTTATGCATTGCTTCTGTTCTATTTACTTGATGTACGTGACAAGGAAGTCATTGTATAATGTGTTACACATTTGTTTCTGTATATATTCCTTCTTAGGAAGATTCCTTTCGCTCTTTATTGAAACGTATGGCGGTATGTCACACAAGGTTCCCCTCACTGTGGGGTCAGGCCCGTCAGGGCTTTCCACCTCTGAGGTTGTTTCATACATTCCCTCCTTGATTGTATTCCTTCCATGTGTCTCAGAGTTATGTCCATGACAGGAGATTAATCCAGCATGAAGACCCAAATTTGGGCAAGCAACTCTGGCATTCCGATTGTTTTCTCAAAATTGGAGCGTTCAGTATGGATTGCTTACTATAATTTAATGTGCATGCATTGTATTTCAGCTGACAAGTATATTTCCCATTGAATTTTTTGTGCATTCCTAACTTAAATAACTCAGTTAATTCCCTGTGTAGTATTACCAATTGAGATAACTCTTGCAATTGACAAGCTAACAGAGCAGAGCAACAAATTGGGCCAGAAATTGAACCTAATTTAGGATTGCCCATCTTATAGTCAATTGCCCCCATCCTCCTTTAAATTGCATTTTTTCATCAAATTTGATTGTCTGCCACCATCTTTTTTTATTGTATCAACACGGCATCTGTTTCATTCTTTAATACTATTGTTTTTTTTGTAGACGCTCTATTGTGTACTCTGACCCGGATGAGATAATTACAACTCATTTAGAAGGTGGTCTCGTAGCTTCTGTAAAAATGTCTCAAGGGTGGCCGCTATCAAGTTATCCTCTAATGCTTTGGTCGCTAAAACATTCTAGCGACCATTCCAAAAGCATTCCGTGGAATTTACTTTGCGAGGTCCAGGTAGTTTCAAGCTTTACCACACTATTATGTTGGAATGAATATTCTATATCCTATTATTACAGATATTACTTAGAACCTCAGTTCAATAAATGTAAATCATCCTGTGCTTCATTCGAGGAAATGCTCGAAGCACCATCTTGCTTACCATTGTTATAATCTTTTATTAAAACAACTAAAAAAATCTCATTATTCAGTTCACCTGA
Source organism: Dendrobium chrysotoxum (assembly GCA_019925795.1). Lineage (NCBI taxonomy): Eukaryota > Viridiplantae > Streptophyta > Magnoliopsida > Asparagales > Orchidaceae > Dendrobium > Dendrobium chrysotoxum. Next base: position 43,349,376 of record CM034301.1, read on the forward strand.
ATCTTACTAGATGAGCACGTGTCACCATTTTTATCCTCTGTTTCACAAAAAAAACAAAAGAAAACCTGTTGCAAAACAACACCGTGCAAAGGTACTGACTTTCAAATATATTTACTGGTTTTTTGTTCTCATAACCTTTCTAGTTTGTGTTATCCTTGCTTCCAAATTTGCTCTGCATGTGTTATTTTTTCTATGTATTTCTTCTATCATTATTTATTCCCTTTTTTTATCTGTACATCATATCTACAGTGCCATAAAAAGTCATTGGCTAAATGTGCTTATTCTTTTTCTTCCAAATTTCACAGTAACCACTTATGAAAAGATTCAGACTTTGGCTTCGTTTGGGACGGCTTTCTTAGTGCTTCTTAAAGCAGCTTTTTAGTAGAAAATTTTTATTTTTTATACTAAAAAGCTTCTTTAAGAAGCAGAAAAAAAGCCGTCCTAAACGAAGCCTTTGTTATAAAACTCATTTAGTTGTGTGAATGCGATGCTTTGTGCAAATTGGATGGTCCAATAAATTTATGATGCTCTGGATGTTGATTTGAAGTTTTGTTTTATTAAATTAGGAGCAAGCAAACTCTGTGGAGGTCCAAACGCGGCATGATCTTACTCATTTTGTTGATGCTATTGAACGATTAGTGATGGAGATGCAAGCAAAATACTCAAACAGCAATGCATTTATGAGCATTTAGGAAAGTATTCCATGCTGTGATTAAGCGCAAGCTGAACTAAAATGGAAGACTTCATCTATAATAAATGGATAATCCTGCAGCTGTGACTTCCAGGAGCTTCCTTGAGCTGCATGGTAATTCTCAGGAAAAGATCTTCACATTTAGTTTGGCTAGCAGTTCTAAGATGATCCTGTCTGGATGAATTGGCCGGTTCTCTATGATATCATAGGAATTCATCTATGATCATTATATCTAACTTGGTTTTTGACTTTTGAACAAGGTTTAATTAGTCTATTGACTTGCTGCTATGAGCCGTTATTTTGTTTAACAGACAATTTGAGTTGGAAAATTCTATATTTGCTTCTTTTTTTTTTCTCTTCTAATTTTCTGAGACCACGCAAATTTTGAGAAAACTTGCATGTGATTCAAGATATGATGAATGTGAACATAGGCTTCTCGATAAGTCCAATTTTTATGCAGCTCTTTCAAAGATTTTAGAAAAAAAAAAACATGTAAGACCATGTCAAGCTTCTACAAATTTGTTATAATGCATATTACACTAAAAACTACTAGTAATTCTTTCTTTAAAAAAAATAGTAATAACCTGAATCTCTATTATTATTTCTCTCAAAGTTGAGTGCTCTATAGATTTTCTTCTATTATTATTTGAGATAGATTTTATTTCAAAAGATCTTCCTGTAAATAATAATAACAAGTTTTTTTCATCTATGCCTTCAAAAATGGAAATAACATCCTTAAAAAAAGTGATTATTAATAATATCTTTTAACTTGGGCTATGCTTGGGATTTTTTTTTCTAAAGTAATTTTTTAGCACAAATTTTTTTTAAAAGTCATTTTAGAAAGCAATAAGAAAGCTATCTCAAATGAAGCCTTAATTGTATCCCATTTATGCAATATGGTGTCACAAAAATGTTTATTGAGATTGAAAAATTGCCATTAGATGGAGATTGATGGTTGAAGTAGGAAGCCAGCTCTCATCTGAGAAGTATTAAATATACATGAAGTAAGAGATTTAGCCTTCATTTGAGATAACTTTTTTATTGATTTATGAAATAATTTTTTAATACAAAATAATTAATTTGTATTTTTGATACAAAAAAGTTTCTTTATAAAGCAATAAGAAAATTATTTCAAATGAAATCTTAATCATATATCAAATAGTTAAAGAACATATTTGTATAGAAATACAAAATAATTAATCCTTATATCTATGGGCATAAATTTTTAGTCGAAAATAAATTTGAACAATCCAACTTTCATCCCCTTCTTGATTTTATACTTTTCTCTCCTATCATATGCTGCCCTTCCTCCCCTATTCTTGTGTTCTCTTCACCCAATGAGTCTACTACCTAACTATTTCTTAAATATTATCTGAATATAAATAATAAAAAACTATACTTTTTATCTGAATATAAATATGTGGGCTCCGAAAATTCGGCCCCGGCCTCCGCCCGCATTTTGCTTTCTTCGGGGGGGAGTTTTAAGAGAATTAAGTTTCGGGGTAAATTTTGGAAGGCAGATGGGTTTGTAGATAAGACACTACCTAGAGATTTCGCCCTCATTTTGCGAGGACTTTATGATCTGAGTTCTAGTTTCCTATAGGCGCAATCCCCTATAGTTAATTACCCCTCCCGATCACGAGAGAGAACTTTCGATTAAGGCTAGTCGTCAATCAGATACGTAGAGATAAGTATCTAGTGTATAGTAGCAGCATAAATATTCGGAATGGTTGGAAAATTTGGGAATTTAAAAGATTGGAAGGGTTTGGTATTTAAAATAGAGATTTCACCATCTCAGACTTAAAGCGGATGGTGGGGGAATGGATGATGGACCCAATCAAGATCCCATGGTTCCGTCATCCCGGGCCATCGTGATCCCTGGTCTACTTAGTCAGAGGAGGTAGTCGACCCAACTAGACAGAAGGATCCTTGTCTGCAGCCATGGGTTGCTTTGTCCAAGGGTACCTTGTAGACCTGGGGGGAGTGTTTGTCTAAGGAGACAAATTTGAATCCACCTTAGCTAACATAGGGCTTTGTGCCATATCGATCATATCCTATTGATTCATATCTCAAGGATTTGATGTCATTGAGGAGCATACGGGCTCTGGCCATAACCATAATATAATGGTGCCATTTGGCGGTGACCACCTGGTTCAGAGGGCCCCGAGTCATAACCGTTTATCCTGCAGTGCCATTTGGCGGCGAAACTGTCGGTTAGACGACTCGTACCACGTCCTTGCTGGCAGGAGATTGTTTGAGAATGGATCCTAGTGATATTTTCGATCAGGCATTAGCTCTTTGTGAGCAGAAGTGTTTTTTAATTTGTCCACCTCGGCAAACTATTGCGGAGGGTGGATGGATTTTATGCTTTAAGTGTTTAATGAATTTATTTCAATTTTAAATATTTGGAATTTGGGATTTTTGGATTGTTTGGAGTTTGGAGTTTTGGATTTTGTGGGAGCTTGGGTGGTATTTTGAAATACTTGAAATGGACCCCTCCAGTTGATATTTTCATTCAACACGGCCATCATCGGGGTGGATGAGATCATTTATATTTTATTGATTGGACCCTGTCGACTCTATCTACTGGTCGATAGAGGATCGTGTTTCGTAGGCTTTGGACCTTTGTTAGTGAATTCTCTTGATTATAGGCCTTGAAGGCCTAATATAAACTATAAAATATTACACTTACATTTCTTCATGTTTACTCACTTTTGTAGATCAATTGCTTGTGTGTGAATCATGGAAAATATTACAAGTTTCTCTTCTTTTTTTTTTGTAGCTCGTATGGTGGATTTGTATTGTAGATCTTCATTTGCAATCACACCATTTATTGTGATCACCTCTATCAGTATCACCTGTAGGTGTTTGCATCCACTACAAATTTTGTATCTGTTCATTTGTATTCAATTAAGAATTTATCATTTTTACAAATCATAGTTTCATTTGCATCATGTCGTATCCCTTATAGTCAAATTGAGTTCAAGTCCAGTTTCGTGTACAAGTTCAAGTCTTTTTTGCAGTTCACATCATGTTCAAATTATGCTCTATTAGTATTCAAATCAAGTTCATATCCTTCGCAGTTTATCCAAGTCTAAGTCCAGTTCAAGTCCTTGTCATTGTATTCAAGTCAACTTCATGTAGGGATATTCGTTCAAGTTCCTTGTCATTTTGCACTTAGTCCCTTTGAATTCGAATTCTTGCCTTTATTAATCATTTAAGTTCTATGTCATTTACATTTTGCTCGAATTCGATGTCCAAAGGTTCACAAGTCCACTATTCATTTGAGTCTAAATCAGGCTGAAGTGTGGTCTTATATTCACCTGAAATTTCAGCAGCATTCCGGCATCTCCCCCGTTTAGGGGAAATTATGGAAAACTGGGCCTTTCCCACCACGCTTAAGAAAGCGTGTATGGTAGGTGCCCTCTTTCGAGGACACCGCGGCCGTGTAAAGTCTTCAATCCCCACCATGCTTAAGAAAGCGTGTATGAGTCTTCAAATATACCTAAAAAGAAGAGCAGTTGTTTCCCTACAGGTACATAGCCATGTACGGGTACTTAAAATTGTCCCCACCACACTAAGAAAAGTGTGCATAGGGCCTACACGCCTCGCCGTAGGTGTCACACCGGGTTCCTTTCGCACCACGCTTAAGAAAGCGTGTATGAGCGGTTTGTTGGCTCGACACGAACGTCGAGAATGGGATTTTGGTGATTACCCGCCTTGTCGTAGGCACCGCACTGGGGTCCCATCCCACCACGCTAAGAAAAGCATGTATAGGCAGTTTTCCGGTGCGCCGCCAACGACAAGGACGGGCTCTCAGAGTTCATGGCTAAGGGTTTATACCTTTGCTGTGGTTGGACCGGCGGTGGTTCGAGACAAAAATGAAAGCATACAATGTTATTATTATAATTATAATTATAACTATAATTATAATCATAATAATAATATATTATTATTATAACTAAAAATGATAAATTATTATTATTATAACTGATAATAATAATTTATTATTATTATAACTAATAATAATAACATAAGTAACTATTATTATTATAGTTATAATTAATGATAAATTAAATTATCAATTATAATAATAACTAGTTAATCACTAATCTACAGAATAACAAAATGACAGTAGTATTACCTACTGTCTAAATTGAGTTAAGATCAGGTAAAGGTTATGAAATTTGGCTAAGTCAGCAAGAGGAACCAGACTTGGGAGGCTCGGGTTCGCTGCTTAAGAGGGGCGACGAGAGTCGGTCACAGCTCACAGATGGAGCAAGGGTCGGTCTTGGGTTTGACGGGATGAAGGCTGGCTTGAAGCTCTGGCGTCGGCTAGGGCAGGTAGGGCGACGGGATGGAGGAACTTCGGTTACAGGGATCTGCCGCAAGGTTAGAGTGGAGGAAGATCTCTTCTTTCTCTCTCTCTCTCTCTCTCTCTCTCTCTCTCTCTGCTTGCGTGAGAAGTTGGCACAGGCAGGGGCGTCGGATGCAGCTTGAGGTATGGAGGTTGGAATCGGGATGGGGTTCGGCTTCTAGTTCAGTTCGGATGGAGGAATGATGGAGATCGGCAAGCGTTCGGTCGGCTTCCTGGGTTGGAATCGCGAATAGGAGAGGAGGTTTCGGCTTTAGCTTGCGAGTAGATCCGACTATGGAGGAATGGGAGAGGCTTCGGCTAGGGCAATGAGTAAGCTCTCCCTCCCTCTCTCTCTCTCTCTCTCTCTCTCTCTCTCTCTCTCTCTCTCGATCGACGGGATAGGGAGGCCGACGAGCTGCGGCTTGCTTGAGTATAGGAAGAGGGAGCTGGATGAGGCAGAGGAGATCGGCACAGTGGAGAGGAGTTGGCTTGGGATCGTTTGCAGAAGAGAAGAAAGCTTAGGACTTTCTGTGGGTGGAAGAAATGAGCGAGAGTGTCGTGGGAGAGAGCCGAAGCGAGATAATCCTGAAGGCTTCAGTTCCTTCTCCTTTTATTGACGCAAAATGGACTGAGCTCGAGGTGAGATCCCACGTGTAAGAAGCGACACTTCGGCGCCGTTGTAGAGCTGCGATATCATTATTGTAGCAGGCGGGATCTTCGGCAGAATTTGCGTTTGGGTCTCCGATAGGTAATCATTCAAGCGATTTTTTTATCCCCCTTTTTTGTTTTACTTTCTTTTGGCATGACATGGAGGTCAACAAATGCGCCCCAACAAATGTGATACGCGCCTAGAGCGAATTACGTTTGTTGCATGCTGATTGATCCTATGGATCTCTAGATATTTATTCTAGATGTCACACTAGGGCTTTCATTTAGTGGATCTCCAAAAATTTACTTGGATGTCACACTAAGATTTTCATTCTATAGATCTCCAAGAGTTCATTTCTGTGTCTTCATGGATCTTTAGGTGCACTTGTAATCTTCAGTATAGTTGATACATTTGCTCTTGGTCAAATAGAGCTCCATGGTAAGTGGTATAACACTTCAAATTCACATCCCTGGGTTGTTACGTTATAGATTGATGATAATATATAGCATCTCCACCTTTTATTCTTCTTTTGCCACCACTGTTATCTTAGTTTTCAACATTTTTATAACTGCTCACCATCTTTTTTTATCGCAATCATGCATAGATGTGATGTTTCTGCTTTACGTTGCTAATGTCGTTCAAGATTTATCTGAATTTTGCGGATTCATCAGTTGGTGGAACTTTGTTGTCTCTTGTACTGATTGTATTTTGCTCAAATTATACTTTATGCTGATAGTGCATTCAGCTTACAAAGGATCTTCTATTCTTCCCTCCTTTAACTGTATTTTGACAAGAAATTTTAAATATTTATTTGGGGATCTCGGCATGCAGCTCGATGTCGACCCAAATAAATATTTAAAATGTCCCCAGTCCTTAGGGACATTTGTAGATGTCATTCGGGATACTTTTTTTTTGTAGCTTTAGTTTCCCTGAGATTTTGGTTCCTTCTGTCCTGTGCTTTGTGCAACGGACATTGATGGAGAATTACCTGATTTATCTTTACCGATTTATCAAGTGATTTTTGTACCTTCAGCCCTTTGCTTCTAGCTTTGGCGGGCTTGATGAAGGAGTGGTTGCCGGTAACCAAAACCCTTAGGTTTGTAATAGGTCGATGGCGAGAAGTCATCGGTCTAGAGCTTTGTACATGACGGACTTGTTGATGACGGAATCCTCTTAGTTCAACCTCAGGCTTTTCATAAACTTTGGGATAATTTCATCGGTCCTTTGCTTTGTGCTTTGGTGGACTTATTGAAGAAAGATTCCTTCTATCCTTGCTTTGTGCTTTACAGATTTGTTGAAGGATTTGCAAGTTTTGGATTCAGATGATAATACCAAACATGAGTACTATCTTGATCCTTAACCACTTGAGGAGACTTTAGTCTGAATCACTTGAGTTAATCAGACCGAGAGAGTTGGGATTTGACAGCTCTTTGTCCTCTGGTTGCTTCCTCTACTGCGGCCTTTCTTATGACGTGTTGAGTAGATGGAGCTGCTAGCGATCCGGCCATATTTGGGCTTGTTGGATCTGACCTTTTACACCCATTCAGGCTTCAGACTTGAGCTATGGGAAATATGCTTCCCGATGCTGATTTTGCTGAAGTTGTTAGATTTGGAGTCATCCTTCGTGGTTGAAGATTTAAAGCCTCCGTACATTTGGTAGTTGCTCGAGATTCCTCCTTTCCATTGGAACTTTGATTATCCAGTCAATTAGGAGAATTTGGTAGACTACAATCACTTGAACTTGTCGAGTCGAATTAGCCTTCGTACTTCCTACAGTCCTTACTGACTGGTTGACGAAGTGGGGGTTCCGTTACTATGGCCTTTCTTATGGCGTGTTGAGTAGACGGAGCTGCCAGCGATTCGGCCATATTTGGGCTTGTTGGATCCGACCTCTTACACCCATTCGAATCTTAAGCTTTAGGCTGTTGAAAGACTTCAAGTTCTTCTGGCTCTATTTGCTGGAGTGTGTAGTCACAAAAAATCTCTTTTTGACCTTTGAAATTTTTGTACGTTGGAGAAGGTGGTGTCCTAATTTTTTGAAGGATCACCTGCATTTACTTTGAAAAAGCATTTGTTGTATTCTTTAGCATGAAAAAATATTTGCATTGATGATTTTAAATATTTATTCGGGGATCTCGGCATATGGCACGATGTCGACCCGAATAAATATTTAAAATGCCCCCTGTATTGCAGGGACATTTCAGAATAGAAGAAAGTTTGAAATTTTGTTTTTAAATATTTATTTGGGGATCTCGGCGCGTAGCATAATGTCAACCCAAATAAATATTTTAAATACCCCCTGTCCTGCAGGGAGATTTTAAAATGCATTCTTGCAAAATAAGAGAATTTTAAAATGTAAAATGTAAAGTGTATATAAATATGCATGAAATACACATCGCATTAAACATAACATTTCTTTGAGCAATTTTATGCATGATACTTCTTCAGGTGTCGGTCGTTGATGGGCGGCATGGGCCTTTGACTGTGCAGATCGATAAGCTGGTAAGCTCCTCTTTAGTACACCATCTCGATGATGAAGGGGCCTTCCCAATTGGATATGAATTTACCACCAATCTTTCGATGGGGGATGATTGGCCTTCTCAGCACCAGGACCAATTCCCCTTCTTGAAATGATCGAGGACGCACCATTCGATCAAATGATTTTGCCATTCTTCCTTGATAGATTTCTAAGTTTTGTTGAGCTTGTAACCTTACTTTGTCGAGTGCATCAAGCTCTTCCATTCTCAACCGAGCATTTTGCTCTTGAGTGAGCTCATTCTGGATAGCGACCTGAAGAGATGATAGTTCAACTTCTAGTGGCAAGACGGCTTCAGCCCCGAACACTAGTGAGTAAGGAGTTGGCTTTGGTTGGTGTTTTGTATGTTGTACGATACACCCATAACGCTTCTGCCATTTTTGTATGCCACTCTCTTTTGTTCTTGGTGATGATCTTTTTCAATAATTTCACTAGCGTCTTATTGAAGGCCTCTGCCAAGCCATTTGCTCTTGGATTGTATATAGACGAATATCGCCAATCAATCTTATGTCGGTCGACAAATTTGTAGATTTTTGTACTTTTAAATGCTGTGCCATTATCTGAGATCACGCGGCGCGGTACACTGAATCTATAGACAACGTTGTAGGTAAAGAAATTGATCACATGCTCGGACGTAACTTCCCTGAATGGAACCGCTTCTGCCCACTTAGAAAAGTAATCTGTTGCTGCCATAATGAAGCGATGTCCGGCTGATGACGGCGGATCTATTGGCCCGATTATGTTTGTGCCCCAACATTCAAATAGCCAGGATGCAATTGTTGGGTGGAGCGAATTTGGCGGTTGATGAATAACATCACCGTGAATCTGACACTCGTGGCACCTCTTAGCGTGGTCAATACAATTTCTCACTATTCTCGGCCAATAATAACCCATTCTTTTGATCTTGGCGGCCATCTTGGGACCTAAGTGATGTGCTCCGCAGAGTCCTTCATGAACTTCTATCACCACTTTATCAGCTTCCTTGGTCCCTAGGCATCGTAGCCACATTTGATCGAAAGCATGCCGATATAGCGTATTGTTGACAAACGTATATCGTAACGCTTTTTTTCTAATTTGCGTAGCCAGAGATTTTTCTGTCGGGAGTTTGCTTTCTTTGAAGTAGTCGATGAATGGTTGCCTCCAATCGTCTTCGACTTCAACGTCTAAGCAATGTAACCACGACTCTGAGAATCTACTGGTCGTTCGTCTCTTTACTATATGATGTTTTTCTTGTTGATTTTCCATAGTGATCTTCTGGGGAGGTTGAGGATCAACCGGGGTTGTATCCTGTTGGCTCGAATTTGGTATTCCCTCTGCTTGCGGGAATTGTAGGATTGCTGGCTCTAAGACTCGGTGATTCTCAACCGCAATGAATATAGGTGGCCTCTTAACTTCACCTGCAAGCTCCTTGGCCAGTTTGGCTAGACAATATGCTTTTGCATTCTGTCCTCGAGGAACTCGAGTTATCCTGACATTCGGTATTTATTTTAGAAGCTCGAGAGCTCATCGGTGGTAGTAGGCAAATTCAAGTTTATAAATCTTGTAAATGCCTATGACTTGATTTATCACAGGTTGAGAATTGCCGAAAATTTGGAGATCTGTGATTTGGACACCAATTGCGATCTCCAGTCCCGCTATTAGAGCTTCGTATTCAGCTTGATTATTGGTCCGAGGTTTCGTTAGACTGAATGAGAATCTCATGATACCTCCCTCGGGTTCAATAAAGACGAGACCGATGCCAGCTTGGGCCTTTACAAGATTTGGCGGTCGAGGAGATTTGATCGATGATGCCCCATCAAAATACATCTCCAAAAATTGAGGTTTCTCCTCTTCCTCGACCTGCATGATTTGTTCATCTAGCAAATCATGATTGAGCGGGGAGTCTGCAGGAATTGGATGTGCATCGAGGAAATCTGCCAGAGCTTGCCCCTTTACTGCCTTCTGTGGCATGTATACAATATCAAATTGCAGTAATAGCACTGCCCACCTTACTAAACGACCTATCAACGCTGGTCTTGTCATCAAGAACTTCAGCGGATCGATCTTTGATATCAAGGTGATTTTGTGGGAGAGCATATAGTGGCGGAGTTTCTGGACTGCAAAAACCAACGCCAGACAGTGTTTTTTGATGGGAGAATAACGTACTTCTGCTCCGATCAATCTCTGACTGATGTAGTAGAGTGCATTCTATTTTCCTTCTTTATTGTACTGGGCCAGCAATGCTCCGAGGGACTCTTCTAATGCAGCTGTATACAGTATAAGAGGCTTCCCCGGAATTAGCGCTGCGAGAATGGGTGGATTCAACAAGTATCTTTTGATGCTGTCAAACGCTTCCTGGCATTCTACATCCCATTTGAAGCGGACATCCTTCTTCATCAGCTTTGAAAATGGTTGGCACCTACCCGACAGATTTGATATAAATCGCTGAATGAAAGCCAATTGCCCTTGCAAGGAGCGGAGTTGACGGAGGCTTCTTGGTGGTGGCATCTCTATAATCGCCTTGATTTTATTGGGATCAAGTTCTATGCCTCGGTGACGAATGACATACCCAAGAAATTTATCGGAGGAGACCCCAAAAACACATTTGAGAGGATTCATCTTCGAACTTTTTGATCCTCTCAAACACAATTCTCAAGTCATTTAAGTGATCTCTATGGTCTATGCTCTTAACGGCCAGGTCATCTACATAACACTTAACCTTCTGATGTATCAACTCATCAAAAATATGCGTCATTGCCCGCTGGTAAGTGGCATCAGCGTTCTTCAAGCCGAAGGGCATAACCGTATAGCAGAAAATACCGATGGGCGTTCTGAATGATATATGCTTTTCATCTTCGGGCGCCATCTTGATCTGATTGTATCCTGATGATTCGTCCATAAAAGAGAACATGTCATAGTTTGATGTGTTATCAACCAGAAGTTCTAATACAGGAAGTGGAAAGTCATCTTTTGGACATGCCTTGTTGAAGTCCCTGAAATCAATACAGATACGGATCTGATCGTTCTTCTTCTTCATGGGGACGATATTGGTGATCCAACCGGCGTATTTTTCTTCTCGGATGAAGCCCTCTTCTATGAGCTTCTTAGTTTCTACAATCACCTGTTCTTCAATCTCTAACCTCATTCTCCTTGGAGGTTGTTTAACAGGCGTTGCATCAGGTTTGATGGCCAACCTGTGAACTGCTACCTCAGGGGATAAGCGAGGCATCTCAGCGTATATCCAGGAAAAGCAGTTCCTGAATTCACAAAGAAGTTTTTTTTTTAATTTCCTCCACCTGCTCTTCGGGCAGAAGGGCGCTGATGAAGGTCGGGCAATCTTCTTCAGTCTAAGAGGATATAGTTGAAAAGTGATGGGATTTCTTGAAGGATTCTTCAAGGTGTCGACCATCAAGAATATTGTATGTAAGGGTTATCTTTGGGACCCACTTTTGACTAATTTCTTTAATGGTGGATCTCTAGGGTACACACTAGATGTCACACCATTCTTTTGAATATATTCTTTTAGAGATGTTGATCTCTCTATTTATTTTCCCGTATGTCGGGACCTTTCGGTGGTGGATTCTTGGATATGCATCCAAGTGTCACACCCCGATGCTCACCGTACATATCTTGGTTCTTTCTTTGATCTGCCATCGTAATAGATTGTTGCTTTTCCCTCTATCGGGACCTTTCAGTGACGGATTTTTGGATATAGGGACCAAGTGTCACGTCCTGATGTTCACCGTATAGAGCTTAGTATTATCATTATTATTTTTTTTGCTACTATAGCAGTTATATGACTAGCCAAAGATGGAAAGAGAAACCAGTCTCCAGCGGAGTCGCCAGAAATCTGTGGGCTCCGAAAATTCAGCCCCGGCCTCCGCCAGCATTTTGCTTTCTTCGGGGGGGAGTTTTAACAGAATTAAGTTCCAGGGTAAATTTTGGAAGGCAGATGGGTTTGTAGATAAGACACTACCCAGAGATTTCGCCCTCATTTTGCGAGGACTTTATGATTTGAGTTCTGGTTTTCTATAGGCGCAAGCCCCTATAGTTAATTACCCCTCCCGATCACGAGAGAGAACTTTCGATTAAGGCTAGTCGTCAATCAGATACGTAGAGATACGTATCTAGCGTATAGTAGCAGCATAAATATTCGGAATGGTTGGAAAATTTGGGAATTTAAAAGATTGGAAGGGTTTGGTATTTAAAATAGAGATTTCACCATCTCAAACTTAAAGCGGATGGTGGGGGAATGGATGATGGACCCGATCAAGATCCCATGGTTCCATCATCCCGGGCCATCGTGATCCCTGGTCTACTTAGTCAGAGGAGGTAGTCGACCCAACCTGACAGAAGGATCCTTGTCTGCAGCCATGGGTTGCTTCGTCCAAGGGTACCTTGTAAACCTAGGGGGAGTGTTTGTCTAAGAGGACAAATTTGAATCCACCTTAGCTAACAGAGGGCTTTGTGCCCTATCAATCATATCCTATTGATTCATATCTCAAGGATTTGATGTCATTGAAGAGCATACGGGCTCTGGCCATAACCATAATATAATGGTGCCATTTGGGGATTGAGCTATTCGTTTCTTTGTACAAGCAGACTGTCGTACACTAGTTGCTTACTGCAGGGGGATTGTATTGCACTAACTAATCTCCTGCTTTGGGTGTTTATAAATGCTTGTAGATGGCTTGTTGTATGCACGGTGAGTTTTCCCACAATGATTTGTAGACGCTTGAATGGTGGTTGATTGTAGGAGTGTTGTAGCATCCGTTGTCTTCTGTTACGGTAACTTGTAGATGTGTAGGTTTCTTGTATGCATAGCAGGTATACAATCTTTGCCTACCAGTAACAAGTCGTATAAACCTCTATATTCACCCGGGACCTTTGCATTCATTATATGCTAAATCCTTTTGCTTGCAGGGGATTAATGTATTTGCTTAGTACCGGATTGTTGCTGATCGTAGGAGTGTTCTAACACTCATCGTATATTACACTGAACATATTGGTAAGAGATCCCGTTGTTGGCAAGGATTATCGTATCTTTTTGCACATCAATCATCGAATCCAATAATGGTTCCCTTCATTAGGGCTTTCGATCTTCAGCATACAAGTTTATTTATTGATCTGTGTGAACACTACAAATTTGATGTTGACTATATATGAATCAAGGGTCCGACGACATGTCTATTATTCTTGTTTGCGAGTGGACTGTTATATGTTCATTTGCACATTAAGATTTACATTCCTATTGAAATGATGATTCCTTAATGGTCTCTTGAAAGCATGCATTGTCAATTAGGAACATGTCGTTGTATTCTTCATTTGTTCCTTGTTGATGGTTGTTTGTACGTTCCTTTTGGAGGTTTGGTCATTACAAGCGTCATGTTCACTTATTGAGATTCATTTGAATGCATTGGGGATTGATTTGCCATGAGTCCTTGCTTGCTTGCAAATAGACTCCACTTGTAACTTCTTTGTAATGAACTTATACATGAATCCTTGCTTGTTTGCTTGCGTTCGATCTTTTTTCTTTGATGTATCTTCTTAGAGTTGGATTGTTGGTGATAGGGACACTTACATTTCTTCATGTTTACTCGCTTTTGTAGATCAATTGCTTGTGTGTGAATCATGGAAAACATTTCAAGTCTCTCTTTTTTTTTTTTTTGTAGCTCGTATGGTGGACTTGTATTGTAGATCTTCATTTGCAATCACACCATTTATTGTCATCACCTCCATCAGCATCACCTGTAGGTGTTTGCATCCACTACAAATTTTGTATCTGTTCATTTGTATTCAATTAAGAATTTATCATTTTTACAAATCATAGTTTCATTTGCATCATGTCATATCCCTTATAGTCAAATTGAGTTCAAGTCCAGTTTCGTGTACAAGTTCAAGTCTTTTTTGCAGTTCACATCATATTCAAATTATGCTTGATTAGTATTCAAATCAAGTTCATATCCTTCGCAGTTTATTCAAGTCTAAGTCCAGTTCGAGTCCTTGTCATTGTATTCAAGTCAACTTCATATAGGGATATTCGTTCAAGTTCCTTGTCATTTTGCACTTAGTCCCTTTGAATTCGAGTTCTTGCCTTTATTAATCATTTAAGTTCTATGTCATTTACATTTTGCTCGAATCCGATGTCCAAAGGTTCACAAGTCCACTGTTCATTTGAGTCCAAATCAGGTTGAAGTGTGGTCTTATATTCACCCGAAATTTCGGCAGCATTCCGGCATCTCCCCCGTTTAGGAGAAATTATGAAAAACTGGGCCTTTCCCACCACGCTTAAGAAAGCCTGTATGGTAGGTGCCCTCTTTCGAGGACACCACGGCCGTGTAAAATCTTCAATCCCCACCACGCTTAAGAAAGCGTGTATGGATCTTCAAATATACCTGAAAATAAGAGCAGTTGTTTCCCCGCAGGTACAGAGCCGCATACGGGTACTTAAAATTGTCCCCACCACACTAAGAAAAGCGTGCATAGGGCCTACCCGCCTCGCCGTAGGTGTCGCACCGGGTTCCCTTCCCACCATGCTTAAGAAAGCGTGTATGAGCGGTTTGTCAGCTCGACACGAACGTTGAGAACGGGATTTTGGTGATTACCCGCCTTGTCGTAGGCACCGCACCGGGGGCCCATCCCACCACGCTAAGAAAAGCGTGTATAGGCGATTTTCCGGTGCGCCACCAATAACAAGGACGGGCTCTCGGAGTTCAGGGCTAAGGGGTTATACCTTTGCTGTGGTTGGACCGGAGTGGTTCGAGACAAAAAAGAAAGCATACAATATTATTATTATAATTATAATTATAACTATAATTATAATCATAATAATAATATATTATTATTATAAATAAAAATGATAAATTATTATTTTTATAACTAATAATAATAATTTATTATTATTATAACTAATAATAATAACATAAGTAACTATTATTATTATAATTATAATTAATG
This sequence comes from Dendrobium chrysotoxum, assembly GCA_019925795.1. Lineage (NCBI taxonomy): Eukaryota > Viridiplantae > Streptophyta > Magnoliopsida > Asparagales > Orchidaceae > Dendrobium > Dendrobium chrysotoxum. The sequence continues at coordinate 43,364,545 of CM034301.1, forward strand.
ATAAATTAAATTATCAATTATAATAATAACTAGTTAATCACTAATCTACAGAATAACAAAATGACAGTAGTATTACCTATTGTCTAAATTGAGTTAAGATCGGGTAAAAGTTATGAAATTTGGCTAAGTCAGCAAGAGGAACCAGACTTGGGAGGCTCGGGTTCGCTGCTTAAGAGGGGCGACGAGGGTCGGTCGCAGCTCACAGATGGAGCAAGGGTCGGTCTTGGGTTTGACGGGATGAAGGCTGGCTTGAAGCTCTGGCGTCGGCTAGGGCAGGTAGGGCGACGGGATGGAGGAACTTCGGGCACAGGGATCTGTCGCAAGGTTAGAGTGGAGGAAGATCTCTTCTCTCTCTCTCTCTCTCTCTCTCTGCTTGCGTGAGAAGTTGGCACAGGCAGGGGCGTCGGATGCAGCTTGAGGTATGGAGGTTGGAATCGGGATGGGGTTCAGCTTCTGGTTCAGTTCGGATGGAGGAATGAGGGAGATCGACAAGCGTTCGGTCGACTTCCTGGGTTGGAATCGCGAATAGGAGAGGAGGTTCCGGCTTTGGCTTGCGAGTAGATCTGACTATGGAGGAATGGGAGAGGCTTCGGCTAGGCCAATGAGTAAGCTCTCTCTCTCTCTCTCTCTCTCTCTCTCTCTCTCTCTCTCTCTCTCTCTCTCTCTCTCTCTCTCTCGACGGGATAGGGAGGCCGACGAGCTGCGGCTTGCTTGCGTACAGGAAGTGGGAGCTGGATGAGGCAGAGGAGATCGGCACAGTGGAGAGGAGTCGGCTTGGGATTGTTTGCGGAAGAGAAGAAAGCTTAGGACTTTCTGTGGGTGGAAGAAATGAGCGAGAGTGTCGTGGGAAAGAGCCGAAGCGAGATAATCCTGAAGGCTTCAGTTCCTTCTCCTTTTATTGACGCAAAATGGACTAAGCTCGAGGTGAGATCCCACGCGTAAGAAGCGACACTTCGGCGCCGTTGCAGAGCTGCGATATCATTACTGTAGCAGGCGGGATCTTCGGCAAGATTTGCGTATGGGCCTCCGACAGGTAATCATTCAAGTGATTTTTTTATCCCCCTTTTTTTTGTTTTACTTTCCTTTTGGCATGACATGGAGGTCAACAAAATAATAGTAATATCAATAATATTACTTATTTTTATATTTGGATGAGGAATTGAGGTTTTTAAATACTTTTAGCAAAGAATTGAATGTTTTACTTTTTTCTTAAAAAAAGTTATCTTAAAATAGCCATTTTTCAAAGGGGACATCACATATGCAATATTTAAATTTTTATTATTCATAAAACTTATGCACTTATATATTTTATATATATTTTTATAATCCTAATAATTTGATCATCATATATATAAATATTGGAGTTTCTTAGTTAAAAAAAAAATCATGAGTTCTAATTTTGTAAAGAAGCAAGATCTAAATGTTTTATATGTAATCCTCTCTTTTTTTGAAAATAATGATTAGATAGTTTAATTGAGAAAACGACTTCTAAAAAAGAAACATAAGTCATGCCATAGAAAAAAATAAAAAAAATAAGTAATGCCATAGAACTTTAAAACTTTTGGGAGTTTAATAAATCAATCTTGGGGTGATGGGCTTTTAACTTAAATGTTATTTTGGTTTGAAGTGAAATATGTTAAAAGAATTTCAACATAAGAATTTTCACAATATTGGTATTTGGTTTTAAGTAAGAAAATGCATAGTAAAATTTTAGTATATTTTGAATGGATAATCCAAAATGTTGTTGTGTATTTGAAATTTTTTTATGTTTGGACGATTTTTAAATACATCCTAAATTCTTTGTCATTGTCACCGGTGTCACCTGTCGGCACCAGCCACTGCTATTTGTTGCTACCAACGGTGGTTGTTGCTACCTCGAGCCACCATCCCGGCTATCGCCACTAGTTGCTCGCTGCCAGTCGCCGTTGCAAGTTGCCACTTGCCTTCATCATCAGTCAATTATCTTTGACTGTCATCTCTCACCGTTGCTATCGACCACCACTACCTCCCATCGTTGTTGTTGGCCGCAACTGGCCACCAACATTTTCTATTATCTATCATTATATTTAGGCTTTTACAGTTTACACTCTATTCATTTTATTCAATTTAAACAAAAATAATAATCAATTGCGTTTGTTTTATACACATCCAAATAAATTTAAATATTTTGAAATTATTATATATTTTTATATTGCATTTTATTGTACTATGCATTTCTTTTGTAGATATATATTCTTTTTTTAATAAATAATAGTCTAATTTTTTGTCCAAACATAAATAACAGAAACACCAGTAATATTCTTATCCTTATTTAATTCTTTCGGGCCAGGCACGGGTTTACGGGTCGACTATCACCAGTAAACCCGCCCATTCATAGCTTGGGGCCTGTTGTTGGAAAAATTATTGGGTACGTCGTCCGGACGTAGAGCTACGTCCGGACGCCTTTGTGTTGGTGACACGTAGCGGCCCGAAAGCGCCGTGACCCAATTCGATTAAAATCTGATTTATCTGACGGCCCGACGACCCGACCCGGAGAAAAAAAGAATTACGCGCCATTATCTTTAGGGTTAATAACTTTTGGCGGGCTATTTAGTAGACGTTATACAGTATTTAGGGTTCAAAAGAACGCTGAGAAAGAATTACAGACGAAGAGACGAAAAATGGAATTCTCCTTGGATGACATCGAAGGGTTCGAGGAGATTGAAGAAACGTTAAATGCGGCTGAAGGTTCCAAGAAGAACCGATGTAGGGTTGATTTTTCTGAATTAATATCGGTAAGCTTTTTTTTACATACAATAAGTATGTTTGCACCTCCTTCTTTGTGCTTTAACAACTTATATTTTGATGGTTTTGGCAATAGATTACCGCTATTCGTCGGTATCGATCAATAGCAGGTTTTATTTACCAAGTCATCTGTAATACCGACAAGTTTTTGCGATCCTACTGATCTGTACCGAGCTTATTCTCTAGTACCGATCAGTGTACCGAGACTGCCAGAGTTTCTCGATATTGTTTCACTGACCGGTACCCGCAGATTAACTCGGTATAGTTACTCGGTATTGCAACTAGGTGGTGCTACCCGGTATTATAATACTCGGTATTGTAGCAATGTACCGAGACTGCCAGAGTTTCTCGGTATTGTACAGTTATACCCGGTACAGTTATACTCGGTATTGTAGCATTGTACCGAGACTGCCAGAGTTTCTCGGTATTGTACAGTTATACCCGGTACAGTTATACTCGGTATTGTAGCATTGTACCGAGACTGCCAGAGTTTCTTGGTATTGTACAGTTATACCTGGTACAGTCATATTCGGTATTGTTACAGTTATACTCGGTACTTATACTCGGTACAGGTTTGGTGTTTATGTGATTATGTAATTTTTTTACTGCTGCTTGTGTTTAGGCAAGTGAAATGATATTTATATTTGTAAATAGGGTGTTTACAGCTGTGAGAAGGAAGCATATGATATGTATTGCGATTATGCTCATTGTCATGGTTTTAGTGTTTGGAAAGAACATCATGCATTCTGGCCAAACTCGAGGAAAATTAAAAAAAAGGATTTTGTATGTTCGAAAGCAGGATTCAAAAAGGAGAATGTTTTAAAACGAAAATCCAAATATCAGAAATCAAACACAAGAACCGGGTGTCCAGCTATGATTAGGTTTGCTGTGTCTGAAGATGGAGTTTGGATGGTGCAAAAATCGATTGAAAGTCACAATCACGAATTGGCGAAGCCGGGAGATCAACATTTGCTTAGATCATGCAGGAACATTAGTGATGAGGATGCATCTGTTCTGAAATCAATGATGGAAGCTCGTATCAGAACAGTTGATGCATTTTCATACCTATCTAATGAAGTAGGCGGTGTAGAAAATTTACGGTTCACAAAGAGGGATGCATACAACTACATTCAAAAAGAACGAAGAGCCAGGATTGAGAGTGGAGACACAAATTCACTTATTCAATTGTTTAAAGAACGACTCGCTGATGACAACATGTTTGCATGGGATGTACAAACTGATGAAGATGACTGGTTGCTGAATTTCTTTTGGGTTGACGGGTTGGGCAGAATTGATTATGAGTGCTTTGGTGATGTCATAATTTTTGACACTAGCTACAGGCTTAACAAATATAATTTAGCATGTGCACCTATTGTAGGAGTTAACAATCATTGGCAAAACGTTCTATTAGGGGTGGCTTTCTTATCTGAGGAGACGATCGAGTCATTTACCTGGTTGTTTAGAACTTTCTTAAGAATAATGGATAATAAACATCCCTTAACAATATTTACAGATCAGGACCAAGCAATGGCTAGGGCCATAGAGATAGCATTACCTAAAACACGGCATCGTTTGTGCCAATGGCATATATACAAGAAGGCTCCTTCCAAAGTATGGTGCTTTAATAGTAATAACAAAGTGAAAGGTCTATTTTATACATGTTTAGGCAACTGTGATTCGGAGGATGAGTTTGAGAAAAATTGGACTGAAATGATCACTGAAGGGAACCTCCAGAATCACCAGTGGTTGAATGATCTATACAAAGTTAGGCACAAGTGGTCAACTGCATTCAACAAAAAATGTTTTAATCTTGGCATTCTTTCTACACAACGTAGTGAATCCACCAATCATGTTTGCCATGGCATTTCAAAGCCAACCAGTTGTATAACTGATTGTTTCCTGGGGTTGGAGAAGGTGATGAAGAGTTGGCGTAGAAACGAACAAGATGAAGATTTTAGATGCAATCAATCAGAGATAGAACCTATAATTAAGTGCAGCTCAATATTAAAGCAAGCCGCCCGTTTTTACTCGAGAAAATTATACACCTTTTTTGAAGAGGAATTTTTACAGGGTGTGGGTGGACTGTGCATTGATAATGCTTCACCGGACTCATCCACGTTCACGATCAAGTACACAGGCAAATCATTTGACACGCAAACATGGACTGTTCATATTGAGTCAATTCAGGGAAACATTCATTGCAGTTGTGGCAAGTTTGAAATGATGGGTTTGTTATGTTCTCACTGCATGAGAGTTATTAAGCAGTTAGATATTGTTAATATACCTGAAAAATATTTTTTGCCTAGATGGTCAGCCAGAGCAAGAAAAGATCTTTATGCTGTGAGAGAGGGTACATGTTAGGAATTCACTGATCGATGCTGGCCAGTTGTATGTTAAAAATTCATCAACATTATCAGCCACACTAGGTATTGTTGCAGGTATCTTGAAGTTGGCCATGGGAAAAAATAGGTTTGAAAGTAAGTAAAATATAAATGTCCTCACAAGATCTTCAATCGGAGTAGAGGCAGGAAGACTTTCAATCTCATGCCTAACGTCATTGGAAGTTTTTCTAGTTATTCTATCACTTCCAGGCACGAATTTTAAGCCTCGATTTGGAAGGCCGAGCATAAGGGCTACCTCATCTGTTGTGAATGGTATGCTTTTTCCTTTAACAACAAAACATTGCTTTCGGATGTCCCATTTTGTAAGAATCTTATGCACCAGGGGTACATTCTGACGGAATGCAGGCAAGGCCAGGAATTGATTGAGTTGGAGCTGCGTCAGTTTATCCACAAATTGCTGACCGAACGTACTTACTAAATGATTGCAAACTTCTCTAATTGTGGATGTTCTGCATCGGAAATGAATAGGTGGTGAATATCCCTGCAACATTGATATATATAATAAGTTATCAAGTAATACCTAACAGAATCGAGAAATTTCGAGATGTACCAGGTACAACAACAAATATCGAGATGTATCAAGTTCTACCGATCAGTAATAAACATAATTTACTCGGTACAACAACAAATATCAATAAGTACCAAATAATACCCATACGTACAGAGCAATACCGACAATTATTGAAATAAATTACTCGGTACAACAACTAATATCAATAAGTAAAAAGAAAAATACCTATCCGTACACAGCAATACCGATCATTAGTGAAATAATTTCCACCTTATAACAACAAATATCAAGATGTACCGAGTAAAACCTATCAGAATCCGACCAATACCGATCATTAATGAAGAATATTACTCGGTACAACAACTAATATCAATAAGTTCCCAGCAATAATGATCATTTCGGAGCAATACAAATCAGTACGTACAATAACAATTAGTACCGATCCATTATGCCTGAATTGCTCAGAGAAAAAAATCGGTACCGAGCAATACCGATAAACACCGAAGAATACCTACTCGGTACCAATCGGTATAAAGCATATACCCAACTGTTAGAGTCGGTACACTTTACGGGGCTTCATTACCTTATTATAAAAATACCTACATAGGTATTTACACCAGGTTCTATAATTTTTAACTGAACCCTAAATCAACGCATATCAATACCGAACGTCAATGAGGAATTTATAGCAGTACCGACCGTTAAACTCGGTACTGTGTTCTGATGCCAATTCCTAGTGAGAATTCTTTTATTACGGTTCATCGTTCTAAACATTACAAACCCTAAATGATATAAACACATTTACATTTCTTTGTTATACAGGATAACAAATGACAAACAATGAAGGTCACGAACGTACGTTAAACCCTATAAACTACTAACCTGCGGCATCGATTCAGATTATATACGCAATGAAGGTGACGAACAAACCCTAAAGATATTCCCGACGATGAATAGTTGCAGAGAGAGTGAAAAGCTTCGTGTTTTGAATTTTCTTGAGTGGTTGCAGTAATTTCGTATTAAATTTGCACGCCCGAACTGGGTCGGGTCGTCGGGCCGTGCGTTAAATATTTTGGCACGTGCGTCATTTCGACTTCTTGGCGAGCTGGCTTCGGGCCGCTACTTGTCATCAACACAGAGGACGTCCGGAAGCCGTACCCAATAATTTTTCGTGTTGTTGGCCGAGTGCGAATTATCAAGCAGACTGAAATTTGGCCGACCCGCTTCTTCCCCGACCAGCGGGCAACCGGCGAAGCTATGCTTCGCGCCTCCATACTCCCCTCCACCGATCGGCTCAGGTTTCTTCCCTCCGATTTGTACTCAGTCCATAGTGAATATCCTAAGCCTCAATCCTTCCATAAATCCTCTTTTCTGCTCATAACCGTCACACGCCGTCATCACCTCCGGCTTTTCCGCCGGCGCACTAGCTCCAGCGATGCTGCCGCAGGTGCCTCCCAGCCGGAGGCTAAACTTGAGGAGATTGCCGTCGATGGAGTCGAAGAGGAGCACACGAACGTGGGCATCGGAAGCCCTAGCCTCTTTAGGCCACTTGTGACATGCAGGATGGGTTTAGGGGATCAGGCCTTTTTCCTGCTTGCCTTTATTGCTTGCACGGTGATCATCTTCTCTTTATTTTTGAGTCTTTGGTTCATTTGTAGCGTGAAAATATGTTTTTTTTTTCTTTTTTTTTTTGCGTTTATTTTGATTGTTGGTCCCCAGAAGACTGAATATTTTTGATGTACCTCGGAAGGCGATACTGTAGAAAAATGTATTTATCTGGAGTGAGTATTTGTGATGTACCTCCTTTTTGAGATGATGGATTATTGGTGATATTGTTGTCTAGCTGCAAGTAAGGCTCTCCTTATGGCATATTATGCAGACAGCAGATTATTTGTGGATGTTTTTTTTTTTTCTTCCTTACAAATAATCTGGTTTTGAATAATGCTTAGAAAACATTTCTTGTTGTCTCTTGGATGCAGACATCTATTGCATTTACCAGCCTAGTCATTGCCGCTGTTCCCACACTCTTTGTAAGTTATTAAGTTGCTTGCTAAGTTCCAAACTTTTTTGAGCACATACATCTACATATGTACTGATTACCATGTTTGAGTTTTTGTAAGTCTGCATATCAACTAACAAAAATATATTTATTATAAGACATGGTTCAATCCTAAAAAATGCGCAAGCTTTTCCCAATTACTTTATATTCTCTAGTTGCTTTTTTGCTTTTGACATAGTGACATGTCATCTTCTAGTATATTTATCAGTTAAAATTATTTCAATGCAAAAAAGATTAAACAAAAATGTTGTCATTTATGATAGATCTATTTGGAGCATTTTTTAGAGCAGTTAAACAAGTAACTTCTTAGGTTGCTCTCAATTTATATGGATGTCAGCGATTCAAACATTTATATGTCCATAACCTTCAGTTTCTGCTGCAATTTGGATATTCACACCCCTTCCTGCATGCCTCCGCCCTCAATCCAAAATCCTATAGAAATAAAAAAAAAAGGAATTTATTTGATTTGAATAGAATTTATCTTTAATTGTATGTCTGCTTTTAATAGCAGTCTTCCTAACTCGAGAAGCCTGTTATTGAAACTATATGCAAATGTATATCACTTCAATCTTCTTAGGAAACAAATAGTACCATACAAGAGCTATTTCTCGACCACTTACGTCCTTAAATTTTCAATTTCTGACTGGCCATCATACTCCCTGTTGAAACTTTGATGAGAAAAAAGTGGGACTTATTTGTTTATCATTAGAAATACTATATACAATGTGGTACATTGAAATTATTTGGAGTATTTGTTGCCAGTTTAGTATGTTTTGAATATTAATTTAATTTGGTAAAATCAGGCCTTCAGTTTTGATTATTACTTTGTTATATAGGCACTAAAGAGAGCTGCAATATCTCTAGCCAGACTGGCTGATACTACAAGGGAGGAGCTTCCTAGTACTATGGCTGCAATTAGACTCTCAGGAATGGAAATTAGTGATCTCACTTTGGAGTTGAATGAATTGAGGTAACTAACTATATACGTGATCTCTTGGGAAGGCTTCTATGAAGAAGTTATCAGAAGTCGACCTATCATTTCAGTTTCTGTGAGTTATTTGTTGTAGTTCGACAAAATATTTTTATTGTCTGGTAGATTTCTTCTGTCATGTTGTTATATTAAAATAAGAACAAATTTGTTATTGATTTTGTTATCGTATCATTTCTGTGTGAATGGAATTACCACTTTGATAGAAATCTTATCTAAAGGGTAAGATTACAAAAAGGAGTGCAAGGTTTTGTGTTATCTGGAATGACATTTTGAATTTCATCTTCACATAATGTGGCCTAAATGTGCATCCCTGTGTTTTATTTAATATGTTTGACTGTTTGTACTTGATGTTGTAGCACAAACATGTAACTTCATCATTTAAGATTAGATGTTGATCCTTGTATTGCAATAGTATTTTGAACCATGAGCATGCCAGGGTCTTTTACATATTTGAGACATGCCAATCTTGTTGGAGCTAGAAACGATTTCCAATATTTCAAAGTCTTAGAAAATGTTATGTTGAACTCTCAGGCCACCTTTAGTAACCTTGTAAGTTGTATCCCTGTGCTATCAAGCAGCCTTAGGCAATACTACCCTACCGCTAATTATTGGAGTTTATAAAGTTAGGTGGAAGACTTTGCTACATGATACACATTTATTAGAATGTTAGGCGTGATGCTTTTTTCCAAACTGCTCATTAAGGAGCCCCATGTGACTGTATGCTATCTTATACAGTTCGAGATATTATAATGGACTTATTGGAAAGATAAAAAATTCAAGAGAAATTATCATTATTGTCTATAGTAGTGATGTCCCAACTTGATTTTTCAGCTTGACATGTGATAGGAAATACTTGAAGATCTTAAGTGTTTCCTAAGGATCTAAGAAAACAGCGGAAAATCTCACCAAAAACACAATAAAATCTGAGAGAAACACAAGAATTTTCACTAATCAAGCAAAAGCAACAAACAAGATACAACGTTCTTCAATTCGAGAGGAAGAACAACTCTCCTAATCTCCGGCAACGCCAAGAGCCCAAGCAAGAAACCCTAGATCTCAAAAATGCATTCAAATTCAAGATACCCCCCCTTTCCCCCCCATCCTCCTAATTAACCATAAAGGAGTATTACAAAATGTCTAAACAACCCTTCCCATTCAAAATTTCCCTCCCAAAAAGTCCACGGAACCTCCGCTCCCCTCCCAGGCGTCCGCCCGGCTGGTTCCGCCCGCTGGGTTCCCGCTCCTGGGCCGGCGGGTGTAGAACCGGACCGGTCCAGCCGGCCCCTCTTGGGCCGGCTTACACCTAACATTACTCCCCTCCCAAAAACTCACCTTGTCCTCAAGGTGAAAAGAGGGGAATTGCTCTTTCACTCTTTCAAACGGCTCCCAAGTAGCGTCGAAATCAGGAAGGCCTCTCCATTTGATTAACACTTCTATGTTGCCCTTTTCATCTGACCGGACACCTGCAAGCTCTAGTGGTTCTAAAACCACTTCCAAATCTTCTGTCATAGTGGCTGGTAGTTCTGCACTCGCTGCATGATCCCCTATGGCTCTCCTTAGCTGAGACACATGGAATACTGGGTGTATAGTGGCTGAGGGGGGTAACTTCAATCTGTATGCCACTGCTCCAATCCTGCCCAAAACTTCATAGGGGCCAAAGTACCTTGGTGCCAATTTCTCATTCCTCCTTCTAGCCACTGTCCTTTGTCTATAGGGTCGTAGTTTCAGGAACACCTTCTCCCCTACTTCAAACTGCATGTCTCTTCGGTGTGAGTCTGCCTGCTTCTTCATGATCTGTTGTGCCCTCATCAGATGTTTCTTCAGTTCCTCCAGCACCTTGTCCCTTTCCTCTAAGTACTGCTCAACTGATGATACTGGTGTACTACCTCTCCCATAGTGCACGAGGTGTGGAGGATCCCTTCCATATAGCACTTTGAAAGGGGTCATCTGTGAAGCGGAGTGGTATGAGGTGTTGTACCAATACTCAGCCCAAGGCAGCCACCTTGCCCACAACCGCGGTGTTTCAGAAGCAAAACACCTCAAATAAGTCTCCAGACTCCGATTCACCACCTCCGTTTGTCCGTCTGTCTGTGGGTGATAGGCGGTGCTTCTCTTTAGAACAGTACCCTGCATCCTGAACAGCTCCCTCCAGAACTGGCTGAGGAACACTTTGTCTCGATCAGACACAATTGACTCAGGAACCCCATGCAGCCTTACAACCTCCCTAATGAAAGCTGCTGCTACTGACACTGCGGTGTAAGGATGCCTCAAGAGGATGAAGTGTGCGTACTTGCTAAGTCTGTCAACCACCACCAAGATGACTGTGAACCCCTCTGATTTCGGTAGGCCATCAATGAAATCCATGGACACTTCCTCCCAAACTCTGTTTGGGAGTGTCAATGGTTGTAGCAGTCCCCTCGGAGCCATGGCCATGTATTTATTTCTCTGGCACACTTCACACCTTGCCACCATCTCTTCAACGTCTTTATGCATCCCCTTCCAGTAGAGCTCAGATGCTAGTCTCCTGTAGGTCTTCTGAACTCTTGAATGACCTCCCACTGCGCTGCAATGAAACTCCTGCAACAAGTGGGGAATATGTATGGAGGTTCGTGGCATCACAAACCTCCCCTGATACAATAGTCTCTCCCCTTCCATGCAGTAGCCCGGGTGACTACTCTTGTCCCTCCCCAGATCCTCCCTGATCTTTCTCAGCTCTTCATTCTGCATACTCTCTTCCTTGATGGCCCCCCAATCTAGCATCATTGGAACTGACATTGCTAACTCCTGCAGTTCCCAAACACATCTGGATAAGGCGTCGGCTGCTTTGTTCTCCAAACCAGGCTTGTATTGGATTTCAAAGTCATAGCCTAGCAATTTGGATAACCACCTCTGATGCTCCTCGGTCACCATCCTTTGCTCTAACAGATATTTCAAACTTCTCTGATCAGTCCTCACAATGAAGTGTCTCCCCAAAAGATAAGGCCGCCACTTCTGAATAGCCAAGATAATGGCCATTAGCTCCCTCTCATAAACTGACTTCAATCTAGCCCTGGCTGACAGCACTTGACTGAAGTATGCTATTGGCCTGTGATTCTGCATCAATACTGCCCCCAGCCCATATCCCGACGCATCAGTTTCCATTACAAAAACCTGGCTAAAATCTGGAAGTGCTAATACTGGAACTGTAGTCATGGCTTCCTTTAGTTTCTCAAACGCCCGGGTTGCTGCCTCTCCCCATGAAAACCCATCCTTCTTCAGTTGCTCAGTCAACGGCCATGCAATAGCACTGTATCCCTTCACAAATCTCCTGTAGTATCCAGTCAGTCCCAAGAACCCCCTTAACTCCTTGAGGTTCCTAGGCAGTGGCCACTTCTGCATTGCCTCTATTTTATTCTGGTCTGCCGCCACTCCTTCTTGGGATACCACATGTCCCAAGTACTCTACGCTCGCCTGGGCAAAGCTGCACTTCTTCAGGTTGGCTTGTAACTGATGTTCCTGTAACACTCCCAAAACCACCTTCAAGTGCTCTAAGTGTTCTCCCTCAGTCTTGTTGTACACCAAAATGTCATCAAAGAACACCAGTACGAACTTCCTAAGGTACGGTTTGAAGACCCTGTTCATCAAAGACTGGAAAGTAGCAGGAGCGTTAGTCAAACCAAAGGGCATTACCAGAAACTCATAATGCCCTTCATATGTTCTGAAAGCGGTCTTGGGAATGTCTGCCTCCTTCATTCTGATCTGATGGTATCCCGACTTTAAGTCCAGTTTGGAAAATACCACAGCCCCAAATAGTTCATCCAATAGTTCATCGATCACTGGAATTGGGAACTTGTCTGGTACAGTGCCTTTATTCAAAGCCCTGTAGTCCACACAGAATCTCCAACTCCCATCCTTCTTCTTGACCAGGAGGACTGGACTAGAGAAAGGACTTACACTTGGTCTTATGATCCCCGCCTCCAACATCTCCCGGATCAGCCTCTCTATCTCATCTTTTTGGATCTGAGGGTAGCGGTAAGGGCGAACGCTGATCGGTACCTCCCCTTCCTTCAAAGTAATGGCGTGCTCCAGCTCCCTCTGAGGTGGCAAACCCTGTGGGGACTGAAAAACCTCCCTGAACTGCTGTATGACTGGTTGCACTTCACAAGGAATGTCTCCCTCTTCCCCCACACTGACTCTCTCCAATCGTTGCAGCTCCACCAAATATCCACCCCCAACCTCCTGGATGGTTCGGATCATGGACTTGAGAGACACCCCTGTCCTAGACAGGCCGACATCTCCCTGTATCACTTTTCTCCGCCCTCCCACTACCAGTTCCATCCGCAGTTCCCCCCAATTCACCTTGGTCTCCCCCAAAGTTTGCAGCCACTTCATCCCTAAAATCACATCCGTACTCCCCAATTCTAAGGGAAGAAAATCCTCCCTCACCTGTATTCCCTGAATAGACAGCACCACTCCCCTACAAACTCCTCTACCCATCTCTACCTTCCCAGTGCCCATCATTACCCCATAGCCTCATGTATCCACTAACTCCATTCCAAGCAGCTCAACAATTTGGGTGGAAATGAAGTTGTGGGTTGCCCCACTATCTATTAATACCACCACTTCATGGCCAGATATCACCCCTTTCACTTTCATGGTGTGACTCGATGTGAATCCCACCACAGAGTTCAGAGAGACTTCTGTCACATCCAGGTGTAACTTCTCCTCCTCTTCTGAACGGCACCCACCCCCCTCTTCGTCTTCCTCATCTTCACAAACGAGGAGAACCTGAAGAGTTCGGTCCTTGCACCTATGACCCGGCATGTACTTCTCATCACATCGGAAGCACACCCCCTTTGCTCTCTTCTCCTGGAGCTCCTTTTCCGTCAGTTTCTTGAACTGCCCTCCATTTCCTCCGCCTCCCATCTTCTCCTTCTGCACTTCCTTCAAACTCCCGGGGTTTGGCCCCTTGGAAGGTAAGAGGGTGGTCGTCATTCTGTACGATCCCCCTAAGTAATTTCCCCGAGCTCCCCTTTCGGACTTCTTCTGATCTTCCACCAGCTGTGCCAGTTCCATAGCCTTGCCTAAATTCCTCGGCTCCAACACTCTAACTGCTGATCGTATCTCTAGTTTCAGCCCTTTCATAAAGTTCCCTTCCAAAGCTGACTCCGAGATATGATCCAACCGGCTGGCCAAAAACTCGAACCTGTCACGGTAATCCGCCACGATCCCCTCCTGGGTCAAGGCAAAGAATTGCTCATAGAAGTCTCCTCCCCCATCGGCTCGGAAACGCTCTAGTAAGCATTCTTTGAACTCCCTCCAGTTCTGGATAGGCTCCCTCCTGTCCCGCCATTGATACCATGCTAGCGCCTTCCCCTCCAAACACAGACCCGCCGCCGTCAACTTTTCCTCCTCCGTCAACCCGTTGACGGCAAAGTACCGTTCCACCTTGTAAATCCATCCATGGCCATCCTCTCCCTCAAAGATGGGCATCTTCAGTTTTCTCACCTTCGGATCTCCTCCATATCCTCGGTATCCCCCGTATCCTCCCAATCCTCGAGGAGGAGGTGCTCCCCAAGTGTCCCGATCATCCCTCCGGCGATTATAGCCGAACCCCTCATCGTATTCCTCCCTTCTACCTTCAAAATCAGTGCCTCGGCGATGGAATTCCTCCCTTCTCCCGCCAAGATCAACACCCCTTCTGTCATATCCCATGCTCATCTCCTCTCTAGAAAGTGGTTCTAGAGGAGGCATGTCGTTCTCCCCCTCAAGGATCTCCACCTCCGGCATCCTCCTTCCCCGGGATGGGTTCAGATTTCCTCCTATGCCATGGCCGTCGGTGGTCTCCCTTACTTCCGATGTCGCCGGATTGGTCTTCATTTCAAGTAATTTCTTCATCATTTCCTCCATAGCAGAAAACCTCCCTTCCAATCTTTCATTGTTGGTGGAGATTTCAAGGAACTTCCCCTCCAGATCTGATTTCAATTGACCGAATTCGCCCTCCAAGACTTCCACCTTCTTTCCGGCCATCCTTTCTTCCACGAAACACAAGAAAAACTTCTCCGAATGCCAAAAATCCCGCTGAAATTTCTGGATTTCAGCCGCCGATGGTCCCAAGTCGTTGCTCTGATACCAATTTGATAGGAAATACTTGAAGATCTCAAGTGTTTCCTAAGGATCTAAGAAAACAGCGGAAAATCTCACCAAAAATACAATAAAATCTGAGAGAAACACAAGGATTTTCACTAATCAAGCAAAAGCAACAAACAAGATACAACGTTCTTCAATTCGAGAGGAAGAACAACTCTCCTAATCTCCGGCAACGCCAAGAGCCCAAGCAAGAAACCCTAGATCTCAAAAATGCTTTCAAATTCAAGATACCCCCCCCCCCCCCCCCCCCCCTTTCCCCCCCATCCTCCTAATTAATCATAAAGGAGTATTACAAAATGTCTAAACAACCCTTCCCATTCAAAATTTCCCTCCCAAAAAGTCCACGGAACCTCCGCTCCCCTCCCAGGCATCCGCCCGGCTGGTTCCGCCCGCTGGGTTCCCGCTCCTGGGCCGGCGGGTGTAGAACCGGACCGGTCCCTGCTGGACCGGTCCAGCCGGCCCCTCTTGGGCCGGCTTATGCCTAACAACATGTTCGGCTAATCAGGATCATTTTATCTGGCAATATTGATGGCTTGGAAAATAACCAAAGCATAGGATTGGCTTGTTCACAGGATGTCATTGTCGATCAATGTGGATTTGAGATTTCAATTAATAACTGAGACAGAATCAAGCTTATTGGCCTTTCCTGAATTGTTTTTATCTTGTTCATTAAAAATCAGTGCTTGCATTTAATGAAACTATCTATCTACCAGTCTAAATGAAATTAGAGTAGAACTTCTAGTAAATAAAAGTTTATTTAAGGAAAAAAGTTGATTTGTTATCACCATATGTTTTGGGCCCTGGTGCAATTCATTTTATGGCGGAGGCTCACTAATTTTCACATACCGTTCTTTCTTTGCTTGTGGAAATGATCAAATGCTTTTGGTAAATTGAGATTGTGATTTTTTTCTTAATACCGGAAAACCTCTAAATTATTGTGTGAACAAGTCCTTGACTTCCTAATAGCTGTGTGGTGGTTGGGGGTGGTTGGGGGAGGAAAAGATTGTAGTTGCGTTGAGGTAAGCTATGGAGAATAGGAGGTGATGTGGAGGGTTGTTTGGCAGGGTTCAAGTAGAAGTTGTAATTGTGAATTTTTGGTAAACAAACCCATTTCCGTTGCCCCTCTCTTGATGGCTGTTTATGGGGTAGGTTGATAGTATTATTAGGTTGATATCCTTCTCTTTCATCGGCCACTACCTCCATCCCAACCCTCAATCAACATGAATCATGAGCTTGCTCTTCTTGGGTGCAACCTGATTGGTGTGATCTTCACTTCCCTGCTCTTATTCCTCTGCCAATAATTATATAAGGCAATGAACAAGTGAGCTTATATCTTGGCCAAGCAATCCTAGCTTCTCATGGATTGGAAACCTGCACTCACCCAAGTTATAACTAGGTGTGGTAGGCGGGCAATGATAGGACATTCGGCAATGATGAGTTGGGATCAAGTTTACATTTAGTTTGTCTTCCCTTAACTGTTTTAGGATTTAGGTATTATGGTTGAGATGCAAATTGATTGAGGGCATTTTTCACTGCCCATTACTCCGCCAACAAGCACATTTATTGCAATGAGCAACTAAGCTTATGTCTTGGCCTATTAATTATAACTTTCCATAAATAAGCGACCTTATAACTATGACCTCTAAATATTCTCATTAGTTGGTGTGAAAAAGTATAATTTGAAATGATTTTTCAGGAAGTAGATTAAATAGTTAATAAAATGCTCCAATGATTTTGCCCTCATTTTGAGGAATTTATTAATCTAGCTCAAAGCTTCCCATAGGTGCAAGACCATGATTAATTATTCATCTCAATCATGCGAGATGAATTTCATTTAAAGCTAATCTTCAAGCTCCATATGGTTCGTTGTGGTGGCGTCCCATCTGGTTAGGCCTGTTGTGATAGTTTGGGGAGAAAAAGATGTTGCTTTGGACTTGGAGAAGATGGTGAGAGAATTATGATAATGTGGTCTCCGAAAATTCAGCCCCGGCCTCCCCCGTATGCTTTTCGGGGGAGTTTTAACGGATTAAGTTCCGGGATAAATTTTGGAAGGCAGATGGATTTGTAGATAAGACATTACCCAGATATTTCACCCTTATTTTATGAGGACTTTATGATCTGAGTTCTGGTTTCCTATAGGCGCAAGCCCCTATAGTTAATTACCCCTCCCGATAACGAGAGAGAACTTTCGATTAAGGCTAGTCGTCGATCAGATATGTAGAGATACATTTTATCTGGCATATAATAGCAGCATGGGTATTTGGAATTTGAAGGGTTGAAAGATTTGATATTTAAAATTAGAAATTTCACCATCTTGCACTTAAAGCGAATGGTGGGGGAATGGATGATGGACCCAATCAAGATCCCATGGTTCCACTGTCCCGGGTCATCGTGGTCCCTGGTCTACTTAGTCAGAGAAGGTAATCGACCCAACCTGACAAAAGGATCTTTGTCGGTAGCCATGGGTTGCTTCGTCCAAGGGTACCTTGTAGACCTGGGGTGGATATTTATCTAAGGGGACAAATTTGGATCCACCTTAGCTAACAGAGGGCTTTGTGCCCTATCAATTATATCATATTAATTCATATCTCGAGAATTTGATGCCACTAAGGAACGTATTGGCTCTGGCCATAACCGTTATCTTGTGGTACCATTTGGCGACAAAACCACTCGGTTCAGAGAGCCCCGAGTCATAACCGTTTATCCTGCAATGTCATTTGGCGGCGAAACTGCCGGTTAGAGGACACGTACCACATCCTTACTGGCAGGAGACTGTTTTAAGAATGAATCCTAGTGATATTCTCGACCAGACATTAGCTCCATGTGAGCTGAGGTTATTTTCAATTTGTCCACCTCGGCAAACTATTGCAGAGGGTGGATGGATTTTTTGTTTTAAGTTTTTGATGGGTTGAATTTAATTTTAAATATTTTAGACTTTGGGGATTTTTGGGATTTTTGGGTTTTGTGAGCGTTTGAGAAGCATCTGGGAATATAGGAGATATTTTGAGTATTTGGAAACCCCTCCGGTTGAGATTTTCTGTCAACACGGCCATCATTGGGGTGACTTTGAGATCACTTGAAAATATTTGAATTTTGTAGAATTTTGAGGGCATTTTGAAATATTTGAAATTGACCCCTCCGGTTAAGATCTGCATTCAACACGGTCATCATCGAGATGTTTAGGGTCAATTACATTTGTGAACTGAACCTTGTCAACTCTGTCAGTTTGCTGACGAAGGACCGGGTTTATCGCAAGGCTTATATTTTGTTAATGAATTTCTTTTGTTATAGACCTTGAAGGCCTAATATGAACGTATAAAACAGATATTTCGATCAATACCTTGACCGTATATCTGTTTGATAGTTCGAGCTGTGTCGACTCCTACCTATCCATATAGAAGGATCGGTCTCGAATTTGGGTTTATTTCTTGACCCGCGCAGCATCCTTAGACGTTACGTGTGTTCCCATAACACGTTCGCTAGGGCCCATGTGGGTTTATAGTTACACGTGCATTTCAGTGTACCTATGTGCATACATGTTACAGTGCATGTGCGGGGATATTTTCGAAAAAATTTCAGGTGGGTGACTGTCATTTAAACATGTGTGACCCTCTATTTGAGAACTTGTGCACGCCTTCTGTCTGCTTGTATGTATGTTGCGGATTCGATGGCGTGGCGTTATACTGATCATCTGCTTATTCCGTATAGGTAGACTGTCGTGCACTACTTGTTACTTTCTGCAAGTGGATTGTAGTGCACTAACGAATCTCCTGCTATGTGTTTGTAGATACTTGTAGATGGTTTGTTATATGTATGATGAGTTTCCCACAACAACTTGTAGGCATTTGCACTTGATATAGTCACTTTGTATTTCGCTTATGGACACACACAGGGTATATGATGGGCCCTTTGTAGCAACTTGTGGGAGCTTACGTTTGCTGCGTATTGTCCCTCTCTATTTGCAATGAATTGATATACTTGCTGGCTCTTGAATAGTGATTGATTGTTGGAGCGTTGTAAGTAAATTGTGTATTCGTTGATGGTCTTCTGAATTTTGCTTGTAGATAGTGTGTTGAGCTCATGGCGAGTCTCCTACAATACATATTGTGCACGTGACGGGTCTTTTGTAGTGGCCCGCAGGCATTTGCATTCATCACCAATCAATCACCTTTTGTTTGCAAGGGACTATGTACTTATCTTCCCCTGGATGGTTGTCAATTGTAGGAGCATTACATCATTCACTGCCTGCTTCCAATCAACACTCATAGGTATATTATTATGAATGTGGAGAATCTACTGTCATCACTAGCGGGCATTTGCATTCATTGTATATATTTTCCTGTTGTTCACAAACATACACGAGTCTCCTGTAGCCACTTGAGGATGTATTATTGTTTGAGTTTACATGCTGTTGTATCCACTTGTCTGCATTTCACTGTCGTTCATGACACACAAGTCTTCTATTATTGCTTGTGAGAGGATCGTTGTATGTATTTGCAAGATAACAGACACTGCTTGTAGGGAGGATATTATGTCCATTGTACACTAGTCTCCCTCACTTGCAAGGTATCAATACAGTTGCTTTCATGTTGACTTATGTTGACTGTGAGAGGGCCAGACTTCAATTTGAATTTGATGTTTTCAATGAATTAATGCACTTATCAAAATTTCCCTCTATGTGACGTTTGCAAACTGATTTAGAAGATATGTCCTCACATTTGTTGTATGTGCCTTGTGTTTACTCGTGTCATCGTTTCCATCATGATCTCCTTGCATATGTTTGTAGGATGGTGGTTAATGCTATCACAAGCCCTTGATTTTCATTTTTGGGATAAATGCTTGTATTATAGGTTCCTTTTCTTTAACTCATAGATTGATTGGCTTGAGCACTATGAGTTTCACATCATTCATTTGTTGGAAAGTTTGTACAATCATCTACACTTATACTGTTACGTTCCCTTTGGTTTTTCGTTGGTCCATACTTGCAAGCAAGTTATATCACAAGTTCATTTGTTCATTGACGTTCGTTTAAGTGCACTGAAGGCTTGTTCATCAGAGTCCTTTTGCTTGATTGTTGATATTTATTTGAACAATTCGGATTTTCAATTAGCATTTGCATTTTCGAATTGATTAAGTATTTAACAATGCAAAGTCTAATTCCCTACTGAAATTGTTCGAATTCAGTTCATCATCATATTCAAGCTTGCAAGTCTTCATCATCTGATTCAAGTTCGAGTTCATCGAGTCTTGTTGAGTTCAAGTCCAATTTGATATGCAAGTTCAAGTCCGAATTTTGCAAGTTCCCTGTTGTTCAAAAATTTGCAAGCCCTTTGTTGTCCAAGTTTTGTTCAAATATTTATGATTGTTCAATCCATTTAATGTTAAAATTGAGTCCAAGTTTAAGTCCAATGTGTTCAATCGAGTTCAATAAAAGTTCTTTATAATTGTCCAAGTCCTGTGTATTTTTAGTCCAAATTTCGGCAGCCTCTCGGTGTCTCCCCCATTTAGGGGAAACTACGAGAAACTAGGCCTCCCGCCACGCTAAAGAAAAGCGTATACGATAGGTGTCCGTAGACACCGCGGCAGTAAAGACTTCAATCCCACCACGCCAGAGAAAGGCGTTTATGGGTCTTCGGTACCTGTTTAAAATTCGCAGTCGTATATTTTTCCCCACCACGCTAAAGAAAAGCGTGTACAAGGCTTACCTGCCTCGCCGTAGGCATCGCACCGGGTTCCCTTCCCACCACGCTAGAGAATGGAATTTTAAGTTTAAGGAGTAATACCTGCGAATGGCGAGGTGACGGTGTCGGCTCGTGGATCGAGGCAAGAGAGGTAGGCATTTTTCCTGAGTAATATTAATTATAACTAATTATAAATAGTAATAATTAATTATAATTATTTTTAATTAATTATATTTATTTATAGTTAATTATAATTAATTAGAGTAATTAATTGGAAATGTTATAATTAATTAAAATAATTATTTATATATAACTTTAAATTATTATAACTAATTAATATTAATTAATTTTAATAAATTAATTAATTATTAATTAATTGTAATTAAAAATAATTATAATTAATTGAGATTAACTTTAATTAAATTAATTATAATTAATTATAATCATTTAATTAAAATTAACTGCAGTTAATTTCAATAACTATAATTAATTAAAATTAATTTTAATTAAAACTAATTAATCCCTCTCTCCTTCTCCTCTCTGGTTCGGTAGATTTATGGGATTTGGCCGAAGAAGCGCGCGATAGAGAGAAAGTTACCTCTATGCGAGTGAGCTCCCTGTTGCTGCTTCCGATCGGACAAAAAGGGAACGTCGTGAGGCGAAGTCGGACGGCAACGGAAAAGCTGCCGAAGGGGAGAAAGTTATCTTCGCCGCAAGGGAGCACTCGTCGTTGCTTTAGGTCAAAATGTCATGACTTCTGACGCAGCAGGAAGGGCACGTCGCTAGATGAGCGAAGTCGAACAGCAGCGAAGGAGTCGCAAAAGCTCGTGAAAAGGAGATGGTTACCTTCGCATCAAGTGAATTCCCGTCGTTGCTTTCGATCCAACTGGAAGGGAATGTCGTCGAAGGGGCGAAGTTGTTTAGCAACGAAGTAGCGAAGGAACGTGCGAAAGGAAGAGGAGTCAAGAGAGGCAGCCCCGGCTCTCTCATTTCTCCGCTATTTAACGTGGTGGGGAGGTCGTGCGAACGACGTGCGAGCGACGTGCGAGGAGAGGGGTTCGGAGCTGCCGCGACGTGCAGTCTGACACCGTACAGGCACGAGAGAACTTTTTTTTTTGGGTTTGATCACAGTACACGGGTCAACAGATAAATTTGGCCAAAATCATATGATTCGATCATCATTATTAAATATATCATGGACCCTGATCAATTTACTCATAAGAGATAAGTGACTTAATTGATCAACGGATTTTTATTGGCAATCATTGTTTGCTTTGTTTATGGGGATCTCATAGATTGGGGGAAAAGCTTATTGAATGTCATGTCCAACTTTGACTAATAAAAGGTTTTGGCCCTATCAAGTGTGTCATATTACTAACAACTCATACTAAGTTGTAACCATTAAGGGTAGTGTTCTATTAGCACTTTAATTATAATATAATGGTGTCATTGCAGTCAAGCTAGCCACTCGAACAATCAACATGTAACTTCATTGTAATATACTGGTGTTAATGCCCAATTAGACACCATCTAAATAGTGGGTACATCTTGAATGCCTTAGATTTATTTTAACCGTAATAATGGTGTTATACTCTCTTAGACACCATCCAATTAAAGGACACATGTCAACTCCCCTTTGATATGATATTTTTGAGTTTGATCCTATGGATACACTTGATATGATATTGGCTCATTTGTGAACTTTGTTGAGGCAGAGGTAAGATGGGTGGCTACTTTGTGTGTGGAGTGGCTAGTTATTATTTGGACATTTAGAATTGCATGGATTGACAATTTGTTTGTGTATGACATTAAAAGAACTTGATAGAGCTTCCGAACAACCCACATAGGGGGATTAACATGAAGACTTAAGGCAATTTCACCGCATTTATAAGTCTTATTGCCACAAAATGTCTTATTACAACCAATTTTCATAGGATGGTGTACAAGGTCTATTACCATAAATAAGTCTACCACCACACTTCTAAAAGTGAATACAGTGCATGAAGCACTTGTTAAAGAAAAATCTCCCCACCACGACCTAAAAGTCAGGCATGAATTTTCAACCATCTCTTATAGGTATTAGCAAGACAGAAAATACAACAATTGTAGAATAAATAGAATTTCCCAACCATGTCACTAAAAACATGTATGGGTCTTTAGGAGGATCTCTTCCATGCTACTAAAAGTTTGTGTGGGTATTGTGCAATAATTGTTGTGTGATAACAACATAATATGTGAACTCCCCCCAAAACATTACCCCAAAAGGTGCATATGATTGTTATTTGTCAACCTTTAACTCTATGGGGAAGCAAAATGTGAACTCCGTAATCGTTAAGAGGATCGAGACGAAGATGTGAAAAGTGCAATCAAACTTCTCTGATAGGAGAAAATCCTACATGAGACATACCACAAATTTTATGTAATATTTTTGGTGTTTCCATCTGAATTTGAAATTCATCTAAGAATTTCCTCTCTCTTATAGAAAATCACCAAGGAGGCTTCATTTTAAATTCTACCATTTGGTATTAATTAGGTTGTTGAAATATACCTCCAAATGGTATCCTTTTGTGCTTCTGCTCGCCATAAAGTTATTCAATATTCAACCTATGTATTAGATTCACATGGTCATGTGTTGTGAGCATCGTGAATCGTGATGCATGGCTTGGTCAATATTGCTTTGAGACCTTCATGCGGGATTCGTTCATTTGTCTGATGATGCAGAGAGGCTTTTGGCATGTTCACTAATTTGTCAGGTAAACAGTCACTCTTAGGGGTGTCTAACATGATTACGCATCCTTTGCTTACTTCAATCAGCTTTCTAACCTTCCAACAAGAAACTTGCCATGATGAGCAAGCAAATATATGGCCTACCCAGCTAATCATTCAATCATAGCCCGCCTGATCTTGGATCCCCTATCATGCCTGATTCTCAGATATAGGCCTTTATTCGACATAATGAAGTGATTGGTTAAGTGTGAAACATTATTATTTATGTAGGTATATATTATTTTCCTACACGTTTTATATATTTTGTTTTAATAAAGCAGTAATTTTACGCGCATGTCTTTTAAAAATGAAGGATCTGTTTGCATAGAACGGAAAACTGATGGACAAGATAACATGAAGAACCAGCCAAAAGGATAGACCAAACGTTTTAATTCCCATGAATTAGTTGTTCTTAATCTTTAATGCTTCAAGGAGCTGTTGCCAACATTCATGAATACGAGATTACTTGCTTTTTGTGGGATTTTCAATAACTGAATTTCAGTCCCATCTATCAGGCAGCCTTTGTTCACTTTTACCTGAATCTTTGAGCCATATCGTGATGTCATATTAGCTCAGTAGGTAGATTTATTCACATCATGTTGAAGTTTAACAAAGGTGGTAAGCTAAGAGATACCTGTGTTTATGATGGCTCACAAAGATCTTTCAAACCCTTGTCATCTCAAGTTTTATCTTGACAAGATCTGTGTGCGAGAGTTTCAGCTTCTCCTCTTCTCCTCATGAGTCTGAACAGAGCTGTAATAACAGTATTTACCCTGTAATTTCTTTCTGACTGCTTGTAATAACAGCTGCATTTCAACTGCATCAAAATAAAATTTTTGATTAATAACCTTCAAGCAAATTCATTACGCCTTTCCTGAAAATGTTGATCTAGTAGTTCTAGCAGATCCCCTGCATTGCACACAATCTACTCGTGTAATATCTACTATTAAGCTGAAATTGTTCTTTTACATTTCAGTGAAGAGATTGCTGATGGTGTCAGCAAATCAGCACAAGCAGTGCAAGCTGCAGAGGCTGGGATCAGACAGATTGGTGCTTTAGCCCGCCAAAGAACGATCTGTATATCTTCAACATACACTTTCTATGTAACAGAAGTATTATAATTTTCAATTGTTTGGTAAAGATTGCCTTGTCTCTTTATCTGCAGCGATGATTCAGGAACGAGCGAACCTGCCCGAAATCTCCTTCCGACCTATGGTTGCAGGAGCTGCAAGAAAAACTTCTGATGCTGTGGGAAGGGCCAAAAAGAAATTCATAAATTTTCTCTCTCGAGGCAAACAAGATGATGAAGAAATGAACTCAAATGAGGCTGAGTATTGAGAATTTTATCTGCACCATTCTGCCTCTCTTTTTTATTTCTTTTATTTTATCCCTAAGAAATCTTGCTGTTAGTTATCTTCTCGCTCTACATAATAATAGTTATTTTTGCACTGCTATGAAGGTAAGCATACGACTGCCAAAGTTAATATAGAGTAGTATTATGATTAATAAAAAAAAAAAATGTGCTTTGCTGCTCTGCTTTTGTAGAGAACCAGGATTCAATATGTGAATCATGAGGGATATTTTGTTGGACAAAACATGTTAACTTCTCTCTCTCTCTCTCTCTCTCTACCTTACACGCACTCTCTCTCTACCACACACTTTACATTGCATGGTTAATTATTTTTTTTTGTAAGATGTCAATCCAAAGATTGGTCATTTGAACTTGTAAAATAATTTCACTATTATTATTACAGAAAGTAACTTTCTAGCATAAGAAATTTTTGAAAATCAATAAGAAAATAATAAACAAAATAAATTGTAGTTGTTGTCTGAAAAACAAATAACTAGAAAGCTGTTCCAAATGGATCCTAAGGTTTTGTTTGGGATAGCTATTTTATTGCTTTTTAAATCAGTTTTTTGGTAAAAAAGATTTATTTCAAAAATTTTTTGTTTAAAAAATTGTGAGAAAGTTATCTCAAATAAAATCTAAATTAAATTTAAAATAATGGTGCATACATTGTTAAACCATTGAATATCAGTTATTGATCCCATACCCCATATTTGGAGATGGGTGTCTAAGTTTACTATTTGGCATCCAATGTAATTAATCACATATATGATATTGAGGTGTTGTTTGGGATGATTTTTTTATTATTTTTTAAAGTAGTTCTTTAGTATAAAAATTTTAATTTTGGGACGTTTTTTTATTGTCTTATTTAGGCTTCGTTTGGGACAGCTTTCTTAAGTAAATTTTTTTTACTAAAAAGTTATTTTAAAAAATAATAAGAAAGCTGTCGGTGGAAGCTGAAAAACTCTTCCGGTCTTCGCAAGCCATTTGCGTACGATTAGTCAAAGTAGTCAAAATAATAATAATAATAATAGTAATATAATAATAACCTTTGAGAATCATTCTTTTTAAGATAATGCTAATTATTTGCTGGAGAAGGAGTCGTTAAGTGGATGAGATATCGCGTACGAAAGTCAAAAGCATGTGTGGTTCAATCAAGAAAAGAATAAATATATATAGACATGTGAAGCGCATTATGTATATTAAAATTGAAAGGCTATCTTTGTTTGGATTTTCATATATATAATAACAAAAAAGGAACTATCATCTCTGGTTCTTTCCTTAGATTACGAGCAATGATTTTATTACTCTGATCAAGAAGAATAAGAAGGAAGGTCTGTTTTGTTGCATTAATTAAGCTTTCTTAAAAGGGAGAGAAAGATAGAGTACTAATTACATCACTTCTTTTCTACTCTAATTGATTGAAAACATTGGTCCTTTGGGTTGCAAATTAAGGAAGATAGGTATCAAAATTATATTTAATTCGTCTTTAAAAAATTTCACTCGATCATTATGAATGTGATAGCTTATATTATCGGAATCTTTTTTAAAAAATTCACCACTACTTAAATTTTGATTTTAATAAATTTATAAGTAAATTAAATGTCTCGATAGTATGAAGCAATCGGCACAAAAGTGGCCTAACGGTTTCCATTCTAACATGATTATACTCAAATTGAGTGGCTCAACGGGACGATTCTAATGAGCCCAAGATCATTTGATTCCAAGATCTTTAGGTGACTAAAGTATTCAATATGGGCTATCTAAAGATGTGTTGTAGAATTTATCTGAATTTACTCAAATGTCACTCCCAAATACTATAAATAGATCACATTCTCTATATGAATTGAACCTTGCCTTGAGTTTACAAATTTAAATAATTTTAGAGCTCAACTTGAAGATCAACACAAACAATTACCATTAAGCTCCATCGTCATACCATTAACATCATCCGACCACTATTGACTCATCATCATCGTCTAACTATTACCTACCAACAATCATAATCCATTTATCATCATCAGACTGTCATCTCCTAACCACAACCGCACGATAACAATTATTCAACCACCATTGATCGACTAACATCATCCAACCACCATCACTCGATTAGCATCGTTCGATCCTTGCCAGCATTACATCTACTATTTCTCTCACAATCTCTATTATAGCTACAGAAAATCAAGCAAGTGCTTCTAACTTTATAATATCTCATTCTTTAGTTGTGAGGATGAGCAGATTTCTTTAACTTCAAAAATAGGGTTGATTATGGCTTCTTTTGGGACGGCTTTCTTATTGCTTCTTAAAGCAGCTTTCTAGTACAAAAATTTTAATTTTTGTACTAGAAAGCTGCTTTAAGAAACAATAAAAAAGCCGTCCCAAATAAAGTCTATATCAACTTCTTCAATTCCCATAAATTTCTTTTTTCTTTTTGAGTTTTTAAAATAAAAACTCTATTATTTGCTACATTTTTTTCTCTTTTATATTCATATGTATTAAATTCTCATCTAATAAAGTAGCCTCCATCAAACGTGCTTATGAAAAATTCTATCAGGTAATTAATCCAAAATTTATTTCCATTAGCGCCGTAAACTTTATTTTAAATAATATTTAAATCCGTTGTAATTAAATATGTGTGAGGATATCATAATTAATTTATTTTCGTAACGTACTGTAAATGTGTTCTCTCGCAGGAGTGGCGGGGAAAGGGCCCCACATCATGGCCCACAACGTGGGCGGAATCTTAGTTGGGCTGCCATTATCGAACATTATGGTATTCCACCCGAATTGTACCCGCCAAATCTCCTTGCATTTTTGGAGTTATACTGGAATTATTTATGGGGAAATATGGAATAACTTTGGTTTCCCTTTGCATAGTAAAAGGCTTTTTTTTGCCAGAACAAGCGAAAATTTTCATATATTTTTGTAGGGTTATGATCATAAGAACAACTGTCACCCCCATTATCATGATTCCTCGATCTAATCAATAAATTATAATTTTCAGATCATCATTATTTGACTACAATTCTTTGACCAGAATTGCACAATTATGGTCTCTTGGCCGTAGTTGTCTAACTATTTTCCTTTGATCATCATCACCTGATTATGATCTTTCAGCCACAGTTGCTCAACCGTCGCTATTGCTCGACTATAATCCTCTAACCACCATTAACATCTTACTATCACATGATTGTGATACTCTGACGACTATTGCCCGATTATGATCCCCCGACCAACATCGCCCGATTATGGACTCTCAACCACCATTGCTCGATCGCAGACCTCTGATGACGATTGCTTGACAATAATCCTCGTCTACAGTCCTCCACTCACATTCACTTAACTATGATTCTCAGACCATTATCACCTACCTGACTAGGATCTTTGAACCAAAGTTGCTCAATTATATTCATCATACAATGGCCGCCCAATAATGGTCCTTTGACCCTGTCACCTAACTACAATTCTTTAATTAGAGTTTCTCAGATACACTCCTTCAACAATGGTCATCAGACTATGTTATTTGACCATGTCAGCTAACCATTATCGCTCGATTACAATGATGCACCATCTCTAATAGAGAACACATCTCATAACCTATAAGTTAGATGCCCATCATCGACATAATTTCTGACTCTATAAATTAGCACTAATATGTCATAAAAAATCATCTTGATCATGCACGAATCTTGATTCATATTATATTTGAAATTAAATTTAAGATCATATAAACTTCAATTTTAGAAAACTTATAATTGAACTATATGTCTCGATACGACGAACCCAATGATACTAAAAGTGGCCAATTCGAGTTTCAATGATCCCAAATTGAGCACTTCAAGTATAATTGAAAACTTAAGGATACGCGCATACTAATTGAATGGCTAAATGATCTCTAAATTTGGCATGCTTATAATTAAATTGAGCATCTTGACAAGACAATTCATCCTAAGATCACTCAATAAAACTCTAAATGGACGCTCTATGATCAAGAGAATCAATACGTCCAATAGTGCTTCAGTTTTCTCCATATTTATGAGGTATGCCACTTAAAAAAATTATAAATAAGCATCCACTTTCTACATGAAGGATGGCTAGGGACTTTGGAGCTAGAGTTGGACTTAGGCTTAAGATTCAGGAAAGCTTATTGGCTCTATGAATATTTTAGCTCCAATCAAGCATCATCGTTAGGCCATTGTTCGACCATAATCACCAAGCCCTTCGATCTCCACCATCACTAACTATTCCACCAACCTTCATTGTCACCTATTTATATTCCTTCAACCATAATCACTAGACTACACTCCTCCAACCACTGTCGTTTGACTACTGCCCTCGGATCTCCATCGCCCAACAATGATCCTCCTACCATCATCACCGAACTATGGACCTCTGACCAATATCATCCAATTATAATTCCCAACCATCATCATTCGATTATTGTCTTCCTACCTCCACCATTGTCCGACTAAGGCCCTCAGATAGCTATCACCTGACTGAGGTTTTTTAATTATTATCGCATCACTAATATTCTTCAACCATCATCACCAAAATACGATCCTCTATCACTATCGCTCGATTACAGTCCTCCGACCACTGTTGCTTAACGACAAGCCTCGAACATTGTTGCCCAACTACAAACCTTTTATGATCATTTGAACACTATCGCCCGACTATAATCCTCCAACCACAATTACCCAACTACGATCCTTCAACTCCATCGCCCGACTTAGATCTTTTTTTCATAACTTGACCCAATACAATTTGCCACACTTAAAATAAGTTATATCATGTTGAGGTCGAGGCAGTGGACTTATTACTTTCCTAGACCTAATTGAACTTTTTTTTTTTTTGCTTTCTATTATCCTCAATATATTGTGATTCTAAATAATCCAATATATATAGAAACAAAATAATGATTTCAATTTATTTCATTTCATTAAACTGTACTTTTAAAATAATAATATACATCAATCAAGATTTAACTTTATTTTCTTCAAACATAAATATACATTATAATTGATAAAAGAATATACATACTGAGCATACTTAGATTTGGGACTCAACCTAGTCAACAGCCTCTATTAACCCAATCTACTCAATAGGGGCTTAAACTTTTCCTTAAAATATTTATAAACACAATGTGAGCAATCACATTCTCAATAGGTCATCCAAAACCTTCTATTATAGAATTCAATACAATTTTATAAAAAATGACTTTTATTTAAATCTATAATATGTGAACCATAAATAATATTTAAAAGTGGACTATCCTAATATTTTTATTGAATAATATACTTAACAATTTTGTATCAGTACTAAATAGATGTTAAGAATATGCATATATAACAATAATAACATATTCATCACTTAAATATAACTTCAGAATAGAAGTAATAATTCACAACATCAAATAAATATGATTTCATAACATAAATATTTACTTGGACATAATTTCATAATATAATCAACATAACATAAAGTAGCACATAACATAACATAATATAACATTCAAATTTCATGATGTCTTCTTATATATCAACTTCCTCTTAAACCTCCACTTGTATACATTCTTGAATCCCCTTGTAACTTACTTCCACTTATACCTCAATTTGTATGCATATTCTTGAAGCCCCTTATAACTCCACTTATCATCTCACATTTGTTCAAGGGTATCATATGCACATATGAAGGAATACATGAATATATACATATAAATGAGTGCACAAGCTTTTGTAACTCCACTTAAACTACATATATAACATCTATCACATTCATGACATTCACTACATTCTTTAATATTTCTCCTTTCCTTTCCCCTTTCATTACACATTTCAAGCATATGAATATGAAAATATTAGCATTTTTAATATGAATTAAAGACACATGGACATTAATGTTTTCAACACATATAGCCAACAACATCAACCTTTTCAGCATATAAGAACAATAACATCAACATTTTCAAAATATAAAAGCAATATTAATATAATGCATAAATACATGAAATACTTACAAATACAATAAAATTTAGTGCTTTGAGAGAAATACTTGCACACATACTCAATGCTCACAAAATAAAAAATCATTCATAAATAGCATTTATAACATGTTATCATTATACAAATTTTTTTATTAAAATGAACATAATCAATAAAACACATGAAAAATCACATTTTCAAAACTACTCAGTGAAACTTTGAGTTTCTTTGTCAATGTGTAAAATCTTCTATTCCATGACAAAAGGTTTTCTCAACTTTGTTAAACTAAATAAATCATTGTAACTTTTACCCAAATTAAAAACCTAATTAGGATAGTAAGTAAAAACCTATCTCAAGATGAATTTTTTTTTATAATTTTTGGGCACCGATGAAATTTTTTAAGAAATTGATACATATCGGTACAAGTGAGGATTTTAGGACCGTCAGGTGTCCGTTTTGTAAATTAATTTTATCAAAATTTTTAAAATAAAATGCATTATTTTATTAATATTTTATTATAATTTTTAAGAGTCTCAAATAGATTTATATGAATTTCCTATTAAAATTTGATTAAATAAAATAATTATAATTATATTATATTAATATTTTATTAGAAAAATATTACTCCACCATTTAATTAATTAAAATCCTTTTAAACTCTCTTCGTTTTACTTAACGGAGAAATGAAAATGAGATTTAGAAAGATATGAGAGGAGAGAGAAAAGAAAAGCTCAGATTTGAAGGTCGCAGAGCAATTTTCATCAATTGAGCCTGTTAGGAGATTTACTCATCTCGCTATAAGAAATTATTACCCTATTTTTGATTTCAGAGATTTTATATTTTTTATATTTTCTGATCAAATTTATGTTTTCGTTATCAAAAAATGATGATAATTTTGTAAAATTTGAACGTGTAACTTTTTATATGTTATAGAGATTGAGATTATAAATATTTTGAGTATTTATTTAAAATTTTTTTGTTAGGTGATTTTGAAAATATAATTGAAAGTCAGAGATTCGTCAAGAGGGGGGGGGGTGAATTGGTATTTTAAAAATTTAAACCTAAACAGGAGTTCTAATTTTTTTTGTTTTTTAAAATAACAATTTAATAAGTAGAATGCGGAAGCTAGTAGTTCGTTCACAACAACAATATTGGTGACACAATTACAAATTTAATAAGATACGATCTAAATCAAACTTTTCACCAAATAATTAAAAGCAGTAAATAAAATGCGTGAAAAGTAAAGTGCGAAAAATAAAATCAGAAAGAGCACACCATATTTATAGTGGTTCGGTCAAACCATGACCTACGTCCACTCCCCGGAGCCTCCTCTCCGGATATTGCACTATCACTATAGTGTCTCTCCTTTAGCCCCCTCAGCTAGGCGGAGAAGCCCTTACAAACTCCCTTCCACCAACCCGGTGCGGTAGAGGACCGTACTCCTTTCACAGGCAGAGAACCTTGCCTTCTTTTCACCCTCCTGGTGAGGCAGAAGACCTGAACTCCTTTTCAACCTCCTAGTGAGGCAGAGGACCTTGAATCACTTTCACCTTCCCCGGTGCGGCGGAGTAGCCGGATCTTTTGACATCAAAGAGGTCTTCTTCTTCCCAAAGCTTCCCTCAAGACAAACCTTGACTCTTGGAGGAACTCAGGTGCAAGTTCACCGGAGCAGCCATGTGAAAATCCCCTCTCACACTCCCTTGAAGCCCACAAGGATCTTCTCTCTCTCTTACAAACTCCACCCTTTCTCTTCCTAGCCCAAAGCTCTCTTTTCAAGCTTTCTTTAGAAGAAAACAACTTAATGAATGCCCAAAAGACTCCTACAAATTCTTATGAGAAAGCTTAAATAGAGGGCTTCAAAAAATCCTAAAAATCCAATTCAGCCTTCAAAGATCGTATAGTACGATCGCAGGATCGTCCAGTACAATGTGCAGAATTTAACCTGTTAGTATTGTACGATCGCAGAATCGTACAGTATGATTAGTTCAATCGAAGTGCAGTTCATCCAGGATGAATCCTGGGATGACCAAAATCATCTCTGATCATCGTACAGTACAATCCAGTTCGTACAGTACGATCCAAATATCAAAATTATGCAGATTCGATTGAATAATCATAGGATTAAATTAGGCAATATTTTAAATATCGTATAGTACGATTAAGATCGTACAATACGAATAGAACAATTTTCAAATTCAAATTTTTGCCTAATTTAATAATCGATGGGGTTTCTAATTATACCGGATCGTCCAGTACGATGTGGTGTTCGTACTGTACGATCAGTTATATTTCAAAAGAATTTTTTTTCAAAAAAATAAAATATTTTAATTAATTTCTATAACACCAGATCATACAGTATGATCCAGATCATATAGTACAATGTACAGAAAAATTAAAATATTTAACATTAAATTTTCTCCCCTTGTGTTTGTGTGCACGGTCACCAGGCTATCATGCACCTTTACAGGACTTGAGTTAAAATAAATAAATGAAAATTACATTCTCTTTCGACATAACTTATTCTACCTAGTCTTGAGCCCTGAATCTTTAAAGACCGGTGCCTGTTGTACCTAAAATATTAGTCAACACACAAACATGTATACACAACAAATATTAGGAGAAATAAAGAGGCACTCAATAATATTGTCATCATCAAAATCATATACTCAGGAGACCGAGTTGTAACAATAATGATTTTTGCCTATTAAAAAATTTATTTTGACGTCTAAAAATAGTAATTTAGTTCAACTAAAACTTCAGAATATTATTTTATGCAATATTTAATAATTTAGTTAAATTCTAAAAATATGAATTTTTACTCAATATGATTTTTATTGTCTACCGTTTGGACATTTTGGTATATTATGAATTAAGCTCAATTATGATTTATTTAGTATAATGCATTAAAAATAAATATGGATATGTGATTGAGTTATAGTTGGTCACTATTACTGTTATAGTGTTGTGATAATAATGTGTGTGTAAAAGACAAATAAAGATTGGTTAACCTGTTAGTTAGAGACTGATTGACATGTACAGGATGGTGAGCCGACGGGCTTTCCTTTAAATACTGTGATTTAATGTTATCCTCTACTGATTCACGTGATACTGATTGGGAGTTATAAGAAAATAATTATTATGCCGATAGGTAAAGAGTAACGACTCTATTTATTTAGCCAATAGTTTACTGATATTTGATAGCCAGGACTTCTTACTTGTTTAGTGTGACTACTGAAATATATATTCTTGAGATATTATTCTTATTTTTGTATATATTTATTATTACTATACAGATTTACTTTTATTGTATTATTCTATTGCTGCTGTCATTGGATTATTATTATTACCGATTTAGATACTGATACTATATAATACTACTGATTCACTATATTGATAATAAGTATGTGATATACTAAGCATGTGATCTAAAATATATGGATAATATGGGTACACTCTTATATGATTTTACTATATTAATTTAATTTCAATAATCTTTACTGATATTTTGATTTAATGCTTTATCCGATTTCTATACTGATTGGTATTAAGGATACGACGATTGTTTTATAGATTTGACACTCGTATTGGTTTACTGCTTCTGTACTGTAGTATTTTATTATTTATAGATTCTACTTGTACTACATATGAATTTTATTATTTTCACGTTGATTCAATGGTCATATGAATACTACTGCTATGATTTGATCCCTGACATACATATTGCTTCTTTACTGTGCTTTGAATTCAGTTATAGGTTTTGATAACTTGCTGGGCTTTCTAGCTCATTATATGTAGTTACATAACTTCAGATCAGGACAGAGGATCACGAGTGTGAGGTTAGTCAAGATTCCTTCAGGTTCAGGTTCTTTTAATTTTAGCTATTCTTTTATACTCAAGATATGATATATATATAATAATTATGTAGATCCTAAGTATTGTATATAATTTTTGAGAATGAATACATATGTGTACATTGATATTTTGAATTATAAAATCTATTTTGTTGTTTATTAGTGATAGAAGAAATTATGTAGCTTTGGTTATTATTTATTAAAAGATAAATGAATAATTCTTCCAAATTAGATTCTGGGACATCATAAAAGTTCAGAAGATCATGAATTTACTTTTGAAAGCTCCCTTCCCAATGTGCCTCAAGAGTTGTGTTTGATTAAGTTGGTTTTTGGAGACTTATCAAGAATAAATTTATTAAATTCTAGATTTATTTTAAAATTAATAATAAAAATATATATTATTAACTTCAAAATAATTTTAATAATTATTTTAACATATTTAAATATACAATTCTATTATTTTTTAATTTATAAATCTATCACAAAAAATAATATTTATTTATATAATAAATCAAATTTACTACTCTTGTTATTACTATAACCAGTTGCAAACCCCCATCATTCACTTGGTTCAAAGCCCGAACTCTCTCAATCCTACATAACTCCTTAATCCTGCTCTAGCTTCAGACCATCTGTAATAAAATAAAATTTGAAAATAATTAAAAAAGGAAAAAATCTAAATTCCTCTTTGAATTGCAATATAATAGAGAGAAAGTGAAATTTGGATTTTGGTACTTTGGATCGCTTTGCCACTTTTACGAAAATTGTTCATGCCAAGATAAGCGACTTTGATCCTACTTTTATTTTGAAAGATTTTGATTTCAACCTTTTTATTCCCCCATAACTAATTTTACTGTATTTTCTCCTAATTTACTGAACTTCTTCCACGTAACTTTTTATATGATAATATACTGATTATTTTGGAGATTTTGATTATAATATTTCTGAATTTCATCAGATAAAATAAAAGTTATTAAATTTTGTATAACTTTTTTTGAATTTAAGTATTTTTACTTAATCATACTATTAATACAAGCATTGTGAATGGATATAGACATATGGTTGAGTAATATATGGTCGTTATTATTATTATAGTACTATAATAATAATTTGTCTATGAAAAAAATAAGTAAATACTTGTTATTCATTGATGTTGGTTGGATACTAGTTGACCTGTACATGATGGTGGGTCGACAAGCTTATCTTTATATATGTGGTTTAGTATTATCCTCAATTGATTCAAGTGATACTGATTGAGAGTTATAAGGAGTTATTACTGTATCGACGGGCAAAATAGTAACAACTCTGTTTACTAAGCCAATAATTATTGACTATGGATTACTGATATTGAAAAATACCACTTAAGTCTGGAGTTCTTACTTAATTAATATGATTAATGAAATATATGTTACAGATTCATTAATATTATATGACTTTATTAATAATGTATTAATTTACTATCACCATATGAATTACTATTATATCTTTGATTTACTATTACTGTCATTGGATTTACTGGTACCGATATAGACACCGATACTATTACTGGTACTACTACTGATTCGTTATTACAATTACTGTTATTGATTCAATGTGCCAATTATTGATACTGAGTATGTGACATACCGATCACATGATATATTGAGTATATGATTAAAATATTAATATAGAATAACTGGATAACATGTATACATCATTATAGGGTTTAACTATATCAATATGATTTCACAGTCTTTACCAAAGCTTTAATTTTATCTCTTTATATAATTAATTAATTGATTGATATTACTGATACGAAGACTGTTTTATTGATTCGATACCCATACTATTTTAGTAGTTTCTCCAACATACTATTTTACTGGCTTCTACACTATACTATTTTACTGTTTACATAATTTACTACTACAACATGCATGCGAGCTTTACTATTTATGTATAGATTCATGATCATATGACTATTATTGTTATGAATTGATCGACGAGATGCATTATGCTTTTTTATCGTGCTTTGAATTCAATTATAGGATTTTGGTGATCAACTGAGTTTTTTTAGCTCATTATATGTAGTTTAAGTACTGGTTTACTGGTTTTCGTACTAATACGACGACTGCTTTATAAATTTTGAGAGTGATATCTCTTATAAATATGGAGAAGATTCAAGACAAATCAATAGTGCTCCATCGGACGGCTCATATCAGTTCCTTCGATCATAAAGCATTCATCAAACATTTAAGTGCCTTAAAGATGTCAGAATTAAACGGCCTTGAGCTCATTGGATTCATTTCGTCAAGCCGCTCAATTCAACTATAAGCATACCATATTTAGAGATTATTTGATCATCCAATTAATGCTCTAAAGCTTCTCAAATATGCTTTAAGCTTTTGATTTGAGCCCATTTGAGCTCAGATGGATCTATTTTGGATCTATCTCATTTGTGTCCTATTAAGAATTAATTTTTTATTTAAATCTAATAAAAAAATACTTCTAATACTTTTTAATCAATTTTTTAGATCTATCTCTATCTTATTTAACATAGCCTGAATCTTATACATCCAATCTCTTAATTGAGTCAATAAAAAAATCGATATTTTATGTAACCAAATCATCTAAGAAGACTCCTTTAATCTTAAATATTATGTATATAAATTCTCTTTTATATTAAAATATTTTAACATAATTTTTCTTTTATGATTAGATTTGGAATTCAAATCTATTTTCTTCTCATTATATATATATATATATATATATATATATATATATATATATATATATATATATATATATATATATATATATATATCTATCTAATAAATAGCCATAAATAATAAATAATATGCCGTCGCAGGCAAAAGCGATACCTCTCTTTGACTCTTTCTCAGTCTTTCTCTCTTTTCTGCACTCGAATGTGAAAGGATGCAACGATCACGCAACCGACGAAAGCAATCGCGCTTCCTCTCTCTATAGCCCCCTCCTTACATTCTCTTGAAACCCTAGCAGCAACCCGCGCGAGGAAAACCATTCTGTTGTCTTTTTCGTTTATTCCTACTCGGCTCTCGATGAAAGCTTGGCGTCGGTTACTATTTTCGTTTTAAAAATTGGTCCTTTATGTCTCTCCGTCGAGCAATCATTTTGATTGGCTTTAAATAAGTGATCTCGTTTGACGCTGGTCTTGGATTGTACGTATAGTTGGGGACATATCTTTCTATGCTACAGGAGCGGCTGTACGAAGCTGGGAGGAGATTGGTACTGTATTTTTCTTCAGGTCAGCATGTACAACCCTAGGGCGCTTTGTATTTCTAATCATTGGAATTCCCCTCGTTCGCAGCCTTTATTTCTCTACTTTGAGAATCCTCGTCCCGATTGCCTCCATCCTTCACGCACTCTCCTCCTGATTTGCTTATAGCGATCTCCCTGCCGGTAACCTTACGATTCCTCCTTCACAGAACCGGTAACGAAGCCGTCAATTTGTTTTCCAGGTCATATAAATCTTAAATTTTGAAATAAATGATCAAACAGTCTATGTGCCCGATTTAGTTCTTTGTATCTGAGAGGTTAGGGTAGGGCCGTCGAATTTAGTGTTTTTGAGTTTCGACCTTTCTTAAGATTTGAAATATCTGTTCTTATTGTTTTATGTCACTTCTGCTTTCAGTATTTTCAAATCCTAAGGTTGTATTCATTGTTGAAGCAACCAGGTCATTTGTTTGGGAATTATCATCCGTACAATCAGTGATGCGTTGCTCAGATACTTTTTGCCGCTACCTGAAGATTGGTTTCCCGTGTGAGCTAATTTTTCGAGTTTATTGTTCTTTAGGAACTCTTCTTTCAAATTGGTCCTTTATTTTTTTTCGTTTCATATTCTCTTCCACGAATTTCCCTGCAGTGTTCATTGCTCGGGGCCGCCTTTTTTTCTGATATTTGGCTTCCTGGGTTGCTTGCTTGCAGGTCCGTAGTTAGGATTTGCGGAAATGACGATTCGAAACTATGTAAGACATCCTTTGCTGTGCGCACAGTTCTGTTCATTCTTGACTTCTATATTTCTTTAAATCATAATACTCCAATTTTATTAATTTTTGTGCGATTTCCATTTTATGTTGTGCGTTATTATGTTTGTTTTTGTGTTTCCTATGATTACCAATCGTTTTTCTTTTTGAAGAATTGGCGTTT
Source organism: Dendrobium chrysotoxum (assembly GCA_019925795.1). Classification (NCBI taxonomy): domain Eukaryota; kingdom Viridiplantae; phylum Streptophyta; class Magnoliopsida; order Asparagales; family Orchidaceae; genus Dendrobium; species Dendrobium chrysotoxum. Next base: position 43,403,212 of record CM034301.1, read on the forward strand.
TGATTTGGATTCATGCCTGGTAGGTCTACTATGGAAGCCATACATTTATAAGAATAAAGGTGATGCACAAGATTGTGCGAATTATAGAGGAATTAAGTTAATGTGTCACACTTTAAAACTATGAGAGCGAGTTATGGAGCGTAGGCTGCGGCGTGATACTAATGTTTCTCAAAATCAATTTGGATTCATGCCTGGTAGGTCTACTATGGAAGCCATACATTTATTGAGAGGTTTGATGGAGAAATATAGGGAGAATAAGGAGGATCTACCTATGATATTTATTGATTTAGAGAAAGCATATGATAAAGTTCCAAGAGAAGTGCTATGGAGAGTTCTTGAAAAGAAAGGAGTTAATAATGCTTATATTCAAATCATTAAAGATATGTATGAAGGAGCTACTACTTGTGTTCAAACACAAGGTGGTTTGACCAAGTATTTCCCTATTTCGGTTGGATTACATCAAGGATCAGCTTTAAGCCCATATCTTTTCGCGTTAGTCATGGATGTTCTCACTAGACATTTACAAGAGGATGTACCCTGGTGTATGCTTTTTGCTGATGATATTCTTCTTGTTGACAAGACTAAAGAGAGAGTTGAAGGTAAACTTGAAGTCTGGAGATCAACCTTAGAGTCTAAAGGTTTTCGCTTGAGTAGATCTAAAACTGAATATATGGAGTGTAATTTTAGCAGTAATAGACCTAGTGAGGGGATTGTGACTTTGGGCGATCAAGTCATTAATAAGAGTACACGTTTTAGATATCTTGGATCTATTGTTCAGAGTGATGGTGAAATAGATGGGGATGTTATCAGTAGAATTCAAGTTGGATGGTTGAAGTGGAGGAATGCATCGGGCTTGTTGTGTGATAGAAAAGTCCCCCTTAAACTTAAGGGAAAATTCTATAAGATGGTGGTGAGACCTGCAATGCTTTATGGTGCAGAATGTTGGCCATTAAAAGAGAAGCACAATACTAAGTTATGTGTTGCGGAGATGAGGATGCTTAGGTGGATGAGTGGATTTACTCTTAGAGACAGGATACGAAATGAGCATATACGTGAAAAGGTTGGAGTAGCTCCAGTGGAGGATAAGATTAGAGAGAGTCGCCTTAGATGGTTTGGTCACATAAAACGGCGGCCTTCCGATGACCCAGTTAGGAAAGTAGAGGTATTAGATTTGACTTATGTTAAGAAAGGTAGAGGTAGACCTAAAAAGACTTGGTTAGAAAATATTAGAAATGATCTTTCTCTATTAGATTTAAACGAGAATTTGACTTTGAACCGGACACAATGGAGAAAAAGGATTCATGTTGCCGACCCCACGTAGTGGGACAAAGGCTTGTTATTGTTGTTGGCGTTTTGATTTGAGGATTGAATTCAAGCTTCAATATCTATGAATGCTTTTTTAATTGTAACATCTACCAAGGTTTTGAATATGAAATGAATAGGAATTTTCATTTTGCATTGTTTGGTTTAAAGTGGTAGTAAGGCAATTCATTTGAAAACTTGCTGACTAATATTATGAAGTTTAGGTTTAAGTCTATTTGCTTAGAAAGATTTTTTTATCTTAGGTTATGCTATTTGGAACAGAAGGAGATATTAGAAATTTCTATTTCTGAGCATATAGCAGTTATGCCAATACTTACATGTTCTCTAACTCACATGACCATTACTTATTTTATGCTTATTTAACTGGTGATTGTATATTTAGTGTATTTGATAGTTAAGCAACCAGCTGTAGTGCTGTACTATCATTCATGCCTAATAATTTGGTTGGCTTACTTATTGCATGTTTAATATCTTTGATGAATATGTTAGCAAATTGTTGTAAAGTTTTTATTTATCATTTATTTATGAATGCTATTGGTAAGGCATTTGTGTTATAATTACTCATTTATCTACAATCAGGCTTCTTTTCACATCACAAGTTGGGGTAAAGTTTTTTGATAATTGAAATTCTATTTATATTATTAGTGAAATGTACTAATCCTATCATCATATTGGTCTTTAATTTTTTAAATCAGTAATTTCTGATGAGGACACTAATTAAGATGTCATACATTGATTAAGAAATAGAGAATAAGTGGCTCAGTTGCTAATATTTTTGCTTTTAACGGTTTAGATAAAACTTGCTGTTGATATGTTGATTTCAAGCAATTAATTAGTAACTAAATCATTAATGAAGTAATTGTAAATTAATTAATTATTTCTTCGTATAATATAATCAGTGTTGTACTCTTTCTCTATCCATGTAGCCCCAGTTTGATCCGTTGAGTCTCCCAAACCTGTACTATGAATTTGAGCCTGAGAAAGATTATATGGGATAATTTTCCTTGCTTTTAAAATTGGATTAGGGAATTACCTAAGCTTGAAGTACTCTCAGCTTGAAGTACAATCTTTAACCCCACCAACCAAATAGCCCATTAGATATGTTAGACAGATTATATTGAGCAGACAATCTTGTTAAACGGGAATTTGAGAGGGAAAAGTCTTACTTTGTTATACAATAAGTCTCCTATTTATAGATCTATACAAGTTCTAATGTAGAAACAAATAACTGCTGAAATAAAATCTTTCCTAACACAGAAATCTAGTTATGGAAGATATTAATCGTGATCCAGGAGGGCTTCCCACGGATCACTGTTCATGATCGTAGGATCAGCCTTCAAACGAAAGGCTGAGATTTGACACTCCCCCTCAAGCTGGGGAATATATGTCTGTCATGCCCAGCTTGGCAATCATTCTGAGGAAGGCAGAATTGTCCAATCCTTTGGTAAGGATGTCCGCAAGTTGATCCTTTGATGATACATGGTTGACACTTATTAGTCCACTATCTAATTTTTCTTTAATAAAATGTCTGTCCACTTCTATGTGTTTGGTCCTATCATGCTGGACTGGATTGTGGGCTATACTGATTGCTGATTTGTTATCACAATGTAGCCTCATGGGTTCATCCCACTTGACTTTTAAGTCTTCTAGGATTATTTTGATCCATAGTAGCTCACATATTCCCAAGGCCATAGCTCGATATTCTGCCTCTGCACTAGATCTTGCCACCACATTTTGTTTCTTACTTCTCCATGTAACTAAGTTACCTCCAAGAAATGCGCAGTATTCAGAGGTAGATCTTTTGTCAACAGGTGATCCTGCGTAGTTAGCATCCGTATATACTTCTAGTGTTATTCCACAATCTCTCCTAAAGAGAATCCCTTTTCCTGGGTTTCCTTTAAGGTAGTGCAATATCCTGTCTACTGCTTGCATGTGAATCTGCTTTGGGTTCTGCATAAACTGACTGACCATGCTTACAGCAAATGCTATATCTGGTCTAGTGTGTGAAAGGTAGATCAATTTTCCTACAAGTCTTTGGTAGGCCCCTTTATCTACATCTGGATCTTCTCGAGCTTCCCCCAGTTTAAGGTTAGGTTCTACTGGTGTTGGTGCTGGTTTACAAGCTAGTTTACCGGTTTCTTTCAGAAGATCTTTGATGTATTTCTGTTGTGAAATGAAGATTCCTTTGCTGGAGTGGGCTACTTCAATTCCGAGAAAGTATTTCAGTCTACCAAGTTCTTTGATGTCGAATTCTTTAGTAAGACTTTTTCTTAATCTAACTGTCTCCTCTTCGTTATTTCCAGTCAGGATAATATCATCAACATATACTAATAATATTGTGACTCCCCCTGAGTCTGAGTGTTTAAAGAATAATGTGTGATCCCCTTGACTCTGTTGATACCCATTAAGGAGCATGAATTTAGAGAATCTTCCAAACTAAGCCCTTGGTGATTGTTTGAGCCAATATAGAGCCCTTTTTAGTTTGCACACCCTGTTACCTTCAGATTTTTCCTTAAACCCTGGTGGTATTTTCATAAATATCTCTTCTTCCAGATCCCCATGCAGGAATGCATTTTTCACATCTAATTGTTCCAGATGCCAGTTGTACTTGGCTGCTAGTGAGAGTAGTATTCTGACAGTATTCATCTTGGCTACAGGCGCAAAAGTTTCTTGGTAGTCAATGCCATATGTTTGAGTGTACCCTTTTGCCACCAGTCTTGCCTTATATCTCTCTAGTGTGTCATCTGCTTTGTATTTCACTGAGAACACCCATTTGCAACCGACCGATTTTTTCCCTATTGGTAGACTGACGATCTCCCATGTATTGTTCTTCTCTAGAGCATGCATTTCATCTTTCATGGCATTTTTCCAATTTTTATTAGATAAGGCCTCAGAAATATCCTTAGGAATATGGATATCTTCTAATGTAGTCAGGAAATTTTTGTGTGAGGATGAGAAGTTGTTGAAGGATATGGAGGTGTTTATAGGGTATAAGGGAGGTGGTGCGCTTACCTTATTTCCAGGAGATGGTTCAGATTCTTGGATCTGCTTTGGAGCACAGCTTGAGCTTGTACGCCTGGAGTAAACCTTCCCAAATCTAATGACAGCTTTGTCATTTGTTTCCCTATTCTGGGTTTCAGGTGGATTGATTTGAGGTGGTGGAGGAAGGTCAAGAGGTGCTAGTTCATTTTCATCTTCCTCAAGTTTAGTCTCCCCCTGAAGATGAGATTTTGAAAAATAGAAATTTTGTTCATCAAAGGTAACATCAACTGAGACAAGGATTTTTCTTGTAAGTGGATGATAACACTTATAACCTTTTTGAGTAGTTGAATAGCCAACAAAGATGCATTTGAGTGCTCTTGGATCTAGTTTTCCTCTATCCTGGCTGTGAATATGAACATAGGCAGTGCATCCGAAGATTCTGGGTGTAAGATTATGATGGGTTCGAAACTCGGGGTAAAAGGAGGACAAAATCTCCATTGGAGTTTTGAATCCTAAAGTTGTTGAAGGTAGTCGATTTATGAGATAAGTTGCAGTTAGGAGGGCTTCCCCCCAATAGGATTTGAGTGTATTGGAGTGAAATAGGAAGGCTCGGGTGGAAGCAAGAAGGTGACCATTTTTCCTCTCTGCAACCCCATTTTGTTGTGGGTTATGAACACAGGAGGATTCATGGATGATCCCTTCATTATGTAAGTAGGAGGAAAGGGTTTGGTTGAAATAATCTTTAGCATTATCGGAGCGAAATCTCCGTATTTTTACCCCGAATTGATTTTTTATCATGGTATGAAAGATGGGAAGAATAGTGCTAACATCAGATTTATTTTTAAGGAGATAGATCCAAGAGACTCTAGTGCAATCATCAATGAATGACACAAACCAGCGTGCCCCGGAGATATTGGGGATTTTTTAGGGTCCCCATATATCACTATGAATAAGGTAAAAAGGAGTTTCATATCTCTCACTTTTGTTTGGGAAAGAGGTTCTTTTATGTTTAGCCACCTCACAGGTTTCACAATGAAACTTTTTATTTTCTAATTTTTGAAAAAGATGTGGGTACATATGCTTTAGGATATCAAAGGATGGATGTCCTAATCTATAATGATGAAGCCAAATCGTAGAATTCTTATCAACTAGGGATAACATAGAGCAGCTATTTTTAGAGTGGTTTGGTCCTTCCACGTAGTACAGTCCTGCTTTCTCCTTAGCAAGTCCAATCTTCTTCCCCGATCTCTTGTCCTGAAATAAGCAATACGTAGGATTAAATAAGGCTTGACAATTATGATCATTGGTAAGTTTTTGTATTGATATTAGGTTTGTGGATAATTGAGGTACGTGGAGCACATTTTTTAAGGTGAGTGAGGGAGATAATGTTATGTCTCCTTGACCTGCTACCGTGGTGAGAGAACCATCAGCAGTGATGATTTTTTTGTTGTGTGGGCAAGGAGTATAGTTGATGAGGTGGGTAAGTGAGTGGGTCATGTGATCTGTGGCTCCGGAATCAATGATCCATGATTCCTTTAAATGATTTCTAGAGGCACTTAAACTAATAGAAATTGGAAACTTACCTGAGAGTGCAAGTGAAGAAGATGCATTTGGTTTTTCAAGGGATACTAGGAGACGTTTCAGTTTATCAATATCTTCCTTATTGAATTCTCCAAGGCTGGACTGTGCTCCTGGGGTGGGCTGACTTGTAGTGTTGTTGGCATGCGATGTACTCCTTGTTTCACCTTTTTGATTCCACTCCTTGCTGGGGGGTTTTCCATGTATTTTCCAGCACGTTTCCTTTGTGTGTCTTGATTTCTTGCAATAACTGCACCAAAGTGAGTCCTTGTCTTTGAATTTTGAAGAATCTTTACCTTTCTCCTTCCACGACGATTCTTTGTTCATCACCATTGCTGAGCTTTCAACGACCTTTGGTTCCAACATCACTCCTCGTCGACTTTCTTCCGCGCGGATGATAGAAATGGTTTCATTGAGTGATGGCGTATCTTTTTTGCCAAGGATCTGGACTCTAACCTGATCAAATTCTGCATTTAGTCCTGCAAGGAAATCATAAACTCTATCTTTTTCAATAAAATTCTTTAGGATCGCAGCATCTTTCGAACATCTGGTTTCTATGCATCTGTAGTGATCAAGCTCTTGCCATAGATTTTGTAGAAGGGTAGCATATTCCGTCACGGTCTTACTCCCTTGCTTTGTGCTTCCAACTTTAACTTTAATTTCAAAGATTTGAGCTGCATCACGAGCTTTGGAGAAGGTCTGTCTGGCAGCATCCCATATGTCCTTTGCAGTGGAGAGGAACATGAATGTATCGCTAATTTCTGGAGTTATGGAATTCCACTACCATGACATGATCATGGAATCTGCTTCATCCCATGCCCCAAAATTAGGATTTTCTTCTTTTTGTCCTCCTTTGAGGAGGTGATGTATTTTTCCTTTCCCTTTCAAGTAGGTCTTTACAAATTGAGACCACTTTAGGTAGTTCTTCTCATTCAGACGATAGGAAGGTTGCATGCTTTGGAGGTCGCCTCGCCCTGGGTGCAGCATCGATTCTTCAGTTTGATCAATGGAGGAATTAATTTCTGACATTGTGAAGGCTTTCCAGAAAATAATTTTTCCTTTTCGACAATAAAGGTCGAAAGTCTCTCTCCCGCCCCCTCTCCTTTTTTTTTTGGACTGAACCGAACCTAGCCTTTTATAGGCTCGGATCAGTATAGGGTACGGGTCGGGCTCCTCTTAGCGGGAGTCTCGTTCGGCTGGGTAGGGGCGCGGAACCATGCACGAGTCGGCGTCGTCGGCGTCGGAGGAGGAGGCTGGGTCGACTCCGCAAGCGGCTAGGGCATGTCGCGGCAGGCAATCTTCGGCTCGTTCGTGGTTGTTCGACTCCGCTGCTTCGCAGGAGGTGTAGCGATTGCAGGCGTCGCTACTTCCGTCCGCGAGCTTCTTCTTCCCACTACCCTCGTCAGCCGCGACCTTCGTCTGTGAGCTACTTCGTCCGTGACCTTCGTCCGTCCGTGAGCTACTTCGTCGTCTTTGTCTTCGGAGAGGAGGCTTCCGACTTCAGGTTCCCTTTTCCCTCGGTCGCTCTGATACCATGTTAAACGGGAATTTGAGAGGGAAAAGTCTTACTTTGTTATACAATAAGTCCCCTATTTATAGATGTATACAAGTTCTAATGTAGAAACAAATAACTGCTGAAATAAAATCTTTCCTAACACAGAAATCTAGTTATGGAAGATATTAATCGTGATCCAGGAGGGCTTCCCACGGATCACTGTTCATGATCGTGGGATCGGCCTTCAAACGAAAGGCTGAGATTTGACAAATCTTATAGTAGAAAATTCAAGTTATGGAAATTATAAAATACAACAGAGTGGGATTATATATGTTGGAGTTTTGACCGGTGGTGATGACTGAGATAATTTTATGTTAGATGTAGGTAATGAGTAAGGTGATACGCAGAAATACTATTAACATTTCTTAGAATAATCGGTCTCTAATCCTGTGTCCAATTTCCAATTGAGAAAATGTACTAGCACTGTTTAAATAATTCTCATTTACATTACAAATATGGATTTACTTTGGTTGTTAGCAATAGATAAGTTTCAATGGCTTGAAAAACCATCAAGTAATGAGAGCAATCGGACTTGAGAATTTGTGTAGTATGGAAGAGTGCATTCATTAATTAAGTAATAATTTTAAGAATTATCTACTTTTGAACTTTACATTTATGTCAATATCATTCCTCTAATCTCCCTCCCTTGCTTTTTTGCAGTGTTATCTACTCACAGATCCCGTCCAGAAGAGGGCATGCTTTAGCCATTACTTTCCAATGGCAATTTTTTTATGTATTTGTTTTCTTGTTGGGAGCCCATATATAATTAATTACAAGGTAACATGTGATTTCCTTCTGGGATCATTAAATACTCCATGTTAGAAAAGAAGCTTGCTGAATGTTGTACTGCGTTTAGTAATTTGTTCATTCATGTCTGCTCTTTCCTGCAAATATCATATGTTTGTTTGGGAGATTGTAAATCTAAGATCCTTTGCATGCATCCTACCTTTTTAGTAAGTTCAACCAATAATTATATGGCAAGGTGTCACAATTCTGCATCTATTGTATCTGTTTTATTCATTAATTAATATAAATATTATTTGGAAGTCATTTAAAAAATTAAGAATTAATAACATAATTATTAAGAATAAATTAGTGGTGCATAATTTACCTTTTTTATGCAGCTTAGATGCGAGAAACTTGATTTCATATGTTGCAAGGTCGGTTAGTAGATAATTGCAAGATTTGTATGATGATTATAGCATATCAGCATATGTTGGCTTTGCCGAGTAATACAGTCGTTCAATTATTCATGCAAAGATTAAAATATTTTTCTAGTCTTGAACCGCCATGCCTATGATTATCTATTTGAATTTTTAGTTTTTCAGCTTGAAGTTACCAAACTAAATGCACTTAACAACACGCTGTCCCATAACAACTCAAACAATTTAAAGCATCTTGAATTGCATGGGCTTCCATGCTTTATACATTGAATGTAGGTGATGCCACTTGGCTTGCAACATTGTTTCCCTGGAACATGCTCGTACATATTATGTAATTTTAGATTATCAAACTATGCCTTGATGGCAACTACCTGCTTAATCTTTTAGGTCAAAATGGTCAATAGTTTTAATGTATCTTACCACATTCTTGCTGACTTAATTCTGTGATCAAAACTGCTTCAGTTCTACTAAAAAATAAGCTTTATCCAGGCTCTGTTTGGTTCAAGTTCGAAGCCATATAGAAAATATTGTTATCTAGATAACTGTTATTCATATGGCAATGCTATATTTCAAATGTTGTGCGTTTGAATTAATGTCATTGTATTTTAAAAATTAAATATATTTAGAATAATTAATGATGATTATTTTTTAGGCCATCAAAATTTAGGTACTCAGTAATCTATATACCATCTAATTTGGCTACTATTTAGATTCCTTTAACATTGACTGCTAACGCTATTCATACCTCAATGTGAGAGAGAACGTAGAACCAAACCTCACTTATCATGAATAACATAATATTACAAAATGTTAAACCAAACGACTACTTAGCTTGGTAACTTTTTGCTTCTTGTATTTATACAATAAAATAACAACTTCCATTTTTATGCCTGTTTGATATGGCTGTAGCTATTTATAAAAGTAGTTGTAGAATTACAGGGTAAAAATAGTTTTTTTTTTTGAAAACTTATTTGGAAATTTTAGACTTTTTCCCTTTCAAAACAGTCAGGTAGCAAGTTTAAATAACTATCACATCCTAACCAATATAGTTGCAAAATACTTTTTCTCACCACAGAAATTTCTGAAAATTGGCAAAAAAATGCAACCAAATAAAATTTTGTAGCATCCGACCAAAAATAAAAGCTGCAAAAAAATTGCTCTAGCGGGAACCTTACGCTGGGGATTGCATTTACTACATTTTGATGACTATCTCTTGGTTTTCTGTTGGCTCCTTTCTATTGGTTTGGGAATTTTGTTTTTTATCTTTGTATGGGACTGCTGTATTTTTAGTCTGATTTTGTGTTGCCAATTAACTGTATGTGTATATATATATTCACCGAGTGTTTGTAATGATAATAGAGTTCTATTTTCTTGTTTAATTGTGGTACTGACTTTTTTTTGTTGGAGATAATGAACTTAGCCAACTTTTGTATGGACTTAAACCCAAGCTACCTATGATTTATGTTCTTACATATAACGCACATTTTTGCTGTTAAAAAAAACATTTTAAACTAATTACATTTTTCCTGTGCAGAAAATAACATCTGAATACGGAACAGGCAGGCTGGTGCTTAAGCCTAATTCTAGTTTATGCAAGGTATGGATTTTTCCCTATATGTGCACTAGTTTGTGATGATGTTTAATTTGTGAACCCTTTTTTCCTTTCTTTTTGGCAATGGGGGCTTTCCAAGCATGTAAATTGGCATTATTTCTCTTCGTTTTTTTTGGTTACCAGAATCATGGTAAGCCATCAGGGAGTGAAACACTGCCTCGAGGCATAATTAGTAGAACATCAAATTTAGAAATGCAGCCAATGGAGTACTCCCTGAGTTCTTCAAGCAGAAAGGTATGTGAAATGCCTATTCCATGTGGAATAATTCTGATTCGTTGCTGTTATACTTCTAGAATTATTTATTTTCTTGCATCAAACTAGATTTACAATTTTATACTTTTATGCATGATTATGATAGGTAACACTTGTAGATCTCAAGTATTCCTATCAGTCTTCGGAAAACAGAGAGATATCTCCACAAAAATCAGCACAAAAACAGGAAAACAATAGGTAATTTGTATTATTTGATGAAATAGAAACGGAAAATACCAAGATACAATTGATCCTCTATTCAAGAGGAGGATCGATCTCTCCCAATCTCTAGACGCCGCTAGAGCCCAAAGAAAACCTAAACGTAAGAGATCTCAAATTTCAGCCAAATTCTAGATGCCCTAACCCTAGGAAAACAAACTATTTAATGCATACAAATCAAAAGGAAATCCCTAAACAGTCCCTACATTCAAATTTCCCTCCTAACTCCCTCAGAAATATTTCCTAAACGGCTCACGCACGCCCGGCGTGTGTTCGGCGCGTACAGGAGGCGGGCGTTTCCGCCTCTATTCGTGGACCGGTCTAACCGATTACTAATTTCAATTTGCTTCTATTAGTTGACGTTAATAAATATTATGCTTGTGGTGGTGAAGTAGTTCTCATGCAACCCTAGATCTGGAAAATTTTCAAAATTGATGTTTTTTAAGGTTTATTGACCATGGCCCAAGTTTGTGAAAAATTAGTATTTGGTACCGTTCAATGAAATCAGTGCGCTGTATTAATTTACTGGAGAGGAGTAATTAATGCTGCACTACCCACAAAAAAATGTTTACTCTGAAAAAGGTGTAATAAACTATTGTGCCAAGGTAGACAACTTAATTCATGATATTTTCCCAATTCACATATTGAAATTATTTTTCCAATTAAGGGATTCAACTGCCCCAAGGGTTGAATTGTCATCTATGCAATGACTTTTTCCCTATGTTTACGTTTTTAAGTCTAGTCTTTTTTTCCCCTTATTTAATGAAATTCCCGTCAAGTAAGAGCTCTCTGTGGAGGTGAACGGAATCTTCATTTGGTTGGCTGAGCTAGAGTGATGGGGAAAATATTCTGATAAGAAAAGATAATCGTAGTAACATTTTTGTCAATTTACTTGGCCACAATTCTTCTGGGAAATTGTTACTCAAGAGAATAAAGGCTAGTTGAACTGCTTAAATGGAATGTTTGAGTACAAATATCATGAGCAGTTATTTTGTGTCCAATGTTAATAGGCAACAACTTTTTGTCATGTAAATGAAGTTTCTTCATCAAGTGAGCTTTCGTTATGCCAAGAAAGTTAAAAGACATGTTGAAGGCTATGATAATAGAACAAAAAGAGATTGGCCCAAAACATGCAACCATGGATGAAAGGTGCTACAGCTAAGGCAAAATTTGACTTATGATCTATTATTGTATTTGGAATTTGAGAGTCAAGACTCTAGAATAAACAAATTATATTATATGGTGAAGAATTATCATTCTAAATATAAATAATGAGAATGCTAATGTATAGTCACTTCTTTGCAGGGCAAGGCTTAGGTGTTTGACTCACATGACAAGTGTGATTGGCATGAAAAGTAACAAGATCATGCAAGTGTGGAAGTAGGCCATCAAATTGAGAGCTCCTACTCAGAGCTTGCTGCCCTTTTGTAGTGAAATGTTTGCTAACCTATTCTGTCTCTCTTTGATCATCTCAAGTTTTTGGACTGGATCAAGATAGATCTTCTCTTTCTTTAGTCTCGCTCATCTTATAGGATTATCATTTAAAAATAAAGGAACTATTGAGACTAAATCTTGATTTCTTTATTAACTTATCATATTCTTAAAAGCAAATATGATTTAAATGATATATATTTGCAAAAAGAAGAATCTTCTCTTTTGATAATACATGATAAGCTTTCATTTGGAATATTTATAGGGGAATGAATTGATTTGAGTTATTTTCCAGGACAGAGTGAATCTTTATTGATTCTACCTTTTTTATGAGAATTCAATAGCTCTCAAAATATACAAAAAAAATAAAAAATATAAAAGGGTTTTGATGTAATTCGAGAATATTTTGGAAGGTTCTAAGATAAATTAACAATATTTGCTAGCAACGACGTAATCTATGCAGTTAATCAATAAATATTCTAAAAATATTACAAAATCAAATATTATGGGCATCAGTTCCAAGTAATTCAAATAATTTCCAGTTTTCTCGGATTTATCAAACATTTGTAATCACATGTGACTGACAATACTATTTTACTAGAATTGGTACAATGTTTGTGCTGTTAATACTTTTTTTTTTGGCATATTTAATTATTACACAGCCATCCTAATTCTGCCTTTTTGTGTTAGTTGCCTGCCCATTTTTTTAGGTTTTAGAGGGTATAATTGTAGGGAAAATCTGTAGTGGGGGCATTGGGGGCCTATGCCATCGAAGTCAATGGAATTTAGTTTATTGTTATTTCAAGGAATTTAGTTTATTGTAAGCGCTAGTTTTAATAACTAGATTTTGACTCTTTGGTCGGCAATAAACATTCCTAATGCGAAATTAAAATTGTAAGTGCCAATCTTTAAGGTTATCACACATTGCTTCGCTGTTAATCTAATAAATTTGAAAGTAAAATTGTCATCATTACGTTTTCTTATGCTTCTTTTTTGAAGTTAGAATGTGAACTTGGAGCAATGGGTGAGTTGCCTTCATTATGACCTATAAGTTTTGGTAAATCAACCTGATGGGGACATCAGATCATAGAAAGTCTATCAGAGGCGTGGCCGTCGATCTACGGCCACGATTGCGCCGATCTACTTTTGAGTCTTCATATGTATTTGTGTTATTTGTTTTGATTATTGTAATTGTTTTAGTAGTTTTTCCATTTTGCCCTTAAGGGTTTTGTCATATGTAAGCCCTAGGGGCATTGTGGTCATTTATTTTCCTGTCATTGTAGGAGGCTATGTATGAGCCCCATATGTTTCTTTTGAAGTTAATGAATGAATGAATGAATGATAAAATTTTCCGTGCTTTGAGTTCTTGCAAGAGCTTGAGAGAGTTTAGAGGGAGATTTCTTGGAGAGGGAATTGGATCACCCACCAATCTTGGAAGAGTCCGGATTCGTGGTTAGTTTCGTAGTTCTTTCTTCCTTCCTCCTCCCTTCTCTTCTAGCCCATGGCCTACCTCCCTTCACCACCGCCGGCCCTACCTTTCCCCTCCCCCACCCACGGCCCAAATCCCCCATCTGAGCCCTTGACCCACTGGCCCCCCTCACCGTCCCCTCCTCTCCTCCCCACCGACGGCCCCACCACCACCACTCCAAGCCGCCGGCTCCACCCCCACTCACCCATGCTGCTGGCCACACCGCATGCCCTTTCCTAAAATAGATTCATTTAGATTTGAAAATTATTTGATTTTAAATTTTAAAAGAGTTTGAAAAGTCAAAGCTTTCCACCCACTTAATTCCTTCCCAAATTTAAGCTTCTCCCCTTGGAATTAAATCCAATTTCTGCCCTACTCTACCCGCCCCCTCTCTCTTACCCCTTATTCTATTTAAATTATTTCCAAATTTAGAGATTGGATTTGGAAATTAATTTCAGCTTTCTCTCCATAATACTTCTCAAAATCTGAACCAAATCTTCCCCAAGTCTCCTCCCTTGGCCGGCCACCCTTGCCTTACCTTCTCCTAGGAGAAACCTCTTTCTTTCAAGGGAAACCAGCCAGGACAGCAAAAGAACATCTTCCACAACACTTCAACGCAACAAGATCGATGCATGGCTGATCTCGATCTTGATTTCGACATTGTCTACAACGAGCAAGGGTTCGTCCACATCCTTCACTCAACTTTCTTCGACGTCAACCCAGAGATCGATAACACTGTCGAGGAATACGTAGAGCGCATCTTAGACACTCTCTTCGAAGCCATAGAAGTGCAGCTTGTTGCCGTTCAATGATGGATTACATCCAAGCCGTGACAAAGGTTTTCCAATCTTCCTACTCTTGTATCTTCGTAGTTTAATTCTCTATTGTGGTTTGAATTGATTCATGAAGTTCTTGCTCACCTATCTCTGCCAAGCTTAGTAATCGTAGGAATTGAGTTGTACTTTCTATGTTTCTAATCTCATTGTTAGCGTAGGAATTTTTGTTGAATGACTACTTAATTCGTATGTTGTTGAATTTCTAAATTGTCTTGATGATTCAAGTTCATAGCATCTGATTTGGCCTAAGCGTAGCTACCCCTCTCACGTTTTCTATTATCATTTAGTGGCTAACAGTTTTAATTGTTCTTTGCTCTTATCTAAATTGTGCAAGCTCTTATCGCATTTATCTGAAGCATACTTAGTCCTACATCACAACCCCTCCCCAAACATAGCATTAGAGGGAGCCTTGCACACGCCTTTTAGAAGCTAATTTTTTTTTTAAATTTTATTTTATTTTTTTTGTTTTTATTTATTTATTATTATTATTATTATTGCCTTTAGAAGCTAATTAATACTTGTGTTGGTTGGATTTTACAAGTAACGCAGTTTCATTTGTGGGTGATAGGACAAGGTAGAATCCTCAAAGAGTTTGCTGGCCATTGCGATTGGAATAAAGCAAAAGAAAGTTGTGAATGAAATTGTTAAAAAGGTATTGATTAGATATGCTATGATGCCCTTTCCTTTAGGTAATATTTGCAAAAAGCATAATAGTCTTTTTGTTACTCTTTTATATTTTCAGTTCTATGCGAGTAACTTTGCTGTGATGCTTTTTCACTATGATGGTGCTGTGGATGAGTGGAGAGACTTAGATTGGAGTGATAGTGTCTTACACGTCTCTGCAATCAATCAAACCAAATGGTGCTACAAATTGCTTGCAAATTTTGTTTGTCAATTAGATTCTTTTGGATGAAGCTTTAAATTTTTTACTTCTTTTACGTGGAAAAGGTGGTTTGCCAAGCGTTTCCTGCATCCAGACGTAGTTGCTGAGTACAATTACATTTTCCTCTGGGATGAGGATCTTGGAGTGGAAAATTTTCATCCTGAACGGTATATGTCTTCCCTTCAAAATCCGGGGTTAAGTATATTGTCTAATGTGCTCTCTATTATTGTTCTAGGAGAATATGGTTGCCTAGTTTCATCATTGCATCCAGTTGTAACACATGCTGCATTTATTTCCGAATTTTAATTTTTTTTAAAATTTTGGTAGAACTAAGTGTATATAATGTGGTGGCATCATGTCTTCTGCTAGTTATTGGTTGGCTGATGACTGATAATTCGGCTCAAGTGTAATCGTCTCAATAACACATTTAAGATTCAGGTATATATCAATCATTGAAAAAGAAGGGTTGGAAATATCACAACCAGCGCTGGATGCTTCTAAATCTCAGGTGCACTATCAAATCACTGCACGCGTGAGGAGAGGAAAAGTGCACAGGTTTGTTTGAACATCCTTTTTCGTGGATAATTTTTCTTGTTTTATTTACCAGATTCGGACTCTAAATCCCAAACCCTCCGAGTCTAGCAACGTTCCTTATCTTTTGCGCACTGTTGTTGTGTATACCAAGCTTGTTTAAGTAACGTTGCTTAAAGCACAATCTTGTTTTCTTGAACAGAAGAACATACAAATTCAGCGGTGGTGGGAGGTGTTACAAGAATAGTACAGCGCCACCATGCACAGGGTGAGCTTTTAGTTTGCTGTAATCCCAAAACCAACAAACCTCCCACGTTTTACACGTGGAACCTGCAAGTTGTTTTCTTTTTCCCCTCTTCTTGTCATTTTCTCATCTGCACTGTATTTGGTTTCTTTCATTGCTATGTTGTTTGCACTCACCCAGCATCTTTGTTAACATTCTTTTGCCCATTTTTGCTTGCATTACCTTGAGCAAATTTATATGTTTTGATATGTTGAAACATGGGTTTTTGTTTTTAATTTCTAGAAATAGAAGAGTAACTCTATTTTTCTGTTTTTCATAGTATTGTTTCACAATGCGTTAGCTTTTCCTTGATTAGATATTTTTTGTTAGCATGTTTTTTTTTAAAACCAGAATTTTTAGTTGTCATTATGTTCACATCAAGCAAATTTCAGGTGGGTTGAAATGATGGCTCCTGTTTTTTCTAGAGATGCCTGGCGATGTGTTTGGCATATGGTCCAGGTATTTTTAGCTCAATCTTGATTTATGCTTCAGCCTTTTTTCCCATCCATTTGTTTACACCAGCTACATCATTTGATTCTGCAACTTACCATTGCAATCTTCAAAATGATGCATTTTCCTTCGTACAATCTGGCAGAATGACTTGATTCATGCTTGGGGTCTTGATACAAAGCTTGGTTATTGTGCTCAGGTAACCTTCAGACATCCTAATTACATCTTAACTATTGTTCTTACAATCGTGATATCCATGCATTGAGGTATTTTCTGTAGGGTGATAGGACTAAAAAGGTTGGAGTGGTGGATAGTGAATATATAGTTCACAAGGGTATTCCTTCACTTGGTGGTGACAGTAAGGTAAAACAATTCTTCTGACCACTTGTGCATTTTTGTTAGTATCACAACTCACTGTTTTTCCAAAGTTTCGACCCATTCGGTCTATAAGCATATTTTGCTACGTTATAAGCGCAAGTAATAAAGCCAAAATTTAACTCTTGAACGAAATTCTTTTGCCACTTATGGACCCCTCATATAGTCTTTGATGAACATATATTGGTGCTTATTTATGTTTTCCATTAATTAGAGTAGGCCCTACTGGAATTCCCTCGTGGATGTGAACTGGAGTTCCATTTCAAGGCTCTGCTCATTTATGCTATAGATGCATACGATTTGTCAAGAATATTTTTGGATTTGTCTTTGTATTTGGTTCATCGTTCCCATGATAATTATGTAAATTATATTCTTCTACGAGCGGATGGGCAGGCACGGGCAAGATGGGGGCATATTGGGGCAAAAAATTTTTTTTTGGGGGGGGGGGGGGGCAGAATCCCAAAACTCTATCTTATACTTTTTTTTTTTTAAGGGTGGGCATTTGCCCACCGTGAAGCAAGGGGGGATCCGCCCATGCGACTTGGCATATGGTTTTTCAGGCATTTGAAAGCTAGGGCTTTACGAAATTCATAGTTTAAATTTTAATTTGTCTTGCTGGCTTTATTTTCTGCATGTGCATCACATCCAAGGCTACTGATATGCTGCTATTTATGTACAGTCAACTACAGAGACAACTACTCACAACTCTTTATCAGATGCTTCTGATGCAAGCAGCACCGTAAGTTTAACAATATCTTCATTCACTTTCCCTTCTATGAATGGATTAAGATTAAGGTTATTTGGCTGGACTTGCAGGTGCGCTCTGCTTCAAATGCCTTGAATGGTAGATTAGCGGTAAGTCATGATTCTCTTGCCCATCTTGATTGCTTTATGAACTTTGAGCTCTCTAGAGTTATATGCTTGTTGTGTATGACTTTTTTATATTGCAAAAAAAGACTCGAGTTTGGCAACTTCTTTTTTCATTAATGACTAGGTAATTTCTAAGTTGACTTTTTTTAATCTTCGACAACATTAACAACATCAAGCCTATATCCAACTACGTGGGGTCGGTTACATAAATTCTTTTTCTCCATTATGTCCTGTTAAAAGTCATATTTTTATTTAAATCTAATAAAGAAATGACATTTCTAATATTTCTAATATTTTCTAACAAAGTCTTTTTAGGTTCACCTATACCTTTCTTAATATATGTCAAATATAATACATCTACTCGGGTCATCAGAAGCCCGCCGTTTTATGTGAGCTTTTTTTAATCTTTGGAATTTTTTTAGGCAATATGGAAATATCTTTAGAGCCTGTTTGGGATCTATGTTATTTTTTATTTTTAATTTTGTTCTTTAAAACATGTTTCTTTAGGAAGTTTCTTAATTTTTTTAAAAACAAATTAACTTATTTTTAAAAATACTTAGAACAACTTTTAGGTTTTTCGAGTGTTTTTAAAAATAACTATCACCGTCGTTGCTGACCAGTAACCAACAATATTATTACTGCTTTCAACCACCATCACTATCATCATCTCGTCGGCTGCCGTCACTCTCTTGTTGATTATAAGTAAAATGATCCCGAACGGCCCCATAGTTTCATAATTGTGAGACCAAAACACAAAAAATCTCAGAATGTAATTTATGTCTGCGTTGTTAAAACCATCTAAAGAGTTTCCTGAAGCAGATAAGGAAAAGGTCCTACACGGAATTGGAGATGTTCCAACGTAGATGGAGGAATGCTGTGGCTGCTGATGAGTGTTGGGTCGATCCATATCCATCGAAGTCAATGTCCAATTCTACAAGTTGATTCCATCGTAATCTCTGGACCACCTTTCCAGATCTGACAGTACACTGTGAATACAAAGTATAGTTGTGTACAGACGCGCACAGAGGATATAGGCCGGAGGTATTTTTGCAAAGGTGTGAATTGATTTTCATTACACTTAACATAGAATTCAGCGGAATGTAAATGCAAATTATGAAAAAATATAATTTATAATTTTCAATTGTAATGATACCTTTTAACAGTGATATTGCGTATTTCAGTTGAGCAGGCTTTCATACACTTTGCAAAAGCATTACTCATCTTCATGTAGGCCGCGCTGCAGGAATTATTTTGTTTTCCACGCAGATTAAAGCTTCGTTTGAGGCGGCTTTCTCACTGCTTCTTAAAGTAATTTTTTAGTACAAAATTTTTAATTTTTATATTAAAAAATTGCTTTAAGAAGCAATAAAAAAATCGTCCCAAACAAAACCTAAGCCTTCATTTTGGATGGCTTTTTTATTGCTTCTTAAAATAGCTTTCTAGTTTAAAAATTAAAATTTTTATACTAAAAAATTACTTTAAGAAGCAGTAAGAAAGTCATCCCAAACAAAGCCTAAAGCTCTGTTTGAAAAGTTTTTTTTTTTGCTTTTAAAATAATTTTTTAATACTAAAACTTTCAACTCAAAAAATTTTTGTACTTAAATATTACTTTAAAAGCAGGAAAAAAATTACCCCATCAAAACCTAAATCTTCATTCAGCATTTGCTTTATAAGATTTTATCATAACATAATAATAATAATAATAATAAATATACCAGCTATGCTGAAACCTCAAAACACCCAAGATGGTATCTCTCCCAAAAGTATTTCAGGCAAGCTTATCTAAATATCCATTTATTAATATTGTTATCTAGATTATTTTGAATTTTTAAATTAATTTCTCAAGTGATTTTTGAGTGAGCTCGTAGCCCTAAATAGACATCGATTAATTAATCAAATTTAAGCTTTATTTTGATTTCAAATCAGCTCAAAAGTTTATTTTAGAAGAGCTTATTTATTTTAAAAGAAAATAATTATCATGTAAATAATTATTATAATAAAATGATAACTCTTCACATCATTTAGGTCATGTAATCTTCTCACAGAGCCAAGCAAACAATAATAATAATAATTATTATTTTAAGTAAAGAGCTTCAAAAAATCATGACATCTCAATCGGTTTAATATTTCTCTTATAGATTATTTACATGAATAATAGAAGGACAATATTAAACAATTTATTACTTCACCAAAATAAAAATATATAGCCAATTTCAATAAGAATTTTATTTGCTACCCCAACAATTATAATGCCAACTAAAAAACTCTATTTTGGAAGTCTTTCTTCAGTATCACAATAAAATTAATTCAATAATTTAAATAATTTAAATAATAATAATAATAATAATAATAATAATACCTATATATGACAGCTGCAGCATGGTTAAAGAGTACTTAAAAATCAACATATATCCACATCCAACTTACTGTTATGAATGTCCAAATAAAAAATAAAAAAAAAAGAAAAATGTTACAAATCTATTACTATATCAATGATCACACCAATATTTCCTGCTATATTTTCCCATCCTTCACTCGCACATGAGATACAGATCAGCGTACAACTGATAAATAGCAAATCCCTGACAAAAATGGACCATGTCCTCAGACTAAAAACACTGGATGACCTACTTATTGCATAATATAATTTTACCATTCTGTAAGAAAAAAATACAGGAAGGCTGGAAAATCTGAACATTCTTCATTAACTAATGCCTTGATGATCTTTGGTAATGTATATGTCGTCGAAAAGTTTTTCAGGATCCAAACTGGCAGAATGAACACAATTTTATCGAAAGAATGAATGGTGACTCACTCCAATTTTGTTTGAATTTGCCGATGGACATGTACAAGGAACTCCATATAGGAGAGGCCGCCGGGGGACTTGTCCTCGACCATATTGGAGAGGAAAAGCATACCTGTAAAACAAATCAACTAGTTCAAATTAAAACACCCGGTCCTTATTACTGTTTTTAAAGCAGCTTTTTAGTACGAAAATCTTAATTTTTATATTAAAAAACTGTTTTAAGAAGCAGCAAGAAAGCTGTCCCAAACGAAGCTTGAGGCTTCAAGTCACTCATGAAAAATGATCATATGAGTTTATTGTGATCAGCTGACCTGATGGATCACCTTTTCTGCATAATCGCATGCTGCAAGACAAATTGATCCTCATAAGCACGAACTTTAAGCTACATAGATAGGACTGAAAAAGCAATAGAAAGTATTTGATATGACATACCGGAGAAAAGAACATCTCTGACGCCTTATCTCATTGACCACATCATTTAATATTTTGGAGAGAGTATTCTCAAACTGCTGCAATACAAACTGGTTTTAAAGCGGTATGTTAGTCCGACAGACAGAACACTTGTAAAGAACACGAAAATGAGCGAAAAAGATGCGTTAAATGTGACTTCACTATGAGAATTGTTTCAACTGAAAGCAGATAAAAAAGTGCCAGTTTTCACGGAGGGGGTTACTGGATCGAGATCTGTCCGGGGCGGCAGTCATAATTACGACAACACATGCTAAGTCAAATATAAAATTTCTATTTTTTTTCTTGTTGTTGTTGATAAGACTAAAGATGGAGTTGATGAAAAAGTTAAATTATGGATGCCAACCTTAGATTCTAAAGGTTTTTATTTGAGTAGATCTAAAACCAAACACAAGGAGTACAATTTTAGTAATAGTAGATATAGTGGTGAGATCGTAACATTGGGTGATCGAGTCATTAAAAAGAGTGCACGCTTTAGATATCTCGGGTTTGTTGTTCAAATTTATGGTGAAATAGATAGAGAATATTATTAGTAGAATTCAAGTTAGATGGATGAAGTGGAGGAATGTATCGGGTTATGTTGTTTGATATAGAAGTACCCTCAAACTTCAAAAGAAAATTTTATAAGATGGTAGTGAGACCTACAATGCTTCACGGAGCATAATTTTGGTCATGAAAAGAGAAGTATAAAATTAAGTTTAGTGTTACGAAGATGAAAATGCTTAGGTGGATGAGTGGCTTTACACTTAGAGGAATAATGGCAAATAAGATTAGAGAGTCGCCTTAGATAGTTTTGCGACACCTATAGGTTCAGCATTCAGTTCTACCCACTTTGACCCGATTGGAAATAGGTAAACATTTGCACTATTGAGTTTTTAAACTATTTGCATGTTTTTGGGAGTGTTTAGTGCATGAAAATGATTGTGGTCTATAATGAGTTCCGAATGTTTTGTGTGAATTTCGACAAAATTCAAGAATTTTTACTATTGGTGCACCTCGACGTTGGGTGTTTGAGCGCCACAGCGCTGCTACAGTACCAAGAGCCAAACAGTGACATTTAGATGCCTATAATCTCGGAAAAAATGAGATTTTGAACTAGCGCTAGGCGATTATGAATAAAGCACTATTTCATTCCATTTAATCAAGCGCCGCAGCCGAGCAGGAGAGAGAAAGAAAGATTTTGGAGAGAGAAACTCCTTTTTGAGCTGCTTCGGGTCGTCTTTAGCCGTCGAGCCTATTGAGAAAGTTGTCTGGATCGAGGTAGGTCTGTACTTGTCAATGGCGAATGGCGCACCACGGCGTGAAATTCCCTGTGGAGCCATGACGCATAACGCACGACATGGCATGCGCTATTTAAAACATGGCGCATAATATTAAATAATTAAAAATATATATATTTATTAATATTAGACACCATTAAATAGAAAACAATAGGTTGATTGAAGCAAAAGTTAAACATAAATATCCTATCAAACAACAAAAATAACAATTTTAAATCCTACAGAAACTCACATCAATTGATTTGAGCAAAATTTAAGCATAATTTAGTCTGTATCCCACCAAATAAAAAAAATGATAGCTTTAAATCCTACAAAAAGTTAAATCTTTTTTTATATTTTATTAATTTGATGTTTAATTAATTAATAATTAATTGTGATATTTATATATAAAGCTTAAAAAATTTAATCATAATTTATAATTTATAAAATGTTAATAAAATATAGCGCGCCATTTGTGCCTTGCGTCATGTGCCATTGCCGATGCATGGCGCAAGTAGAGCGCACTATTTTGATGCGTTGCGCTGCGCCAAGTAAATAACGACGTATCTGCGCCACGCCACGCTGTGCGCTATAGCGCGCGCCATTTTGAGCCATTGACATGTAGGGGTAGGTCACATTATACCTATCTCAGTTTTTAAAAATTTGAGATTATTTTGAATTTTCCAATTAAATTTATATTTTCATTAGTGAAAAATGCAGATAACTTTGCACAGGTAAAAGTTTCACCGCGTAACTTTTTATATGTTATAGATACGAAGATTATGAACATTTTTAATTTTAAAATTTTATATCGAGTATTTGGAATTTGTGCGATTTTAATTGAACAGAAAATAATCTAAACGCTGAAAAATAGTGTTGTAGTATAATGAATGTCTTAGAATGATGTTTTACACAATTATTGGTAATTTGATTATGTTCTGAAACTGTAAAATTTTGCCAGTAAGAAATTCTGTTGTCTATCATTATAAAAAACTGTGTAATTCTGACATGTATTAAATTATACTTTAACTATTACAATATGATAAAATATATGCTTTATATGATTGAATTATGATTGCTAGAAGATATAACAGTTAAAATTCTTTGAGATTCTATCTATATCAAGGAATATTTTGGTGCCTATAAGACATGTTTTTGTGGCTTTAAAACCATATTCTGGTGGCTATAAGCCATGTTCTGGTATCTACGAGCATGTTCTGATGCTAATAAGCACAAAAGAGAGTCATAAGGGAACATAATCCTTCAAAATTCTATCTGGGATCGGGATGTGCGATATGAACTGTTTTATTATATGAACTGTTATATGATATGAATTTTAATTTATTTATCTGCTTAGCATTGTTATTGAAATAACTGAATAACTGCTACGCTCTTATTACCTTTATCAGTACAGTGATTTTATTAAACTACATTTAACAGCTTTTAACTATTCTTAAAAATGTTTAATAAAAGAGTATTGAAAATTTAGATCGATTTGTGTGGCCTGTTGATTTGGTTGAGCTCACTGTGATTTTACTTGTATTTCTTTTGTTGATTTTGTATAGTCATGAATAGTTTCTTTTTCAGTTTTGTAACATCAGCATGTAGCAATATACTGTAGTGTAGATATATTTTGATAAAATGAAAGAAATCTAGTGGATAGATTTATTTACAGTACTTTGGATGTTTTAGTACTGTTGTACTCTGTAGTTTATTAAAATGAATATTGAAAGAGAATCTAAATATTTCAAAATTAGATCTTGGGATTTGCCTGCCACAGCTCAACACCATAGGACTTGTTCTAGTCAGGTTAAGTTGTGACAAATTTTTGTGATATCATAGCAATAGTTTTGGAATTGGATTGTAAAACAGAGCCATAAAAATTGATCTGTAAGTCTAGTGGGGTAGTTTCAAGTCTGTCTGGGCGTTCATTATTGTTTGTTTTATGTGTATGTGCGTTCAGTTGCATATTCTATGCGATTACGAATCCGCCAGACCCAGACATGATAGAGTGTTAGTCAAGCAGCTCTTGTACACAATATGGCTTCGACCGTTGGTTTTGATCTGGTTTCGCAGTTTGCTACTCTGAGAGCTCAGATGATAGGTTAAGCACAAAGCAGGGTTCCTGATGTTAGATCTATTGAAGTATATAAATATCTGCATATGTTTCCGAGATTAAAGCCTCCGAGTTTTGAGGGTGCTGTTGAGCCCAGGCAATTAAGGACTGGTTGAAGAGGCTGGAGAAGAGATTTGACGATATGCAGTGTGATGTAGAACTACGTGCTTAAGATGAATGAAATAAGACTCTTGCACGATTTCTTGTTTTAGAACGTTAATGGTACAATTACAAGCAAGTGAAACGATAAAATAAAACGAGACAGGGGCATCTACGCTTAGGCTAAACAACTTGCTAAACACTTGGAAAATCAAATTAATCTAAAAAAGTAACAACATGCAAAGTAAATAGGCTTTCAACCAAAAATTCCTAATCTAACAATAAGATTAGAAACATGATAGGTTAACTCAACCCTACCTTTACTAGGCTTAGCAGAAGTTAGGTGAACAAGATCGTCATGAATCAAGTCAAATCACAAGAGTTAGTTAATCGACAAAACGCATGACTAGGAGGAGGAAGAAAACCTTTGCTCGATGTCGACAAGGCCGAGATCTTGCTACGTGCCAGCCATCCATATGAAAAGGGCTGTTTTGGCTCCACTAGAATGCTGGGTGGTCATGGGAGAATCCTCTAGATGTTTGGGCAGCAGTAGGAGACCCTTTAGGTAGTGCCACCGTGAGAGGAAACCAGCTGGGGATAGTGACCAGCCAGCTGCCCCTTCCGGGACAGCAGTTAAGTTGAATCCGGGTGCTAGGAAGGAGGGGTTCTGATGCAGAAAAATTCTGGCAGCAGGTTGGAACAGGGAAACCTGAAGTTGGCAGGGTTTGGAGGGGGTTTTTGGGAAGAAAATCAGCCCAGGCGTGAAGGATAGAAAGTGGGAACGTGAGGGAAGAAATTTGAATTCATTCCAAGTGAGGGAGGAGGCTTTTAGGAAATAATTCCCAATTCTCTACTATAGGGGGGGGGGGGGGGGGGGCGGCATTAGTATGCTAGGAGGGGATTGAGGGGAAGATTTGAGGTTTCCTAAATTAAGTTTAGGAATTAGGAAAGACTTAATTCAATCCTTAATATTTGAAATTCAAATAGGATTTAAATTACGAACCTTCCTAAAATAGATTTCCTAAGTTAGGAAAGATTTGGATTTTAAATCAATTAGATTTCAAATTCAAAAATCTGTCCTAATTTTACTTAATCTAAAATAGGAAATAAGGTCTTGGGAGGCAAGGGGAGGGAGGCGGAATGGGAGCCGGCGGGTGGCTTTGGCCGTGGGGGTGGTGGGGAAAAAATTAAGGTGGGGGAATGAAAACCGGCGGTGGGATGGGAGGGATCCAAAGAGGCCGGCGGGTGAGGGGTTTGGGAAAGCCTTTGCCGGCGGCCTAGGAGGAACCCAAGGAAGGAAAGAAGAAAGAAAATTAACAAAGGGAAATAACCACGAACCCGGCCATCTCCAAGGTTGGTGGGTGATCCAAATTCCCTCTCTAGGGATTTCTCCAAAGCTCTCTCCTAGAGCTCTCCTAAGAACACATGTGCAAGAAATTTTTTTTTGATAATTCATTCATTACATGAAAAGAGAACGATGGGCCTATATATAGCCTCATACAATGACTCAAGAAAGCAAAAGACGACGACGCCCTCAGGGCTTTCAAACAACCTCCCTTAAATAAGGGGTAAAATAGAAAATACTAAAAGCAAATACATCATGACACAATAATAGAGGAAATAAATACTACAACTCAAAAATATATCAGCTCAATCGTGGCCGTAGGTCGACGGCCACGTCTCTGATAGACCTTCCATGTTCTGATGTCCCCATCACAGTGTCCTCCTGAGAGGAAGGTACCTTAACAGCTTTTCTATTAGATGGGGAGGTTAAGCTCTGGTGAATGGGCTAGTAGGAGGTGAAATATTAGGGGAGATTGAATTCTCTGATTAGTTGGGAGTTTTCAGATGTGTTTAGAGCCTGGTTTGTACTCACTTCTGTATGACAGTAGATGCATGAGACTTTTCTGAGACTAGTTCAGAGGAGCATGACAGTTATGCAGTACGGGGCATAGCTCACTGCTTTGGCCAGATATACACCGCAGCTAGTTAGCACACCCGCAGAGAAGTGCTATATATTTCTGAGAGGACTTAGAGACCGTCTGAGAGAACCACTGGTACCATTTCACATTTATGATTTCTCTGAGCTTATGGAGAGAGCTCGTCTGATAGAGAACAATCTGATGGCTACTCAACAATGGTGAACTACTAGTAAGAGAAGGTTCAGTAGCGAGGCATCTAGCAATGGATTTTCTAGTAAGAAGAGCATATTTGTACCTGGAGAGTCCACAAAAGGTGGACAGTTTGTACCTATGACAACTTCGAGTATAGACAATGTTGCTAGTTTTGAGAATTTTGTCAGTGAGGCACCTGTATGCAAAAGTTGTGGTAGACGTCACTTCAACAAGTGCTACAATATGACTGGTTAGTGTTTCAAATGTGGACAAGCTGGACACAGTATGGCAGAGTGTCCACAGGCAGGGTTTGATCGACAACTTAAGCCCATATCTGAGAGTTTTGTATGACCAGCAGGGAGACCGAGGACAGTTCCACTTCGTACATTTGTTGAGAGTTTTGTTGGTAGAGGCAGTGGTTCTGGTTCAATAATAGGTAAACCATTAGAGAGTCTGATAATATTATTGCTTTAGCTCCAGTTCAGCCATGTGGGTATAATTTGACTCAATAGGAGGCTCGAGACACCCCAGATATTGTGACGGATACGGTTTACAATTCTGAGCATCCATATCGTATTTTATTCAATTCTGGAGCAATTCATTCATTTATTTTCGAGCGTTTCTTTGATTTACTGCACTTGCCTTCAGTTGTACTGTATGTTTCTCTTTCTATTACCTTACCGACTGGAGATGGTATGATATCCAGTAGATTTTATTTCTAAGATATTGAGATTTCTGATAAGTGAAAATCTAGTTTTATTTTATTACCCATTTTCTCATTTGGTATTATTTTGGGTATAAATTATTTGAGTCGGTACGGGGCACATAATGATTGCTTGAAGAAGCGAGTTATTTTATTTCTGGGCAGTGAGCGAGTTATTTTATTTCTGGGCAGTGAGAGTTGTGTATTTCAGAGAGTTAAAGGAGTTCTATCATGTTTGATCTCTGCTGTGGAAGCAGGTAGATTATGGAAGAAGTGTTGTATGATATTTCTGGCATCAATCCAGAATAAGAGTAAAGATTCTGGTCTTCTTTCTGAGGTCCCGGTAGTACGAGATTTTCCAGATGTATTTCCCGAGGTATTAGTTTGTCTTCGAACAGAGATATATAGTTATACATTGATGTATTTCCGGGTACGACCCCGATTTCCAATGCTCCGTATAGGATGACACATAAGGAACTTCAATAATTGAAGGTTTAGCTACAAGAGTTGCTTGATAGGAGATTTGCTCATCCTAGTGTGCCTCCGTAGAGAGCACCTATTTTACTTTTGAGGGAAAAGGATGCTATGATACATATGTGCATTTGACTACATGGAGTTGAATAAAGTCACTATCAAGAACAAGTTTCATCTATCGCGGATTGGCGATATATTTGATCAGCTTGCTGAATCTTCTGTATTTTTGAAGATTGATATGCGACCTGGATACTATCAGGTGAAGGTGAGAGACGCAGATGTGATGAAGACTACTTTCAGTACGAGGTACGAACACTATAAGTTTTTAGTCATGTCTTTCAGGATGACTAATCCAACAACTGTCTTTATGGATCTGATGAACAGAGTATTCAGAAATTTTTTGGATCAATTTGTGATTATTTTTATTGATGATATTTTGGTATATTCGACTTTTGAGGAAGTTCATGCCAATCATTTAAGGATTATTTTGGAGACTTTAAGGCAGCATTAACCATATGCCAAGTTTTCTAAATGTGAATTCTGACTGAGAAGTATTTCTTTTCTGGGATATGTGGTGAGTAGTGCTAGTATCTCTATTGATTCTCAAAAAGTTTAGGCAGTTATTGACTGACCAAGGCTTACTACTATATTTGAGGTACACAGTTTCTTAGATATAGCTGAAGTTTTCTCAAATTTATGCACCTCTGACGAGACTGACTCAAAAATCAGTAGTTTTTGTCAAGATATCGAAGTGTGATGCTAGTTTTCAGAAATTGAAAGATTGTTTAATTTTTGCTCTAGTTTTGACAGTTCCTTTTGGTACAGAAGGCTTTTAAGTATTCAGTAATGCTTCACTGAGAGATTTAGGATGTGTTTTGATGCAGCAAAATAGAGTTATAATGTATGCCTCCAAATAGTTAAAGCCACATGAGAGAAACTAGCCGACACATGATTTAGAGTTAACTGCTGTTATATTTGCTTTGAAATTTTGGCAGCATTACTTGTACGGTGTCAGGTGTGAGATTTACACAAATCATTCGAATTTGAAGTATGTATTCACTTAGGTGGATGTGATCTGAGGCAAAAGAGATAGGTTGAGTTGATCAAAGACTATGCTATAACTATCCAGTATCAACTTGAAAAGGCTAATGTGATGATAGACGCTTTGAGCAGGAAGTTTTCTGAAGTTTTATTTCTTCAGCTTACTTCTGATGCGTATTTGATACAAGATATGAAGAGATTACTCTTGAAGGTGATTTCTTCTACTGATTACGATATATTGGCTCAGATGATTATTCAAACTTCATTGCAAGAAAGAATTCAAGAATCTCAGAAGTCAGATACAGAGTATTTGAAGTTGATTGATATATTAGATCCGACCTATGTTAAGAAAGGTAGAGGTAGACCTAAACAGACTTGGTTAGAAAGTATTAAAAATCACATTTTTAATAGATTTAAATGAGAATTTGACATTTAATAGGACACAATGGAGAAAAAGACTTCAAGTAGCCAAACCCTCGTAGTGAGATAAAGGCTTGTTGGTGTTATTGTTGTATAAAATTTCTATTTTTATTCACTAATTATAACTAAAATAATGCAAACCCATCTTTTTTTCCACTTCCACACTCAACTTCATCTTCTCATCTTATATGCCTAAATTCTTGAAACTCTCATAATCTCCAGTTCCACATCCAAATTCATGAAACTCTTCTTCTCTCCCTTTCACAACCAAATCTCTAAAAACCTCATCTTCTCCCCTTTCCACATCAAAAGGCCGAAAGTCCTTGTCTTTTCCACCTTCGGTAACCAAATTCTAAAACTTTTCTACCCCCCCTTCACACCCAAACTTCTAAAACACTAGCCTTCTCCCCTTCAATATTTAAATTCCCGAAAACGTCATATTCTTCTCTTCCGTGCCCAAATTTTTGTTGTAGAACTATTGATCTTTGAGATAAATATCAATCATAACAAAATTCATGATATTTAACATCTTTCAACAAAGTTTTTATCTTAAATACTTCACGGATCAATAAAACACTACCTAAAAATTCAGTTAAAGTATTATGAAATCAAAGCTCATCAAAATCAAATTTTTAAGAATCTCTCAACAATTTTTTATCTTTGTCAATTGGCAAAGATGAAACTGCCATGTCATATTATCTATCATTTGATTCAACTAGTCTTAATTCTACATGCTTCAACAGCAACAAATGAACGAGTATTTCAACATTAAAAATTGTTAAAATAAGGTCGGGAAATAAGATAAAAAATTTATTTTCTGCAAGTCCATTTATAACACCTCGGAAAGGGAAAACATTTGCATAAGAATATCTTGAAGTAATTTGTATCATGTTGGGCTTAAGAGGCCTTAGATTTGTACCAAGATTAGTATAATTCATGATATCACATATAAGCAGAAATCTCAAAACTAATTCTAGGGCTCTTTAGTCAATCTTGACGTAAATTATGTCAAGATATTTTTACATAATATTTTTCATTGAAAAGGAAATTACAAAGAATTTTGAGGTATAACCAATTAATTATTATTTTGATTCAATGATAAAATATTAGACATACTTTAATATATCGAACCATAATAACTAGATAATAAGAGGTATTTTTTTTCCTTTGTAGATTGTTCTTGATCACAATTTGTTTTCTTTGCACACAAAATAGCAACTAGTACTGATGATCAATGAGGTGGCATAAGCAATTTCTTTTCCTCAGCAAAATTACATATTGTTTCTCTGGGCTCGCTAATAAATGGGGACTCAACTTTCATATTCCCTGTTTTTACAAACTTGATTCCAGATTCCTTTAGGTACTTCTTACCAAACCATTACTAGTAGCTGAATGATCAAAATGCCCTCAGCATTAGATCTTGAAATAACCTCACCATTACCAAATTATTGGACACCACTAAAATCAATTCAGCAACATTACTGGTTACCTTGCAACCTCCATCGACCACTAGTGAGCCATTTGCCCCCTTTTGCGAAATCGACCTACTGTTGGTGTGATGAAGAATGAAAAATGACAAGATGTTCTGATAAGAAATTGAAGAAAG
Organism: Dendrobium chrysotoxum; assembly: GCA_019925795.1. NCBI lineage: Eukaryota > Viridiplantae > Streptophyta > Magnoliopsida > Asparagales > Orchidaceae > Dendrobium > Dendrobium chrysotoxum. The sequence continues at coordinate 43,434,129 of CM034301.1, forward strand.
GTGTTGAAACAGGAAAGGATAAGCTGAAACTCTGCAGAGGTGAGTGAGGATGTGAAAGATGGATTCAGATGAAAAGATTCTCTAATACCTAATTAATGGAAGTGGAAAATTAAAAGAGGGAAGATGCAAGAAACCAAAATCAGCTAAGATCAAAATAATGGACTACGCCTTATTCCTGTATGAAGAGAACATCTAGTTTTTTTACTTCCAACCTATGTGACTTGTATTTAACTAGTCACTACAACCATCATCAGAAGAGACCCCTACAGATAATTATCTAATTTACTAGAGAATCAGTACATAGTCCCTTATTATGGACCATTGATCGCTATCCTCCTAAGCATTCTGTCTTGAACTCTCCCAGCTAAGCAAGTATCAAATAAAACAAATACAAATGCTTCCTATATACTAGCAGGCGTCAAAAGCCTTAAAATGAAACCAACTCATAATTCAAAATTTAGTCATTTAGGGTTCTGCTTTGCCTTGCCTCAGAATTCATTTCAGGAATTAGGGTGATATCAATAGCAATTGCAAATCAATCTTGGCGTTCTTGGATAATAGTTTACGAGCAAGGCCAAGCTTGAGCGAATTACATGCTTGTTCATGTTCGGCTCGTTTAAATTTATGTTTGTTTGATTCTTGTTCAAAATTTCTTGCAAATATCGTATTTGTGTTTGGTTTGTTTTAATTTAATTGAGCTCCCTCGGCCCATAGTTGGCTTAATTTGATTAAAAATATTAAATCTTAAGAATTTTTTTAATATAAAAGAAGAAACTAAGGATTATTCCCGACCTATCAATATATACTATTTTCAACGAATCAAAATGAAATGCATAATGATTAGGGACTTGAAGAATGAGGGCATGAAGTTACTCATGAGGGAATCTTAGACAAGCACATTCGAATACTGTTAGCGGACAATAGAATAGAGTGAATGTAGAATGAAAATGGAAACAACAAAAATGCAAACAGAATGAGTAGAGAAGCTCTGCTTATATATAACAACTATTCTCTGACAAGTCCTTTCTTATATGCTGGAGAAGGAATCAGAGCTGCTTACCTGTGTTGGGAGTCCATCAACAGAGGTTACTCCAAATATCTGTTGGAGAATCTCTGAGTTCACCATGTTTCCAACATAAAATAGGCAATCTTCACCATTCTCCAGGAGATAAATCCCATCATCATTTAAATGTGCGGAAGAAAGAGGAAGTATAGATGATGGTATGGAGTCATTGTTCTCCTGTAGGGTCAATAACAAAAAGGTTGCTTCAAAATAATCTTAACTATTAAAAAGAATAAATAGTTCTTCATCAAGTTTAATGTTTTATTTTTATTAGTCATACCTTTGAAGTTAGGTCATGGATGGATATCATTCTGGGATACACCCAGGGAACAGCGAGTGACACAGAAAGGGACGCAACATGACCGGCCCAATAGGACCGCTCATCCAACCGTCCATCATTCCGCAAGCCAGTGCTTTTTGATAACGCTAGCATAAGGCAAACAAAACTGTTGTGAGCACATGCTACTGAATTACAACAAATATGCAAATTCTAATAAATTACAATAATAAAAAACAATATAAAATGGAAATTGCAGCATTAAGAGCATCTCCAACCGAAAAACTCATTTTCTACTTCAAATTGCAGTAACTCATCTCCAACCAAACTCCACTGAGAATTGCTCGCATCTCTCCTTCCGCCATTTCATGATGAAAAAAATGCATTTGTAAACAGTGCGACGCCAATATTGACGTCGCAATGTTCATGTCACTAAAATGCGACCGTAAATGGCGTTTGGGTGGAGCATGAGGCGGACGACAAACACCTATTTGCAGTTCGGTTGGAGATGGTCTAAATGCCAAACTGCCAACTATGATAGAATAAATTGTTAGCACATGTATCAATATTAAGGCACTAAAATGTTGCATCAGCCAAATTAAGAATTACCAAACTAGATTGGATAAGCTCCTATTTTAGTTGTTGGCATAAGATCAACTCAATTGAACAAACAGATATTTAGAGTTTTGTGCCAAAATATATATTCTAACTATGCTAGGAAATTTTACGACAACAACAACAACAACATCAAGCCTTTATCCCACTACGTGGGGTCGGCTACATGAATCCTTTTTCTCCATTGTGTCTTGTTAAAAGTCAAATTCTCATTTAAATCTAATAAAGAAAGATCATTTCTAATATTTGGAGTTTTGTGCCAAAATATATATTCTAACTATGCTAGGGAATTTTGCGACATAGTACAATATTTTTTTATATTGGAGGCATTATCTAATACTTAACAAGTTTTAAGAACTTTAAAATGCCTAAATTTTCAAAAAAAAAAAAAAAGGTTATGATGTTGATATGCCAAATTGTAGATGCTTTTACAATTATGAAACTTTCAAAACATTGGGTTGTGTATCTGTAAAAATATTATTTTGTTCTTAAATATTATGATGAATCTGAGAATAATATATTTTATGATCATATAAAAAAAGAGTATGGGAGAAAAATGATTCATGTAGCCGTAATACGAGTGGGATAAAGGCTTTTTGTTGTTGTATAAAAGAGGAGACGAGTATGTCTCACTTATAAGAATATTAGAGGTATTTATCAATACTTAAACTATGCTTTACTTCTGCTTAACAAAAACTATATTATTGAGTATACTTATTTATTTAAGGTACTATTTTTACATTATTGATTCATCTTTAAGGGACATCCTAATTTTATAATTAAATGTTAGAGGGATCTCTGATCAAGCATAAAAAGAGGCGTAGCATGAATTGTTTCATAATATAGAACTTGTTAGCTTTGCTAAAATAAGCAAATCATATGGTTATGTACATCATACCAATTTCATATAAATCCTAGGAGGGCATTGATATGGATCGACTTAGATTTACCATGGATGCTAAGAATGCATTTTTTGTAGTGATATATGATTTTCCAAAAATGACATTTCATACAATGTGATGAAACTATTGATGCACTTCATATTGCTAGACTGTGTTTTAAAGAAGTGCTTAAATTACCAAATTTATCGAAAATAATTATTTCTAATTGAGATGTGAAATTAATGACCTACTTTTTGAATTGTTCTTAAGAAGAAAATGAGAACATTACTTAAATTTTCAAATTCTTATAACCTACAAATTAATGATCAGCCTAAAGTTGTCAAAAAAAGCTTATTCTATTACAAGATCACTCATATGGGTGGGATTTGACATTTGCTTGAGTGTACATACAATTCATATGTCAATAAATATAAAAACAAGAGTCCATTTGAGATTATTGTAAATAACCTAAAAAGTCTATAGATCTTCTCAACCTATCGAACCTAGTCCTAGCTAATTTCAAAACCATTTATACATTATATGCATAATCTATAGAAGGATATTCATAGAATGGCTACTAATTATGATGGTCACAATATAGTTGTTGATGTGACCAAAAGGAGGAATTTGAGCTTTTTTTGGTATACGTGCACCAGCCATGTTAGATTGTTATAAGGTATTAACCAAAAAAGTTAATAGATCTTATTGAACTACCTATAGAATCTAAGCCAAACACTTTTACGTAATTATTGGAAATGCATATCTATATCGGGCTATATGCAAAAAATATTACAAGTAATTATGACAATTAACAATATTTTTGTAGATGTAAATAGGAAGCATCTAAACTTTAAACCTGATAATAAAATCATGGTACATCTAAATCAAAGAAGGCTTCTAACAAAAGCCTTTAAGAAGTCGAATGCAAAGAATGAGAGACTAATAAAATTATATAACACACTCAAGTTAGTGTCAGGGTTTATCAGCTTTAAAATTTTGATGCTTCCTATTTACATCAGCAAAAACATTGTAATTGGCATAATTACTTGTAATCATGGTACATCTAAATCAAAGAAGGCTTCTAACAAAAGCCTTTAAGAAGTCGAATGAAAACAATGAGAGTCTAATAAAATTATATAACACACTCAAGTTAGTGCTAGAGCAGTAAAGTCGAATGCAAACAATGAGAGACTAATAAAATTATATAACATGCTCAAGTTAGTGCTAGAGCAGAGCGCGGCATCGGGAACTAACACCTATAAGTTGAAAATTTCAAAAACTTCTGGAATAAATTCAATTTTCGATGTCTTAGATTTGACAACAATTCATGAACCTACTGCTAATTTCTTGGATTTTACTTTTTTTTTTAACTTCTTGCAAGTCCACATCCAATCCTCATCCTCAAACTTCTATTTAGCTTACCCCTAATGTTATTATGGATGATGAGATTTTGTTAAGTATTGCAAGAGGATACAAATATTTGTCACTTATTGGCAAGACGAATTTAACTAATGATTCAGGATAATCTATAGGAGGCTTAGAACGTATTCCAAATTTTGCTTCATAAGAATATTGAATGCTAAATTCATCAAAGAAAATTTGTAGAAATCAATTAGATTGATGGAAATCTTCGAATCACTTCAAGAAATAATTTATGTGCATCTTATGCATTTTCTTTTCATTAATTTGTTCATTTCATCAATTATATTTTGTTTATAGAACCATGTGATGATGGATGGATTAATTTTCACAAAAGATTATGTAAATTGTTTAATTCATTGAAGTCAAATATTTCAAGTCAGGTAGATTGATGTGGTGATTGAGGCAAGGTGATAGTTTGTGGCATTATTCATATTATAAAACGGGGGAAAAGAAGAAAATCTGCCTTTAGGATGCATAGGTTGTGTTGCTTTGGACTTAACTTGAAGAGGAAAAAAAAAAATTAAATGGGGTGATAATATGGTTTTGGTGAGAATTGCGTGTGGTTTTCATGGTGAGTGTGTGACTGCAATTGCTACTATTCCTTGGAATTGAGAATTTTAAACTGAAAGGTTAAAAGTTCAATGGTTATCAAATTTAAATTAAATTAAAAACCTTTTTTTAATTAATTTAAACTGAAATTGAGATTGATCATGTGACAACCTTATCTACAAACTTGGGTTAGGATGAGTCTATAAATAGTAATCCCAGGCATATAATTTACAACTTTTGATTTGCATGAATATTTCATTTTCTTTTCAATTTTATGAGTAGTAGTTCGATGTATAACCTATTCAAGTATGGTACAAATACAACAACTTGATTCTGAGGAAAATCATCTCCTAATACTAGCACAAGTCCTTCTATTCTTTAGTAAATTCGCTCATTGATCTATACCATCTACATATTTTGATATTGACTAATTTAGTGCTTTTGATTTTGGCCAGAAAGTGACATCAAGAATCTCATATTAAGAAAATTAATTCATTTACTTGTTGATTTATTTATTTATAAATTCTTGTCACGATTATTTCATTCTCAATTAAGCTGAAACTTTAGTATCTCCTGTTTTCAATTCAAAAAGGCAAGTTATTAAAGTAATTATGCATTTGGTGATCTGTAAATTCTCTATGTTCTTTTACATAAAAGCATCCTACTTATCATATTAGTCATATTAGAAAATCTAAATCCTAAATTGTTCAACATCTCCATGGTTGATAGGGGCACTGGAACAATTCAAGTAAATTCACAGTTGATCTTAACCCAAATAAGGAAAGAAAAAAAAAAAGAAAAAAAAAGTAAATTCACAGTTCATTAGACTTCCTATTGAAATCTCAAAATCATGCTAACATTTGGTAGCAGCATGTTTGAATATGTAAACAAAACAATAGTAACAAATCAAATCCACCCACCACAGCATCAGAAAATATACTTAAAAGATTAGTGTAAACAAAGTTACAACAAAAATCAAGGGCAAAAGATGGAATACCTAGGGTATATAAAGGTAAAAGCTTAATTGACTCTGGTAGAATAAGCTGGCCGGGTGTTGACACAGTAGCACAGAATTTGCGGTACGAGTGTAGGATGTTGACGCAGAGGTTCATAATTTGTTCACGGACTTGGGAAAGAGGGCTAGTTGGGATAGCGGTTGCAGCTGTAGAAAATCAACAACAGCCACTTTCAGATAATTCACAACATATTATGTAGATTTTTTATTTTAAATTTTAAAATGGATGCTAGACGCTTATCATTAAAAAAAGAAGTTAATATTTACAAACAAAAATTAAAAGCCATTAAAATAAGTATGCTAATTTATGAAATTGTAAAAGCATATAAAATAAATATATGATGATAAACAACACCAGTAAAGAATGCATGTATATCTAAACAACCAAAAGAATCCTGCAAAAATAATTCAAGGTTTTAATTGCCTACATCATGAACAACTGCACAAGCAAAAATCCTGACTAGGGCAGTAAGATATGAGGAGAAGATTTTAAGAAGAAATAGCACCACATATCAATTTTGATGAACTACAAGTGTTCAAAATCATTATAATGCAATGCTTTTGAAGCTTCCAAACAAATTCAGAATTATTATTGCCATTATAATCGTGAATTTTAAAACAAATGTAGTTGAGTTTGAATATTGGGACACTTTGGGGACAGCATTTCAAATGACTAGGCTAAAGAGACTAAATATTTGAGTCCTGCAAAATTAGGGAATCCTGCACAGAAGATTAGTAAACACAATTAACATGAAGGAAGACCCATCTAATTAATAATGCAGTTCATTTAGGTTCAAATTTTAAACTGCCGCTCATTTTCAGCCAACAAATCCGTCTTAGGCAACTCTTCATCAACTTAGCTAGCAAGTTCTTGTGGTGCTTCTTAAAGAGAGGAACAAAAAGAAACAACTATATTGTTAGAGCAGTGAGCTCATGTGTGAGCTTGAAGTTGAGACCACAGTGGGGCCCGCTAGCTATGGCAACAACTATGATCAACAACCTTGCAAATCATGCATGCTCATCAACCATCTGTCCATGGCACGAACTTGAGCTGACAAAAGAAAAACAAAAATAATGAAGGTTCAACCTTACGTACCAATGAGCACTCACCAACATGAGATCGTCAGATTTAGTATGATCTCACCCATGAGAAATATAGCCAAAGGCTACGGTGAGAAAGATTATTTGAGTACAATCAAGGTTTGAAATTACTCAATTGGGTATCAAGACATTTTTTTTTTTGAGGTAAGACGCAAGCCTCAAAGTGCTTTGAGGTGTAAGACTTAGAATTAAATCATTAAACTAATAAAAAAAGAAATAAAAAGTAACATAATTATATCAAAGTAAGATATTAAAGTAAAATCATAAAAAATCAAAGTCCATTAAAATTTATATAAGGCTACCAACACTAAATAAGTAGTCTCTTCCACTCCTAATTCAATAAAAACAAATAGTCTAATGTCATAATTTATGAATTTAAAATTTTCCTACTCTCATAAGTTAAAAATCATCATTAAAATCATCATCGTAGTCAATTGCTTTCTCTCATTTCTCATATTAAAACAAAAGAAATAGGTTTCCAACAACAAAAGGAGAGGTGTTGAAGGAGAAGCAGTAGCGGCAAAGCAATGATGGCATCATAGTAGGATCAGTTATGAATGCAAGGGTTTTGCAGTGTGCGGCTAAAAGTTTGAGATTGTGTGGTTCTAAGTTTGGTTTAGTTTATATATAGTATTATTAATTATATAATAAGTGTTTATAAATTTAAATTTTAAAATTATTTATACATTAATTTTTGTCTACACATCTTCAAAATTGCGATGAGGCGCACGCTTCTTCTGACAAGCATGTGTCATACACCTCATTATCTTTTTCTTTTTTCTTTTTTAAATTGCTATTAAGGCGGGCCTTTAACTGCGCAATCTAAACTATGAGTACAATTTTAAACTTCTTGTAGGAAATGTTTATCATGATCACTAAGTGGTTCCTATCTGGCGCAGGGGTGGCCTAGTGAATGAATAGTGGGAAGGATTGAGAAATTCAGCTCATTGGATGATAGGAAAAGGGAAGGGGGTTTCTCCATTGAGGTTATTGAAACTGTGATTACCCATACTTTGCAACTCAAAGTTCCTTAAAAGTTAAATATATCCATGGCCAAAGAACTTTTGCAATATCCAAAGCACTTAGAGGATACTTAGAGGATGCAAAGTTTCTGATTGCCAAGGGGATCAAGTCTTTTAACTGATTGTCATCAAGTAGTTGCAAGCTTCATAGAGTGAAGGAGCTAATGCAAGCTTAGTGGAACAAACTAAGAGGCAGAGTAAACAAGAAGACACTAGAAGAGAGCTTAGGCTCCCTCCATGATAGGATCTCATGGCTGAGCCAGTCATTGTTGAAATCAGGGCAATTCCTCCTATGTGTAGGTGGTGATGCGAAGGCCATGAAGAATGATAAAGGAATCATTGAAGTGGGTTCAATTAGGCTAGAGCCATGGCAGAAGGATGAAGGCCGCGTCAACAATAATGACAACCATCAAAGTGGGTCAAATTATGACAGAATGTTTTCTATCCATTGAACAATTGTCATGTTCAAATTTAGTCACAAGACCAAATAGAAATGTTTAGCGCACTTGCAAAAAAGGTATCTCTCCGAAGACGAGTTTCACCACATAAATCAGATTGTAAATTAAAAAAGACAACGGTTAAAAAGGTCCACTGACTATTTGTGGGTAAAAAAGCCCTATCTAGTCACTTGACTCTTCAAATATAATCCAAAATACTCCCAAAGTTAAAATAATTATTTAACTTGATAAAATTTTGATGTGAGCTGTCGAACAAGAATATTTCATGCAAATCAAGAAGCATAAAGACTTTGTCTTTCGCAATTACCTTCATTTCCCACCTTGAATTTTGTGTGGATTTTTATGAAATAAAACAACGATTCTATCAATTGAACCACTTTGGATCATATTTGAAGAGTCAATGGAATAAATTGGACGCTTTAAACAGCCTAAGACTAAAATGGCCAACAACAACATCAAGCCTTTGTCCCACTAAGTGGGGTCGGCTACATGAATCATTTTTCTCCACTGTATCCCGTTAAAAGTCAAATTCTCATTTAAATCTAATAAAGAAAGATCATTTCTAATATTTTCTAACCAAGTCTTTTTAGGTCTACCTCTACCTTTCTTAACTAAGACTAAAATGGCCACCCACAAAAAATATAAGAATCATTTTGACCATTTAATTTATTAAAAAAAGCAATAACTACATTAAGGGTTTCTTTAAAATATTGACTTATGTGTAGAACCTCTTTATCCCCAGCACCAACATATAATTTATGTATATATGTGTGTGTGTTTTTTTCATCGGAGCAAACAAAGATAGCACTATTATGCTAATGCTAGAAAATAAAAACAGGACATTAAAAAAAAATGAATAAGTTACCCTGTCTCAAAAAACAAGCCAACAGTGAATCCAAGTCTGCTGAACGAAATAGAGTTCCAAGCATACTTGTGCACGGAAGAGAGAGATTTGAAACTCGAATCCTTCTTTGCCCATATATTGTAGTATAAAGCAGTGCACACTGAAAAATATAATTAGACAAGTACCATGTTTGAAATTTTTCGAGGAAATGACAAAACAGTAAAACAGAATTAAGCAAGTGAGTAGAGTAATCAAAATATCAGACAGAATAAAGCTGCATTTAGCTGGCAAGCAGTAACTGATCAAAATTCGCTCCAAGTACCTGAAAAGCACACTCCGCCCCCTCCTGAAATTTATCATCATGCTTAAAAGACACCATTATGGATTTGTCGCAATCAATCTGCAAAAGCAAAGTTCTAGAACTAATGATTCCAATATGAAAATAGGAGAACAAAAAACTCATCAAGGTGTCCAGATCTAAATGAAACCCTAAATTATAGATGTCATGCTAAAGATTTAACATTAATCTACATAAAGTACAACAACAACAATAACAATATCAAGCCTTTGTCCCACTACGTGGGGTCGGCTACATGAATCCTTTTTCTCCATTGTGTCCTGTTAAGAGTCAAATTCTTGTTTAAATCTAATAAAAAAAAGATCATTTCTAATATTTTCTAACCAAGTCATTTTAGGTCTGCCTCTACCTTTCTTAACATAAGTCAAATCTAATACCTCTATTTTCTTAACCGGGTCATCGGGAGGCCATCGTTTTATGTGACCAAACCATCTAAGGCGACTCTCTCTAATCTTATCTTCCACTGGAGCTACTCCAACCTTTTCACGTATATGCTCATTTCGTATCCTATCTCTAAGGGTAAAGCCACTCATCCACTTGAGCATCCTCATCTCTGTAACCATAAACATAAAGTACACTTAAAACAAAATTAATTAATAAAATTTAGGATGGCCTTCTCAAACAGAAGAGATTAAAAGAAACAAGTGATTTCAATAATTAACAGATTAAAGAAAAAAGTGATTTAAATCAGAAAGGCATCTTTAAATTTTAAAATATAATGTAATTGATGTGATACAATCGGAGTTACTTTAAAAAATTAAAGAGAGAGAATCAATCAAGCATTCCAAAGTAAAATTATTATTCATAACAAGGAATAGTTCTAGGAGTTCTTAGCTTTCAACTTGATTAGGCAAAGAAGAGCGATGAAGATTAGCCAAACAATTTAAGTAAATGCAAAGAGTAATTGTAAAGCTACAATGGTAAGCACGAATCCCCGATTTAATAAAGAGAGCTTTCACCTTTGAAACCTCTTCGCTCAACTAGTCTATGCTTTAGCGGAAGAAGAATCTCCACATTAGATTCGAGATCACTCCAAGGGAGAAGGAACCGAGGATCGTCGTTATTGGAGAAGTAACCGGAGTGGTGGAGTAAGATGGTCGGCCGGTGATGAACCAACGCCCTTTTGGTCTTTGTTCGTCGACCACGTCAACTAGGGTGTATTGGATGTGGTCGATGTATTCTTCAATAGTGTCGTCGAAGTCAAAGCCCACGTCAAAGAAAGGCGATTGGATTATGTTGATTCGACCTTGATCGTCATGCACCAATCCAAAATTCCATTCGGGATCCGCCATACATGGTGATTGGAGAGGAGAAGAGAAAAGGGGGTGGCGGCTTGGGGATGTGGGTGAGAGGGGGCGGCTAGGGCTAGGGGAGAATTGGGAAATTACAATAAATCTGAATTTAATTTCAGATTTAAGTGAATTTGGAGGGAAGGATTTGAAAATTCAATTAATCCATTAATGGGCTAGGGGGTGGGCGGCTAATGGAGGGGATTGGGGAAGCTTTAATTGTGATTTAATTGGAATTTGAGAGAGAAAGGCAAGGGGAAGGGGCCGGCCATAAGGGGAAAAAGGGATTATGTCTAGATTCAATGTATGTGGGTCCCAAGGGAATTAATTAGATTGAAATCAAATCTGAATTTTAATTTCGGATTTTGATTTAGATTAAGATGGCTTCCTAATTGGGTTTTAGCTAATAGGAAAGTATTTGAAATTCAAAAGTTGATTGAATTCAAATAAAGAATCTTACCTAATTAGCAAGGGTCTATTTTAGGAAGGTGATTACAACAATTTGAATTTTTGAAATTCAAATTAGATGGGCTAGGAGAGTGGGGGGCCGGCGGGTTGGGCAAGGGGAGAGGGGGTGGCGGTTGGGGTGGGGACCGGCGGCGTGTTGTGGGCGGTCGGCGGCTGAAGGGGCCAAGGGATGCCGGCGGCGTGGGGGATAGGGGAGGGGTTCGGCTTAGGGGAAGAGGGGACGGTGGGGATGGGGTAGCCGGCGGCAACCTTAAGTGTCTCCTCCCCAAGAGCTCACAAAGAGATCTTGGAATCTTGGAACTCACAAAGAGATCCTTCTCCTCCAGTGAACTCACTAAGAGATCAAACAAGTAGAATAAACTTTCATTTTTATCATTCATCAAAAATCCCAAATACAATAGAGGGCCATATATATAGGCCTCAAAATGATAAAAGAAAAGAAAAGACTAATGTGCTCCTTAGGCTACAATAACAACTAGCTACCCCTAGGGGTGAAATCGGAAGGACTGAAATAACAAAATACATAATACATAAAATGCATCAAAAGTAAATGCTCTCCATCATGGCCGTCGATCTCCGATGTTTCCTTTGGTAGACGCGTCGGAACCTTTTGTCGATGTCCTCATCAGTAATATATATCTAGTAGAATAGGGGAAACAATTGTCCATCCAATTCTCTGAATTTAACATGGTATCAAAGCCTAGAGATAAATAATCTGCTTTCCTATTGCCCCGTCATTGTTGCTGAGGGCTTTACATTTTCTGGTCCCTATGTGAGGATCTTCTTTGATTTCAAAGACAGAAAACGAGAGTATTCTCTAAAACGTGCCTACTTGGGGGCCAAAAAAGTAAAGGAGACGAATGGAGGGAGTGGGGCTGAGCAAGTGGTTCCCCTCGTGTGCATGCGATCCCTCCTAAGGGAATTGGACGGAGCATCAGAAGCTCTTCCTATGTACGACTGAGACCAATCAAGCGTTTGAGGATTTTGAGCGGAGCAGAGGACTTCTGAGTGCAAGCCTGGGGCCGATCCGAGTACCGAAGAGGATCAGACAAAGGAACCGAGCATAGGACCTCTTCGTATGAGTGTCTGGATCAATAGTTGCCTCTCGTATGCATGTCTGGACCGAACCAAGCAAGAAGAGGCAAGTGGTTGAAGTTTGGAGCCTTTGGTGCATCCCTGAAGCCTGCTGCAACCCTAAAACAATTTTTTATTCAGCTATCGTGCCTTCGTTGTCTAGCCTTCGCTTATTGTTTCTACTACTACTATAACAAGCGCAGCCTTCATTACTTCCCTACACCTTGCAAGCATGATTAATATAGCCTTCATCGCTACCATTTGCAGTTACAATGTCTGAAGCTAATTCCTCCCAAAGCTTTGACCAAATGGAGGACTCTATTGTGTACCAAGGAAGAGGAGATCTCCAAAATATGCAACATTCCTATCGCTTAAATGAGATGAATTACTTTAAATAGTCTCAATTTGTGAAAACCTATTTAAAAGGGAAAGGAAAGATGAATCATCTCCATGTGGTTGGACCAAAAGAAGGATATCCTAATTTTTGTGCATGGGATGAAGCAGACTCCATGATTATGTTATGGTTGTGGAATTCCATGACTCCAAAAATTAGTGATACTTTCATGATCATTTCTGCTGCAAAGGACATATGATCTGCCACCAGGCAAACATTCTCAAAAGCTCAGGATGCTACTCAAATCTTCGAGATTAAGGTCAACATAGGAAGCACAAAACAAGGAAACACGACTGTGATAGAATATGTCACTATTCTGCAAAGCTTGTGGCAAGAACTTGATCACTACAAATTCATAGAGACCAAGTATCCAGAAGATGCTATTAGTCTGAAAATCTTTATTAAGATAGAGTGTATGACTTTCTTGAAGGATTAAATGCGGAGTTTGATCAAGTTAGAGTTCAGATCCTTAGCAAAGAGGAGACACCTTCATTAATGAGACTATTTCTCTCATTCACGATGAGGAAAGCTGACGAGAGGTAATGAACCAAAGGTTGTTAAAGGTTCAACAATGGTGACAACCAAAGAGGCGTCATGGAAAGAAAGAGATAAGGATTCCTCAAAACCTAAAGACAAAGACTCCCTTTGGTACAATTATTGCAAGAAATCAAGACACAAAGGAGACATGCATGAAGTTACATGGAAAGCCCCAAGTAAAGAGTGGAATCATCACAAGCTAACACCACAACAAGTCAGCCCAACCAAGAAATGCAGTCCAACTTCAAAGAGCCCAACAAAAAAGATATTGATGAGCTAAAATAACTCCTAGTATCCCTTGAAAAATCACTTGTATCTTCTTCTCATGCACTTTCAAGTAAGTTTCCTATATCCATTGGATTAAGTGCCTCTAGAAATCATTTGAAAGGTTTATGGATCATTGACTCAGGAGTCAAAGATCACATGACACACTTCCCTACCAACTTCATCAATTACACTCTTTGCCCGAGTAATAAGAAAATCATCATTGTTAATGGTTCTCTTATCACTGTAGCAGGCCAAGGAGACATCCCCTTATCTCCCTCACTCACTCTAAAAAATGTGCTCCATGTACCTCAATTATCCACAAACCTAATCTCCATACAAAAACTTACTAGTGACTATAATTGTCAAGTCTTATTTAACACTACTTGTTGCTTATTTAAGGACCAAGGAACAGAAAAGAAGGTTAGAATTGCTAAGGAGAGAGATGGACTGTACTACCTGAAAAAGTTGAACAAATCCACTATTATCAATAATGGCTATTCTATGTTATCCCTAGTTAATGAAAAACCTACTATTTGGCTTCATCATTTAAAATTAGGACATCCATCTTTTGATGTCTTAAAAAATATATATCCAAAACTTTTTTATAAGTTGAAAAATAAATATTTTCATTGTGAAACCTGTGAGTTAGTCATGCATAAACTAGTTTCTTTTTCAAACAAAAATGAGAAATATCATACATCCTTCTATCTTATTCATACTGATATCTGAAGACCCTAAAAAACCCCTAACATCTCAGGGGCCCGATGATTCGCATTCTTTATTGATGACTGCACTCAAGTTTCTTGGATCTTTCTCCTCAAAAATAAATCCGATGTTGGCACTATCCTCCCTATTTTTCACACCATGATCCAAAACCAATTCGGGATTAAAAAAAGAAATTGTGTTCCGACAATGCCAAAGATTACTTTAACCAAACCCTATCCTCATTTTAAAAGGAATGAATCATTCTTGAGTCTTCCTGCATTCACACCCCACAACAAAATGGAGTTGCCAAAAGAAAAAATGGCCACCTTATTTCCACCTGTGCACTTTATTCCACCACAATGTACCCAAATCCTACTGGGGTAAGCCCTTCTGACTGCCATATATCTCATAAACCGACTACCTTCAAAAACTTTGGAACTAAAAACACAAATAGATATTCTATCCTCTTTTAACCTTGAATTTAAATCCCTTAACAACCTCACACCCAGAATCTTTTGGTGCACCGCCTATGTTAACATTCACAACCAAAATAGAGAAAAAATTAGATCCAAGAGTACTCAAATGTATCTTTGTTAGACATTCATCCACCCAAAGAGGTTATAAGTGTTATCACCCCTCCACCAAGAAAACTCTTATATTTGTTGGCGTTACTTTTGACGAAGAAAAATCCTATTTCACCAAACCTCATCTTCAAGGGAAGATTGAAATTGAGAAAGATGAAGAAATTGAGCTTGCCCCTCTTAACTTTCCAGCTCCACCTCAAACCAATCCACATAAACCTGAAATAAAAGCTAGAGAAACTGAGGACAAAGCTATTATGAATAACATGAGATTTGAAAAATTATATTCCAGGCGCACAAATCTAAACTATGCTCCAGAAAAGATCGAAGAATTTGAACCGTCTCCTGAAATTGAGGTAAACACAAGTTCACCAAAAAAATCTCATGTGTACCCCATAACCAACTTTGCATCATTCCATAACTTCTCACATTCACACAAAAAATTCTTGGTCACACTAAATAATATTCATATTCCTAATAATATTTCTGAAGCCTTATCTGATGAAAATTTAAAAAGTACCATGAAAAATAAAATGCAGGTCCTAGAGAAGAACAATACCTAGGAGATCACCGACCTACCAGTAAAAAAAAGACCAATCAGCTGCAAATGGGTGTTCTCTGTGAAATACAAAGCTGATGGTACACTGAAAATATATAAGACAAGACAGGTAGCAAAAGGGTACACTCAGACATACGACATCGACTATCAGGAACTTTTGCACCTATGGCTAAGATGAACACCGTGAGGATCTTGTTCTCACTAGTAGCTACTTAACTGACATCTGGAATAGCTGGATATCAAAAATACATTCCTACACGAGGATTTGGAAGAAGAAATATTTAGAGATTCCACCAAGATTCAAGGAAAAAAAAATCTGGGGGTGACATTATGTAGATTTAAAAAAGCTTTATACGGGCTAAAGCAATCATCTAAAGCTTGGTTTAAAAGATTCTAAAAAATCATGCTTATTGGATATCAGCGAGCCAAGGGGACCATACATTATTCTTCAAACACTCAAACTTAGAAGAGTCACAGTTTTATTAGTTTATATGGACGATATCATCTTAATTGAAAATAATGAAAAGGAGAAGTGATTCTAAGGAAATGTCTTGCCAAGGAATTTAAAATCAAAGAACTTGATAGAATAAAATATTTCCTCGGAATTGAAGTGGAATCTTCATTTCACAACAGAAACACATTAATGATCTTCTTAAAGAAACAAGTAAACTAGTTTGTAAACCGGCTTCAACACTAATAGAACCAAATTTCAAATTGAGGAAAGTTAAAGAGGATCCAAACATATATAAGGGAGCTTACCAATGTCTTGTGTGAAAATTGATCTACCTTTCCCACACCAGACTAGATATAGCCTTTGTTGTAAGCGTGGCCAGCCAATTTGTGCAAAATCCAAAGCAGACTCATATGCAAGCTCTAGACAGAATACTGCACTACCTTAAAAGGAATCCAGGTAAAGGAATTCTCTTCAGAAGAAACTGTGGAATAACACCAGAAGCATATCCTGATGTAGATTACGCAGGATCACCAGTAGATAGAAAATCTACCTCAGGATACTACACATTCCTTGAAGGAAACCTTGTTATATTGAGGAGAAAGAAACAGAATGTGGTGGCAAGGTCTGGTGCAAAAGCAAAGTACAGAGCTATGGCCTTGGGAATATGTGAGCTACTATGGATCAAGATGATTCTAAAAGACCTAAGAATTAAGTGGGAGGGACCCATGAAACTATACTGTGACAATAAATTAGCAATCAAAATAGCTCATAATCCGATTCAACATGAAAAAACCATACATAAAAGTAGACAGATATTTCATAACTCAACCTTTTTGGGATTTGATATCACTACCTTTCTGTGATTGATTAGTATGAATAACATATCTGTATTCCACAACTTAAAGGGGAGTGTTAAAGCCCAGTCGTGCCTTAGCACTTGATCCCACGACTAGTGTAGGGATCCGTGGGAGAGGCTCACTTGGAACATGCCAATCTCTTTCCATATTCGGGTGGTTGATTTAGGAAAAATTATATTAGGGAATTATGCATGATTCTGTAATTATTTATCTCTTTATTAAGATACCTTGTATAGATCTATAAATAGGGATAGTTTTGTGCAATAAAATTCAACGTTTAATATTTTCTAACCAAGTCTTTTTAGGTCTATCTCTACCTTTCTTAACATAAGTCAAATTGAATACCTCTACTTTCCTAACCGGGTTATCGGAAGGCCGTCGTTTTATGTGACCAAACCATCTAAGGCGACTCTCTCTAATCTTATCTTCCACTAGAGCTACTCCAACCTTTTCACGAAGATGCTCATTTCATATCCTATCTCTAAGGATAAAGCTACTCATCCACCTGAGCATCCTCATCTCTGCAACACTTAACTTAGTATTATGCTTCTCTTTTAATGGCCAACATTTGGCAACATAAAGCATTGCAGGTCTCACCACCATCTTATAGAATTTTCCCTTAAGTTTGAGGGGGACTTTTTAATCACACAACATGCCCGATAAATTCCTCCACTTCAACCATCCAAATTGAATTATGCTGATAATATCCCCATCTATTTCACCATCACTCTGAACAATAGATCCAATAAATTTAAAATGTGGTCACAATCCCTTCACTAGGTCTATTACTATCAAAATTACATTCCATATATTCAATTTTGGATCTACTCAGGCGAAAACCTTTAGACTCTAAGGTTTACCTCCATAATTCAAGTTTACCTTCAATTCCCCCTCTAGTCTTATCAACAAGAGAATATCATCAACAAAAAGCATACACCAAGGTACATCCTCTTGCAAATGTCTAGTGGCATTGACATACATATGAAACAAAAAATTGCACAAGACGTAAAGTGGCTACTGATAAATTACATTAAATATAATTAAAATACAAATATTACATGAGCAAAAATATATTAAATATAGAAACTGCTTAAAAGTATCATATAATATTATGTTTAACTCCAAATTCTTTCTTTCTGAGTTCTCTACTCATCTACATTTAATTTCTAAAAAAGGATGAAATAGTTGGCAACAACTAGAAAATCATTGGGTACGATGATGGTGGCTTTGGCGAAGGCGACAGGCTGGAGGTTGAGGCAGTCGAGATGAAGTTACAGCGACTTGGGGGTGCATAAAAGTGTGATTTGTTTAGTGCTTTACTTTAAGATTTATGTAAGTTTTAATATAAAAAATACATAAATAGGATTAGGCGTAAGCCTCCCGCCAGTGAGGCGAGGCGAGGTGTGCCTCTCCCACAAGGACTGATATAATAATTAGCACTTGGCTGGAATAACTCCAAAATTCAACCACTAAACAATTAAGGAAAAAAAAAACAATAATGGCAGAAAAAATTCTAAAATTCAGAAAAAAAGAAGTTAACTACTAAAAACAATAAATTGCATGTTTATGAGTACTGACCCCAGGAAGATCTATATCAGTTGGAATACGCTTGCAAAAGTTTCCAGAATATTCTTGAACTTGGATGCCCTACAAAAATATGTTAAAAAGTATGAAACAGGAAATTCAATTTATAAACGTATAGAAAAAAAAAATTCGAGTGCATAAATCATTAGAGCTATGCCTGGCTGCATCTAACACGCATCACAGCCTCAAACCCTTGGGGCCTACTGATGTTCCACCTGAGATCATTGTATAGCTTGGCAGTATCGGAAAGTGCAGAAAATGGGTAGTAATAATAAACCTGGAAAATAGATGTCAGTGCAGATCATAATAGCATAAGTAAAATTGAAAACAAAAAACAAACGGCACAGAAATATTCTACATAGAAATTCTAAAAACTTTGATCAAGGAAAATGCATTAATGAAGAAAGTGAATATAACAGGATATTGATAATGACAAAGACATTATGAAAAATAGAATTGATAATTGAATAAATTATTAAACGAAATTTTTAACGTATAAAAAAATTAGAAGAGCAATAAACATAATCATTATAGAAATTTGATAATGATTAAAAACGCGCAATTAACTTGGAGCGAAGAAGATGTATAATGATAAAACTTAAGATCAATGTGAGAAAAACTACGATTTGAAAAGTTATGAAAGATATTAAGATAGTTAAAGTAATAATTTTTTATTTCTTTTTAAAGAAAAATCTTTAAAAGTAAGAGAATGCCGACTAATTCAAGAAGGAGCATTTAGGTAGTATATTTTAAAAAAATTCAAAATTGTCTTAATATAAGAAATTAAATTAATGAATCATAAAATGCAGTTATGTGTGAAAGTTGAGCAAATTAGGCTTTTTTTTTCTGCATGTGTTTGGATCTCAATTCTACAAGTCACATTGAAGTGAATTGTAGTGACATCTTTCTAAGAACTAACTTTGTAAGCTAAGTTCATGTATTCGCTTGGGCTGCAAGGACCTTCATTTTTACCCACGATAGCATTAAATGTTAAACACTTTTTAGCACTTCTCTTGGAACTTTATCATATGTTTTCTCGAAATCAATAAATACACATATGTAGATCCTCCTTGTTGTCTCTATACTTCTCCATCAAACATCTCAATAAATGTATAGCCTCCATAATAGACCTACCTGGCATGAATCCAACTTAATTTTGAAAAACATTAGTATCATGTTGCAACCTATGCTCCATAACTCTCTCCCATAATTTTAAAGTATGACACATTAATTTAATTCCTCTATAATTCGCACAATCTTGTGCATAAAGTTTATTCTTAAAAATATGAATCAACACATTCATTCTCCACTCATCTGGCATCTTTTTAGTCTTCAAAATAATATTAAAAAGTTTAGTAAGCCAAGAAATTTCTTCACCTCCTAAGCATTTCAACACCTCCATAGGAATATCATCAGATTCAACAATTTTTCCATACTTCATTTTTTTAAAGCCCCTCTAACTTCGGTTTTACTAATACACCTATAAAAAAAAATCTTTATTTTCATTTAAGGTGCTAAGGTCACTAAAGCCAATCGTAATCTCACAATCTTCATTGAAAAGTTTAGCAAAATATCTCATCCACCTTTGTTAAATATCTTCTTCTAATAAAAGCAATTTTTTATCTTCATCCTTAATGCACTTCACTTGAACTAAATCTTTACTACTCCTATCTCTTTGTTTGACTAACTTTTACATATATTTTTTTCCCTCCTTAGTATCTAATCTATTATATAAATCATTAAAAGCTAAAATCTTTACATTACATATTGCTTTCTTAGACTCTTTACGAGCCTCTTTCTATCTTTCTCAATTATCAGAATTTTTATATCTAAAATAATTTTTAGAATAAATTTACTTATTTTTTATCTTTTCTTACACATTTTGACTCCATCACTAACTATTTTTACTATTATGAGCTTTTCTCTTTGATACTCCAAGCACATCTTTTGCAATATTTTTAATATCACTAGTTACTTTTTCCCACATAACATTAGCTTCCTCATGTACTGACAAAATCTTAAGATTTAGAATCTTACCCTAAAAAATATTTTTGTTAATATTCTTTAAATGTCCCTAATTAATCCTAGAACAACATTTTACTTTATTTTTTATTTTCTGTCCCTTCATCTTAAAGTTCAAAACTAATAAGCAATGTAAAAGTCAAAGTGAGATAAATTGATGTAAGCTATTTGCAACAAACGATATAGTTTGATCTAAAGTTTAAAATTACAATAATAAAAAGAAATTTTAGATGATATAACTAAAGGATTAATAGAAGAAAGAGTTAGTATACATTTAGTTTAGTGGAAGTGAAATTAATAGGATATTAATCAAAATTATTGTAAGATCAAGCTATAATACTTATGTGTGCTAGGTTTAAGCAACTTAATCAAGCAATAATACTTATGTGTGCTAGGTTTAAGCAACTTAGATCTATTATACAAAGGAATTGGAATGTAGTAAAGTTAGGGCTGGGCAATTATAAAATGGAAAAGTGTCATAGAAGTACTATGAAATAAAAGAATAGCATGGAATCCAAAAAGAAATATGCAAAACTGAAATTAGATCAACTATGCTACAAAAATCCTAGTATTCAATTAAGAATCACTAATAGATAAATTGAGTGTGGCATAAATAAATATGATAAAATGGATGTGTGGCAAAACTATGCAAGATAGGCTAAGAAAATAAGTATATTAGTGGGCTGATTGAAGAATTACAAAGTAAAGACGATGTTATGGAAAATAGATTCCAATTGTTTGAACATGCATGATGTAGAGTAGAAGATACACTATGCAAAATATAAGAAACAACTCATGCAACAAATAACAATAACAAATATAGACTAAGAATTCCAAAATCCAAGCCCAAATAGTTGTGATAGGGCATAATGATGATAACTGAATCATGACTAACCTTCAAGGCGAAGCAAACTTGGCAAATATCTACTAACTAAAATCAATGTATCAGGATTACACTTTAAAAAAAATCTACTAACTAAAATCAAGGTAATATATTTTAACGAAATGACATAATAAACAATTCCCATTATGCATGGAAGTGACAAGATAAACAATTTCCAGTAAACAAAATAAAATAAAAAGCTTTAAATTATTCAAACTTCTTCCCAACAGCATGCAATTGGAATTGCTTAGAAAAAGAGCAAAAGCCCAAAGTAGTCCCCCGACTATTAGTAAATGCTCAATTTAGTCCCAAACTTTATAATGCCCCAATTTAGTTCCCAGACTATTAGAAAATATCTCAATTTGGTCCCAAGGCTAAAAATAACTGTTAAAGTTATTCCCAAACAGTTCTATGTGAGGATATTTTGAGTATTAAGATGTATGTAAAATAATATTATTATTTTAATATATTTAGTCATTTATCATAGTAAAATAAATACAAAAATTATAATATGAGTTAAACATGTTTATTAATTATTCATATTATTTAGTTGGTTAACTTCTATTATGATTTTAATATTTATTTTAATATGATAAATAATAAAAAAAATATAAAAAAATAATATAATCTCACATATACCATAATACCCTTATTGAGATTAATTTTAACTATTACTTTTAGCATTTGGACCAAATTGAGATATTTTCTAATAGTTAGATGACTAAATTGGGTCATCATGAAGTCTAGGACTAAACTGAACATTTATTAGTAGTCAGAGGACTATTTTAGACTTTTACTCCTTAGAAAAAATACAAAAAGTATATACATGCAAGTACATGTAGAGGCAGCGGAAGAAGAAAAAAGGTTCAGGATCTTTAACAGGACAAACAAATTGAACTAGACAAGGCAATTAAATTGACTATAATTGCTGAAGGGAATAATAGAGCAAGGGATGACAAAAGATTAGGGGATAATAGAGCTTTAGAAACTACAAATCATTAAATAGAAACGTTCAATTTCTCTTGCACTATAAAATATCTCGGTTCATAAATGCACTTTATACAATAATGGGAAAAAAAGGTGTCTTGAACAAGAATTTGTAAACCTATTACCTGACCTCCAGTTGTTCTTGGAACTACAGAGATTGAGGCCATGTCTACAAATGCCTGTGTGGTAATAAAAACATCCACACAAACCTGATAGGGAACAAAAAATTAGCAGACACAAATAAAGCACTGTTGATTACCTTTCTAGATAGATTAAAATTTGAAGCCCTCATCAGAGAATATGCTATCATTTAAAACAAGAAACCCCATATTTCTCACCTGGTGCTCAGCAAACTCTATTGCCATTGTTTTTAGAGTCATGTCAGCTGGTTGAAGTAACTTATGAGCCTCCTGGAATCCAAAAAGAAGTGAGTCAGTGAAAATTCACTAATTGCAAACGCGCCCTATTGAGTTGCAACTCAGGTGTAGCCGTCTGATGCTGTTTTCTAGCACTTAACAAAACCATCTAAATACAAGAATAACATGTTTGGATTCAGAACTATATTTAAACTAGACAAAAATTACAAATAACATTGAAATGCACTAAAGTAATGAGAAACCATTTGTGGATAATATATCAATTTTAAGCTTCAAAATTTGCTGAAACTAAGTAGCATAAAAAGCCGGGAGTTATTACATGAACGAATTACTACAAAATTCCTCGGCACAACCAAACATTATTTATTTCATTCTCATTATAAAAAAAAAACTCATTTCACAAGCCTCTTTAATATAACTGAGCAAAGAATAAAAAATCGTATAAAAGGAAAAGGCTGAAACAAAAAAATAAAAATAACAAAGATAATACCTTTTCCCCAGAAGGAACATTTGTTCTTCCTTCTGCTTCTCTTGACGAAAGTGACCCAGTTCCAATAGATGGCAAAACTGCAAGACCAGAATCTAAGACTGAGGCTTACATCAAATCATTAGAAAATATGTTCAATCCTTTAGATTTTGACTGAACATGCTCCAAAGAAAATTAACAAAATTGATCTTGATATATACTATAACAAAAATCTATTAACCAAATTTAATATATATATATATATATATATATATATATATATATATATATTATGATGATTCACTTACATTAAAAAGAGTGCATGTTTTATACATCTTAGGTCTATTTGTTTAATTTGTTCAAAGCGATGGTGAAATAGATGTGGATATTATTAGTAGAATTCAAGTTGGATGGTTGAAGTGGAGGAATGCATTGGGCCTATTGTGTGAAAGAAAAGTACCCCAAAACTTTAGGGAAAATTTTATAAGATGACGATGAGACCTACAATTCTTTATGGCACATAATATTGTCCGTTAAAAGAGAACCATACAATTAAGTTAATTGTTGTAGAGATGAAGATGCTAAGATGGATGAATGGCTTTACACTTAGAGACATAATGCAAAACGAGTATATATGTGACAAGATTGGAGTAGCTCTAGTGACAAATAAGACTAGAGAGAATCGCCTTAGATGGTTTGATCACATAAAAAGTTGGCCTTACAATGACCCTGTTAGGAGAGTAGATGTATTTGATCCGGCGTATGTCAAGAAAGGTAAAGATAAACTTTTTTTATTAGATTTAAATGAGAATTTGACTCCTAATAGGATACAATGGGGAAAAAATATTCATGTTGATGACCCCACGTAGTGAGACGAAGGTTTGTTGATGTTGTTGTTATGATGATTCACTTAGACATCAAATAAAAGATACACTTAATAGGCCAAAAAAACATATTTAAATAATGCCATTGATCCTATTCCAAATACTAAGTTATGCAATAATATAAAGATTTGATTCATTTTGAAAAACGCATTGCTAGGAAAAATAATTTTCTGGTGGGAACTTGACAATGAACTACCTAAGAATATATATGTTTTTTCATCAAATCATTGGAAACATGCAAGACTTAAAATTATGAATATGCTTGATTAGTAACTAAGTATTTATACCTTTGTTCATATGTGTATTTGTACCTATTTGTATATTTATTTGTGCGTACATACATATGTATTTATGTACATATGTACATAAGAATGTATGTGAATTGATATATACGAGTCCATGTAGAATTTCAAATGAGACAATATAGATCAATGGTCCTTAATTTTTATTTTATGAGTTCAATATTAATTTCTGCCTCTTCATCTCTCTCTCTTTCTCTGTCTTCCCCATATCCCACTTTATATTGCATGCATGATGTAGCCAAATAATCTCTAAGCACATTTGTTGAACATATTATAGGCTATCTAAGAGAGGCAGAGGTGTCAATATTTGACACGACCTGAAAACCCGACCCGAAAATTCCGAGTTAGGGTCAACCTGTCTAGAAAACGAGTCGAGTTAGGATTCCAAATTTCGACCCATTTGAAAAATCGGGTCCGGTTCGAGTCAACCCGTTAACCCACCACGCCGTCGCACGTAGGGTTTGCTTTTCCTCTTCTTCTGCTGCTTGCGCACGCCTTTGCAAGTCGATCGCTTCACAAGTCCGCTGCTTCTCCTTCGACGACGTTCCTTCATGTGGGGTCAGAAGTCATAACAGCTTGCTCGCCATTCTTCTGTTGGATCGGAAGTAACGACGACAACAAGAGGGAGCTCACCGTTCTCCCATTCGTGCGCTTCTTCAGCCAAATCTCGCAAGTTGTAAGCAATTTCGTATCGGGTCGGGTCCAGGTTGCATTTTTTGACCCGTTTGCAAAAACGGGTCGGATTCGGGTCTTGTCAAATAGTAGCGGGTCAATATCGGGTTCGACCCGAACCTGACCCACAATCCGATTTTGACACCCCTTAAGAGAGGGATACAAAGATCAGTATTTTCAAAATGTGAATAGCTAACGTGATTATTTAATGCTTTCAAAACACGTTAAATCTTCTTTATCCAGTTCGAGTTACTAGTGTAAAATTTATATTAGCTTGTGCATATAAGATCAATAGCATGGATTCATGGAAGCAAAAAAAGAGTATTAATCAAAGAAATTTAACAGGAAAAGCTGCAAAATTCATGTTTTGAAGACATGCAAACAAAAAGGAGTACAAATGCCTAAGCTCTGATTAAAAAAGGGCACCAGAGAGAGAGAGAGAGAGAGAGAGAGAGAGAGAGAGAGAGAGAGAGAGAGAGAATACTAGGAGACACCATATTGCCAAGTTATTTTCATAGCTTAAAATATAATGAAAGCGTCCTCTTCCTCTAATTCAACTTTTGAAGCAGAAAGCCAAATAACGCATACCAGCAGAAGCAAAATGCTCAATGCAAAATAAAGCAAATGGTCCATGAGTTGCGCTTTGCAGAAACACGCACATCGTAATGCATTCAACAACATTCCAAGGTCCTTTCCATAGTAGATTGTTCAACAAATTAGCCAACCATTATTTAGTGCATACATCAAAAGAAACTAAGCAGGTAAATCATGCTGGGTTATCAAGAACTACGGTTCAAAGCCAAAAATTTACAAGGATAAAATCCAACGTAGGTATGCTTGTTGAAAATCCAATAAATATCAACATCAAGCCTTTATCACACTATGTGAGGTCGGCTGCATGAATCCTTTTTCGCCATTACCATGTTAAAAGTTAGATTTTCTTTTAAATCTAATAAAAAATATCATTTATAATATTTTCTAACCAAGTATTTTAAGGACTACCTCTTAACATAAGTCAAATCTAATACATCTACTCTCCTAATCGGGTCATCGGACAGAAGGCCAACATTTTATCTGACCAAACCATCTAAGGCGACTCTCTCTAATTTTGTTTGCCACTAAAGCTATAATAACTTTTTCACATATATGCCCGTTTCGTATTGTCTCTAAGAGTAGAGCCACTCATTCACCTAAGCATCCTCATCTCTGCAACACTTAACTTAATATTATGTTTCTCTTTTAATGGCCAACATTCTGCACCATAAAGCATTGCAGGTCTCATCACCATCTTATGAAATTTTCTCTTAAGTTTGAGAGGTAATTTTCTATCACACAATAGGCTAGATGCATTCCTCCACTTAAACCATCCAACTTGAATTCTACTCATAATATCCCCCATCAATTTAGGGGTGCAAACGAGTCGAGTCAAGCTCGTCTCAGGTCGAGCTTCGTCCTGAGCTCCGTCATCCAGCTTCGGCCTGAGCAGGCTAGCAGCACGCGAGCTCCGTCATCCCGAACTCCATCGTCTCAAGCTCCGTCATCGAGCAGACTAGCAGCATGCGAGCTCCTTCGTCCCAAACTCCATCATCCCGAGCTCCGTCATCATGCTCCGTCATCCTGAGCTCCATCGTTGCGTCCTCATCATGACCTTCATCATCGAGATTTCATTTTCCCGTCCGACCTTCGATTCATTTTCTCATCCGCCCGAGCCCAAGATTTCGTTTTCCCGTCAGCAACGAAAGGTCACCTCTGCGAGCTGCTCAATGAACTCACGAGTCGAGCAGAGGTCTATTCGAGCTCAAGCTCGATAAGCCATCGAGCTTGAAATCGTGTTCGAGCTCAACTCGTGAGCTCGATAAGCTCGACTCATTGAGTCTGTTAACAAGTCGAGTATGAGCTGGCTCGTGAGTCAGCTTGACTCGGTTACACCCCTACATCTATTTCACCATCACTCTAAATAATATACCCAAGATATCTAAAAAATGTACTCCTATTAATGAATTGATCACCCAAGTCACAATCCCCCCACTAAATCTATTATTACTAAAATTACACTCCATGTATTCGATTTTAGATCTACTCAAATGAAAATCTTAAGACTCTAAGGTTGACCTCCATAATTAAAGTTTATCTTCAACTCCCTCTGTAGTCTTATCAACAAGAAGAATATCATCAACAAAAATCATACACCTATGTACATCCTCTTGCAAATGTCTAGTAAGAACATCCATGAGTAAAGCAAAAAGATATGGGCATAAAGCAGAACCATGAAATAATCCAATTGAAACAGGAAAATACTTGGTCAAACAACCTTGTGTTTGAACACAAGTAACAGCTCATGCATGTATATCCTTAATGATTTGAATATAAGCACTTCAATTGGAATGTTATCATATGCTTTCTCTAAATCAATAAATATCATATGTAGATCCTCCTCCTCTCTATACTTCTCCATCAAACCTCTCAATAAATGTATAGCTCCCATAATAGATCTACCCGGCATGAATTCAAATTGATTTTGAGAAATATTAGAATCACGTCGTAACATATGCTCAAGAAATCTCTCCCATAGTTTTAAAGTATTATTCATTTAATTAATTCCTCTATAATTCGCACACTCTTGTGCATCACCTTTATTCTTAGAAATAAGAATCAACACACTCCTCCACTCATCTAGCATCATTTTAGTCTTTAAAATAAAATTAAAAAATTTATAAGCAAAGAAATTCCTTCATCTCCTAAGCATTTCCACACCCTATTGGAATATCATTAGGTCCAACCGCTTTTCCATACTTCATTTTCTTTAAAGTCTTTCTAAATTTAGTTTTACTAATACAATAAAAAAAATAAAAAAATTATTTTCATTTAGGGTGGTAAGGTCACTAAAATCAATCGTATTCTCACAATGGTCATTGAAAAGCTTATCAAAATATCCCATATACCTTTGTTGAATATCCCTTCTAATAAAAATACCTTTTAATTTTCATCCTTAACACACTTCACTTAAACTAAATCCTTACTTCACATATCACTTTGCTTGACTCACTTATATAAATACATCTTTCGCCCTCCTAAATATATAATCTAGTATATGATGCATTAAAAGCAAAATTATTAGCACAGCATATTGTTTTCATAAATTCCTTACAAACCTCTTTATATATTTTCCATTTTTTCGTGTTTATATATCTAAACTAACTTTTATAATAAAGCTTCTTATTTTTTATCTTTTCTTGCACATTTTAATTCCACCACCAACTATTTTTACTATCAGAAGCTTTTTTTTTTATACTCAAAGCACATTCTTAATACCACTAGTAGTTTTTTTCCCACATAAAATTAGCTTCCTCATGTACAGCCAAAATCATAAGATTTTGAATCTTACTTTCAAAAATAATTTTATTTATATTTTTAAAATGCCCCATCAAATCCTCTGATAATATTGTATTTTTCATATTCTGCACCATCATCTTAAAGTTCAAACTAATAAGCGATGTTGGATACATAAACTTTCACTCGAAATAACTTTACCATCTTTGCAATATAAACAATCTATTTTTCTTATAAAAAAATAAAAAATAAATAAATCTGAGCTTCACTATAATCATTCTTATAAATAATGAGATGCTCATCTCTTTTCTTAAATAAGTTGTTAGCAATTACAAAATAATAAGCTAGAGAAAAATCCAACATGATCCTACCACCTTCATTAGTCATTCCAAATTCATACCCGCCATGAATGCCTTTAAAATCTTCTGTCTCTCTACCAGCATATCCATTTAAATCTCCTTAATAAAAACTCTTTCTTTATGAGATATATTTTATATTAATTCTTCTAAGTCATTTCAAAATTTTAATGTTGAACACATATCCAAACCTACTTGATGAGCATAAACACTTATAATATTAATAATCTTAATATTAACAATAACTTTTAAAACTATAATTATATCTCCAATTCTATTAATTTCTATAATATTACCCTTCAAACTCTTATTTATAATCACCCAATACCATTTTAGTATGACTCTTACATGAATACCATAGTTTAAATCCTAAACTATCAATCTCCTTAGCCTTCTCTCCAACCTATTTAGTTTCCTAAATGTATAAAACATTTATCTTCATGTGAATCATAATATTTATTAATTCCATTAATTTACCTGTAAGATAACCTACATTCAAGTTTTTATCCTAATTCTAATTTCATGGACTAATTTCTTTGCCCACATTCATCAATGATGTGGGAACTCTTGCTTATTTAATACTATACCCGAGCATCAGTGCAGCGGCTCTTGCACACTTCTCATTGTATTCAGGTCATATAGTACGTCGCTTCCAGGAAGCGCCCTAGGATTAATACAATGTATTAAAAGATTCATGTTATGATTACTCGACAAGTTTTACGCTGGTTGTTAACTACCTAACACAAATCTTTTCTCATCCAGGCTTGGGACTTAACAACGATAGTGTTATATTTATATATATATTAATTTAAATGCCCTTCATCCCCCCTACTCGAAAGCCCCTATTACATTGCTTGTCGGGGAAGAAAGGAGAGGAAAGGAGAGAAGGGAAAGAGAAAAAAGAGAGAGAAAGCTGTTCAGGACATTTTCATTAGCCGAACTGAAGAAAGAGATTGATATGATTTATGAGGTTGATGTATGTGTGTGTGTATGATACATGAAACGTGACATACAAATTGCATGCATTTGATAAAAGATAAGGATTCATAACTGATAGCTTAACTATAATATTATAAAAGGTTTAAATAAAACTCTATTGATGAAAAGAATACTGATTTCTATTTATTGATATTTGAAGGATTCTTAGACCAACATTTTTTTTTGTTGATCATATTGATTCGTAGTGTTCATTGATTAATGTAAATTCATATAGACCTCTACAGACTATATTGATTGTGATAAAGCATGCATATTAATTATAATGTCTTGCATTGAATGTAGCAATAGATTCAGGTAACATACTAGGCTTGTGTAGCTCATTATATGATTTTATTAATTTCGGGTCTGAGAAGAAGTCATGACTCAATGGAGTGAGGTTGATTGGAGTTTTAGTTAGTTTGTTTTTTTTTAATTCTTTTGCCGCCCTAAGTGTTTAGTAATAGATTAAACTCCTGGTTATTATACACAAATTTTGGGAAATGAATAATTGTAAATTGATATATATGATTTATAGTTGATTATGTTGGATTTACTTATATTAATAAATTATTAAAGGTTCTGATAGATCAAAATAGTATAGAAATTAGTCAATCCTTCCAAATTAAATCTTGCGGGCATCACAAGACGAATTAGAGACTAATAGAAAAATTCACCTTGCTTGCACTTGACTAGACATGATCAGTCAATTTATACTTGATCCAAGAGTCCGCATCTACGACACTACCCAAAAGGTGATCCATGATATGGAATTATACTCAAAAGAAATAATTACCTCATATTAGAAGCCTACACAAATGTAGATTATGCATGTTCACAAGTGGAAAGAAGATCTACACCAAGTTATTGCAAACTTCTTCAGGAAAATACAGTGACATAGAGGAACAAAAGTATAAGTGGTGGCTAGATTTAGTGTTGAATTAGAATTTAAAGACATGGCCAAAAAATTTTGTAAGTTATTATGGTTAAATACCATCCTAAATGAGCTTAGAATCACATAGGAAAGTCCAATGAAGTTGTATTGTGATAACAAGCTAGCAATACATGCTCATAATCCAATTAAACATACTGTAGCAAAGCATATTGGGATTAACAGGCAATTCATCAAGGAATTCAACTGACATAAGTTTTTACTCAAGGACTTGGCAGAGTAATTTTTTCATGAAATCATATCCAAGATTAGAATGGAAAACATTTATTCTCCAATGTGAGGGGGAATCCACGAGCACTATAAAAGGAAATCCAAAACCAACAGATGTGGAAAAAAACTCATAATATTTTTATGAGGAAGGCATTCTAGGAAACATTTGATTTAAAAATTATCGTATAGATTAAATGAAGGTGTACAAATAAAAATATTTTCCCTAATTTGATAGACTACTTCCCCTGTTTTCTTTAAAAACTAGTCTATATATTAACTTGTTTTAAATGCTTTAAATCATTCAGAAAGAATTCCTTCCAATCCGTTTTGTTCTCCACAAAGCCCACTAACGCTCGTTGTTTATGACAATACACAAAATAACATCAACTTGTAGATATTCGATAATACATCCATCTCCCACCATGACTGTTACTTCAGCTATTTGAGATCACCTCGCAATGAAAGACAACTCCGTTTTACCATTGAATTATTAGAAAGAGACGTTTCCAAGTAGCATCTACCTCAGCCTCAACCTAAGCTGAAAATGGGCGATGATAAACTTAAAATGTTCGACATGACTGAAACTAATACATTATAACACAACATGAAAGGCGAGAATTTAACACATGGTAGTAAATGTACTGACTATCTTCAACAGAAAATGCTCAGTTCTCAGAACACTTCTACAGAGCCTACAAACAACGGCCAACGATAGATCCACAACCCATATTTCATCTATGGTAAAATAAGATTTAAACCCCACAAAGGAAGCTCCCAGATTGAATAAATTGGCAGTAAACATAATAAAAGAAGAGATTAAATCATGAAGAAATGCACAATCCATTCTTTTATATATATGGAGTTGACATCCTCGTAGGATTTACCTGACTGAAATACGAGAAGCTTCCCCCCTGTCGGCTTCAGAGCCAGGAAAGCAGCCTGAGATAGTTTGCATGAATCAAGACAACTAATTAGGATGAAAAAAAAAATTGTAGAAAATATGAACAAAAAATATCACGTCAGGATGCTCAAATCTAATTTGAATTCGTGTTTCATTCCTTCACAATGCATCCAATATAATTCAACATGCAAAATTTAATGTTAAAAGAACTGTGGTCCATTCCCTAAGCAAGTTAAAAATCCACCATCTTAAAGTCCGCCAAAACTGGAGTATTTTTCAACCATTAAGCGATAAATTAAGCAACACCAACGGTGATAGCTATAATATAATTGAATGCAGAATGACAAGGCTAAGAAAGAAAATGGAAAGAATTCAACCTTCAAAAATAACTATACCTTTATAGCAGCACCAAATGCTGAATCAGCAACTTTGTTGGTCTCAAACATTGAAGGAATACTTTCAAGCAACTGCTCCAGGTGTTGCCGGCACTAAACCCTCAAAATGACAAGAATAGCTAAGCAAGTCTTTCAAATTTTGCACATGAATAATTATGAAAATAATATACATAACCAACAGAAAAATGATCTTCTGATAATATTAACCTCAGCAACTGGAACAATTAGATCAGTATGCAGCGGAGTATAAACATCTTGTATGTCAGGAACAACGAGCATCAAAGGCTGCCAAATGACAGAGGTTGCAAGGGTAAACTCATGAACAAAATATGTGCTACAGCAAAAATAAATTATCCTAAATACATCTGATAGCAAGTGGATGTGAAAATAGAAAGTAAAAGAGAAAAAAAAGAGTAGGAACAACAAAACTGTGGCTGATTTTTTATTATTTCTTCAACAAGAAAGAAAGATACAAGTGATCTATTATTCGAGAGGTAAATCAGCTCTCCCACAAACCGTAGATGCTGCTAGAAAACTCACAATGAACCCTACAAATAAAACTTAGCAATAGCATAAGCTAAACCTCATACAAACCCTTAAATAGCCCTAGAACACAATTACACAAATAAAATATTCCTAGTCAGCATAAAAATAATTTAAAAAACCTTCCTAATCAATTAGTAACATAAAAACCTTCATAATTCTCTACCAATCAATCAGCCCTCTTTCCCGAAATAATCTTTCCTAATTCCCCCTAATCAATCAGCCCTCTTTCCATAAATAACATTTCCTAATTCCCTCCCAATCAATTAGCCCTCTTTACCTGAACAATCCTTCATAATTCCCTCCCGATTTTGATTTTCTATGATAAGTAATTAACCCCCTTTGATCCCCCCACCCCTTCCCGCCATCCCCATTAGTGAGGCCTACAGGGCTCAGCCCATCAATACTCTCCTCCAAAAGAGCCACATTGTCCTCAAGGTGAAACGAAGGAAACTGTTGTTGAATCATCTAATACATATTCCATGTTGCTTCATAGTCGAGCATATCCTTCCACTCAATCAGCACTTCTATGACTCCTCTTGATGTCAAGTGAACCCCTATCACTTCCCTTAGCTCTAGGTTAACCTCCATTTCTTATGTCAAGGTCATTGACAGCGTCGCTAATGGACTGTGGTCGCTAATAACTTTCCTCAGCTGGGATACATGGAACACTGGATGTATGGTGGAAGTAGGGGGTAGCTGCAAATGATATGTCACGGCACCATTCCTCTCCACAAACTCATAAGGCCCATAATACTGTGGAGATAACTTTTCATTTCTTCTTCAAGCTGCTCCAAGAAGGTATCCTTCAACTAATTTGCCTTCATCATATCGGAGAGCTTGAACTAGTTGCAGCATAAAGAAGGTAACTCATTCTAGAGGATAAGACTCCAAAACTCTAAGAACAAAAGCCATGATGCGAGGGTGACCCTTGAATGGAAGGGAAAAAAATTCTAAAGCTTATGTGATTGAACAGGAAGCCCAGCGTGGCACCTGCTGCAGCAATACTGAATTCTCCTCAACTGCCTTTGGGGTCACAAAAAAAGGCAACGCTTGAGATATTGTTCGTAGGTTTAATATGTTCACCTGAACAAACTGAGTTATTCAGCTATCATAAATAAACTTGTAGGAAATATTGATGCTAGGCAGCAAGTAATTCGAGGATCAACCGAACATGCAGTTCACACATGTTCAACCCATCTTTCTGAGCTAACTTTATTGCGAAAGGATGTGTTATCTTTTGTATTTAAAGGTTGTGCCCACACTTCAAGCCTATCCGCCTCATGCTGGCATATCATAGCAAGCAACTGCTTCCGTTTGTCTCTTCCAGAAGCGTAGCTATCCATATGTCCCCAGACAGGATGACATAAATCTGTCAAGTTATTCAATTCACTTTCACATCCTTTGCCTCTCAAAGATGAATCAATTGAAGAAGTTGAAGCAACGTCTGTTTTCTCATTCAAAAGATGATGAACAACTAACGAAACAGACTGAAGCCTCACTCTGTGCAAAACCCTTATCATTTGATTGATATCATTCTGGCTCACACGCAAACCATCCCAATGAAGCACAAAGAACCCGATCTTCTAGCAGTTGAAGCCCCATTTTAAAGTTCTGGAGATTGCTCTGTGATTTACATGAGCAAAATTTCAATCAAAGTAGAATAGCGGTGAAGAGACTGCCAGTAGCTGCTGGATGTTGTGAAAATTGAGATGGTGATTTCATCGTTCCTTGCAACATTCGGCAAAATAGTAAAAGTTGTTCAATACTATCATGCCGAACTACCTCAAAGCGATCAATGAAAAAACCAAGCTAGAGTCTATGAGCCATCAATCCTTAAACAGGATCCTTCTCAGGCTATGGTTCTGGTTCCCCAGGAATGAGTTGAGGCCTTAACTGTGCAGCAGGGCCAGAATTTCTCATTTCTGAAGCAAATAAACCACGTTTAGTATCTATTGTTCACAGCCATGCATCCACAAGTTCTGCAAGAACAAGAAGTCCAAAGGAAGGTGCTAACGAGACAAGCCCTATCCCAATAAATATTCCTGTTTCCATTGCATCTGGTGTTGAACATTGTCATTGCCAGGTCCCAAATCCTAGATGTGAAAAGTGAAGGTTGTGTTAGGTAGCCGACAGCCAGCGTAAAATTTGTCGAATAATCATAACATGAAACCTTTAATATATTGTATTAATGCTAGGGCGTTTCCTAGAAGCGACGCATTGTATGGCTTGAATACAGTGACAAGTGTACAAGGGTCGCTGCACCGGCACCCGGGTGCAATGTTAAAAAGGCAAGGGTTCCCACATCATAGATGGATGTGGGCAAAGAAGTTAGTCCATGAAACTAGAATTAGAATAGGAACTTGGAATATAGGTTCCCTTCTAGGCAAATTAATGGAATTAATAGACATTATGATTCATAGAAGATAAATATTCTATGCATTCAGAAAACTAAATTGGTTGGAGAGAAGGCTAAGGAGATTGATAATTTAGGATTTAAACTATAGTATTATGGTATGAGTCATACCAGAAATGGTGTAAGTGTGATTATAGATGAGAGTTTGAAGGATAATGTTATAAAAATTAATAGAATTAGAGATAGAATTATAGCTTTAAAGATTGTTGTTGATGCTAAAATTATTAATATCGTAAGTACTTATGCTACTTAGGAAGGTTTAGATATGTGTTCAAAATTAAAATTTTGAAATGACTTAGAAGAATTAATACAAAAGATAACTCTTAAAAAAAAGTTTTCATTGGAGGATATTTAAATGTACATGTTGGTAGAGAGGTAAATGATTTTAAAAGGATTCATGGTAGCCATGAGTTTGCAATGACTAATGAATGTGATAAGAACACATTAGATTTTTCTTTAGCTTAGAATTTTATAATTATTATTAGTTTATTAAAGAAAAGAGATGAGCATCTCATAACTTATAAGAATGGATATGGTAAAACTCATATTGACTATTTTTTTATAAGAAAAATAGATCGTTTAGATTGCAGAAACTGTAAAGTTATTCTAAATGAAAGTTTATGTACCCAACATTGTTTACTAATTTTGGGTTATAAGATGAAGGGGAAGAAAATAAAAAAATAAAATAAAGTGTTGTTCTATGATTAGATGGGAGCATTTAAAAAATATTAACAAAAATATTTTTGAGAGCAAAATTCTATATCTTACGATTTTGTTTGTGCATGAGAAAGCTAATGTTAAGTGGGAAAAGTAGTTAGTGATATTAAGAAAGTTGCAAAAGATGTGCTTGGAGTAATAAAGGAAAAAGCTCTTAATAATAAAAATAGTTGGTGATGGAATCAAAATGTACAAGAAAAAATCAAAAATAAAAAGATTTGTTATAAAAATTAATTTGGACGTAAAAATTCTAATAATTGAGAAAGATATAAAGAGGCCCGTAAGGAGTCTAAAAAAGTAATATGTGATGTAAAGATTTTAGCTTTTAATAATTTATATAATAGATTAGATACTAAAGAGAACGAAAGATATATGTATAAGTTAGTCAAACAAAGAGATAGGACTAGTAAATATGTAGTTCAAGTGAAGTGTATTAAAGATGAAGATCAAAAAATACTTTTATTAGAAGAGGACATTCAACAAAAGTGAATGAGATATTTTGTTAAACTTCTCACTGAAGATTGTGAGAATATGATTGATTTAATTACCTTAGCACCCTAAATGAAAATAAAGATTTTTGTTTTTAACGGTGTATTAGTAAAACCAAAGTTATAGAGACTTTAAAAAAAATGAAGTGTGGAAAAACTATTGGACCTGATGATATTCCAATAGAGGTGAGGAAATGCTTATGAGATGAAGGAACTGCTTGGCTTACTAACTTTTTAATACTATTTTGAAGACTAAAAAGATGTCTGATGAATGAAAAATGAGTGTGTTGATTCCTATTTTTAAGAATAAAACTGATGCACAAGATTGTGCGAATTATAGAGGAATTAAGTTAATGTGTCATACTTTAAAACTATGGGAGAGAGTTATGGAGCATAGGTTGCGGCATGATACTATTATTTCTCAAAATTAAGTTGGATTCATGCCGGGTAGGTCTACTATGGAGGCTATACATTTCTTGAGATGTTTCATAGAGAAGTATAGAGACAATAAGGAGGATCTACATATGATATTTATTGATTTAGAGGAAGCATATGATAAAGTTTCAAGAGAAGTGCTATAGAGAGTTCTAGAAAAGAAAGGGGTTAATAATACTTATATTTAAGTCATTAAGGATATGCATGCAGGAGCTGTTACTTGTGTTCAAACACAAGGTAGTTTAACCAAGTATTTTTTAATTTCAGTTGGATTACATCAAGGATCAGCCTTTAAGCCCATATCTTTTTGCTTTAGTCATGGATGTTCTCACTAGACATTTGCAAGAGGTTGTACCCTATTGTATGCTTTTTGCTGATGATATTCTTCTTCTTGATAAGACTAGAGAGGGAGTTAAAGGTAACTTGAATTATGGACGTCAACTTTAGAGTCTAAAGGTTTTCGTTTGAGTAGATCTAAAATTGAATATATAGTGTAATTTTAGTAGTAATAAATCTAGCGAGGGGATTGTGACTTTGGGTGAGCAAGTCATTATTAAGAGTACACATTTTAGATATGTTGGGCCTATTGTTCAGCACGATGGTAAAATAGATGGGGATATTATTAGTAGAATTCAGGTTGGATGGTTGAAGTGGAGGAATGCATCGGGTTTGTGTGATAGATAAGTTCCCCTCAAGCTTATGGAAAAATTCTATAAGATGGTGGTGAGACCTGCAATGTTTTATGGTGTAGAATGTTTGCCATTAAAAGAGAAGCATAATATTGAATAATACTAAGTTAAGTGTTGCAGAGATGAGGATGCTCAGGAGGATGAGTGGCTTTACTTTTAAAGATAGGATATGAAATGAGCATATACGTTAAAAGGTTGGAGTAGCTCCAATGGAAGATAAGATTAGAGAGAGTCGCCTAAAAGGTTTGGTCACATAAAACGGCGGTCTTCCGCTCACCCAGTTAGAAAAGTAGAGGTATTAGATTTGACGTATGTTAAGAAAGGTAGAGGTAGACCTAAAAAGACTTGGTTAGAAAGTATTAGAAATGACATTTCTTTATTAGATTTAAATGAAAATTTGACTCATAACAGTACACAATGGAGAAAAAGGATTCATATAGCCGACCCCACGCAGTGAAATAAAGGCTCGATCTTGTTGTTGTTGTTGCGTTGCATTTGGTGTTGAAATGAAAGCAGGTCACCAACAAAGAAGTCGTACCAGCTGCGAAAAGCCTTCTATTTTCAATCTAGCCTCAGAAGCCATGTGTGAAAGGAGTAATGCAGTAGCCTGCGAACAGGTTTCTCAAAACAAGGATTTATCCACAGCTATACATTTCTCTACAGTGCCAACAAATTGTTGAAGTAGCTGGACAAATTTTGCTAGGAGAATCTCATTAAAAGAAACTCCTTGAGTTTGTGGAGAAGGACCAATTCCTAAACCCATCATGCCTAAATGAAAACCAACTAAATTATTGTACAACCTTCTCATGCCAGCAATCTCCCAACATGGTTACACTTAACTGTTGCACTAACAACTGCAGTAGACAAAACTTCCACAATGAAACCCTCCAACACTTTCTTATTTTCTCCTGAGGCAGCAACAAAAGCCTCTAAAGGTGGCATCACCTCTTCTTCCCCCAAAAATTTCATCTTCAACTTTCCCCCAATAGTTTCTTCCCCCTCCAGTATAACGATTGCCGTGATCCCTCCCTGTTTCCCCTGTGTATCGAGGGTGGGAATCCCACCTTTCTTGCACCCTCATTGCATGATCTGATCCCCATGGCTCAACTCGAACCCTAAAAATAAAACTCAGTAATAGCATAAGCTAAACCTCATACAAACTCCCCCTTAAATAGCCCTAGAACATAATAACACAAATAGAGTCATCCTAAGCAGCATAAAAACCTTTCTAATTCTTTCCCAATCAATTAGTCATCTCTCCCTAAATAATCCTTCCTAATTCCTTCCCAATCAGTCAGCCCTCTTTCCCTAAATAATATTTCCTAATTCCATCACAATCAATCTGATGGGGACATCAGAACATGGAAGGTCTATCAGAGACGTGGCCATCGATCTACGGCCACGATTGAGTCGATTTATTTCTGAGTTGTATTATTTATTTTCTTTATTATTATGTCTTGATGTATTTGCTTTTAGCATTTTCCATTTTACCCCCTTACTTAAGGGAGGTTGTTTGTAAGCCCTGAGGGCGTTGCCGTTTTTTACTTTCCTGAGTCATTGTACGAGGCTATATATAGGCCCATTGTTCTCTTTTATGTAATGAAGAATTAATCAAATTTTCACTTGCATAAACTCCTTGTGAGACATTGAGAGTGTTTGGAGAGAGATCCCTAGGAGAGGGAATTTGGATCACCCACTAACCTTGGAGATTGTCGGGTTCGTGGTTCTTTCCCTTTGTTGACTTTCTCTTCTTTGATTCCCTCCTAAGCCGCCGGTTTGGGCCTCCCAAGACCCCTCCACCCGCCGGCCCCCCTTGGCTTTTTTTCCCCAACCAGCCGCCGGTTTCAAACCCCCACCCGTAAGCCCCTCCACCACCCACGGCCAAGGCCACCCGCCGGCTCCCCTTCCACCTCCCTCCTCTTTTGCCCCCAATGCCTTATTTCCTAATTTAGATTTAGTAATATTTTGACAGATTTTGAATTCAAAATCAAATTGATTTGAAGTCAAAATCCTTCCTAATTTATGAAATCTATTTTAGGAAGGTTCCTAATTTAATCCTATTTGAATTTTCAAATAATAGGGATTGAATTAAGTCTTTCCTATTTCCCTAACCTAATTT
The DNA here is from genome assembly GCA_019925795.1 of Dendrobium chrysotoxum. Classification (NCBI taxonomy): domain Eukaryota; kingdom Viridiplantae; phylum Streptophyta; class Magnoliopsida; order Asparagales; family Orchidaceae; genus Dendrobium; species Dendrobium chrysotoxum. Next base: position 43,473,622 of record CM034301.1, read on the forward strand.
TAGAAACCCCAAATCAATTCCCTAATCCCCTCCCTATCTCTATTAGACCGCCGGCCCCACCCTCCTTGGCCGAAATCCCCCCCAAGCCCCACCTCCCTAATTCTTTCCAAAAACCCCTCCTCCTTTACTTGGAAAGAATTCCAAATTCTTTCCTCACGTTCCCACTTCCTTTCCCATATGCCTGGGCTGATTTCTTCTTCCCAATCCACCTCCGAACCCTACCAACTTCAAGTTTCCCTACTTCCCAACCTGCTGCCAGAAATTTTTGCATCAAAACCCTACGTTCCTACCACCCAGATTCAACTCAAACTGCTGTCCATTGAAGACCAGCTTGCTGCCCACCATCCCCAGCAGGTTTGCCTTCACTGTGGCACCACCAGGAGGTTCCCCCATTGCTGTCCAACACTCTAGTGGAGCAAAACAGCCCTTCTTGCATGGATGGCTGACCCGGAGCAAGATTCCGGCCTTATCTACATCGAGCAAAAGGTTTCTTAATCTTCCTACTCATGTATTTTCATCGTTTACTAACTCTTGTGGGTTGATTTGATTCATGACGATCTCGTTCACTTATTTCTACTAAGCCTAGTAAACGTAAGGCTTGAGTTAACCTCCTATGCTTCTAATCGATTGTTAGATTAGGGATTTTTGTTGAAAGTCTATTTCTTTCGCATGTTATTACTTTTCTAAATTAATTTGATTGTCCAAGTGTTTAGCAAGATTGTTTGGCCTAAGCGTAGGCGCCCCTTTCTTGTTTTTTATTATCGTTTCACTTGCTAATGATTGTATCGTTAAAGTTCTAAACAAGGAATTGTGCAATAACTTCATTTCATCCTTTTTGGCATTTAGTTCTACATCACAATCATCCCTCTTTTCCTAAATAATCCTTCCTAATTCCCTCCCAATTATGATTTTCTATGGTAAGTAATTAATATCCTTTGATCCCCCCCGGGCCCCTCTCTCCTTTCCTGACATCCCCATTAGTGGGGCCTCCAGGGCTCGGCCCATCAACATCATAAAACAAAATAAACTTAAAAGGCATCTAAACTAATACAAAGCCTTGCGGGAACATGTTATCCAAAAGTGGCACCAATTAATGAGCCGTTATAATTCAGTATATTTTCCCAACAATAGGTACAAGACTATAAGCTAGCACTCGGTAAAGCCTTGCTCATGTAACAAAGTTTTTTGGTTCAAGTTTAAATTTCAAGGATCATCCACCTCATATGCAATGGATACATTGTGCATAAAATATGGCAATAAGTTCAACTTATACAGGCATACAATGAAAACTACTTAAACATCACATTTTGTAGACAATTAAATGATGAAAATCTTTATATTTATTCTCGGGATAAGCGTCACATCAGAATAAATTTTTTACTGTTATTTATTTTTTCATTAGTTGGTTCATTTTCTTTTTTATTTCTATATTTGAACACAAGCTAATGACGATGACTGAGAAGAGTTGCATTGGAGGTTGGCATGATTTTCTAACATTAATTTATTTGGTTGGCATTATTTCAATCTTGGTCAAGTTTAGGTCAAAATCCGAAAAAATTTTGACAAGGTTAAGAGGAACGACATTATATTAACATGTTGTATTGGTAGACTAGTTGGTTTTATAAGTTTCAAATGTTTAGGAAAAAAAAAGCCAAAAATGATAAATATAAACTTTTGACCTGTATCGAGATGCGATTGTGGCATATGGGCTTTGTTAAGCATGATGAATTTTCATCATGGTTTTCAAAGATGTGTGTGGTGGTATTATGGTCTCCAATGGGATTAGCATGAGGCTTTCCTCAGACTCCTTTGTGTGTGTCAGTGCTTGCTGCTATTCCATAGTTTTGGGTATTTTAAATTTGAAAGCTGTTGACTCCTTTGTGTGTGTCTGAGGTTGCTAGTATTCCATAGATTTGGGTATTTTAAATTGGAAGGTTGTTGATTCGGCTGATCATGCAATTTAAATTAATCTAGGAATTGTTGATTGAATTAGTTTAAACTTAAGTTTAGTTTAATCATGTGACGACCTTATCTCCTAGCCTATGTTATGAACCTAAAAAATAATAGTTTGAGATGTTATTTAAAACTTTTAGCTTAAATAAAATTAACATTTAAATTTTTAATATAGTGAGTATAAGTTGGATGTGCAATTTCTTTGAGCGCATTGCACCTGCAGTTACTTCATTTCGAGCGAAGTCATCTTCATGCCTCAACGAGCAACCAAAAATTTTTAATGTAATTTTGTTCCTCGTTATATTACTGCCTTAATTGGTGCTCTTAATTTTAAAAAAAATGACGTAGCAGAAATCTAATTTGTGAAAATTAATAATAAATTTATTTATTTCAAATTTCTAGCTTAAATTCTTGGATTTTTTTTATCATTTTATAATTAATTGGCTTCAAGCTCTAGTATTGCCTTTTTTAATTAAAGAAAGTGTGTTGTTGAATTAGTTGGTCCCTTACGATATGTGAATCATTTATTTCCTTTGCATGAAAGCATATACTACACATCATACTATTTGCATCAGAGAAGTCTAATCAAGAGTAGCCCTTCATCAATTGAGTGTATTCATGACATTTTATTGAACTTCAAGTCATGCAAAATAATGAAAGCCTCCAAACGTAGTGACTTTACATGAATACAAATGCTTGATAAAGGCATGGAGGGAAAAAAACTACTCAAATTATGGAGCACTTTCCTGTCGATAAACTACCAAAAATGAGCATTTACCTGTTGTAATGCTCGTTTCAGATTGTAGAAATGAATAGCAGAATCAAATGTTGCAATACCCACCAATGTTCGAGGACCTTCCTGCAAAAAAATATTATTTGATAGTAATTGAATGAAATGAAAAAGAAAATAAACTGATGAATTCCAATCTCAACGGTGCAAGAAACATAGATCTACGTAGCCAAATGACTTCAACAAAATGGGATAATTCATAAAGTTCCAAAGCAATATTGCACTGCAATATAAATAGAAATTAATGATCCTGCAATGTACTCGTATTTTTCATAAAGCCGCAAAGAGATTTTAATGAAAAGCAGTTGAAAGAAAAAATAGTGAATTTCAACTTTAAAAATATAATAGCCAAAAGCTAATAAATGAGGAAGACATCATTCGTCATATAAGAGCTTAGCGTTCTATGGGACTGTAGGAATCAAATTTGAGTCATGAAAGGCAATGAAAGAGTAAGACTGCATACATCAACCCCTTCTTAGTCCCTATTTTACCAAGAGCTCCAAGCATTAGGTGCATCCTTTTACTTATGATTCAACAAACAATTTTCTAAATCACAATGCAGTGGAAATGTGTGAGTTTTCACTTTTGCAAACCCGATTAAAATGTGTAAATCTTAAAATGATTTTTTACTACATGCAAATTACTAACAAAACAGCAATACAATACCATGTCAATCATAATGGTGTTGTTATCCAAGCTTTTCGTTCAGGTAGCAAATAAATCAATACCATTTTTTAGATAATTTCTAAATGTATGGTATCACAAACAGATAGAAACAATTTACCAGGGATGATTCCCCAATATCTTAGATAGTACAACGATCTAAAGCATTTCTAGAATAAATTTGATGTGAAACCATTAGGAATTGCATTAAAGATTATAAAGAGGTTGATTAAGCTTGCAATATAAATTAATGTTTCACAAGATTGAATGCTTAGAATTAAAGATTATCAATACTGTAAGGCAGTCGATTACAATGTAGAGTACAGTTACTTGAAAATAATTTCATCCATAAAGATAAACTCGAATGCTTTAACAAGAAATCCCACACATAACAAATAGAAAAATCACCTTGAGGTTTCCTCACTCACGCTTGTCTAGTAGGGATTAGCGGAAAAGAATCTTAGCAAGCCCAAACGATGCCACCAAAACTGAGGCGACTCCTATGGTTGTAGCCCAACGAAAGTTCACCGGAGAAGTAGAAGGCGTTGGTGGATGTCCAATGATCTGCCAAGATTCCGATGGTCGTTGTTCGTCGATAATGTCCGCCAAAGTATAGAGGATGCGATCGACGTATTCCTCGACGGTGAAGTCAAAGCCGAATCCCGGGTCAAAGAACGGTGATTGTAGAATATCTATTTGCCCATACTCGTCATATGTGAAGCCATGATCAACTTCGGGATCCGCCATCTATGGTCAAGCTCTCTTTGCTTCGGGGAGACGATGGTGGCCGATGGTTTGTGAGTAGAGAGGGAGGAGAGGGGCGGGTGGGGGTCTCGGGTAGGAGGAGAGGGAGAGAAGGGGCGGCTAGGTTTAGGTTTGGGTTAGAGAGAATATTTAGAAATCTGAAATTAATTTCAGATTAAGTGGATTTGGAGGGAAATCAATTTGAATTTAATTTCAAATTCAAATGAGAGGAATTGAATTGGAGAGAGAGAAGCCAAGGGAGAGGGGCCGGCGGCATTAGGAAGGGATTAGGGGAGAAATTAATTGAGATTGGGATTTGAATAGGAGAGAGAAAAGGCAAGGGAGGGGGTCGGCCACATGAAGAGGGAATAGGGTGTCTAGGTTCGATGTATGTGGGCCAAGTGAATTAAATGTTGATTTGAATCAAATCTGAAATTAATATCAGATTTGAATAATTTTAGAGAGGATTCCTAATTGAAATTTATTAGGGATGGAATTATTTGAATTCAAATTTGAATTGAATCCAAATAAATAACCCTTCCTAATTGGGGAGGATTATTTTAGGAAACTACTTATGGACTTCGAATTTTGAATTTCAAAATTCTTGGAGGGGAATTGGGGTGGCCGGCCGCATGGGGGAGGCTATGGGGCGGTGGTGATGGCTAGAGGAGGGGCGCCCGGTGGTGGGAAAAACCCAAGGGACGGCGGCCAAGGAAAGGGAAGGGGGGTTTCGGTTGGGGTGATGCAGGCCAGTAGTGGGGAGGGATTCCGGTGGCTAGGGCTGGCAGCTTGAGTGGTCGGCGGGTGGTGAGATCGGCGGTGGGAAGGAGGGGAGAGTCGGACCACGAGCCCAGAGCACCTCCGCGATTGGTGGGTATTTCTTTGCCCACAGTTGGGACTTCAACACTCAAGAACTCACAAGCTCTAGAGAACGAAAAATTTGAAATTTTTTTATTAAGTAATCATCATCCTCTCATACAATATGAGGACCTTATATATAGGCCTCCAAATAACTAGAAAAAGAAAGACACTAATGCCCTCAAGGCTACAACTCAAACACAAAAGAAAAAAGGGGTACAATCGTCAAAACAATAATAGAAACAACGTAATACAAAACATATATCAGAAATAGAGACTCCTAATCAACGCCGTCGATCTGCGATGCTTCCGGTGATAGACATTCCGGAATCTCCTGCTGATGTCCTCATCAAAACTACTATATTTTCTTGGAATATTCTCTAAACCACAATGTAGTTGACCACATGCCAACCCATCATTGCAAAAACCAAACAAAAGTTGTTATAATAAAATAAAGATCAAAATTTTTACAAACTCTAACATTAACTTCAAAATGTAAGCGTAGCAATACAAATACCTGTTTAAACTACTGCAAATATTATTGCCTTACTTCACATAGCAAAGATAAATGCATACAACTATAATTAGTTAATGTTAAAAAATAACATAGCACAAAACTTAAGCTATCAATCTCAATTAAAACAGTTTCTCAGAAAAAGAAATCCCAAAATTTCGTTCAAATGTACAACTTGGTAATCTAGCATATTTTCAAAACAAATCACATGATATTTTTAGATCAAATGCAACGCAATGAAAGATCATAAATTTGCCAAAAAATTATCATGAAGTCATTATATTGTCTTGTCGTACTCATAATCAATATCATCATCATTAAGATTAAAACAAATTTGGCTAGCATTAAAAATAGCCTTTTTTGGCTCATTCTTTTTTGAGTTTAACCTAGTGGCATTACATTAGTACGCACTATACATGTCACCTCTGGTTAACCTTTTTTTTCATTGCTAATTCTTTCACATCACATTAAGCATTTATATTCACCTTCTAATAAATATTGTAGACACCTAACTACCTAAATATATTTTCCAAGATCTTATCTTCAATAAGTATTACGTTAGCACTCCCTCCCTAATCTATCATTTCAAATTTTAGCACACATCCCATCCTTAACATTTTATTTTCCAAATATTAATTGTGGCTATCAATAACTTATTTATAGTCTGACACTCAATTTCATAAGTCATAGACAATCTAATTACATATTTATGAAACTTATCCTTAAACCTCTGTGAGAATCTCTTGCCCCGTAATACGTTGGAGGCACTTCTATTTGTTAACCACTAAGTGTTAACTCCAACAGATTATATTGAAATTCTTTTGTATAACAGATAAAAGATGAACTTATCACTACTTAATTACAACGGGAGCGGGAGCCACAGAAGAAGAGGGCGCTGATATGGGGGCTGATTTGAAGGGAATTAATTAGAAAATATTTTCTAATTGAAGAAGGCAGATTTGGGGGCTGATTTGGAGGGGATTAATTAAAAATTCTTTCCAAATTGAAGAGGGCAGATTTGGAGGGAATTAATTAGAAAATATTTTCTAATTGAAGAGTGCAGATTTGGGAGTTGATTTGAAGGGGATTAATCATGAAATGTTTCCAAATTGAAGAGGGTAGAATTGGAGGTTGATTTTAGGGCTTATTTGGGAGGGGAATAATTAAGAAAATAGGGCAGATTTGGGATGGAATTGGGTAAGGGTTGTTTGGGTATTTGCTATTTATTATTTTCTTTGAGTATGTGATTTTCCTCGGGTTATGGATATGTGTTGTTTGCTGAATTTATATTGCTCCAAGGGCGTTTGGGCTCTAGCCGGCAGCTAGAGATTTGGGAGAGCCGAATCTTCCTCTCCAATTGAAGATCCACTTGGGTTTTGTTCCTGGTTTTCTTGTCGTTAATTTTCTGAAATTGCTGAAATCAGATTTCAACCAAGGCTTTTTTCTAAATTTTTGCAAGCACTTCCTAACAAATTGGTATCAGAGCGATGTCCTGGGCTAAAATTTAAGTCCCCATCACTAATTTTTGCTGCATTTTTCTTCTCACCTTGCTGATTTTCACCGTTTGAAGACCAAATTCGCCAATTTTTATTTTTTTTCACAATTTGGAACCTAAATCCATGAATGGCAGCAAAGAAGACGGAGGTGTTGGAAGGCAAGATGGAAAATCTCAGGGCCGCAATGGAGGAAAGATATTCCGACATGGAAGGGAGGCTCTCATACATAGAGAGCCACTTCAAAAATATAGAAGATATGATGAAGAAATTGATCGAAATGCAAACAAAAGCCTCACCAACGGTTCCGAGGGCTGAACCAAAGGGGAAGGAGATTTCGGTGGACAATGATGAAGTGGAGAGTGTTTTCCATCAATGACCACCATAGGGGGCTCAGTGGGTGGGCAGATCGAGGTATTTCGAAGGAAGGACATCAAGGAGGGAGGAGGCTGAATGATGTAGAACTAGATGTGTATGTAAATATTCAGTGTTGAAATTAAACGCCTTAGATTAGAGCAATAATAATTATTCTAACTTTTAGCGATTTAAACAGAGATTAAATACAATAAGAGGGGTGATGTAGCTTAGGCCAAATTACACAATAATCATTTGGGATCATAATATTAACCAATTCAATCAAGCTTAGCATAACATTGGGGATTTTCAAAGGAAATCCCTAAATTAACTTTTAGACTAGTCATTATTCAGATCTACTCACTCACACTTTTAATAAGTCGGCTTGCGGAGAAAATTTGCACAATCTTATGATGCCACAATTGAGAGGGATTGAGACGAAATAAGGTTTGGGAGAGAATTCACCTTCGTCAAAACACAGAAGAGAGTGGACGGCAAATACGGAGTGCTGGAATTTCTGGACAGCAAACGGGGATCTTCCGAACAGCCGGACAGCGAGGGAGACTTGCTGAAATTTCTGGACAGCAATCTGGAATCTCCCGGACAGCAGGACAGCAAAGAGGAATGGCTGAAATCTCTAGACAGAAACTTGAACTGCTCTTGGACAGCAAATTGGGTGAACGAGACAGATGAGACAGCAGCCTTTAAGTTGACAAAATTCTATAGGAGTCAATGTCTAGGAGGAGGAAGTTAAGTGGTCAGCCAAGACTAAGTAAATAGGGTTGTTTTGGTTCAGATTTTGGTTGTGGGTTAGGAGGGATTCAATTTAAATTTTTGAAATTAAATTCAGATTTGATGATGAAGATAATTAGGGAACTTGATTTTAATTTCCCTAAAATAAAAGAGAGAAAGAGGGAATAAGGGGGAGGGGGCGGCCAATTGGCTCCTTAATTGGAGCTCCCAATTGGGAAGGAAGCAATATAAGAGAGAGAGAGAGGGGGGGGGGGCAAAAGGAGGGAAAAAGGGAGAGTGCTCATATGTTGAATGTGTCCACATATGTTGAATGCGTCCGCATACGTTAAATGTGTCCACATACGTTGACTGTGAATTTATAAACAAGTCCTATTTAATTTCATATTTGCAATAATTGGGGGGCTTTCCTAAAATAAATTATATCATTTAAGAAACAATTTGAATTTCAAATTATTTAAATTTGAATTCTAAAACCTTCCAAATTAAAAACGAAATATTTTAGGAAAGTAGTAAATCTAGGAGGGAAAGGAGTTGCTAGTGGCTAGGGTTTGGAGGGGAAGGCTGGCGGCTATGGGAGATGGTGGGGCTTGGGCTAGGTGGGGCTAGGGTCGGCATTGTTGGGGCTTAGAGCCGGCGGTTTGGAGGGAGGAGGGAGGAGGGTGGTGGTAGCCGGCGGTTTGGAGGGGAGGTGGGGAAGATGGTCGGCGGCTTGGAGGGAAAAGAGGGGTGCCTTGCAATTTGGGGAGGAAGGAGGAGATGGACCGTGAGCCTGGACACTTCCTACGGCTGATGGGTGATATGTTGCCCTCACCTAGGGACTTCAACTCTCTCAAGAGCTCTCAAGACTCACCAAGACACAAGTGGAGAAAATAATTTCATAATAATCATCATCCCCTCTCAAGAAGAGAAAAGGGGTATAAATAGCCAAGTACAATAAAAAACATTAAAAGACAAAAGTATCCCTCAGTGGTCACAAGAACCTACTCTCTCAAGTGAGGGTAAAATCGGAAACAATACAATAATAAATAAAAATACAAATAATAACTCAGAAATAAAGGGATACAATCGTGGTCGTCGATCTCCGGCCCCGTCTTTGATAAACCCTCCACCGTCAGATGTCCTCATCACCGAACCCTTTGGGAGACTACTCGAGCATGGGGAGAGGTGGAATGGAGGAGGTCATGGTTGGGCGGAGTCACAGGGTCCAAATCAGCCAAGGGAGGAAGGGAGAGATTCACACCATCATTACATAGGAGGAATTAACGGAGGGAGTAGCTATTGGGGTATGGATGCGAGATCGAGAACGTTGAAGATGCCAGTGTTTGAAGGAGAAGATGCTCAGGGTTGGGTGTATCGGGTGGAGCATTACTTTGCAATTAATGGCCTGACGGAAGGAGAAAAACTTATGGCAGCAGGGCTATATTTGGAGGGAAAAGCCCTAGCTTGTTTTCAGTGGAGGGCGGCTCAATATCTGATCTATTCATGGGGGGAATTTAAAGAGTGTTTGTTGGAGCATTTCCGAGACATTCAAGAAGGAGACCTCCATGAACAGTTCTATGCTGTAACTTAAGAGGGGGCAGTCATGGAGTATCGGGAGAAGTTTGAGCTGATGTCAGGAAGATTGAGAGGAATTTCCGAGGAAGGGTTGGAAGAGAATTTCATGAAGGGGCTTAGAGAGGACATACGAGCAGAGCTTAGGATGCTGGGACCTAGAGGGCTGAGAGAGACAATGGAGCTTGCTCAGAGGGTAGAGGAAAAATTTCGAAGGGAGAAGGCCAGCAGGAGCAACATCATGGGAGGGGCTTACAGGAGTACCTCTACGAACCTGGCACCAAGAACCAAGACGGTGACGTTTCAGAGGGAAGCACCAAAGGAGAAAGGCACTGGAGTTCTCCTTGGAGACAACTTCAAGCGCCTTATAGAAACAAAGGTGCGGAATAGGCAAGTAAAAGGGTTATTGATGAGGACATCCGACCATGAAAATTTATCAGAGGAGCCGAAGATCGACGGCCATAATTGTACCACTTTATTTTGAGTTATAATTTCTATTTTGATTTATTTATGCATTTTCAATTTTTACCCTCACTTGAGGGAGTAGGCATATGTGACCCCAAGGGGAACTTTTGTCATTTGTCTTATTATTGTATTTTGGCTATTTATAGCCCCCTCCTCTTCTTTTGAGGGGATGGAGGATTATTAAGAGAAAATTCTGCACTTTTGTTCTTAAGAGCTTTGAGAGTTCTTATGAGAGTTAAAGTCCCTAGGACTTTCAGGGCAACGTACTACCCACCAGTCACAAAAAGCATCCAGGCTCGTGGTTTGAAGTCCCTAGGTAAGGGCAAAGTATTACCCATCAGCCGTAGGAAGCGTCCGGGCTCGTGGTTTATCTTTTCCACCGACTACCTCTCCCCCTTCTCCCCTAGCCGCCACATTCATCTCGCTCTGATACCATTCCTCTTCCCTCAGTCCTTCTCCACCTCTCGGCCCAACCACCTCCACCAAGCCGCCAGCCTCCACTTTCCCCAACCTTTGGCAGAACCCTTTCCCCACCCAACCACTGGCCCCACTACCTTCCTAGCCGCCGGCCACCATCCCCCCCTCCCCTTGGCTCCAAAATTTCAAAACCAAGCATTCATTACTTTCTTAATTTAAATTCTTTTAAATTTGGAAAGTCAAAATATTTCAAAATTTAAATAATTTTGAATTTGAAATCTCTTTCCTAAAGGAAAAGAGTTATGTTAGGAAAGCTCCTCCAATCATGCTATTTTAAATTCAAATAGATAATTACCATGATTTCTTTCCCTAATTAATATTCTAAGATTGGCAAGTCATTAAACACCCCACCTCTCCCCTTTGATTTCAAATTTTAAATTTCAAACGCATAGTCACTATTTTCCATAATTAGCACACTTTAAATTAGGAAGGTTTTCAAATTAGATTTTAATTTATTTAAAATCTAAAATCCCTTTCCTAAAATAACATTAGCTATATTAGGAAACCTCTCCCAATCATGCCAATTTGAATTTAATGGGAGATTGGCCTTAATTTCCCCTCCCATAATTGATAGCCTAGGATTGGCAAGTCATAAAACACTCCAATCAAGTCCCCATAAAAGGGGCTGACCCCTCCCTCTCTCCCTTTTCCCTTTTGCTCCTCCCAATTAAGTCTCTCAATCAATTACTCCAAATTAACTTCAGATTTGAGATTTGATTTAATTCCAATTTCCTTAATTGAGATATCATAATTGGCAACCCTAGTAAATCAATAATCCCACCCCAATCATGACTAGCTTGGTTCTACATCAGTTATATTTTAGATGTGATGAGAGGTATACACCTGGGCATAGGTGTAAGGACCGAACTCTTTTGGTTCTCACCGTATGTGATGACGAGAAAGCTGAGGAGGGAGGTGGGAGTGAGGCATCGGTGGAGGGGGAAAAGCTGCATTTAGATATGGCAGAGGTCTCCTTGAACTCAGTGGTGGAATTCAATCATAATCAAACCATCAAACCATGAAAGTGAGAGGAGAAATAGCATACAAGGACATAGTGGTGTTGATAGATCGTGTGGTCCAACCAGGTTGTAGAGCAATTGGGGGTGAAACTGGTGAGCATAAGGTGCTATGGGGTGATGATGGGCACTGTGAAGACGAAGACAGGTATAGGAGTGTGTAGGGGGGCAGTTTTGACCATACAGGGAATCCAGGTGGAGGACTTTCTCCCATTGGAGTTAGGGAGCACTGATGTCATCCTGGGAATTAAATAGCAGCAGAAGTTGGGAAAGATAAAGATTGATTGGCAGACGCTAACGATGGAGTTCAAGGTTGAAGGGAGGAAAGTGGTTATTAGAGGGGATCCTAGTCTATCCAAAACTATGCTCTCCCTTAGAACCATGGTCAAGGTAATATAAGGAGCATGGCTGGGCTACTTGGTGGAGCTGTAGAGCTTGGAAAAGGTCCGAGATTCAGGGTTAGCTACCCCCCCCCCCCAAGAGATAAGGTGTTCCTCAATCATTTTCTATCCTTTCACCTTGAGGACAAGGTGATTTTTTTTTTTTTTGGAGTATTAATACAGTGGAAGCGGGAACCATAGGAGTGGCGGGCTAATTTGGGGACTGAATTGAAGGGGATTAATTAAGAAATATTTCCTAATTGAAGATGGCTGATTTGGAGGAATTAATTAGGAATCTTTACTAATTGAAAAGGGTAGGTTTGGAGGGAACTAATTAGAAAATGTTACCTAATTGAAGAGGGCAGATTTGGGGGTTGATTTGAAGGAGATTAATTAGGAAATATTTCCTAATTGAAAAGGGCAGATTTGGGGGTTGATTTGAGGGTAGATTTAGGAGGGAAATAATTGAGGAAATATGGTGAATTTGGGAGGGAATTAGGGGAGGGTTGTTTGTGTATTTGTTATTTATTGTTAGCTTTAAGTAGGTAATTTTCCTAGGATTAAGGGTATGTATTATTTGCTGAATTTAGATTGTTCTTAGAATATTTGGGCTCTAGCCGGCAGCTAGAGATTTGGGAGAGTCGGATCTTCCTCTCCAATTGAAGATTCACTTGTATCTTGTCTTTCTTTCATAAACCTTTAAATAAATAAGTGCTCTTGTGTGTTCTATTCCTGATTTTCTTGTCGTTGATTTTTTGAAATTGCTGAAATCAAATTTCAGCCAAGGCTTTTTTCTAAATTTCTGCAAGCACTTCCTTACAGTCACATGATCATCCAGCAACATTAACTTAAATAGTTAATTCACACTAATTAAAATTGCATAACATATACTCAATCTTTATTCTATTAATATTAAGCATTATCATAGAAAAATTTTCTACACTACTCTACATTTTCAATTATTTCAATAGGAGCCTCACATATTAAAACTATGTATCTACTAATAGCATACACTAATGTTACCAAACTTGAATATACTTTGTAAGAATCATCACAACCAACATAAAACAGATATTAACTAAATGTTGATTGTCAATGTAATCCTATAGTAATTGAAAACAAATTGGTCATATCATAACTACTTCTAATGCCAACTAACACTCCATCATATAAAATTTATAATAACTTCAGCATATCTTTAACAACTTAGCCATATGTTTGAGATGCCTTTTTTTTTTCATAACATGCACCAAATCAATTCTCGAGAACCCAACCATATGTCTGTCCAAGGTCAATAGAAACAACTGGAAGATTATTTTTTTCGTCTTTATATTTTTCCATTAATTCCATTAGGACAAAAACACCTTCATGATAGATCTTCCTTGCATAAAATTATAGACCGATTCATACCCATCCAATTCCACCCTCTTTAAATTAGTTAATTATATGACTCATAAGTTGATTTTCATAAAGCCTTTATTAAAATATGAAAAGTCTTTATTATCATAAAGTAAACTAAAGAAGGCTTACTTTAGAGTTGTAAAGTTTGAATAATATCATGAGTACCTTCCTATTATGTCTATTGCTTCATTTGTCGATGTCCTTCGAATGAAAAAAAAAGTACATGTACCATGATTTATTAAATATGCACCATCACCAGTATCACATAAATTCAAACCTAATTGTATCAAGGAATTTATAATTTATGATATCTAGTCCTGATGTTGACCTGTAAATAAATAAAGATCAGCAAAACAAGAATAACTTTTTTTTCATGTAATTCATTTGCGCCTGAGACTGCAATGGTTTTAAAATTGAGCCAAAACATGAGTATGAGTTTTGCAGTCAATCTGATAAATCGCCACTTTTTCATCACATAGTTTTAATTCAAAACTTTATTTTTTTAAAAGAACGTACTACGCAATTATGTCAAGTAATCTGGTCTACTGAAGTTAAAAAGTGAACAAAGTCATTTTGAAGTAATTCTGGATTGAAAACGATTCAAGAAATCCGTTTATGACTCTTCAGAAAAATAGCCAGCTGAACTAGATTTTGAGTTTGACACAAAAAACTATTTCCATCATTAAGATTAACTGACATATATACTTTTAAATTACTCATAGCCTATTAACTAGACTATTTCTGGCTTACCTTCCATCTTATAACCATGCATCATATTCAATGGTCCCATCCATTAACCATATCAATGAGTTACATGTTTATTATAATAATGGATTTTACATACAAATACTAAATTTTGGATGTCATGGTTGTTCAGTATAATTAGGGCTGCAAACGAACCGAGCCGAGCCGAGTATGTGAGTGTTCATGTTTGAGTTCGTTTATCATTAGCATGTTCATGTTTGGTTCGTGTTTGATTCGAGCTTTATTGTTTGTGTTCATGTTTGGTTCATTTAATTTAAGGGTGTTCATGTTTGGTTCGTTTAGTGCTTATCGAGCTTTAAACAAACAAGCTTTAATGAGCTATGTTCGTGAACATATTTAGCAAACAATCTATTGAACAAACAATAATATGAAGTTAGCATTCCACCATTCTAAGCAATCAAAATGAACTACTGGATTTTCTTCCTTAATGAACTACTAAATGTCACAGTCAGCTTCACGAATCGAGATTTTTATCGAGCTTAATGTCGAGCTTGTTCACGAACTTCAAATGATTTTGTTCGTGAACATAAATGAACCGAACATATTAGTGTTCAAGCTTGTTTATTTAAGGATCGAGTATTTAAAATGTTGTTCAAGTTTGTTTGCTTAGTTAGTTAAACGATCACAAACGAACTTTAATAGAACCGAGCATCGAGTAGCTCGTCGAACGTTTGGTTCACTTGCAGCCCAAAGTATAATTCTTGGAGTGACAGAGAAGGGTATAACATCCTTCTATATACATTTGTCTTATATGCTACTTGAACTCCAATACTCCCCCTATTTGATATTAAGTACCAGAACCTATGAGCCATATTATATCATTAGAAAGATAGAACCTCATGCATACGTACTTATTTAGCACATTAATACGATTATTAATCCTACTTTTACAATGAGAATATATTACCTAATTGAGGGTTTTTTTAGGGTTTTTATAGCCCCAATATTGTAAATGCATATTTAAAGTGGAATTTCTAATATTTCATTATTATCATAGATGATCCATAGCTAATGGAGCATGATATTTATTTCATGTATTATCAATACATGTCTTCGAAGTCAAATGTTTTAAGTCAAGTGAATAGATGTGGACATAAATTATATATATAATTTTAATTCGCAATAGATATTTGAGTGATATTAAATATTTTAGATTTCAATACTTTAATGGGATTATTCTAGTAAATGCCCTTAAATTGGTCAGCAATTTATTAGTAAATTATTGGCAATTTGTTAATTGTTTTTGAACAGTTCTCTAGTATTTTGTCATTTCCTCTATACATAAATAAGAGAATTCCGGATCAGGTAAGACTGCAAATCAAAAGTACAATTATTATTGTTATTGTGGATGAGGGTACGCTCCATCTATTTCAAAACTTGATCTTGATCAGCTGTGAGACAAAAAATAATTCCGGGAGAAGAAATCTCCTTGTTTAGCTGTGATCCTTTCTTATTTTTTAATTTTTCTTAATATTTAGGTAATTTTCATCTTCTTTATCACTTTTTTTATTTTTTCAAGACTGCCCTACATCAAAGATGGTAGCAAGCAACAACATTAATTGGCTTTCTAGAATTTAACATGATAATATGCATTTTCCAATGTATTAAAAAATCAGATATTTCATTTAATAGAGTAAATGAAACATTCAATGCATTGCAACAATAGTCCAGATTGTGGATAATATTTCATGCAGTATGTACGACCATAAATTCTATTCATGCATTAATGAGCAGAAAATTTTTCAATTTACCGGAAGATCTGCAATAGCCTGACTGATTGCACCGCAAGCTGCTGCAGTTGCACCAGTCCGTATGGAATTCATTGAGACATCAACAAGGAAGAAAAACACTGCAGGCATAGGATCACGAACCTGGGCAAAAAAAATACAAACAGATTCCTTAGCTGGAAAAGAATGGCAATAAGCTTTTTCAAAAGTATAAGAAGCATATAATATCATGCATTAACATCATAAGTATATTGCTGAGTCACAAGCACACAGAAAACCCAAAAAAAATAGAGGGAGCGCATACTACACGGTTCAATGGCAAGGGGACAAGAAATTAGTAATATGTTAGCCATTATATGCTTGCTTACATGCCACAAGAAACAACTTAAAGATTAAAACTCCACAAATTCCCGTATTTACATGGTAAGTGAGGCTAAAAAATTTAGGAGTTAAAATGTGGGTGGGTTTAGGCATGTCAAAGCTTACAGTTACTGTCCTTTCACATCTGGAAAAAAATGCATACAATTACTATACTGGGCCGGTGCTTCAAAGACATGTCATTATCATTGCCACAGGTCAATGAGCTAGTAGCAATATTCAGAGGGCATAAATTTATGTGCTCAGAGTGATAGAATTTATGGGCACATGCACACAAGATCAGACAAAATGCAATTCTTTACATATGAATTTCCAAGCACCTTGATGTTGTTTCAAAGATGTTCAAAAAAAAGCTTCAGAGACCAAAATACAATTCTTCCAAATATCTTATACATTTAGCATAAATGTAATGGTTATCCAACTAAATTATTCAGGGCAGAAATGATGCAATTCCTACAACCATGGGCAACCTATAAATGCATATGCTATGGTAAATCAAATTTATAAACAGCCAATCCTGTGATTAGATTATGTTGCAAACAACAGAAAAAACAGCAGAAAAGATAGCAACATTAGCAGTCAATAATACAAAAGAACTGCGTAAGTAAAAGGGAGCAAAAAAATGACAAAAGAATTTCAACAGAAAAGATTTTAAGAAATTGAAATTTAATTTATAGAAGCACTTTATAAGATGCATCATGGAAGAAAAGATTAATGAATTAAACAAATTCTCCACATTGTTTTAAGGGTTTAAGATAACAAATTATGTATTCCTTAGCAGAAACAAATTGAACAGTTGCTCTACCTGAAAACCCTTTGGGAAGTAAAATGGATGCAAAAGTGGCAAAAGAATTTCAATAGCAGAGATATGTGAAATTGAAATAATTTTTATATATGCCACTTTACAAACTGCCTCATGAAAGAAAAGATTAACGAATTAGACAAATACTACACAATATTTAAGGGCGTAAGATAACAGACCATGTATTCCTTAGTAGCAACAAATTCAACTGTTCCTCTACATAATTCAGGCCTCTCTTCAGCATCTCGCCGTCTACCATCTGGTCCAAGATTCATATAGTAATCTCGAGGAGTCTCATTACTACACCCTACAAAGTTTTATTAACAAGAATGAGCATAAAATAATGCAAGATCATACAAATGAATTAATTAGAAAAGATAATTAGCAAGCCATACAAAGGACCAAAATAAAAAAGAACCTGCAGGAGAGAAACAAAATTCAGAATTGATTGCATTTTTGGATAAGCACAGACTGCGAAAACTAAATGTTGTTTAGATACAAGGAGCGCTCCTCATAAGTTCAGATTTCTTAAATATTCCATTTCCATTAGAGACATAAAAGCTATTCATAAAGGTCTTTCACATGACAGAACCATGAATCTATACAATTATTAAAAAGACAATTGACACTCCTCCCAGAAAAAATAATCAACGTCATCAATTTTAGATCTTATAAAATTTAAATCATATATCTACCCAAAATAATTAATGAGGACCCACAAGATTCTAAGAAGATGAGGAATTTCAATTTAACGTACATTTATCTTATTTTTAAGGAATATTAAAATTCTCCTTGCTAAGTTTAAAAGTTATATATATATATATATATATATATATATATATATATATATATATATATATATATATATATATACAATAACAATCTTTAATTTTAATGATTTAGACTTTGTTTATCCTCAATTTATAAATTTGAAATTTTCCACAAGTTTTTATAAAGATAAAAATTTCACATACTATTATTTTATCCTTTAAAGGCAAGTTTTTTCATTGATAAGTTTAAAATTTTTAAAAAAATTAAGTTCAAGGAAATGAATAAACTTTACATTTTAAGGCTTGTATTTAATTTGTCAAAGGCTTTTATCATTACCAATTTATAAT
Organism: Dendrobium chrysotoxum; assembly: GCA_019925795.1. Taxonomy (NCBI): domain Eukaryota; kingdom Viridiplantae; phylum Streptophyta; class Magnoliopsida; order Asparagales; family Orchidaceae; genus Dendrobium; species Dendrobium chrysotoxum. The sequence goes on from CM034301.1 coordinate 43,491,824, forward strand.
TTTTTTTATATCTAACTTATAATTGTTGATTTACAAATTAAATGAATGCTATTTTTTAAATTCAATATTTTAATTAATATAAATGAGCATCTTCTAACATGCATGCGGCATATTGATTTCCCATCATTTAATATCATTCTAATAGCTGTTGACTTGCACTAATATGCAAGTTACTTTTAAGATTCAATATCTCAATTTAACAAAAATGAACCATTTCACATCTAAATTTGCCATTTTTAAAGCTATAAAATCAATAGCTTACAAAAAAACAAAATTCAATTGTATTAATGTCCATTTAACATCAGTTAAAATGAGTAATTTTTCATTCAATATAAATTAAAAATGAGAAATTTAACCATTCAATAAATATACTATAACATAACATTCAATTTAAAATAAAATTTACTTATTGAAATAAAATATTGATCACTTGCATTTAATGCACTTGCATTTTTTTACTAGTTACATGTAATGATGTAAAAAGTCAAAATAACCAATCTATTCCTTCTCCTCCTTCCTAACTCGGTCAAGCCCTTGTTCTCTCTCTCAAGTTATTTTTGTTATGCCAGCAACATGAATAGAAACAAAAAAGCAGGAAAAAAAAAGTGACGCATGCTTGCCATGAGACAAACTCATCAAAATCAGCCGTCAATTTCATGAAGGAGCGCCAGCCAAATGAAGAAAATAAACAAAAAAGCAGGAAAAAAAAAAGTGACGCATGCTTGCCATGAGGCAAACTCATCAAAATCAGCCGTCAATTTCATGAAGGAGCGCCAGCCAAATGAAGAAAAAATGGGAAATCCCCCTCTCAAACTAACAATCTCTTGCCAGTGAGAGCTCTCCAGCCTTATCACAGATTTTGTGAGACCAAAAAAAAATGTTAGATTGTATTTGAAGAGGTACTCGGCCTCAATCAGAAAGCAAGTGGATCTTAGTAACAAATCTTCGGATATCACTGGGACAGAAAATATGAAACAAATTGCAAGTCTCCACAAAAACTTCCATTCCTTGATCAAATATAGGGTACTGCTCATAATAAGTACTAGGTACAGAGAAATTTTAAGAAACCCAACCAACACCAGCTTTGACAATGGCAATTAGCAACATGTTGTTCCACCTAAGTGTATGGATAAGATGATATACCAAGATATCTATATAAAAAGACAGAAAAAGTCAGTGGTCGCTAAACTATAGTTTCTAAAGATGGATCACAATAACGCCAGTTACCCCCATAGTGACCTCTTGAAGGAAGTTATCTCAGTCATCAGCACATAGAAGGATCGATTTGAAAAGAAATAAGTAGTTAATAATGAAACTGCGAGACTTGTTTCAAACAAAAATAAAAATTCAAGGTTCACGTAGTGTGAATTTGCAAGGAGTCATCCATACACCTGACCAGAATATTTGTCCACCGCATTAAAAAAGCAGTTTATGACACCTATGAAGGCTGACTTGACAAAATCAGGTACATGCTATTTCCATACTCCTATAAATTGGCCAGGGAAAGTTACTCGACTCCTCTACTCCAAGCCATGCTACTCCTGACTAGAATATTTATAGCACAAAAGAACTTCTACTCCTAGGAAAAATTTATCTTCGGGTGAATTAAAAATTGCCGGACAGAAGGCTCATAGAACCAAATTACCATGCAGTGGAAGGAAAGAGACAAAATCAACCCCCTTCATGATGCTTTCATATTTCAAAGGAGCCATTGCTACATCTATGTCATCGGGAATTGATGATGACTTAATACTATCTTGTAAGGGATGGCTAGTTCATGATGTAGTACAAACCTTCATTGTCAGCTGATTCGACTCATCCGAATACTTTACATGTCAGTCTATGATGATCATAGATTCGTATAGAAAAAACGGACTTCTTGTAAAAAAAAAAATAATATTGTTGAACAAAAAGAATACCTATATCTAGATCTAAAAGGGCGTAACGAGGAATTTTTTTACCACCACCCCCCTCTTAAATCTATCCTTATGACTAGATCGCTATTTGACATCAGGGAACAATTTGTAATCATGAACGATGCTAAGGACCAAAATGAAAGGTGTAAACATATGAGAAGCACCCCTTGCATTTCATTTCAAAGACTTAAACGTGATCTACCTTAAATATTTCGGTAACTTACAGTTAGAAAATTGCACAACCAAAAAGATAAAATGATGAGCTTAAGAAAAGCGGTATGAAAATAATGCTCTTAAACTACAAGGCGGCAACAAGAACACCTCATCATCAACCACACCACTGCATACCGAAGGATGGCATACACAAATGCTTTTCAAATTTATATACTTTGCCAAGTTATTCATTCCACACCTCAGATTTGTGGTGGTCCCAGAAGCAACCCATTGTAAAGGAAGATTTCCGCCAAAAAAATCAACAAAGGCAAAGGTTCAAACTAACTTAAGCCCAACTGACAATGCAACCATGCAAGTACACAAGAGAATTAACAAATCTTCCAATATATAGCAATCCAAAATAAATTATTTACCTAAAAGAAATCTACAGATCTAGAAGCAGCGAAACGTTTTTCTAGCCATGAGAGTCAGCTAAATTAAAAATTTTAGATTAATACATCCATACAATATAATTCGTAAACTAATGAAAAGCATGGTCAATATATAACTTGAATAGAATATCAAGGGATAGTAGTTTAAAATATCTAAAATAACAGAAAACGAATCCATTAAAAACTTTCCACCCTTACCGCATAGGTTGCATATAAACCGCTTGCCTTGATCAACAAATTTCATAAAAGGATTTATATACCCCTTGCACCGAGAACATCGAATGGGTCCAATCTCCCCAAAATCAACCACCTAAAGAAAATTAAATTATCACTCAGTTACATTTGCATCACTATGAAGAAAAAAAAAAGCTCAAAAAAAAGTCAACAAAAAGAAGAAATGTATATAATGCAAAAAAATACATAATAGAAATTCATCCATGCTCGATAAAAGTTAATTAAAACAAAAGAATATTAAACTGAGAAGAAGCTCATAATCATTAATAGTCAACCAAAAACTCAGAAAAAATAACCTAAATTTGTGTATTTCTATCATGGCTACCATTACCTAATTCATAGGCGAGAAATCTATCAAGATATGATGTAAAAGATTCAACAGATGTTTTATTATTAAATATGGAAAATATTTTCATTGAGTGTAATACAAGACAATATGTGGGCATGGTTAAGTTACGTGTGTGATTTTCGGGATAGTGAGCAAGCATGGGCAAGTGCATGTAAGCTTGCTTGCCTAAGGAGCGGCTAAATGTGATGCAGGAACACCAGAACACAATAACAGGTGGAGGGAGAAAGACAGGATGGAGAACAACGGAAGAGAGAGGGGCTGAAGGGAATGATGGCTAGGGCTTAAATGTGCTTTGTTATCATGTTGAGGAGAATCTTTTTGGCGTATATTATTGATTGAATATAGACATGTAAACGAGTCGAGTCGAGTCGAGTCGAATTTAGATATTATCGAGCTCGGCTCGTCAGTCTGAAAGCGAGCTCGAACTCGGGCTCGGCCACTGTAAACGAGCTCGAGCAGGCTTGCGAGACAATGGGCGGGATTTTTAAAATTTAGGCGGGATTTTTAAAATTTAGGCGGGATTTTAAAACTTAGGCAGAATTTAGAAAAAAAGATGCACTGTTTAACTTTATTTAAGTGGTTCTTATTAATTTTTTTAAATATTTAACTTTATTTAATAAAATAAAATTATTTAAAAAATATTAATAATTATTCGAGCCGGCTCAAGCTCGAACTCGAGCTCGTTTACTAAATGAGCTCGAGTTTGAGCTCGAGCTCGACTCATGAGCTCAATAAGCTCGGCTCGCGAGCCCATAAACGAGTTGAGCTCGAGCCGGTTCGGCTCACTTACACCCCTAAATATAGGTGTGTATAAATAGGCAATAGAGAGAATAATTGTGACAACCGGTTCCCCCTTATAAAAACCGCAAGCAGGCATTCGCGAACAGGCGGAACAGGGCTGGCGGAACTGAACGCGTGTGCGGGAGGATTGGAAGGTTTATTTCGCCATTTTTAACGAATGATTGCTTTTGAGGATGAGATCTAACAACTCCACTGATAAAAGCAAGCCATACCCATATTTGGGCAATTAATGGTGGGCTGCATTTCATCTAATGGGCTTGGCCCATTTCTCTTTGGCTGCTTGGTGTTTTGAGTGTTGTAGCTGATTGGGAATTAGCCTTTTATTTTGTGCTTGTTGGGATCCTGGCCGAGGGCCTCCTGGCTGTTTCGCTCCCCTGGTTGTTCGGTTCAGCCGTACCTTTTTGCTTGGGATTCCTCCTTGGCTATTCGGTTTCTGCCGTGTCTTTTTGCCAAGGGTTTTCCTGTTTTTGGTTGGTTGTTTGGGCGGCTACTTGGGTGTCTTTTGAGCTCCTTTTCTCCTAGTTAAATTAGTTGTTTGTTGCTGTAGAAAAAGGATGGATATGTGGAGAATATTTGGAATGAAAACTTGAGGGTTTTTGTGATAGCCTGCGAGCTATCTTCTTCTTCTTCTCTTCTTCTGATAATTCGTCTAAGACTTCTATCGATTTCTTCTCTCAACAAGTTACCACTCCATGTGTATCTTTCTTCTCTTAAATTATCGTAAGTCTTAAGTTGTGTTGTGTCATGTTTGTCGTTTACAATTATCTATAAAATGTTGTCTTATTTTTTTTAAAAGTTGTAATGTGTCATTGTTTTTTTAATCATATTGTTGTCTTGTAAAAGGAAGAAAAGTCTACTTTTTGCAAATTTTCATTTGCATCATTTTGGTATCAGAACTTTAGGTTCTTATAAGTCTTCCTTTCTCTTTAAAAATCAAAAACAAAAAAAATGGAAAGTCAAAACATTCAGCAAGCTGAAGTTTCAAGCCAAGTTTAAACAAGAAATAGAAGATATCCAAAGAAAGTACGCGGATTTATTTGTAGAGTTGGATAAGGCTCATTCGACGCGTAAGGGAAGTTCAGATTCGATCTCATCAGGAGATGAAATTTTTCAACCGGAGGAGAATTGATGTAAGCAAGCCATACCCATATTTGAGCAATTAATGGTGGGCTGCATTTCATCTAATGGGCTTGGCCCATTTCTCTTTGGCTGCTTGGTGTTTTGAGTGCTGTAGCTGATTGGGAATTAGCCTTTTATTTTGTGCCTATTGGGATCCTGGCCAAGGGCCTCCTAGCTGTTCTGCTCCCCTGGCTGTTCGGTTCAGTCGTGCCTTTTTGCTTGGGATTCCTCCTTAGCTGTTCAGTTTCTGCTGTGCCTTTTTGCCAAGAGTTTTCCTGTTTTTGGTTAGTTGTTTGGGCGGCTACTTGGGTGACTTTTGGGCTTCTTTCCTCCTATTTAAATTAATTGTTTGCTGTTGTAGAAAAAGGATGGATATATGGAGAATATTTGGAATGAAAACCTTAGGGTTTTTGTGATAGCCTGCGAGCTATCTTCTTCTTCTTCTCTTCTTCTGATAATTCGTCTAAGACTTATATCTTTTTCTTCTATCCACAAGTTACCACTCCATGTGTATATTTCTTCTCTTAAATTATCGTAAGTTTTAAGTTGTGTTGTGTCATGTTTGTCGTTTACAATTATCTATAAAATGTTATCTTATTTTTTAAAAAAGTTGTAATGTGTCGTTATTTTTTTTAATCATATTGTTGTCTTGTAAAAGAAAGATAAGTCTACTTTTTGCAAATTTTCATTTGCATCACCCTCTTAACTCCTTTCTCATTCTTACCGCTAAAGAAGTAGAGATTAGGAAGAAACGAGAGGAACGATCGAGAGAAAGAGGGAAGAAGGTTTGTTGAATTTTTTTCCATTTTTGTATTGTTTTACTTCATTTAAAGCAAATGATATTTTCATAAAGGGAAAAGAAAAGGGATTGAAAGCAAGGAGAAAGAATTGGGAGAAAAGGAAGAAAAAAGAATTGAACTTTAGACTTCCTTCTTAAAGAAAGGTAAGTGATTAGTTTAAGGTTATGTTTCATTTTTCACATTTCTTATAGTAAATAAACAATAAGAGGCATATTTTAATTTGGTTGAAAGAATCCAAGTGATAGACTTTGGTTTGACGGTGGAGAAAGGAAGATTTACGAGGAAGGAAAGGAAAATATTGTCAGGTAAATTTTGTGGAAGAAATCAAATGTTTATTGAGATATTTATTTGATATTTAATATTAATTAAATTATTATGTTATGATGAACAGTTTTTAATACAAGACGAATATTTGAAGAGGAGAATCAAGTGGGTAATTACCATTGTGTATAGACATTTTATTATTGAACTTTTATTTTACTTATCTTTCATGTTATTATGTAAGATGATTCAAATAAATATGTGATGATGAATGTTGATATTAAATGAATTTAAATATCTAATATTATGAATATAAATGTATATGTAAAAGAAATGAAAGTAAAGTTGAAATATATACGTTATAGTTATATACCTAAAAATATAAGAAAGGAACGAGAAAAAGAATGATATGATCTATATAATAAATAAAAGTATAAATGAATGAAGAATAAATGGAAAAGGATATGCATACAAATTATAGAAATTCACCTCTGTATGGTAGGCTAGAGAAGCAATGTACCCGTACACGTAAAAAGGAAAAGGTTATGGAAAAGAAAAAGGAAATGGAAATGGTTGTACATTTGGTACATTTAGACGGTTCTCTTGTACAAAATAAATGAGAAAATGAATACATATTAAAGTAAATGCTATGAATGAATATAATATAATATGTATAAAAGAAATGAATGGAATGAAATGAACCAAAGAAAAGAAATGTATTTCAAATGTTAAATGAATAGATATATATCAAAGGTTATATGATGTGAAACATTAAGGAATTGCAGGAATTTAATAAAATTTATTAAGCTTGCCAATTTTAAAATTAATGTTTCACAAGATTAGATTCTAGGATTTCTTAGTTGTTGTTTTGTTTTGGCATGCGGTTACAAAATAGATTAGCAGGGCAATTAAAATAATAATAAAATTATAGTAAGAAGCTAAATGCACAAATAACAAAAATCCACTGATTAACAATTAGAAAATTCACCTTGGGTTTCCCTCACTCACACTCTTGAGGGCTTTTTAGCAGAAGAATAATTTCAGCAAAATTAATGACGCCACCAGAAGACAGAAGGTGTTTACAGTATCGCTCAAGGAGAAGTTACCCGGAGAAGAAGTTGGTGGATGTTGGAGGATTTGCCACTGACCGGGAAGTTGATACTCGTTGATGGCAGTCGTCAAGGAGAAGAGGATCCGATCAATGTAGTCTTCGACGGTGTGATCGATCTCTAAGTTAACGTCAAAGAAGGGTGATCTAAGCACATCCACTCGTCCTTGAAGATTGTAGACAAATCCATGATCACGTTCGGGATCGGTCATTCATGGGGAAGTAGGCCAGGGTTGTGATTCTTCTTCCTTGGATGGTGTATCAAGCAAAGGAGAAGCGATGTAAGGGATGAGAGAGGGGCTTGAGTGGTCGGCCAAAGCTAGGAAGGCTAAAGTCCAATTTTAGATTTTAGGGTTTGGGCAAGGGAGGAAGAATAGATTCAAAATCTGAAATTTAATTTCAGATTTAGGGTTTGTCTTGGGAGGGAGAACAAATTCAAAAATTTGAAATGTAATTTCAGATTTTAGAGTTAGGAATGAGGGAAATAATTCGAATTTGAATCTCCTCTAATTGGGGATAGGTAGGGGCGGCATACTTTAATGGGAGGGGATTTGATTGGGAGCATTAATGGGGGAAATTAATTAAGAGAGAGAGAGATAGGGGGGCCGACCAAAGAAGGGAAGGGAGAGGTGTCCACATACAATGTATATGGCTACATGCATTGAATACGAGATTTGGAATTAAATCCAAATTAATTTCATATTGTAGTGATTAGAGGACATCCAAAATCGGTTTATTTCAATTTGGAAAGTTTTTTAAAATCAAATTCATTTGAATTTTGAATTAAGGGACCTTCCCAAATTAGAATGCTCTAAATTAGGAAAGTAGTGATTGGACGATTGGAAATTGGAGCCTTGGAGCATTAGTAGGGTGGCTGACGGCAAGGCTAGGGTGTCTAGGCCGGGAAGGGGAAGGGGAAGGGCGGAGGGGATTGGGTCGGTGATGAGGTGGGGGGAAAGGGGCTTGGCCGGCGGTGGGAATTTGGGTGAAGGGTGGTCGGCGGTTTAGGATGGGGAAGGGACTTAGTTTGGGTGGAGGAAAAGGGTTGGCCGGAATGTAGGAGGGGAAGGTGGATAGTCGGCGGTATGGGGAAGAGGAAGGGGGAAATAAGCTATGATGCACCGACACTTCTCCTCAAAGAGGCGTGCAGTGTCCGACACGTATCCGACACGACACGCGTCCGACACTCCTCCGACACGTGTCGGACACGCCGAAAGCGTGTCCAATTAAAAAAATATTAAATACAAATTGGACACACGTGTCCGACACGCGTATCTTAAATATTTTATGAATTTTTTAAAAATATAATTTATTGTATTTAAATTTTTTACTTATTTAAAATATAAAAACTAAATTTGTTATTTCTATCCACAACACCAAATCAATCGCCTACACTTAATGCCCCATTCATCGAATATTCTCATTTTCATTTCTCTTAGGCAGTGAAGGTATTTTCATCTCCTCTCTCGATGACTAATAAACGGCATCGATGCCCGACTCTCGACATCCTAATATTAATCATTTTAAGCACAAATTCAAGTTAAATGATTTATTATTTCGAAATTATTTTTAAAATTATACTTATTTAATTTTTATACACTATTTTTAAAATATAAAAATTATAATACCGTGTCCAACTCGTGTCCGTGTCCTATATTTTCAATAATTGACGTGTTCCGTGTCAGTGTCGTGTCGTATCCATGTCGCCGTGTCCGTGTCTGTGCATCATAGGAAATAAGGAACAAGAACGGATACAAACTGCTAGCCCGAACTCTACTGGCGGCTGACGAGAATTGCTTGGCCATCTCTTAGGATTACCTCCTCTCTCAAGAGCTCACAACAAAGAAAGGAACAAGAGCTGAAATTTCATTCAAAATCATCAAAAAAAATATAATAGTGAGGGCCCTCATATATAGGCCTCAAAGCAACAAAACATAAAGACTGAAATGCCCCCCTTTGGGCTACACCACAAACTATTCCCTCACAGGGGTACAATAGTAAAGACTAAAACATAAACAAAAATAATACATAAAATGCATCATAAATAAAAACTCATAATCGTAGCCATCGATCTACGATTCCTCCAGTGATAGACGCGCTGGAATCTCCTGTTGATGTCCTCATCATTATATGTATTGTACTTTATACATGTTAATTGTTATAGCAGTTACCCACTAAGTTTACTTTGTAAACTCATTCTATTAAATAAATATTTTCAAGTCTCCAAAGATTTAGAAATGGCCGGAAGAGAAGAGTTTGTTTATAGAAGACGACGCAATACTAAAAACAGGTAAATCGACTAATGTAAATTTTAAGTTTTTTTAAAAGTTGAAATGAATAGATTTTTGAAATATGTGTTTATAGTGGCTCTTCAGTTGAAATGAGAAAGTTATATGTTGTATTGCTTATGAATTATACTGAATTAACTCTACCGCCCGACTTTTAGTTCCCGTCTCGTTAAGTCGAGCATCCGGGATGGGTCATGACAATAAAAAAGAGAAACAAATAAAGAGATAAATACACTCATCTATGGCAATAAGTAAAATATCGCCTAATAAGATATTTTACAAAAATTGCCATTTCCTGACATTACTTTCTTAATAAACCAGCATCAATCATTCACACATGCAAGCTAACACATTCAATAAAAAAAGAAGTGTTCGTGTGTTTTATTCATGATTTTCTTATCATTGGTTTTTCTGAAATTGCTGAAATCAAATTCAGCCAAAGCTTTTCCTAAATTTCTGCAAGCACTTCCTACTAAATAAAACGAGAGAAAACTCTTTAATTGATAGTAGATGGAAGAAAACAAGTAAGATACAATGGATCTTCAATTCAAGAGGAAGATCCGGCTCTCCCAATCCCTAGCCGGTGGCTAGAGCCCAAACAAACCTAAGAAGATTCCCAAATTCAGCAAACACCAAGATAACCTAACCCTAGGTTTTACCATACTATTTAAAGCATACAAATTTAGCAAAATGCCCAATCAGCCCCCCTAATTTGAAAATTCCCTCCAAATACCCTCTTGATTGATCTTGATTACTGCTGGGCCCCACCCCCCAAAGGGGGTGAACTAATGTGGAGGCGAAAGTATTCTGCCTCCTGCTATAAACTTGAACCGATCCAACAATACCCCCCTCCCAAAGACCCACATTGTTCTCAAGATGAAAAGATGAGAACTGATGCTTCACCCTATCATAAGGCTCCCAAGTTACGTCGTAGTCTGGTAGGTTCCTCCATTTGATCAACACTTCCTTGATCCCTCCTTCTCCTTATCGTACTCCTTTCAGCTCCAGTGGAGCCAACACCACCTCCAAATCCTCAGTTAGTGACACCGGTAAATATGAACTAGCTACATGATCCTCAATAGCTCTCCTCAATTGTGACAAGTGGAAAAGCAAATGTATGGTAGCAGTCGGGGATAACCTCAAGCGATAGGCCACTGCTCCAATCCTCTTCAATACCTCATAAGGGCCAAAGTAACTCGGGGCAAGCTTCTCATTCATTCGGTTGGCTAAAATCCTCTATTTGTAGGGCCGCAGCTTCAAGAACATCATATCTCCAACTTTGAACTGGATATCCTTCTTGTGTTTATCTATCTGCTTCTTCATAATTTACTAAGCCCTCAATAGGTGCATCTTCAATTCATCAAACACCATTTCTCTTTCCTCCAAGTACTGATCTACTAAAGAGACTGATGTGCTACTCTACCCAAAATGCTCCAAGTGTGGAGGGTCTCTTCCATACAAAACTTCAAAGGAAGTCATCTGGGAAGCTAAATTATATGAAATGTTGTACCAGTACTCCGTTCATGCTAGCCACTTAGCCCACAGTCAAGGTGTCTCTAAAGCAAAACACCGCAGGTAAGTCTCCAAGCTCCTATTCATCACATATGTCTACTCGTCTGTCTTAGAGTGATAAATGGTGCTCCTCTTTAGCACTGTTCCCTGCATCCTGAACAACTCTCTCCAGAAATGACTAAAAAACACCTTATCTCGATAAAAAACTATTGACTCCAGTATCCTATGCAATCTGACCACCTCTCTGATGAATGTTGCTGCCACTGTAACTACCGTGTAAGGGTGTCGTAAGAGAATGAAATGGGCATACTTGTCAATCTATCAACCACTACTAGAATCACTATAAACCCCTCAGATCGAGGTAGCACATCTATGAAATTTATGATGACCTCCTCCCACACTCTGTTTGGAAGAGTCAGGGGTTGAAGTAATCCCCCTGGAGCCATAGTCATGTACTTATTTCTCTAGCATATCTCACACCTAGCCACAATCTCCTCCACATCCTTGTGCATTCTAATATAATTTTGATGTCAATCTCATATATGTCTTCTGCACAGCAGAATGGCCTCCAACAACGCTCCCATGGAACTCCTGCAACAAGTGGGGAATATGAACTAAGGTCCGTGGTAGCACAAACCTTCCTTGGTACAGTAGTTTCTCTCCCTCTAAGGAATAGCCAGGGTGGCTACTCTCATCCTGCAATAGGTCCAACCTAATCTTCCTCAGCTCCTCATCATGCACTCTCTCCTCTTTGATAGGCCCACAATCTATCATCAGCGGTATTGAAATGGCCATCTCTTGGAGCTCCCCCATGCATTTGGATAAGGCATCAACCGCCTTATTCTCTAATCCTGGCCTGTACTGGATCACAAAGTCATAACCCAACAGCTTTGACAGCCACCTCTGATGCTCCTCGGTCACAATTCTCTGTTCTAACAAGTACTTCAAGATCCTCTGATTTGTCCTTACAATAAAATATCGGCCCAATAAGTAAGGCAGCCATTTCTGAATAACCCTGCATCACCTCCAATCATCACCCTTCTTCCCTCCACCACCAACTCCATCATATGTATTTCCCAATTAACCTTGGTACCCCCCAAGATCTGTAGCTATTTCATCCTCAAGATGACATCAGTACTCCCCAACTCCAATGAAAGAAAGTTCTCTCTCACATGGACCCCCATATGATCATAATCACTCCCCTACACACTCCTCTACATATCTCCACCTTTCCAATGTCCATCATCACTCCATAACACCCTGTGTCCATCAGTTTCACCCCCAATTAGTCTACGACCTAGTTGAAGATAAAATTGTGGGTCTCCCCACTGTCTATCAACACTTCCACCATGTCCAGATACAGCTCTTCCTCCACTACCAACGCCTCACTCCCACCTCCCTCCTCAGCTTCCTCGTCATCACAGACGGTGAGAACCTGAAGAGTTCGGTCTTTACACCTATACCTCGGTATATATTTCTCATCACATTTGGGCACAATCCTCTAGCCCTTTTCTCCTGCAGCTCCTTCTCCGTGAGCTTCTCAAAATTTCCCCCAATTCTCCCTCCTACAGGCTTCTCCTTTGGGGTCTCTCGAAGGCTACCTGGTGTAATAGCCTGTATTTTGTCGCAGATAAATAAATTTTTTAGGGTATCAATCTTAATTAGGCCCAAATGTCAGCCGTAATATTTATAATAGTTTGTATTGCATGTTGAGTTTATGTGTTATTGATTAGAAAAGGGAATTTTATCAGTGGATAAATGGACCCTATTGATCAGGATACACATAATGGACAGAGTGCAACAACAGCTCCAGTGAGTTCTGACAGTTTGATGCAGTTAGCCAGCATGCTTGCACAGGTATGAGTGATGCTCATAGTAGACAGGTGGGACACAAGGAGTCAGAAGAAGACTCGCATCTACACATGTTCCATAAGTTGAAGCCCTCGTTATTCAACGGAGCTATAGAGCCACAAGCAGCAGAGGACTAGTTGTTGAGGATGGAAAAGATATTTGACAATATGCAGTGCCCAGAGAATCAAAAAGTACCACTTGTAGTGTTCTTATTTAAAGGAGAAGCAGAGAGATGGTGAATAGAACAACAACGAGAGAAATTTCAAGAAAAAATGAATGCAGAGATCACCTGAATAGAGTTTGTTGCTATCTTCAGAGGCTGGTTTGTACATTCGTCATCCCGACAACAGATGCAAGAGGCTTTCATGAGACTGGAGCAAGGAAACAGGACAGTAATACATTATGAGGCGGAGTTTACTGCACTGGCCAGGTATGCACATCAACTGGTCAGTACTACTGATGAAAAATGCTACAAGTTTTTGAGAGGATTGAAGGATGAATTGAGGCATCCACTTATATCGCTCAGGATCCAGAAGTTTTCAGAGTTGTTGGGGTGGAAAAAGATGTTGAACTCATGATTGCATTTACATGATAGTATATTTGAATTGATTGATAGTACATTGAATTGATTGATAGTATAATTGAAACCGTACTAGCATCAATATTGATACAACATAATATAGCATACTGACCTGATTCATTAGATAGTAGTATTTTTATCGTATGTCTTAAAATTTGGTAGATCTCTTTTGACTTCACTGATCATATTGATTTTATTATTAATTTTTGAGATTTTTATTGCTCATATTAAGTAATGATTGATATTGACTAGAATTGAAACAGAAATATTGATTCTTTTACTTTGCATTGAAAGCAGTGATAGAATTTTAGTTTTCTGTTGGGCTTATTAGTTTATTATGTGGATTTTAATGATTTCAAGTCAGGAAAGAGGTCAAGATCGTAAGTAGTGATACTGATAAAAATCTTCAAGTTCTTTAGATTTTGTTCCATATTTTCTTTTATTCTTTTGTAGTCAATAGCTTATGATAGAGTAGTGATTGTAGTGATCTCCTAGCTAGTGTAAATGATATTTTGGTGAATGAATAATAAAATATTTTGATATATATGATTTTAATTGTTTTCGCTGGTTATTATTTATATTGATAACTTATAGAAGCTCTGGTATATTTTTAAAATGACAAATAAATAATTCTTTCAAATTTGATTATGGGGTGTTACAACTGGCGTTGGCCCCTTTGGTGCTAAGAAAGTGGTGGTCATCCTCTACGAGCCTCCTGAGTTGCTGCCTCTGCCCCCCCCCCTCTCTAGGTGCTTCTAATCCTCCACCAATTGCGCTAGCTGCATAGCCTCCCCCAAGTCACGAGACCTCATCACTCTAACAGCCACCCTGATCATTGGTTTGAGCCCCTTCATGAAATTCCCCTCCAGTACAGTCTCAAAAAGCTGATACAGTCGGCTAGCTAGGTACTCAAACCTCTCATAGTACTCCACTATAGAGCCTTCTTGCATCAGAGCAAAAAACTGTATATAGAAATTCCCTCCCCTGCTGGTTCAAAAACATTCTAACAAGCAGTCCTTAAACTCCCTGCAACTCCGAATGGGCCGCCTCATGACTCTCCACTAGTACCAAGCCAATGCCTTCCCCTCCAAACACAGGTCAGTTGTCGTCAATCTCTCCTCCTCCGTCAATCCATTGACGACGAAATACCTCTCCACCTTGTAAATCCCACCATGTGCATCCTCGCCCTCAAAAATTGGAATCTTCAGCTTCCTCACCCTCGGATCTCCTCCGTTCCCCCTTATTCCTCCATAATTTTCCCTTCCCCAAGTGAGTGGTCCCCCCAAGTATCTCAGATTCTCAATCCTCCCTTCCATGCTCGTACCCAAACCCTTCTTTCAATTCCCCCCTCCTTTCAAGATCAGTACCTCTCCAATCATAGTCAACCTCTCTTCTTTCAAGATCAACACCTCTTTGCTCATACTGAACATATCCATGCCTCTCCCGATACCTCCTACCTATCTCCTTCCTCTAAATAGGCTCTAACATGGTTCTTTTTCCTTCTCCCTCCAAAATCTCCACCTCATGACCATCCCTACGATTATTAGAATTTGTATTTCTTCCTACCGGCACTTTTGCCTCCGATGTTGTCGTTTGGTTGTGAAGATCCAACAACTTCTTCACCATCTCTTGTAGGTCTGAGAATTTGTTCTCCATGGAGGAAATTATGTCCTCCACCATTGCTTTGATTTGGCTCATCTCTCCCTCGAGACGTTCTTTCAAAGCATCGGACCTTCTTGGCAGCCATAGGTACCAGGCTCTTAGACAACACCAAAAATAGTAAATCTGCCCACAAACAGCAGAAATCAGCGGCTTGGAGAGGAAAAATTGCAGCAGAAATCAGCCAATGAAGGCCCTAAATCCAACCCCGAACACTGCTATTATACCAATTTGTTAGGAAACGTTTGAGAGAAAGAGGGAAGACCTACAAGTAAACAGCAATTGGGGAGAAATTGGTGGAATAACACGAGAGAAAACTCTTTAATTGATAATAGATGGAAGAAAAAAAAGCATGATACAATAGATCTTCAATTCAAGAGGAAAATCCGACTCTCCCAATTTCTAGCCAGCGACTAGAGCCCGAACAAACCTAAGAAGACTCCCAAATTCAGCAAACACCAAGATAACCTAACCCTAAGCTTTACCATACGACTTGAGGCATACTAATTCAGAAAAATATCCAATCAGCCCCTGTAATTTGAAAATTCTCTCCTAATCCCCTCTTAATTGATCTTGATTGCTGTTGGGACCCGCCCCCCAAAAGGAGCAAACTACTATGGAGGCAGAAGTATTCCGCCTCCTGCTATAAACCTGGACCAGTCCAGGGACTGGTCCAACAGACTTGTAAGGTCTTCCTTGCTCAATGAGCTCCTAAAACGTTAGTCAAATAAGACCTGCGAATAACAGAAAAAATAATGGCAAGTAATAATGCAATTCAAATCATCAATGCAAAAGTCTGCATGGTGAGACATTGATCTGATGAAATGGACCTCTCTGGAATCAACATTAATAAACGCATCAGTAAAGAAAGCAAATGGATCAATAGAAGGCGTGCTTTCACCTTAATTTCTTGTTCCTCACAGTATTGTCAAGCGGCCAGCAGGCTTCTTACTAAAAAATCAGTTTTCCACAGGTTTTTTCTCTGGCATTTGTTGAATGATGCAAAACAAACCACTCTGGTTTCTTTTTAAACGCAATGAATTCACAGTTTAAAGTGTGCTTAATGGCAAGCGTCACCTTGAGGGAAAAAAATTAAAAAGAGTATGCAGATTATCATTAAGAGAATTACAAAAAGGTTCCGGATAAACACTTCAACCCTTCACATAAGTTTCATAACGCCAAAGAGATATTCCCAAAACCATTAAATTTCATTAATATGTAGTATGGTAATTACTGAAACAACAAAAGACCAGCGAAGTTTGACATAATAAGAATAAAAATAAATAGATAACCAAGGAAAGAATTACTTGGATAGGCTCCTCAGCTGGATTTGGAATTGCAAGAGGTTGTACCAACAAAGCCAATGGCATGCTAGATGTTGATAAAAGGTCTCCGCTGCATGGTATCTATGAATAGCATATGCTATTTAGAGCAAGGAAAAATTAAGCAAATACACGAAGCTAATTTCGCACCTGATTCATCGTACATCTCATCAACCGTGGACTGCAGTTGCCAGCGTCTTTCACAATGAAATCACTAGTGGCAGGCTTTGTGAAGTAGGAGGGGAAAAAAAAAAGGAAGCGGGTCAAAAAAAGAATATAATTGAATAAAGATATATCAACTCATTTAGTGTAAGAACATAAAAAATCAATTGCAATAACTTCCTTGAAAAATTAATGGCAAAAATACCGGAGGGCTGTTCACTTGATTTCCTTGACGAGTATTAAAAACAGTAACCGAGGAATCAACCATGGGTCGTGGAATCTGATTGGGATCAATTGTTGATGGAGTTGATGAATGAGACCAAGCAAGTGGTGAATTTCCCATCACTGGTGGAGTTAGAGGCCTAGGTTGGGTAAACGGGCTTGGAGGTGCACCAAACATTTGTGGTGGTGCTTGTACCATACTTGACACAGGTGCAACACCCTGAAATGAGAAACACAAGCCTCTTGGGAAAACCACATCACAATGCATAAAAGCTTTAAAAACAAACATCATTCTTGAAAATGCATTTTTAAGCTTGGTTATTTAGCAGAGTGATCAAACTTTTGGAAATACATATGGAATAACATACATCTATTACCTTACAAGTCATCCGAGAAATGAAATGATAAAACAAAGAATTTAAAAAAAAAAATTAGGACCTGATACAACAGGCCAACTTGCCAAGTAGCCATCATATGGGTGATCCAAAAGTTTAGACATTGGGAAGATAGTTCAAGTCAGAAAGCATTTTCATTTCCAAATCAAATTTAATTTAAATGATAAATGTTAAATGAAGTTGTTTCTAAACAAATGAATTGCAAAGGCAAAAGGTGTACACAAACTTTTTAGCCTTAAACATTCATAAGCATCTAAAATCCTAGAAAACGCAACTTCCCAACAACACAGGATTAATTCTCCGTAACGATCGGGTAATGAACACAATTTCACATTCCTTAATAGATAATCACAGGCATACTTCCTGCAGTGATGAAAAATCCAAAATCAATAGCAATCGCATTTGGCTTAAGGTTTGAAATTGGGTTTCTTGCAAGGGTGGGTGAGTACCATTAGTCTGGGTGGGAGAATCCCCAAACATTTTATGTAATTTGCTTAAGTCCTAATAATAGAATCCATCTAAAACGCTTTAACGCTCACAAATTATAGTGCTACATCAATTGGTATAAGTCCTCCTTCAGTCCTTCAAGGATGATTGAGTCCCTAAAACTGGGGTAAGTCAATCCCCGAACCTTTTTTTTTTTTACCATTTGCTCAAACACTTGGAGATGAGTTTAATGATCCCAGGCAATCTACTGCTAATTCCCAACATATGCTGGAAGAGGTGCTTTATTGATTACCATCACAAAGCTTTCACAAGGAACTGGAAGGCAAGTCAACGAACGAGTTTGGTGCAATCATTCCACATGCCAGAGGAACTACCTGAGAAGGATTTTACACCAAGTTCAATCTTGAAAATGCCACATCGATCATAGATTATGCAACAACCTCAACCACAGTCCATTTAGGGCATGGATTGACAAAAAAATGTGATTGAAACAGTTGACAAAAGCATCTGAGTCTACGTGCTTGACTTTCATGGTCACCGTGATCACAATTATTACAATGACTGGATTGCCTCTCTTAAAAAAAATGAATAGAAAGAATAAAGTGAAAAAAGAAAAGCTCAATTTGGTAGATAAAAACTCAAACATGCCTCAGCTTGGTAGCAAAAATACCAAATAAGTTGTGAACAAAGAGGTTTTTGGTGTATTTCTATATAGTTTGGAATTTTATGCAGCCATTCAAGCTTACCAATTTCAGGGACATAACTTGGTTCAAAATGAATTATGTTTTATGGTAATTGGATTTCCTGTTTCCCCAATAAAAATGTTTGTTAGTGTTAAATTCAGAGAATAGGAGAGAGAAAATACTTAATTTTATCATACAAAACTATCCTTATTTATATATCTATACAAGATGTCTTAATAAAGAAACAAAAAACTACAAAATCATGCATAATATATTCCATCTTAAATCAACCACCCAAATATAGAAGGAGATCGGCGTAATCCAGGTGAGCCTCCCACGGATCCCCATGCTGACTGTGGGATCAAGGGCCAAGGGAAGGCCGAGATTTAGCAACATGATCCATGTGAGCCTCCCACGGATCCCCATGCTAGTCGTGGGATCAAGGGCCAAGAGATAGCTAGGATTTAATACTCCCCCTCAAGCTGGGGAATATAGACCTGTCATTCCCAGCTTGGTAATCAATGCCAGAAAGGTAAAATTATCAAGTCTCTAGGTAAGAATATTTGCAGCATCAGTTTCATCCTTTTCCTACACCCCATGCATCTTGGTTTCACCTCCAATAAACTCCCACTGCTCTTTCTTTAAGAGCAGCAACTCTACATCACCATCATACAAAATTTTATGCAATCTTGTATTTTGATCAAAAGAATCAACACTGCCATCATAAAATCTCTGATTATCTAGCCACAAAATTTTTATCTTTGAACCAACAATTGTGTCATCCAAGTATTTCCTACGTTTCCATGGTCCAGAAGCCTCTTGTACGCCCTGAGCACGCTTCCATCTTGCTTTTATTTTACCTGTATCTTTAACATGGTTATAATCTTTAACCAAACCTTTCACCATAGAGTTTTTAGAGAAGAGAACTTCCTTTAATTTCAATTCTTTGTCTTCAGCCTCAGCATTAACTCTTTTTTGCTTCTTAGTGCTAGCACTTCGCTTGCTTTTCGAGAATCTCATTCTAACTTTTTTTAGATCCATTTCTACCTCCATTACTTGGAAGCTTTTTGTTAGAATTACTCCGAGCTCTTTTCTTATTACCAATTCCATATTGATCATTGCTAATTGACAACTGCAATGAAGCATTTCATCCTCCTTTGTGAGAACTTAGATCTAGTATTCTATCAAGCTTTGTTGTACCTGAATCCAAGCTATGTTCAATATCAACTCTAGATTTATCATTAGTGAAATTCATCCTTTTGCTTTGCAGCCATGGAATCATCATTCCCATTCTGAAAAGATTCATTATTTGTCAGTGGTTTGAAAGATCGGTTTGCAGCAGAACAGATCCTTCTGAATGAAAATTTTCACTTCTTGTTGTGCAGATCCCTGAGGCTAGTCATCATAAAGGAACCGCTTAGATAATTTATGGTCAGCTTCTTGATTTTCACCAGAAGCATTCATTTCATTCTATATAGAATTGTCAAGTTTCCCCTGAAATATAGCAGCAACAATTTTGTTGTAATCACTCAACAGAGCACCATTGCCATGAAAAACTTAGCCAAATAAGGCTTTAGCTTCAAAGGAACAGTTAACAAGCACTTTCTCAGCTAGCTTCTTGGCTGTGTCCAACAAACATGAAAGAAGTTGTGCAGAAATACTTTCAGTCTCCTCCAAAACAAGTGTTATGATAGTCTACATTGAGGATAGGACTGTATCAGAATGCTTTGACCTTATTGTCTTCTGAAAATGCTGAAACATTTTCAATATCAAATCATCACAATCAAAATCTAACATCAAAACATAGGATCGGACCTTTGCAACAATTTCAAGTATTGAAACTCTCTTAGGAAATGAATGGCTTAACATCTCATCCAAATTTTTAAAAACTCCAACAATCAGTCCAAATATCCCCTTCTTTATATCATCATCATATGGAGCATCTGGTGTTGTTATTCTTGTTATTTCACTAAGACAAGATGCGATGGAAACATTCACATCCATGTCTAAGTGCCCCAGAAGATCCTTGGCAATCAATGCCTTCATAACAGGCTTAATAGCGGTCAACACCGAAATAGATGGAGATTGCTCCATTCCCAGAAGTAGCAGAAGTTGTTGTAAATCGAATGAAGGAGACGTCAACTTATTCCTGATGTCATTAACCCCATCCTCCAGCATTAAATCATCAGGCGACATTTGCACAAATGTGCACTAGAGAGGCCGCAGGTACGGCAATAAGGGTTCCAAGTTCTTGGTCCCTTTCAGGCGGGCACAAAGCCACCAACCAAGCATTCGGCTCTTCCTAGGCACGCACGCAAAAAAAACTCCTGCATGACTCCTAACACTAGGTTCTGCTTTCGTGTAGGAAAGAACGCACGCACAGAGGCTCGACCTCCTTCGCGCGTACGAGGGTTCATGCTTGCTCCTCTCCGCTCGGCTTCCAAGAAGAGACACACAAAGCAGACGACCAAGAGGAGCGTCGCTCCTCTCTCGATCGTACGCAGGGATGAAGACTGAACCTGATGCCGCCATTCCCAAAAGGAGGTGCTGACCGTTGTCCAGATGCACGCTCCTGCGCTCAACTTCTCCCGCTTCTGCTCAGTCGACACTGGAAGTCACATGCAAGAACGAAAACCAAACCCGATGCCACCGTTCGCGGGAGGTCCTAGCCATTGTCTAGATGCACATTTCTCATCTTGTGCAGTCGCACGTATGCGAGAGGAGGGTTTCGCTCGGCTCCACTTAGTTCCGCCCCAGACACACGCAAGAGGAGCGCTCTCGCTCGATCTCTCCTCAATTTTGGATGCACGAGAGATTCCTGTCTCCGCTTCTTCTAGCCGCAAGCACAAAACAGAGGGCATGAGTTATTTGGACCGCTCAACTCTTGTTCAATCTCCAGCCGCAATGAAGGTTGCTTGCTCCCATTGGCTTCCTTAGATTCTTATACCCCAGGGATTCCGGCAATGAAGGTCGATGGAACCGTGGAAGGACCAGTATTCCTCATAATTCCGGCAATGGAGGCCGGTAGTGGGAATCTAGCTCTTATACCATGTTAAATTTAGAAAATTGGAGAGGAAAAAGGCTTAATTTTATTATACAAAACTATCCATATTTATATATCTATACAATATATCTTAATAAAGAAACAACTATAGAATCATGCGTATTTGGGGGTCTAAGGTGTCATGCAAAATGTTGTACCACCTAAAGTAACTATCCATATCCTTGAGCCAATCTAGAAAAACTTGGGAGTCTAAGGTGCCATCAAAGGAAGGGGCATCTATACGGATGTTCTTAAGTAATTGGGCGTCGTTATCTCTCCCATTTGGGTCATGTCCTATAGGTTCACAGTTGGGCCTTTGCTTGTTATATCGGTAAGGATCTCGGGGTGGTCCTTCATCAACTCGAGCTTCCTCGACATAGGGAGAATGAGATCTAGAAGGAGTGTAAATCGTGGGATTTCCTAAACGTTCGATGTTGTCAAGTCGTTCTCCAGCTTGTTGCCTAAAGTCAATTAATTCACCCTGGGTGTCTCTAAGTTGTTGGGTAACGGTACCTAACTGACCTACAATAAAGTCCAAAGTACGCTGAATTTGTTCCGGGTCCATTGGAACACACTGGGTGACACTTAGAGATGTTAAGGAATAGGGGGGGCAGCACCTAAACCTATATGCTAACACACCTAGAGCTCACTAAATGATGTAGAGATGTAGTGGACAGCAAACAACAATATTGTGAATGTTTTATGCAGAGGTGAATACAGCCTAAGACGTCTATTAAATGTGTATGAAGGGGATCCCTAAATGACTAGCATGCGACCATGCTCTGATACCAAGATAATGTGAAACATGTATGAGAACAAGAATTGTTTAAGAATTTAATAATAATTTGAAAAGCTTTGTCAATTTCAAACTTTATGTTTCGCCAAGTTAAACTCAAGAATTTTCAATTAGAAGTTGTGTAATAGCATTCGATTACGAACTAGATTAGAAGGATGCTTGAAAATAACAAGAATAAAGTAAAGCTAATGCAATGAATAACAAAAATCCACGGTTTAACAATTAGAAATGTTCACCTTGAGTTCCCTCACTCTCACTCATGAAAGTAGTGTCTTATTGGAGATAGAATATCAACAAACTTAGTGATGCCACTAAGAGACAGGAGATGCCTACAGTATTGCTCGCTGGAGAAGTAGCCGGAGGGGGAGAAGTTGGTGGACGTCCAATAAGTCGCCAATATCTGGATGGTAGTTGCTCGTCGAGAGTCTCGACCAAGTTGAAGAGGATGCGGTTGACGTCGACGAAATCTTCTATCTCCCAATTGGGGTCAAAGAAAGGCGATTGAAAAATGTCTATTTGTCCTTGTGAATCATACGCAAATTCATGGTCGACGTCAGGATCGGCCATACATGGAGAATAGGCCGGTGGGTGGAGCTTGATCCTTGGTGGTGCTTAACGTGGGAGAGAAGAGAAGAGGTGGAGGGAGGAGGCCTTGGGGAATTTCGGATAGGGTGGCAGTGGAAGGTTCTGGGTTTGGGCTAAGGGGCGGGGAAATAATTTAGAAAATTCTAAATTTAATTTCAATTTTTCCAGAGGGAAAGGATTAATTTGAATTCAAATTATCCCAAATAAGGCTATGGGGGCCGGCGGCTTAGGAGGGGTTTATGGGTTATCAATTTGAGTTGGGGGTTTAATTGGAGAGAGAAAAGGCAAGGGGAAAGGGCCGGCCATATGAGGAGGAAGAGGGGATGTCTAGGTTCAATGTATGTGGGCCCTTGACTTTAATTAGGGATTGAAATCAAATCTAAAATCTGAAATCAGATTTGATTTAAATAAAGGGGTTTCCTAAATTAGTTTTATTAATAAGGAAAGAGTTTAAATTCAAATATTGATTTGAATTCAAATAGGAAACTTTCCTAATCAATAAGAAGCTATTTTAGGAAAGTGATTAAGAGGAATTTAAATTTTGAAATTCAAAATTCATGGGGGTCTTTGGAGGGGCGGCCGGCGGCAAGGGGCTAAGAGGAGGCCGGTGGTGAGGGGCTTTGGTGGGGCGGCCGGCGGTTAGAGGAATCAACGGGTGGCCGGCGGCTATGGGGTGGGAAGGGGCTCGGTTAGGGAAGAAGAGGAGGGGAGGATGGGGGAGAGCAGGCCGGCGGGTGTGGGGAAGAGGGGAGGTGGCCGGATGTACGGAAAGGAAAAGAAGAAAAAAAAAAAGATGAACCGCGAGTCTCGGACTCTTCCAAAGACTAACAGGTATTGCAATCACCCCCACCTAGGGTTCTCTTTCTTCTCTCAAAGCTCACAATAATGAAGAGGAGAAAAGCTCAAAATTTTATTCATCAAATCAACATCATCATACAATGAAAAGACCTCTATATATAGGACTTAATAATAAAAGAAAAACTAAAGACTCAAATGCCCTCGGGACTACAATAAGAACTCACTACCCATAGGGTAAAATAGGAAAAGCTGAAATGCAAAAATAAACAACACACAAAAATATATCAAAAGTAGAGGCTCCGAATCATAGCCGTCGATCTACGATTCTTCCGATGATACACATGTCGAAATCTCTGGCTGATGTCCTCATCATTGCATCTCCACTGTTCAGGTTATTCTTGAATTAAATAGTAGTGGTTTAGACAAATATTTTGGAAGAGATAAAACTTTGTATATATTTTAGACAAAAAATGAATATATATGTAAAAAGTTTGCAAAAAATGTATGACTAGCCAAAAATGGTATAGAAGAAGACATGACTTTCGATTATACCAACCCATGCAAATTTTGAACCATCCCAAGGTAATGCATAAGCATGAATTTTGTGGTTGGATTACCAAGGCACAAAGATCTGATAACTTCATCTTTGTAAACGTTGATCGCTTCATCAAAATGGCTCATCTTGTTCCCTATAAGAATGGCATAGTTGCCTTCAATTTTGCAGAACTTTTCTTTAAGTAAAATTTTGTGAAGATTTGTGATATGCCAAAGCGCATCACTTGGGAACGAAACATGCAATTTGTAAACTACTTTTAAAGGATGTTGTGGAAGTTTCTAAATGCTTGAAACAAATTACCAAGTACTTATCATGCCCAAAATTATGGGTGGTCAACCAATCTCCTGGTGACACACATTGTTGCCATCCAAGTGAACACCAACAACAATGGAATGAAGTCATCCCTCAAGCCAGGTTTGTCTACAACACAAAATGCTGATCAAGACAAAGTTCACATCCAAAGTGGAATATGGAAGAACATATGACAATATGCACCAACTTCATGTTTAATAAGAGAAGGTTGATGCAAAGGAACTAGCAAAAAACATCAAATAAGTTCACCAACTAAAAAGACAAAAAAATAGTATAAGAACTCCGAGAATAACATTGATGCACAAAATCTACAATTGGAGTAGAAATAAAGTGGCATGATGATGGTGCATTTTCAAAAGAGATATTTCAACAAGCAACTAACACAAACATAACGAGAAGAACATCGATTTGCGACAGAGATTGATGATATTTCAACTAAATGCATGCCAAATATAATTACCAGTAGGGATAGGTTATAGTCAAGCATTCAACATATCATATTTGTATCCATTCACTAATGATTCCAAACCAACTTGTGAAATTTGATGTTGAGTTTTATCATGGATGGGAACATAGTGGAACCAAGAACATCAAGAATTACCTTTTGTGTTGGGTTTAAAAAAAGTGTGAGCCTTCTTTCAAGGGTGAACGAGTGTCTATTATTTGGGTGTGAACTCCCAACCAAATTGCGTAAATTTCTTGAATGCCGTTAATAGAATCCTTCCCAATCTCTTCCATTCTTATCTCCAATTTGGGCCACCACATCGACACAAATTCAGTACCTATCAAACTAAGAGACCTTGCCTGCAGTATCTAATGCAACAAGGGGCAATGAGGCATCCTATTTAACACAACTCATAGCCATAACCATTCTTGGAAGTATATATGGTAGAGAAGTAAAAAAAATAGGCACAACCTAAATAGTTTCAGCAATAACAGCAATCTTCGGAAAAAAAAAAGGACAAGCTCGGAATTCATAAGCATATCTAAAAATTTTTACATATAGAATCACCGGGCATATATAATCTAAAAACTAAATCCATTCTAGTAACGCGCAACCAGACCAATTAACCTGACGGAAAAAAATACATTTTTAAGCAAATTAACCAGCATATCCCAAGCGATACAATTATTGCATTAACATGCACCTCTAATAAGTTCACAGGAGAAAGTCTAAAGCAACAGTAGAGAACTAGTTCTCTCGAACCATCCAACAAGAGGATAACATAAGCATAATCAGCACAGATGCCGAATAAGACCAAACTAAATAGCGCTTCCACACACTGCTCTCCTATCCTAAATAACCAATTATAACATCAACAGATGCTCATAGCTAAAACAAGTAACAAGGCCCGGCATATTCAGCTACAAACAATCTAAACCAAACAAATCCAGCTCCTAGATAACAAGTTGCAGTTTAAACCATAAACAGCATGCGCATGGCAAACCAACTCACCGGGCGAGGCTGCTGCTGTTGCCAAACAGGAGGCGATCCAAATGGTGGAGCAGCACCAGGAGGAAGAGGCTGCCGCAGCCCTGAGTACTGCACCATCTGCGGCTGTCCCATGTACGGCAGTGATGGCGGACCTCCCATCAAGGGCTGCGACGGCGTACCTCCCATCAAGGGTTGCGATGGTGGCCCACCCATCAAAGGCTGGCGTGGCGGACCTCCCGTCAAAGGCTGAGATGGCGGACCTCCCGTCAAGGGCTGAGATGGCGGAACTCCCGTCAAGGGCTGAGATGGCGGACCTCCCGTCAAGGGCTGCGATGGCGGACCTCCCGCCAAGGGCTGCGATGGCGGACCTCCCGCCAAATGATGCGATGGTTGGCCTCCCATAAAGGGATGCAACTGTGGAGGGCTGCTAACAAGAGAAGGAGGAGCCATCGGAACACCAGCAGCTGGAGCAGAAAAAGAGGAAGTGTAGAACGACGGTGGCACCAAATCATTCGCCGGCGATCCGGCGGAAGGGCTTCCTGGGACAGCGCGAGAACCCTGGGTTGGGATCGTAGGAGCAGGCTCCCTCAAAGTAGCCTGGGTAGGAAATCGGGGACCGGATACGCCAATGGATGGTGGGCCGTTGGATATGGCCGGCGGCTGCTGAAATTGGGGCCGACTGGGAAGTGATTGAGGGGGAGGACCTGGGCGAGATCCGCCTGAGGCGGGCACGGAAATGCCGGAGAAAAATGAAGGAGGACCGGATGGGGCAGAGGGGCGCCCGATCTGGAGATTCTGCATGGCCCCCGGGAGCGAGGAGGCTGGACTAGGGTTAGGGGAGGGGTTCGCGATGGACGGAGGATAGTAGCCGGGTCGAGGCCGCGACGGGCCGCCGGGCGGGAAGGAGGAAGCCATGGATACCGACGAGGAGAGAAAAGGAGAGGGTGGAGATCGGGATCTATATGACCTCCGAGACAATAACGAGAAAGGATGGCGGTCGAATCGGAAAGAAAGAGTTATGATGCGGTGATGTGGTCGGGCGTATAGTCGCGTAACGCGTGGATTTAATATGGCGTGGGCTTGGATGGAAACTTGGGTGCGGTCGTCAGGTGAAGAAACATTCGAACATTTTTTTTATTGTATATTTGTATCAAATAAGATAAATTCATGCGTATATTAAATACATAAGAGGCAAAACTCATAACCGATACATCCAGATGAGCTGCGTCATTAAAGACAGCCGAGTGTGAAAGATCATAGTTATAAAAAGAATTAATGTGCACAATTAAATGGCGAAGCCAAAAATTTTTAAAGGAAACCTAATTTTAATTTTATTTTAACTGATTTTTATAATTAGATTCAATTAATCATTTTATTATTTATACATATTATAAAAAATTAATATACTTCATTAATATATACTTATAAATTTCATTCATTTTTTTTTTTTGAAACCGCTTATGAAAAGC
The DNA here is from genome assembly GCA_019925795.1 of Dendrobium chrysotoxum. Lineage (NCBI taxonomy): Eukaryota > Viridiplantae > Streptophyta > Magnoliopsida > Asparagales > Orchidaceae > Dendrobium > Dendrobium chrysotoxum. The sequence continues at coordinate 43,519,132 of CM034301.1, forward strand.
TCTTCGATGCAGGCTATTTGGAGGGGGAGGCGCGTGCCCCCCCTCCCCCCTCAATAAAATTTTAGCAAATTCTCATCACTATTGAAATCATATGAAAATATTTAATTAATTAAGAACAAATATTATTCAAATCTTAAGTGAACGTGAGTTGTTTTTATTAAAAAATGAGCACTTAAATAAGACATTATTAGATAAATACCAACAAGATCAAATAAAATTCAAATTAAATATTATTAGAAAAATTAATAAGATAGTTGAAGAAGATTTTGATGAAATTTATTCAATACTCAAATAAAGTTTGCACTTATTAGTATGATATAACAGAATCGAATGATAATTGTTATAACCAAAAAAATAAACAAAACACAACATAGGATAAATTTTAATATAAAAACTTCTATTAAATTAAAATTACCATAATAATTTACAGTAAAAGGCTAGCATAAGCACAGGAGTTATAATATAATAGATATAATTTTTTATACAATTTAATATAATAACAATATCTACCAGCAATAATCGGAAGTTTTCCAGATCATGATCGAATCATGATGAAACCTTCTTCGACTATTATTCGATCCAACTTTCAAAATATAAAAAAAATGTATAAAATTTAAATAATATTTGATCTGAACATGTTTCATTTAGGTTTCGTTTGGAACGACTTTCTTACTGCTTCTTAAAGCAATTTTTTAATACAAATTTTAAAACTTTTGTACTAAAAAGCTACTTTAAGAAGCAATAAGAAAGCCGCCTCAAATGAAGCCTTAATGTCAGAATAAGTTTTGAGAAGCGTTCAAATTTTGTAATCTCATGTCTAATATCACTTATGTGTTTAGGATTAAGAGTATAAACATATAATATCGCAGACAGAAAGTTGGACAAATATATGACATCACTAATATTCAAACGATAGCAACCAACTAACCAGAGACATAGATGAAAACTTTGTATTGAAACTTTGCCTCGTATTTTTTTACTAGCAAATGAGAATTGCCAGAGAAGAATATGCCACTAAGAATAGGAGGGGTCAAACAACTTCTTGCTCAAATAGTCGCTATAGTACCATGGCTAACTTATTTTTGATTCAATGCGATCTTTCGGACATATTTCCCTAATAATGAAATTTCAAGTCTATTTCGCAAAATTTGAATCTTGTGAGCCATATGAACTCAAATTTCTTTGTTTACAGCTTTATTATAACTAATATGAATTATATTTATTTATATTTTTTTAAAACTTAATATCATAATTATTTTGTGCTATAAACTTGAACATATATATATATATATTGATGTGTCATGATAAAATCATCTTGATCCGGCACGAATCTCGAGGCAATTTTAGTTTGGAAGCTTCAAAAATTAAATCCGGGATCATCTGAACTCCGATTTCAACAAACTTATAGTCGAACTGAGCATCTCAGAAATACGAACCTAACGACACCAAATTCAACTCAATCCGAGTCCAAATAGGTCCAAATCAAGGACCCGAAGCACATTTGGAAGGTTCAATCCACAATTTGGATTACCAAACGGTTTCCAAATAGTACATGCTTATAGTCAAATCGAGCGGCTCGACGAGACGAATCCAACGATCCTAAGATCATCAAATTCTGATATCATTAAGACCTTCAAATGTCTGATAAACGGTTCATGATCAAAGGATTCAATATCGGCCGTCCATTCAAAACACTCCGTATTAGCCCATGATCTCTCATCTATTTACTGCTCATGCCATCCACAAAAAACTATAAATAGCCCCTCATTTCTCTTAAGAGGGGACCAAGCCAAAAGAAGAAGAAAAGAAGAAGAGAAGAAGAAGAAGAGAGGAAACTCCTCCTCGACCACCGCCAGAATTCTGCCCTACGCCTGAATCACGCCGGAATTTTGTCTTACACCGGAATTCTGTTGTCACACCTGAGCGAAGTCAGAATTCTTGCCAAGTAAAATCAGAACTCTGTTCTACACCGGAATTCTCTTAAACGACGCCGGAATTCTATTCGACCTCCGAAGGACGCCAACATTCAGCCTGATTTCTAAGTAACGCAGGAACGTTATTTGACATTGTAACTGTCTACTCCTAAAGAGATTCATTGTAATCTAATCGTCCTAAGTTTTTAAGGACGATTCATCTCTTGTATTCCAAGAAAATGCTAGTGGATCTTTTTCAACTGGGCGCGGCCCCGTGGTTTTTTCCCTTTACAGGGTTTTCCACGTACACATACTAGTGTTCTTTTATTTTCTATTTGTGCGCCGAATATCCGTTCAATGCTAAGACGCAATTTTTCTAAATTCTATCGCCGCGTATATTCGAGTCCGCAACAGTTTGGCGCCGTCTGTGAGAAACACTCTCACACGCTTCTAAATATTATTTCAATGACCAATAGGCGTAGCAATCGCCTCAGAGGAGCCTCCTGCTCCCACTCTCATCAATCCAGAAACCAGTCTATCAATTATGGACGTCCAGTTTCTGCCTCCTTTCATCCTGGGGGGCAACACGTTGCTGGAGAAGGAACCTCAGGACCTTCTTTGGAGGAGCGAATCCGAAAGATGGAGGAATCTCAGAATAAGATCCTTCAGCTCCTTCGAGAGAATCGTCAACCAGCACTAGCTCCACAGGAAGAGATCCTTCTCCCTCGAGATCCACCCCGGGTTGGAGAGGTTCCAATAGAACGCCTTCATGGCGAAATTCCTTTCCCTCCACCAAGGATGCCTCCTCCGATGCGTCAAGAAAATGAACTTTCTGACACAGCAAGCTCTACTCATCCTTCACGTGCAGGTCAACAACCTCACATTCCGCCGGAGATCCCCAAGGAATTAGTCGCACCACACATTCTTGAACTCCCTCACAACCTCCTACGACATGAACTACGAAGATTGGTTCAAGAAGAGTTCCCCGTGGGAGGTGTAAGACAATCTCTTCGTCAACGGGACTTCCAGGATTCCTCACCCCTAGTTGACGCTGTCCTCCAACAACCCATTCCGACAGGGTTCAAACTACCGAGCATCGATTCTTACGATGGGACATCTGACCCCTATGAGCATATCGATCACTATAGAACCATCATGCACATTCAGCGAGCCTCCGATGCTCTCCTCTGCCAGGTTTTTCCTTCCACCCTCAAAGGGCAAGCTCGAACGTGGTTCTATTCACTTCCCGCCGGAACAATCCCTACATTCATCAAATTGGCCAAAATGTTCGTCGAACAATTTGTTGCCAATCGCAAAATTATTAAGGATTCTTCTCATCTCTCAGGGATCCGCCAAAATGAAGGAGAATCGCTGAAGGAGTATTTTCAACGATTTTCCACTGAAGCTCGGCAAATTCCAGGAGTGGATCCTGAATTGCTGAGAGGAGTTTTTCTGGGCGGCCTCCGTCCTGGCCCTTTCTATTCAGCACTTATGCGGGACACGGTTCATTCATACGCCGACCTGATTCATCGTGTGGAGGCGCAAATCTCTGCAGATGAAGCCATAACTGCTCACAGAAAATAGTTTGAGCAAACAAATGGGAAGCACAAAGATGTTCCTGGGATGGATAATTCTTCCTTACAACGGCAAAAGCAAGGGAAGAATAATCTACCTCCTATGCCTCCAGTGCTGCGACGGGAACCTCAACTAGATAAGGAGTATACCCCACTCAACACATCTCGAGCAAATATTTTGATGGCCGTTCGAGATCATGATACAATGAAATGGCCGCATCCTTTGAGGCCGAACACAGGTAATCAAGGTCATTACTGTCACTTTCATCGTAGTCGTGGCCACACTACGGAAGCCTGTAATCAACTCAAGGAAGAGATTGAGAGACTTATCCGACAAGGCTACCTTCGACAGTTTATTCAAGATTCACCTACTCAAAATGGAGCTGGTTCCACTGGGGGGCAAAATCAACAACAATAAAGACAACCAGTGAATAATATTCACATGATTGGTGAGATTAAATAATCACACAGTATCTGTATTTGTGTTTGTGATAGTTGTCGTCTTGTTTCATCGTGTCTCATGTGTATCAAATAGGGTGTCACTCTGATATCCTTAGTATTTTCTCCCAAGTTAAATATTATGTTACATGGTGTAACTCTTATCCTTAAGTTGTATTAAGGAGTTGTTATTTTATCTTGCAAGTAATATAGTGTGTTATTCATAGTCTTATTCTTTAAAAAGAATACAAATGACAATGAAAAACTACTGACAAATATAATCTCTTTATCCATGATCTGAGAAATGCACAGTCTTTATTGCATCTCAATCACTAGAAGATCGATCCCAGGGGGATTCGATCCGACCTCTTCCATACAGGTTAACGTCGTCGAGCAAAGGCTCCGACATACAACCTCGGATAGGTCTCACATCCTTGGTGGATTCTCTCGACCTCTTCCATATAGGTTAACGTCGTCGAGCAAAGGCTCCGACATACAACCTCGAAAAGGTCTCACATCCTTGGTGGATTCTCTCGACCTCTTCCATACAGGTTAACGTCGTCGAGCAAAGGCTCCGACATACAACCTCGGATAGGTCATATATTCTTGATGGATTCTTTAGACATCTCTCATAGAGATTCTTAGCGGGCAAAAAATCTTCGAAAAAATATGTTACGCAATATATCAAAGCATGTCTTACAAATGCAATAACAATTCAGCATCCTCTAGGGAACAAATTCTCATTTCATATACAATATCAATGGAGTTGCATTCAGATGTATATCTATTCTTGAAATTACAAAATACATTGGCATCATCCGTACAAGCTACGACTACACACAAGCATTTTCTATAACTTCTCCTTCAAAGAAAGGACATAACTTGATCATCATCAGGCCTCCACTCAGTTGACAGTGTTAGTGTGTTGCTAGAATATTTGCATATCACACTGCTTCGCCCCTTGATTCAGTAATATCTGATGTCGGCACATTTCGGTATGGATGCATATTGCCTGAGCACAATGCCACTAGACAACCGCCATCATCGGCCCTTCGTCGAATATCTACCGGCGGTCCTTTACTTCATATCAACCATCATCGACTTCTTGCTCGATAGTTATTAGCAGCACACCCTCCAACTCTTTCCTTCAGCTCTCTGCTCAGTCGTTGACTGCCAACTGACTTCCACTCAATCGTACATCGCCGAAGGACTTCAGCTCAAATAGCGTCGAAATTCTCCTCGTCTATTAATCACTTATGGTACTCCTCCCGGATATTATTATCACTAGATCTTCTCAAATCACCCTCGCATATAAGCAACGGTTGATCGTCTTTTATCAGGGAGATAGTATCTCGTCGTGATTTTTTCTACACAAAAGAGGGGCACTGAAGCTCGATAGGGGATACCGCCCATCTTATACAGTGGAATGCCTCTAATGTAAGAAGAAAATCAATTAAGGAGACAAAGGACGGAGGAAGAAAATTCTAACTTCTATACTAGGAGAGGGGCACTAATTTTGCATAGGGAAATTCACCTACGAAAAGCAATAGAATGCCTCAACTGTAAGAATGTTGGAATAAGAAAGGAGAAGGAAAGGAAACGGCTGCAAAAATTTCAACTGCTACGAGGAGCGTTGATTTCAAGTAGGGAAAATCACCTACAAAGAAAAATAGCGGAAGGCCTCTAAAGCAAGAAGAAAAACAGGAAAGAAACTAAGAAAAAAAATTTTCACTTCGTTGCAAGAAGAGGGGCGCTAATTTAGTAGGGAAAATCACCTACATAAACAGCAGAAAGCCTCGACTGTAAGAAGGAAAAAGGAGCGAATTGTTCTATAGCCTCATGGGGGTATTTATAGCTGTTTTGGGGAAGAAAAGAACATTCCGGAATGTTAAAGAATTTTTCGGATTTAAAAAAAAAAAATTTCGAAATTTTTCTGATTTTTTAAGCATTTTTCGGAATTATTTCGAATAAAAAAAAAACACACACATTTTGGATAATGGCTGGCGGTTAAGAAACCGCCAACAGGCTGCCACGCCAGCCGGCCGCCACGCCAGCCGGCTGCCAAGCGGCGCGCCCTAATGGCGCTGGCCGAAGGCGGTTCCACCCGCGGAACCGCGCGGGTCGGACGGCCCGCGAAGCGGCCCGCGAAGCGGCCCGCGGAGCGGGCCAGGCGGGCGGCGGAGCTGCCCGCGGAGCGGGCCAGGCGGGTCCGCGGAATGGCCCGCGGAGCGGGCCAGGCGGGCGGCGGAGCGGCCCGTGGAGCGGGCCAGGCGGGTCTCGCACGTGCTGCTGGGCGCGGTTGCGCCGCCGGCGGCGCATGTGGCGCAGGCGGCGGCCGGCCGGCCGGTCCGGCCGGTTCGGCTGCCCACACAAATTCGAGCCCAATTTTTGGCCCGGACGGGTCAAATTGGACATTTTTTGGGTCCTTTTGTTGACCCTGTTTCTCCCTAGACCTAGGTCAAAGGGTTGACCTGGTCAAATTTGACCAGGCTAGACCCTGAAACCCAACCCAGTGGGTCCAGGGAGTCAAACCAAGTCTGCTGAGCCCAGACCCAGGCCCTGGGTCAACCTAGTTGACCAGGTCAACCTGGGTTGACCCAATTGCCCATATGGGTTCAAGATTAGATTCAAACCCAATCCAGGGCTCTCCAAGCCCCATTCTCTCCTCCACTGGACTCAGTGGGTCAGGCTTGACCCATTGGGCCCAAGTCTTGGTCCTGGGTCAACCTGGTTGACCAGGTCAACCCAGGTTGACCCAATAGGCCCTAATAGGCTTAAATCAAATCCTAATCAGATCCAAGCCCAACCAAGGGCTTCATGAGCTCAACCCCTCTTCCCCTGGACCCATTTTGACCAAGTTGACTAGGTCAACTCATGCCTTGGTCCAACCTAGCCTTATATGGTCAAACATGACCTGTTCTGGTCAAATTAATCCATACAAGGTATCCGACCTTTCCATAGTCATCTCATGGGGGGAGATCCCGTCTAAATCAACTCCCCTATCTCCCAATCAGCTCTAGGACCAACCCAAGCCGTTGATCTTAGGTCTAGGACTATAAATAAGGTATTAGGGTTTGTTTAGAAGGACTTTTGAACTCTTGCTCTCTTGGAAAACCTCCTGAAGCCTCGAGACTTTCTGTGAGAGCCCCCACGACCGATCCTCACCCTTCCCAAACCAGACCCGCCGCCAAACCCTCGCCGGCGGCGAGATCTCCGGCCAACCGAGCCTAAGAACCTTCCAAGGCTATTTGCGATCGATCTAGGCGTCGAGAGCCCAGGGTGTCTTCTACAATCTTGTGCGTGGACAATCAACAAGTTCAGAGAGTCCTTGAACGGTCCAAACCGTCCACGAACCGAGGTGAAAACCCTAACCCTAGTTAGAACATTTAGGGTTAATTAGCATCGTCATTAGTGCGTTTTAATCCAAATGAAACATCCCACATGAATGCTCTTCATGAGTAGAGCATAGGGTTAAAATTTCATGCTATTTGATCCATCCAATCGAAAGAAAACTCCAAAATATCGTTTAGGGCTACAGTTCGCGTTCGCCACCCGCTGGAGTTCGATCCGGACCGTTGATCCCGTGATCAACGGTCGGGATCTTGTCTTTCCGCGGTTCGGATCGACCGCGGCTTCAGATCCCGCTGTTCCGTCTGCGATCCGGCTCGATCTGAGCCGTTGATTCGAAATGGCGGACGATCCGACGGCCGGCAGACCGCGCTGACGCGGCAAGTGAAGCCGCGTTATCCGCGGCCTGATTGCCGCATGATTGCGGCAATCATGGGCGGCGGCGCAATGATTGCGCCGCCTCCCAATGATTGGCCCGCGTCCGCGGGCCCAATCCGAGCCCGACAGCTGTCCCGCGCCGCCGCCGCCGGTGGATTTTTTTTTTTATTATTTTTTTTATTATTTATTTATTTATTTATTTAAATAAAAAAAAAATCAAAAAAAAATTATTATTATTTTTTTTATTATTATTTAAATAATAATGTTATTACTATAATAATAATAATATTATTATTATATTATTATTATTATATTATTATTATCATTATTATTATTTTAATTATTTTAATTATAATAATAATAATAATAATTATTATTATTATTATTATTATTAATTATTATGATTATTATTATATTAATATTAATATTATAATTAATAATAATATTATTATTTTCAATAATAGTATTATTATATTATTATAATATTAATTATTATCATTATATTAATATTAATGTTATAGGTAATAATAATATTATTATTTTTAATAATGATATTATTATTATATCATTCTAATATTAATTGTCATCATTATTAGCATTATTATAATATTAATATTATAATTAATAATATTATTATTTTTAATGATATTATTATTATTGTTAATATTATTATTATGATATTAATTATTATTAGTGTTATTATAATATGAATATTGTAATCAATAATAATATTATTTTAATAATATCATTATTGAAATTAATATTTATATTAATATAATAGTAATATCTATTGTTATTAATATTATTATAATATTAGTATTGTTAACTAATAATAATATTATTATCTTTAATAATGGTGTTATTATGTTAATATTAATATTATTATAATATTAACACTTATTATTTCATATTATTATAATATTTTAATAATTATTATTTAAAATCTAAAAAAATTCAGATATTATCATATCTGGTTTATTTTAAAATTGTTATTTATTTTCAAATATTAATTATTTTAAATTACTTTAAAATTACCTTTAAACCTATTTAACTTCGAAAATTCATAACTTTGTCATTTTAAATCGGATTTTGACGCACAATACCTCGTTCTTTTCAGAAAAATGTGAATTTTAATTTAAAATTATTTCCTATATGTGATTCTGTCATTTCTAGATGTTTTCTGTATTTCTATGTTTTTTTTAATTATTTAAATATTATTTAATTAATATAATTGATTATTTTAAAATAAAAATTATTTTAAAACCCCCTTGGTGGCTGGTAGACCTCCCATACTTATGAACTGAAGTATTTTCAGTTATCTTATTTTCAAATTTACATTATTATTATTTATAATATTTATGTATTTTAAAAATGAGTTTAAAATTACATATTATTTAAATCCCCCAATTTTGGGAGGTCCACCCCTTATGAAATCTTAAACCTAGGCTATGTATATGAAGAGCAATTCGTGTGGGAGAAGGATTAGTGAATGATTGTGTCCCAATCATTCACTAATCACTTCATTAGGTTCCTTTACTTAGTGTTTTCGTAGTCCTTGCATGTGTAGGTTGCACAAGCACGTAGCCTAGGCTCTCCTAGATCTAAGGACATGGCTTGGTGTGTTTATATTTGCTGCATTTACCCTCTGTATTATGCCTAAGGGTTAGTTACTTCATTTCACTCCTATATAACGTAGTGACACCCTAAGGACAACAATTAAGGACCCGTCTAGCAAACTTAGAAAAATTCCAGGAATTAGGGTAGGACCCTGAATGACTTGAAATTTGAAACACTTAAACATAGTGACATCTGGAACCCTCTAGAATTTTCTAGGAATTTTCTGGACTCTTTAAAACACTTAATTAGCAAACCCTAACTCACCCGTTAATTAAGCCTTAGAAACTTCAGAAAAATCTAATAAATCCATTTTAAATCAGAAAAATACCCATAATACCTCAAACTCTCCAGAATTCACTCCCCAACCTTAGATAATTAGGGCCCCCCCTAATTGGACCTTAATCTGGACTTTAACTCAACCTTAATCAAAAATCACCTTTTTGCCTTAATTAAATCATTAAAAATTATTAAAAATCCCAAATTTCCCCCAAACACTTGGGAACACCTTCTTAGGTCATTTCTAACCTTTGGGGGTGATTCCAATCAGTTTGGAGCTGATTTGGGCCAAAACCCCCAAAATCCCCCTAACTAGGCAATTTCGATAATTCCTTTAATTGCCCCAACTTCTAAAAATCATAACTAATTATAGAAAATTCCAAAATGGGCAAACTAAAAGGCACCTAACTCACATTAAGGTCTAGTATTTATTAAAAATATTAGGTGTCCAGAAACCAACTGAAATTAAAAAGTCAACTCTTCGGTCAACCGTAGTCTATAGTCTAGGGCCCGAAACTTCTAAAATTCATAACTTTGCGTAGGAAACTCCAAATCCAGCAAACTAAAAGGCATTCAACTCACATTAAGGTCTAGTATTTGTTAAAAATATTAGGTGTCCAGAAATCAACTTAAATCAAAAAGTCAACAATCCGGTCAAACTTAGTTCAAAAACAAGACCAAAACTTCAGAAATTCATAACTTTGGATAGAAGAATCCAAATCGGGCATACTAACTGTCTAACTGATCAGGTTAAGGCCTAGTATTTTATAAAAATATTAGCTGGTCATAAATACCCTTTAATTAAAAAGTCAATTTTGGACTCTCTTTTACTTAGTATATAGGTGGACCCCGAACCCCCTAAAACTTACTAATGCAATTTAAACTTTAAATATTATTACCCTAAGCATCAAAAATGACCTACGTACCAAATTAAATAAAATGGATCTTAATTCGCTAATATTTATACTTTAATTAAAATTTCCTTTTAGACCTACAACAAACCTGGACAGTAGGCAATTGTAACTAACTACCCAGCTTAGGATCTACCTCAGCTACACAGCTTTTCACACACATCTAGATGGTTTGTTAAGGCACCACTTCTAGACCTAGGCTAGGCCGGTGTTTACTTTTCTGCTGCGTGCCGAGTCTTCCGGATTTCATTGCATGTTGTGATTGAACTATTGGTGTGTTTGTTTACTTTTACTGCACTCTGGGAATTGATGTGATTGCACGATAGACTACCCATAGGTTAGGATCGAGGTTGATACTAATAATGTTTTCTGCAGGTGGCCATGCTCATGCAGCGCTAAATATAAGGGGGGCAATAATCATGATTTAAAAATTAATGCTGTTTTATGCAGGTGCTTCAGAAATTGCTCAGCCCCCCTAAATAAATGAGGGCTAATTGAAAATCATTATAAATTGCTACAGGTGCTCCAGAGCTTGCTTAGCCCTCAAACATTTAAGAGCATGGCCAAGTGTGGCTGTGATGAGTATTTTCATTTCTATATAAATTGCTTGGGATAATATAAAATTGCTTGGGTTGATTTTTTTTAGGATAACCTTACAGGAGAGTCTAGATTTACTGCTTTCATTTAATGTAAATGATTTGTAATTTGGTATAGAGTTGTGAAAGTTTATTTTGAGTGGGGATACAAGAATCCAAAGGTTGGATGCCCAAAGAGAAAAGGACACCCAATATGAGGATAGTCATTTTTTATTTGGGAATCCAAATTTGGATTATTCTACTACCCGAGGAGTCCAAGGAGGCTGAGGTCCAAGGAGCCCCCAAGGAAACTGAGATCTAAAGATTCCTACAAAACTAAGATCCGAGGAGTCCAAGGAACAGAAGATCAAGAAGATGAAGACCCAGTGTATCCCACTCAAAATAACTTGCGTCAGTCTTAGGATTAGAAATCCGGGTTGTTGGCAGTGGTGCCCGGCCACTTTAATTTTCTGCAGACCCTGGGTTGTAATTAAGGGCAGTTGGCCTATGGACATTTATTAATTTGTTTGGATAATTTTGATGTGTTTTATGATTGTGTGCCTCTAGGATTGTTTGCTTTTCTTAGTTTCTTGGCGTTTTGCATGTCGCTTTTGTTTTAGCCTGGATTTCGTTAGGCTCTTTAAGGACTAAAATTTTTTCTACTCCCAACTAACATTCAAATTTTAAGATTTAAATAATTTAGAAACTTAACGACCTAGGGAATTGCCGGAATCGTCCGGGGTAGCATGCATATCGTTGCATTTCTCTCTTTCCTTCTATAAGACACTTCCCCGCCCGTGGGTAGAGTCCGGATAATCTGACCTATGAGGATGAGGTGCCGGACCTGGGGAAGCCCAGTCTAATTCTAAAAATTATTTTTATAAGCCTTTTTAAAGTTCTATGCATACCTGATTCGGATACTCTAACTAGCATGCATTGCATTAGAAACTAACTAAATCAAAATTTTAATTGCATTAGTCTTAGGAGCATACACCCTACATAAGTCCAGGGCCAATTAGGAAATCCTCTAGACGTCGGCCCTACCTCCAAGAACTATAACCTACCTACCCATCTTTCATAAATGACTGGACAGCATGGTCTTAAAGCGATTAGGTGGTTAGCTGGCTCCCCCTTCCAGGCCGGGGTAAGTCCAGGTTTTGCATTGCATTAGTTAGGACACGGGTGTTAGTGTTGCGTAGAACACTAAACCCATTAGATCTAGGATTCAAGGCTACTATTGTTTCGTAGTACGCCTCATCAGTAGGTAGGTCTTCTGTCTTTCAGAGACCCTAAACCCTACATACCCGCGTCACACGGATGACGCCACCTCCATCCTTCTCTCCTGCATGTTTCGAGTGCATGATTTATTTACTTTTCTCCAGTTTCTTCTCACTACCTTAGTCCCTCCGGATGCTGATGTGAGCCGTGCATGTTGACTAAGCCTAGTTGAACCTCTCTTTCCCTTCGAGTAGGACTTCCTAGTCTTCCCCCTATGTGCTAATCCCAATTTGGAAAGAATAATGTAGAATCCTTAATCGAGAGTTTTCTCAGGCCCCGGCTTGAGATGTAATTAACCACGGGGGCTTGCGCCCGTGGGAAACCGAATCCCACTCTCAAATAAACCCCATTCGAGCTAATGTATCGGGTGGGGGAAACCCGTTGTGATTAGATCACATATATTATTATCCATCGGGCTGTGCTGGTGAGAGCCGCTATCCTCAATGGTTAATCATATGTGTGAACGAATCTGCCCTCCCATTGGCCAGATATTGTCTCCCCTCGCGGGGCGATGGTATTTGTTGAGTCCTTTCGGAGGTCCACAGGTTTCTGGCGACCACGGTGGGACAAGTTTCTCTCTCCATCTTTGGATTCTATATTATTCTTTCTTGTGTGTACTCCGGGATTGGTACTCCTTAGATTAGGTCCGTCCCACTCTTAGTTAGGGTCCTTCCTTAGTTAGGATCGTCCTTCTTTTTCTTAGTTAGGGTTCCCCCCCCCTAGCTAGGTTTCTTTCTTTCCGTTCTTCTTAGTTAGGGTTTCCCCCTAGCTAAGCTTCCTTTCCTTCTGACCTTCTAGGTCATTCCGTTCCCTATCTATCATTCATCTTCTCGTTATTTCTTACTAATCATTTTAAGTTTCTTTTCTTCTTTTTGGCAGACAGTGCCATGGCTTCCTTCGTGCCTTCCGTTACTTTCAGTTTTGGTTCTGACGCGCGGGTGACACTTCCTGAGTCCCTGCTAGCCAGTCCTCCCGCTGGAGGAATCACTTTTGGTTCCTTCACTGACTCGGCCTTCGTCACTCTTGGCGGGCCGACCCCTGCCGAGGCTGCTGCCTACTCTCCTCCCCAGAGGAGGGCTCGCGCAGCCATGCGACCTTTTGGACGTCCAGTTGCTCGGCGGACAGCCCGGGCACCTGCTCGTCCTACTCCTGTTCGTGTGCAGCCGGCACACCCTGTGGTTAGGCAGCCAGTGCCTAGACCACTCCCTGTTCAGCCCACTCGTCCAGCGGTTAGGCGATCAGTGCCTATCGCACCTGTTGTTCAGGCTGCCCCGGCCCCTCAGCGCCGGCAGGCAGTAGTTACCCCTGTTGTTACTCCGGCAGAGGTAGCTCGTGTTCGGGTTCCCCCTCCTTCTTCCTCCAGGAAGAGGGGTGCCCAGACCGAGGCTCCTTCGCCTTCCTCCCGTCGGGTTTCAGCTTTCGCTCGACTGTCTCACCCAGAGACCCTCGTGCAGACCCCGACACTTCCCGTACTTCCTGTTCCCCCTGCCACTCAGGTGGTGGGTTCAGATGTTGCTTCGTCTTCTGCCTCCGGCCTTGGGAGAAGGGCCCGGAGGAATAGAAACCGTAGACTTCGGTTGGCTGCATCCGAGGCAGATAGACAGCGGATGGCAGATTCGTTGGCTCACCAGGAGCCAGTCCAGAGGAGAGTGGTCCCTAGGCAGCGGGCACCACGACCAGTTGCAGTTTCCCCTACCCCGGACGTTACAGTTGCCCCTGAGATAGCAGCGGTTCAGGGAGGACGCTTCTCCCCACTGACACACAGTGGTGATGAGGAGGACGTTGCTCGCATTGCGGCGGCCCCTCCTGTCGCTACTACTTTACCACGCGCTAGGGTCCCCAGGGATGATGCTGCTCGAACCCTCTCTCAGAGGATTCGGAGTATTATCCGCTTAGCGCGGGGTCGAGGCCCTGTCAGTCGATAGAGGTTACTCCACCAGATTTCTCAGGCGTCCGTTCAGTTGCAGAGACAGACTGCTAGACAGAGGTACAGGTGGCAGAGAGGACAGCCACCCAGGCAGCCTGTTAGTTCAGTTCCGTTGGTGAGACCACAGACAGTTACTCCGGTTGTTGGACGACGCCCACGTCGTCATGGACAGAGGCAGCAGTTGGAGCCTCCCAGACCCCAGCTCCCTTCAGTTGTAGTAGCCCCGCAGCAGTCAGTTGCCCCTACTGGGTCCCGTCGCAGCAGATGGGTGTGGAGACGACGACAGGCAGAGTCCCCTGTCGATGCAGTACAGCCAGTTCAGGCAGTTGAGCAGTTAGAGGCAGTTGTTCCTTCCGGATCAGAGGCAGTTCCGATGGTCTGTGATGCAGCAACGGACGATGATGTTGCAGTTTCTCCTAGTGGTTCACCGGTTCGGACAGAGCCAGCCCTTAGCCCTTACGAGACTTCTTCCCCTTTGAGTCCGTATGCAGAGGACTTCCATCAGACCCTCTACGAGGATGAGGCACTTGAGGATGACTTACTCGAGGAGGAGTCAGATGGAGACATACCGGTACACAGAGTGTGTGTGGTTACTAGACGTGGCCACTCAGACGAGCAGATAGAGGCAGATGATGATGATGAGCAGGGAGAAGCTGAGGTAGGAGGATCTCCCCGGTCAGTTGAGACAGATGCCACAGTACTACAGTTACAGACTCAGATGGCAGAGATGGCCAGGGCCATGGCAGCGATGACAGCTCAGTTGACAGCTTTGGGGGCGATGCCCCAGATGACGGGCGTAGGCACTCCTGCTACGTCCAGGGACGAGCCAGCAGCACCACCTGTAGTAGCACCAGGTCCCGTGGGAGTAGACAGGGCCCAGAGAGCAGTTCCAGTGGCACCGACAGCAGTTGCTTTTACTACCCCAGTCCAGAGTCAGTCAGTTCAGTTGTCAGCCGGACAGATTCAGGATCTGATTGCCCAGAAGGTCGAACAGGCCATTTCCTCCAGGAAGTCTGGAGAGGTAGTTAGCAGGGGGCGTCCTTACCCAGTAGAGTACGAGCACGAGCCCTACCCCCCTGGTTTTGTCCCTCCTAGGTTCAGAGTCTTTGATGGGTTTGGGAACCCGAGGCAGCACGTGGCCCAGTACCGAGCCATCTGTTGCAACATAGGAGGGAACGATGCACTGATGTTGAGACTCTTTGTCAGCAGTTTAGTTGGGGTGGCCTTTGCTTGGTACGCCGACCTCCCCAACGATTCAGTACGCACCTTTGCAGAGTTGGAGCAGTTGTTTGTTCAGAGGTTTGTCAGTGCAGAGCACCGAGTTACAGTTGGAGAGCTAGTTGTGACTAGACAGCGGCCCCGAGAGCCTCTCCCAGATTACATAGTCAGATGGAGGAACCTCAGCCTACAGTGTGAGCCCCAGTTACAGGAGCAGCATGCAGTAGAAATTTTATTGAAGAATATAGATGGTCCGATAGCACCTTATCTGAAGGGTTTCAGCATCAGAACCTTTCAGAAGTTGTTGACAAAGGTGATCAGTTTGCAGGACAGCATACCCGATGCAGTCCCTCCTAAGGTTGAGAGTCAACCTTCACGTAGACCTCAGCGGCAGGAGTCATCAGGAGCACCTCCACCTAGGAGAGGAGAGGTATACAGTACTTATGGGCCATCAGATAAGGGCAAGAAGCCCTTAGTCAGTTCAGCACCACCTCAGCAGTCTCACACACCGGGCCAGTCAGCAGTGCAGTCTAGACCCTCCCGTAGGACCCCAGAGAGTCAGCAGTACCTACGGGAGAAGCTTAGTAAGGAATATCCCTTTAAAAGGGAAAGTGTGATGAAGATCTTCAAGTTCCTTACTAAGAGAAACATCTTAACATTCCCGAACAACAATAGAGTGGAAGAGGAGGGGCAGACAGAACACCCACTCTATTGTCCATTTCACAGACATATCGGGCATGTCATAGAAGACTGCTATGTGTTCAAGGACAGAGTTGAGAAGCTCATGGCTAGTGGGCAGATCCACCTACAGGACAGCGACCTGGTTCAGCCCAAGGGCAAGACACCTCAGACAGTTCAGATGATCTCGGGCTCCAGTAGTTATAGTGACAGCCAGAGTGGCAGACAGAGCAGTCGTAGCAGATCACCCAGAGGTTCTGAGGGGGAGTGGCAGTTAGCACTCTCTCGGAAGACGAGGCAGATGATCCGGCAGACAGTTCAGAGTTCAGAGGCAGTTGAGAGGAGGCCTACCAAGGCCAAATCGACAGTTGCCAGCCCAGTTTCTTCGCCAGCACCTTTTTCTTCTCCTATTGTAGTGCCTACTGAGCACATTTCTTTTCCTATTTTATGTAATAAAAAGATGTATGAAAAGGAAAAGTTTGTTGTAACTTCTGAGGGGAAGACGGGACGCCTTCCAGCACTTACGCTGAAGGATTTCGTTCTCCCTTCAACTGATGATGAAATAATAGAAGAAGGTGATTCTGGCTACTTCTGGTGTTCTGCTCCTACTTTTATTTCTTCTAGCACTCGCTCTTTCAATATTTTACATGTTTCTTATGATGGTTCTGTATGTGATGAAGAGTCTGAGTGTGATGAGGAACCAGTCTTTATGATTCCGGAGGGTGGTTGTTACATGGATTCAGAAGATGAATCCGAGAACCCACTCCAGTTACTTTCCTTGGAGCCAACACATGCCATCACCGTTGAACCAAGTGAATCTCCTGTCAAAGATGACTCAATACAGGAAGTTCACTTGCGTTCAGGGAAGGTTCTTCCACCTAGGATGGCTAAGAATACAAAAGAGAAAGATAAGAACATTGTTACCCAGCAGGACGATCCTATCCCTTCCTCCCAAGAGCAGTCTAAGGAGAAAGGGAAAGGCCCTCAGCTGGAGGTCGATTACAATGTGTTGGCCCATTTAAGGAAAATTCCTGCCCTTCTCAGTGTCTATGATGCTTTGATGATGTCTTCTGACTTGAGAGAGACCCTGGTAAAAGCACTACTCGAACCAGAGTCCTATCAAGCCTTCTTTGCTTCTGAATCTGTTGGAGATGCATGCCTTTTGAGAGAGATGCCATGCATTACCTTTTCAGATCGTGATCTCCTCTTGGGTACCTCTGATCACAATCGTCCTTTGTATGTCACCGCTGAAGTCAATGGTTATGAGTTGAACAGGGTCCTCATTGACCAAGGAGCTTCAGTAAACATTCTGAGTTATGAAACTTTGAAGAGCCTCTCCCTGGGTCATTTGAAGTTAACCTCCGATAAGATTATGTTGAAAGGCTTCAATGACCAAGGACAGCGTGCCCTAGGGTCTATCACCCTACCCCTGAGGTTTGGAAATTTCCTTACTGAGGCGAAGTTTCATGTGATCGAGGCAGATACTTCATACAGGGCTCTCTTAGGAAGGCCCTGGATTCATGAGTATGGAATGGTGCCCTCCACCCTGCACCAATGTATGAAGTATATGAGGAATGAAGTCGAGTACTCCATTCCCGGGGATACCCAACCCTTTTCCGTGCATGAGGTCTCTATTTACGATGATGCTGAGCATTACATACCTCGTAAGAAGAGTAAACCTCCTTCTGCCCAGTCACCAGTGACACCTGCCAGTACTGTACAGGGTCCTGTACAGCTACCTGTGCAAGGTCCGTCACAGGTTAGTATTGAGGCAGATACCTCCACTGCAGATCCTGTTAGATCTCCTTTCCAATTTGCAGTTGGGCACGATGTTCCCCCTAGTAGAGGTAGGGGAGAGCGAGGTAGAGGTAGAGGTAGAGGATCGACTCGCCCGCCGCGAAACTACGATACTCAAATCCCTCCTCCCTCATACCTTTATGCTTCTCCTTTGACTGTCGAGTCTGACTCCTCTGACGATGAGATGATCACTACCCCTCATCGCTCAGCTCCCTCACCAGCCCCGGACTTCACTGATTATAGTTCACTGCCTACCTTTTGTAGGTACCTGATACCCGAGGGTGGTTTAGTTATTGACAGTGGTTCAGACGAGGAAGTAGACCCCCGACGTCAGACCACTAGTCAACAGTCCCTTTCCCGTCAGATACGTGGAATAAGAGTTGAGAAGTCTCACCAAAGATCTTTGGTTACCCCCTCTACCAGTGATGGTGGCGCACTACAAGTTAGAGGTCGCCCTCCGCCTCCTCTGTACGAAACCTTTGTGCCACCACGAGCTAGTGAGTGTGCCTCGTTATCCCATAGTGTAGGTGCCCCACTAGGTCCTGGGAGTCAGGGTTCAGCGGAGACCGCTATAGATAACAGGGTCACAACTGCCCCTCGTTATTTTTCCCCTTTCGTGGAAGACTGTGTAGAGCGGGGTGCAGTCATCTCGACTTGGTCAGATGAACAAGCTCTACGACAGGCTCGTGTTTGGCGGACTGATATGCCTCAAACTAAGCAAGGTTTAGGTTATGTCGAGCAGAGCTCACCTAACCATGCTAACATCCGAACGGTTTCCCACTCATACCCGGTTGTTTCTCTTACCGATAAAGAAGACCCGGGTGATGATGAGGATAGAGTACTCGATGCTCCTCAAGAGTTTGAAGATGGCATCACTTCTGCCATGGACGAATTGTGTGAGGTAAACTTAGGCACTGAATCAGATCCTAGACCTATTTTTCATAGTGTCTTGTTATCTGACTCAGAGGCTCAAGAATACATCGAGCTACTCTCAGAGTTTAAAGATTGCTTTGCCTGGAACTACACCGAGATGCCTGGTCTAAATCCAGATGTAGCAGTCCATAAACTAGCCATTAAGTCTGATGCAGTCCCTGTTAAACAAGCACCTCGTAGGATGAGGTTAGAAATAGAACAACAGGTGATCGCTGAGACTAAGAAGCTTATAGAGGCCGATTTCATTCGTGAAGAGAAGTACCCTACTTGGCTTGCCAACATTGTTCCAGTCCGGAAAAAGAACGGGCAGATTCGTGTCTGTATCGACTTTCGTGATTTAAACAAGGCATGTCCTAAGGATGATTTTCCTCTTCCTATCCCCGAGCTTATGGTGGATATAGCGTCGTCCCATAGTATTTTCTCCTTCATGGATGGTTCATCTGGTTACAATCAGATAAAGATGGACCCCGAAGAGGAAAAGTTTACTGCGTTTCGCACACCTATAGGTGTGTTCTGCTACAAAGTGATGCCCTTTGGTCTCAAGAATGCCAGGGCCACTTATCAACGTGCTATGACTGTTATCTTCGACGAGATGATACACGAGCAAGTTGAATGCTATGTGGATGATCTGGTAGTCAAAAGCAAGGTCCGTGGAGATCACCTTCGAGATCTACGAATCGTTTTTGAACGCCTACGCAAATATGATTTGAAAATGAACCCTCTAAAATGCGCATTTGGAGTTAGTGCAGGAAAGTTCCTGGGGTTTATAGTTCGCTACCGTGGCATTGAGATTGACCCTTCTATGATCAAAGCCATAGTAGAGCTAAAACCCCCTAAAAGTCTTACCCAGCTAAGGTCTTTTCAAGGAAAGTTAGCCTTCCTGCGGAGATTTATCTCCAATTTGTCCGGTAGGTGTCACCCCTTTGCTGCCCTAGCAAAGAAAGACGCCCGCTTTCACTGGGATGAGCGTTGTCAGGAGGCCTTTGAGAGTATAAAGCGTTACCTGATAAACCCCCCTGTTTTAGCTGCACCCATCCCGGGGAGGCCGTTAATTCTCTACACTACGGCCCTGGATGAGTCCTTGGGTGCATTATTGGCTCAAGAGAATGAGGAAGGCAAGGAGAATGCCTTGTACTACCTCAGTAGACGGTTGATACCCGCAGAGCTGAAGTACCCCGCGATGGAAAAGCAGTGTTTAGCTTTGATCTTCGCGGTACAGAAGCTTAGGCATTATATGCTTTCACACAAGGTCAACCTAATCTCTCGAGTCAACCCCTTGCAGTATCTCATGACCCGTCCGACCCTCTCAGGTCGTCTGGCACGATGGTCTATGATCTTGCTGCAGTTTGACATCACTTTTGTCCCTCAGCGGGCCGTTAAAGGACAGGCTCTAGCTGATTTTCTTGCTGCTCACCCGATCCCTGCAGATTCCCCACTCAACGATGAGCTACCTGACGAGCTAATCATGAGTGTGGAGGAGCAGGAGTCCCCTACTTGGGAGTTTTACTTCGACGGTGCGTCATCCGTTAAAGCCGTGAGCCCGAACGAAACTCCTATAGTTAGGGTAGGTCTGGGCCTCATTTTCGTATCCCCTGAAGGTCACACTCTGAGATATTCCTACAGTCTTTCAGAGCCCCGTACTAATAATGAAGCTGAGTACGAAGCTCTGATTTTAGGACTAGAGTTGGCCATTCAGATGAATGTCATGCGGGTGAAAATCTTTGGAGACTCACAACTGATCATAAATCAAGTAGCGGGAGTCTACAAAGTGCTTAAACCTGAGCTCTTGCCTTATCACAGCAAGGCAATGGAGCTCTTGTGTTTGATTCCTGAAGTGACCTTAGCTAAAATCCCTAGATCTGCCAATGGCAAGGCAGATGCATTAGCTAAGTTAGCAAAGGAACTGGCTGACCCAACTGGCAACCCACTGTCTATCGTTGTCCAGTGCCGTCAAGCCCTATGCCCCGCAGACCTGTCTTCTCCCGATCAGACCCTCACAGTATTCTCAGTTGAGGAAGAATCAGACTGGAGAGTACCCTTTATAGAGTATTTGAAGCATGGCAGGCTTCCAGATGATAGATCTCTTGCTGCCCAGGTCAGAAAGAGAGCCTTATCATTCACTTATGTGAACGATACCTTATATCGACGTTCTTTCGACCAAATGTGGTTGCGTTGCCTCAACAACAAGGAGGCTCGCAAGGTCATGGGCGAGATACATGAAGGTCTTTGCGGTGCCCATCAGTCCGGACCAAAAATGAAAGGCAGAATTAAACGCCTCGGTTACTATTGGCCGACTATGATCCGTGATTGTATGGAGCACGCTAGAAAGTGCCACCAGTGCCAAATTCATGGCACGGTAATTCACCAACCCCCTAATCCGCTGCACCCCACTGTATCATCTTGGCCATTCGAGGGCTGGGGCACGGATGTAGTGGGTCCTATTGACCCTCCTTCCTCTAAGGGTCATAGGTTCATTTTAGCTGCCACTGATTACTTCTCTAAGTGGGCAGAGGCTGTGCCACTTAAGGAAGTTAAATCAGAAGATGTGATGCGTTTCTTTCGTGATCATATTGTCTATCGTTTTGGTGTCCCACGCCGTATCATTTCAGATAACGGCCCGTCGTTTAGAAGCACCAAAATTGCTAGATTTGCCCGCCGCCATAACATCAATTGGCGATACTCTTCAATTTACTATCCCAAGGCCAATGGCTTGGCGGAAGCATTCAATAAAACTCTCGTGCAATTAATAAGAAAAATCCTGGTTGCAAACAAACGAGAGTGGCACGATAGACTTCCCGAAGCACTATGGGCCTATAGGACTACTTACCGTACTCCTACTCAGTCTACCCCATATGCTTTGGCTTTCGGGGTCGAGGCCGTCCTTCCACTTGAGGTCGAGCTCCCCTCGTTACGTGTGGCAGTCAGCCACAATCTTTCCCACGAAGATAACGCCCGACTACGGACAGAAGAGCTTGATGGTTTAGAAGAGCTTCGCCTACAAGCTTATCAGAACCTCAAACTATACCAGGCACGTATGGCTCGATCACATGATCGCCTTGTCCGACCCCGTGCTTTCCGGGTTGGCGAGTTGGTCCTTGTTTTACGCAGACCTATCATTTCGCGCCGTCGCCGAAGTGGTAAGTTCGAGCCTGTTTGGGAAGGCCCCTTTGCTGTAGAGCAAGTTTATGAAGGTGGTGCCTACCTACTCGTTGATGCCAATGGTGTTCACCCTATGCCTGTCATCAACGGGCAGTACTTGAAAAAGTACTATGCCTGAGTTCACTCTTCGAGAGGGAGGGGGTCTCCTTACCGCCTGCAAATACTCCCCTGTATATGTACCCCCTTCGGAGGGGCTTCTTCACTTTTTGACAGTCTGTGTGGCCACGACGATTTGTCCTCTACCACACGATGTTTGTTGCGAGAAGTATGAGGCTATCCTTAGGGGTGATGAGGTGAGATGATATGATTCGTACACTGACATAAACTCTAGTCTCTATCATCTCCCTTGTCTGAACTCTTCTAGGCCAGATCTTGACCCATATCAGTCCAAATACAGATTCAAGTTCTATTTCCAATGGTGGGATCTTTAAATTTAATATGCAAAGTTTTTAAAAGAAAGATTAATCTGAGAAAAGTCTGAGAGATTAAAACACGAAGTAAACCTTTTAGAGAATTTTTTCCTTGTAAAGTACAGAATTTATTTTTCCTAATGAAAAATTTACCCCTGTCTTCTTTAGAAAATTAAGTAATTGATGGTTGACTTCTCTAAGCCCTTGAAGGAAACTTATAATGATTCAAAAGAAAAAATGTATGCCTTCTCTCTCATCCCTTTCTTGGGATGATTTCCTATTTTGAACTAAAATCTATATCAAATTGAGATTAGATTTAGAGACGCATATTTTCTCAATCGTCTTGCAGTTTTCTATCTCATAGGCATCTTTCGCAGGCCGATGAATCCATCTCATAATTTTCTTATTCAAGTCGTTCATTCTTATCATAGGATTGGATTTGCTTTGTGGATTCTTCTTCCTCGCACGAGAGAATGAGTTCTTCTTCTCTTATGTTTGGAAGATAATCTTACAACTGAGAAAGTTTTCCTTTAGAGGTTTGGAAAGGGAGCCAGTTACAAAATGAAAGATACACAAAGTGTATCAAAAGTGAAAAGATGCGCAGTGCGCCAAAAATCAAAGATACACAAAGTGTATCAAAAGTGGAAAGTTGCGCAAAATGCGCCACAAAGTTAAAGATACACAAAGTGTATCAAGTAATTAAAAGATGCGCAGTGCGCCAAACCAAGTTGAGGGGCTCAAAATGAGCCCAAAGTGGATAAGTAAATGGCTTCCCTTTCTTGTGAATCTCTAAGTCTCAGAAAATTCATACCTCGGATATTCGTGACACTTGAGTTTAAAAATCATGATTTTGGATTCATCATCGTGCAAGGATGTTCTATTAGATATAAAAATATTCTCATGCAAGAAATTGAGAAGATTCAGTTTCTCTCTCTAATTTACACCCTTTTGAATTAGATATTTATTCAAAATATATAAGGGAGAAATCCCAGCTTAGCTTGTAGGGAGCTTAAGCTGGGTTAGCAAAATTTAAATCCCTAACCTTCTCGGGTTTAGATGGAGTCAACCTATGTTGCTGAACTTTCAGAACCTTTTTTTTTAAAGGTTCAAGATGATTCAGAGGTTAATTTTTCATTTCTAAAAATAGTCTTTTCACTCTCTGATGAAATTTTCACTCTTTAGGAAATGTGTGAATCAGACTTCTCTCAGATTGATTGGTAAGGGCTTAAACATCTCTTAGTGGTCCCACTATTGAGTTTGTTTAAATGCTTGCCATATTCTTTTAAAAATTCGTGCACGAAAATATTTTGACCCCACCATCTGGTTATGGACCATTCTTAAGGACTGATAAGAGTCTCGCATTTATTTTACCTTCCTCTTCTGAGTTCTGGTAATTTGGGAGTTTCCCCCTCTCTGTTCCCCCAGTTTCACTTGGTGCCCCCAAGTGTGGTCTGGGATATCAAAACCAATTCAGACTTCTTTTGTACTGGGTCCATACCAACCTATGCTAACTAGGGAGGGTAATGTTGATCCACTATCCTAATCTAAATTTCATTCACATATAAATCGTGTTCTGATTGTGCCCCCAGTTTTATTCATGTGACGAATGTGGCCTGGGTTATCAAAGCCAACCCTATATCCCTCTTTGAGTTCCAATCATTAGAGGATGTCCCATACTAGGAGTAACACACGGATATGGTAAACGTTCCCTCTACCGGGTGTTATCTTCGACAGTACGAGACATATTTAGTCTATGATTGTGAACATACAAAAAATGTGCATCTATGCAATAAAAGAGGGAAGCTCTCAGTAGAGCAAAACCGGTTGCCCTTGTCACAGGTGGAACCCGGTAATACTCTCTAAGAGCTCAAATTCCCCAAAGTCTTTCTTTCTCTTCCCCTACGAAGCGTCTGAGCGATTGCTTCAAGGATGAGTTTACACTTGTGATTATTATGGTCTTTCACAATCATGATAGTCCTTGTTAGTGGTGTGATACATCTTGCTCAAGATGTTAACATCCCACCTTCGCGAGCTCTGATTCCCTAGTAGGGAATCAGCTCTCCAATTTCTTTTAGTGACCTACTTTTTCACCCTTGCCTTGCTCTCAGCTACTAGAGCAGTCCTATGGGTTTGGTAGTGTCGCTCCTGCCTCTCACAGGATCCCCCCCGGTCAGGGTGAGTGTTACCGCTGTGATGTTTGATGTTTATTGATTTTACTCATAAATCATTTCCCTCAATGGCGAGTGTGTCTCCTCGCCATCTTGAGTTGTTTCCCCAGTAGTGTTGCAGTACGCCTGGTTACCGGCGTTAGCATCACTGACTTGAGAGCTCTGATTTTCTGGTAGAAAATCAACTCAGTTTCTACTTTACTCTCTCTCTCTCATTCGTACTCTACCCTCAGCTGCTGGGGTAGCTCTACGGATGCACTGATATTATTCCACTTCCCACAGGGTCCCACCAGTTTGTGTGGGTGCCACTACTGTGGGCCTTTCATAAATATTATTCCTATGCAATGTTACTTCCCTTAGTGGCGAGTGTGTCCCCTCGCTACCCTTGTGTGCTTTCTTAGTTGTGATGCAGTACATTGAGTCTCAGATGTTAGCGTCGCTTCTTAGTGAACTTTGATTTTCTAGCAGAAAATCACTTCACTTGTCTTAGAGTGACATACTTTCCCGCCGTGACCCGACTCCTGGTTGTAGAGCGGTCCCTCGGATGTGTTTATGTTGCTTTCCACCTCTACAGGGTCCCACTAGCTTACGTGGGTGTACCACTGTAGTCTTCTATGATTATTTCTCATTGATATAGTCCTTTTTTCTGTAGCAAGTGTGTCCTCCTTGCTACTTTAGCTACTCAGTGGGAATGGGATTACCCCTCTCACACTTTGTTGAGGGCGTACCTTTCCCTATGGTCTCTCGAGGCATCATTCTGGTGCTTCCAGGTTTGTATGATTTTGGTTTCGCCTAGGCAGTTTCACTGGCATTTGGATACTCGTGGCCACGACGACTTGTCCTCTACCACGTGGTACCCAAAACACTAGTTTGAAACTCCTTAGACGACCCTTCTCTCTTTGAAATTTTCCATTTTCTACTCCTCTTCCCATCCCTACGCATATGCGTGTTAGGGTATGGTTGAGATGACTTTCCCCTGATTGCCCTACTGCAGGCATATGCGCCGGGTAGGCATCAGACTTTACTTGGTTGAGAGTGCCTCACAGAGCCCCTGGGAGGCATATCTCACCACCCTTTTTTTTTTTTCCTGATTGCTCTGCTGCAGGCATATGCGCCGAGTAGACATCAGGCTTTACTTGGTTGGGAGCACCCCGCAGAGCCCCTGCGAGGCATAGCTCACCGCACCTTTACCCTGACTGTCCTGCCGCTCTGGTAGACATCAGACCTTTACCCTGGTCGTCTTGCTCTGATCAAGCAGACATCAGACTTTACCCGGTTGAGTGGGAGCCCGACAGAGTCCCTGGGAGGCATTCCCCACCACCACTTTTACTCTGGATGTTCTGTAAAAGACTACGCAGACTCCAATTTCGTGGCTTATTTACTTTTGTTGAGGTCAGGCAGAAGTATTGAGTCACCCCTATCCGCTGTTCCGAAAGGAGCAGGAGGAGACGGGATCCTTTCACCTTCTATTCTGCTGTTTGAAATGAACAGTCAGGTAGTTGGTTTTACTTACCGGTTGAGAGAGCCCGACAGAGTCCCTGGGAGGCATTCCTCACCACCCCTTTACTCTGGATGTTCTGTAAAAGACTACGCAGACTCCAATTTCGTGGCTTATTTACTTTTGTTGAGGTCAGGCAGAAGTATTGAGTCACCCCTATCCGCTGTTCCGAAAGGAGCAGGAGGAGACGGGATCCTTTCACCTTCTATTCTGCTGTTTGAAATGAACAGTCAGGTAGTTGGTTTTACTTACCGGTTGAGAGAGCCCGACAGAGTCCCTGGGAGGCATTCCTCACCACCCCTTTACTCTGGATGTTCTGTAAAAGACTACGCAGACTCCAATTTCGTGGCTTATTTACTTTTGCTGAGGTCAGGTAGAAGTATTGAGTCACCCCTATCCGCTGTTCCGAAAGGAGCAGGAGGAGACGGGATCCTCTCACCTTCTATTCTGCTGTTTGAAATGAACAGTCAGGTAGTTGGTTTTACTTACCGGTTGAGAGAGCCCGACAGAGTCCCTGGGAGGCATTCCTCACCACCCCTTTACTCTGGATGTTCTGTAAAAGACTACGCAGACTCCAATTTCGTGGCTTATTTACTTTTGTTGAGGTCAGACAGAAGTATTGAGTCACCCCTATCCGCTGTTCCGAAAGGAGCAGGAGGAGACGGGATCCTTTCACCTTCTATTCTGCTGTTTGAGATGAACAGTCAGGTAGTTGGTTTTACTTACCTGGTTGAGTGAGCCCGACAGTGTCCCTGGGAGGCGTTCCTCACCACTACTTCTTCCCTGATTGTTTTGCTCTGATCAAGCAGACATCAGACTTTACTTGGTCGAGTGAGCCTGACAGTGTCCCTGGAAGGCATACCTCACCACCCTTTCACCCTCCATCTTGTTGTTTCGATGCGGTCAGATGGATAGTTGGTTTTCTTTACTACCTCACCTTTTTTTGGTCTCCCCCTCAGCTCTGCCCTTGCTACAGGGCAAGGTGAGGATGGGATTTCCTTTTACTCTGTCACCTTTTTGTGACCCGTTACTACTTTGCTTCCCACTTTCTCCTCGGCTCTGCCCTTGCTGTAAGACAAGGCCAGGAGAAGATCCCCCTTTACACTCTTTCACCTCTTTTGGTGCTCTTTCCTAGAGCCTTTACTCTACTGCTTCTGCCACATCCGGTCAACGCCAACACGAGCGGTTCACTAGTTTGTTCGCCACTCCTGTTGGGGGTCCGTTTGTTGACCCTGTTTCTCCCTAGACCTAGGTCAAAGGGTTGACCTGGTCAAATTTGACCAGGCTAGACCCTGAAACCCAACCCAGTGGGTCCAGGGAGTCAAACCAAGTCTGCTGAGCCCAGACCCAGGCCCTGGGTCAACCTAGTTGACCAGGTCAACCTGGGTTGACCCAATTGCCCATATGGGTTCAAGATTAGATTCAAACCCAATCCAGGGCTCTCCAAGCCCCATTCTCTCCTCCACTGGACTCAGTGGGTCAGGCTTGACCCATTGGGCCCAAGTCTTGGTCCTGGGTCAACCTGGTTGACCAGGTCAACCCAGGTTGACCCAATAGGCCCTAATAGGCTTAAATCAAATCCTAATCAGATCCAAGCCCAACCAAGGGCTTCATGAGCTCAACCCCTCTTCCCCTGGACCCATTTTGACCAAGTTGACTAGGTCAACTCATGCCTTGGTCCAACCTAGCCTTATATGGTCAAACATGACCTGTTCTGGTCAAATTAATCCATACAAGGTATCCGACCTTTCCATAGTCATCTCATGGGGGGAGATCCCGTCTAAATCAACTCCCCTATCTCCCAATCAGCTCTAGGACCAACCCAAGCCGTTGATCTTAGGTCTAGGACTATAAATAAGGTATTAGGGTTTGTTTAGAAGGACTTTTGAACTCTTGCTCTCTTGGAAAACCTCCTGAAGCCTCGAGACTTTCTGTGAGAGCCCCCACGACCGATCCTCACCCTTCCCAAACCAGACCCGCCGCCAAACCCTCGCCGGCGGCGAGATCTCCGGCCAACCGAGCCTAAGAACCTTCCAAGGCTATTTGCGATCGATCTAGGCGTCGAGAGCCCAGGGTGTCTTCTACAATCTTGTGCGTGGACAATCAACAAGTTCAGAGAGTCCTTGAACGGTCCAAACCGTCCACGAACCGAGGTGAAAACCCTAACCCTAGTTAGAACACTTAGGGTTAATTAGCATCGTCATTAGTGCGTTTTAATCCAAATGAAACATCCCACATGAATGCTCTTCATGAGTAGAGCATAGGGTTAAAATTTCATGCTATTTGATCCATCCAATCGAAAGAAAACTCCAAAATATCGTTTAGGGCTACAGTTCGCGTTCGCCACCCGCTGGAGTTCGATCCGGACCGTTGATCCCGTGATCAACGGTCGGGATCTTGTCTTTCCGCGGTTCGGATCGACCGCGGCTTCAGATCCCGCTGTTCCGTCTGCGATCCGGCTCGATCTGAGCCGTTGATTCGAAATGGCGGACGATCCGACGGCCGGCAGACCGCGCTGACGCGGCAAGTGAAGCCGCGTTATCCGCGGCCTGATTGCCGCATGATTGCGGCAATCATGGGCGGCGGCGCAATGATTGCGCCGCCTCCCAATGATTGGCCCGCGTCCGCGGGCCCAATCCGAGCCCGACAGCTGTCCCGCGCCGCCGCCGCCGGTGGATTTTTTTTTTTATTATTTTTTTTTATTATTTATTTATTTATTTATTTAAATAAAAAAAAAATCAAAAAAAAATTATTATTATTTTTTTATTATTATTTAAATAATAATGTTATTACTATAATAATAATAATATTATTATTATATTATTATTATTATATTATTATTATCATTATTATTATTTTAATTATTTTAATTATAATAATAATAATAATAATAATTATTATTATTATTATTATTATTATTATTAATTATTATGATTATTATTATATTAATATTAATATTATAATTAATAATAATATTATTATTTTCAATAATAGTATTATTATATTATTATAATATTAATTATTATCATTATATTAATATTAATGTTATAGGTAATAATAATATTATTATTTTTAATAATGATATTATTATTATATCATTCTAATATTAATTGTCATCATTATTAGCATTATTATAATATTAATATTATAATTAATAATATTATTATTTTTAATGATATTATTATTATTGTTAATATTATTATTATGATATTAATTATTATTAGTGTTATTATAATATGAATATTGTAATCAATAATAATATTATTTTAATAATATCATTATTGAAATTAATATTTATATTAATATAATAGTAATATCTATTGTTATTAATATTATTATAATATTAGTATTGTTAACTAATAATAATATTATTATCTTTAATAATGGTGTTATTATGTTAATATTAATATTATTATAATATTAACACTTATTATTTCATATTATTATAATATTTTAATAATTATTATTTAAAATCTAAAAAAATTCAGATATTATCATATCTGGTTTATTTTAAAATTGTTATTTATTTTCAAATATTAATTATTTTAAATTACTTTAAAATTACCTTTAAACCTATTTAACTTCGAAAATTCATAACTTTGTCATTTTAAATCGGATTTTGACGCACAATACCTCGTTCTTTTCAGAAAAATGTGAATTTTAATTTAAAATTATTTCCTATATGTGATTCTGTCATTTCTAGATGTTTTCTGTATTTCTATGTTTTTTTTTAATTATTTAAATATTATTTAATTAATATAATTGATTATTTTAAAATAAAAATTATTTTAAAACCCCCTTGGTGGCTGGTAGACCTCCCATACTTATGAACTGAAGTATTTTCAGTTATCTTATTTTCAAATTTACATTATTATTATTTATAATATTTATGTATTTTAAAAATGAGTTTAAAATTACATATTATTTAAATCCCCCAATTTTGGGAGGTCCACCCCTTATGAAATCTTAAACCTAGGCTATGTATATGAAGAGCAATTCGTGTGGGAGAAGGATTAGTGAATGATTGTGTCCCAATCATTCACTAATCACTTCATTAGGTTCCTTTACTTAGTGTTTTCGTAGTCCTTGCATGTGTAGGTTGCACAAGCACGTAGCCTAGGCTCTCCTAGATCTAAGGACATGGCTTGGTGTGTTTATATTTGCTGCATTTACCCTCTGTATTATGCCTAAGGGTTAGTTACTTCATTTCACTCCTATATAACGTAGTGACACCCTAAGGACAACAATTAAGGACCCGTCTAGCAAACTTAAAAAAATTCCAGGAATTAGGGTAGGACCCTGAATGACTTGAAATTTGAAACACTTAAACATAGTGACATCTGGAACCCTCTAGAATTTTCTAGGAATTTTCTGGACTCTTTAAAACACTTAATTAGCAAACCCTAACTCACCCGTTAATTAAGCCTTAGAAACTTCAGAAAAATCTAATAAATCCATTTTAAATCAGAAAAATACCTATAATACCTCAAACTCTCCAGAATTCACTCCCCAACCTTAGATAATTAGGGCCCCCCCTAATTGGACCTTAATCTGGACTTTAACTCAACCTTAATCAAAAATCACCTTTTTGCCTTAATTAAATCATTAAAAATTATTAAAAATCCCAAATTTCCCCCAAACACTTGGGAACACCTTCTTAGGTCATTTCTAACCTTTGGGGGTGATTCCAATCAGTTTGGAGCTGATTTGGGCCAAAACCCCCAAAATCCCCCTAACTAGGCAATTTCGATAATTCCTTTAATTGCCCCAACTTCTAAAAATCATAACTAATTATAGAAAATTCCAAAATGGGCAAACTAAAAGGCACCTAACTCACATTAAGGTCTAGTATTTATTAAAAATATTAGGTGTCCAGAAACCAACTGAAATTAAAAAGTCAACTCTTCGGTCAACCGTAGTCTATAGTCTAGGGCCCGAAACTTCTAAAATTCATAACTTTGCGTAGGAAACTCCAAATCCAGCAAACTAAAAGGCATTCAACTCACATTAAGGTCTAGTATTTGTTAAAAATATTAGGTGTCCAGAAATCAACTTAAATCAAAAAGTCAACAATCCGGTCAAACTTAGTTCAAAAACAAGACCAAAACTTCAGAAATTCATAACTTTGGATAGAAGAATCCAAATCGGGCATACTAACTGTCTAACTGATCAGGTTAAGGCCTAGTATTTTATAAAAATATTAGCTGGTCATAAATACCCTTTAATTAAAAAGTCAATTTTGGACTCTCTTTTACTTAGTATATAGGTGGACCCCGAACCCCCTAAAACTTACTAATGCAATTTAAACTTTAAATATTATTACCCTAAGCATCAAAAATGACCTACGTACCAAATTAAATAAAATGGATCTTAATTCGCTAATATTTATACTTTAATTAAAATTTCCTTTTAGACCTACAACAAACCTGGACAGTAGGCAATTGTAACTAACTACCCAGCTTAGGATCTACCTCAGCTACACAGCTTTTCACACACATCTAGATGGTTTGTTAAGGCACCACTTCTAGACCTAGGCTAGGCCGGTGTTTACTTTTCTGCTGCGTGCCGAGTCTTCCGGATTTCATTGCATGTTGTGATTGAACTATTGGTGTGTTTGTTTACTTTTACTGCACTCTGGGAATTGATGTGATTGCACGATAGACTACCCATAGGTTAGGATCGAGGTTGATACTAATAATGTTTTCTGCAGGTGGCCATGCTCATGCAGCGCTAAATATAAGGGGGGCAATAATCATGATTTAAAAATTAATGCTGTTTTATGCAGGTGCTTCAGAAATTGCTCAGCCCCCCTAAATAAATGAGGGCTAATTGAAAATCATTATAAATTGCTACAGGTGCTCCAGAGCTTGCTTAGCCCTCAAACATTTAAGAGCATGGCCAAGTGTGGCTGTGATGAGTATTTTCATTTCTATATAAATTGCTTGGGATAATATAAAATTGCTTGGGTTGATTTTTTTTAGGATAACCTTACAGGAGAGTCTAGATTTACTGCTTTCATTTAATGTAAATGGTTTGTAATTTGGTATAGAGTTGTGAAAGTTTATTTTGAGTGGGGATACAAGAATCCAAAGGTTGGATGCCCAAAGAGAAAAGGACACCCAATATGAGGATAGTCATTTTTTATTTGGGAATCCAAATTTGGATTATTCTACTACCCGAGGAGTCCAAGGAGGCTGAGGTCCAAGGAGCCCCCAAGAAAACTGAGATCTAAAGATTCCTACAAAACTAAGATCCGAGGAGTCCAAGGAACGGAAGATCAAGAAGATGAAGACCCAGTGTATCCCACTCAAAATAACTTGCGTCAGTCTTAGGATTAGAAATCCGGGTTGTTGGCAGTGGTGCCCGGCCACTTTAATTTTCTGCAGACCCTGGGTTGTAATTAAGGGCAGTTGGCCTATGGACATTTATTAATTTGTTTGGATAATTTTGATGTGTTTTATGATTGTGTGCCTCTAGGATTGTTTGCTTTTCTTAGTTTCTTGGCGTTTTGCATGTCGCTTTTGTTTTAGCCTGGATTTCGTTAGGCTCTTTAAGGACTAAAACTTTTTCTACTCCCAACTAACATTCAAATTTTAAGATTTAAATAATTTAGAAACTTAACGACCTAGGGAATTGCCGGAATCGTCCGGGGTAGCATGCATATCGTTGCATTTCTCTCTTTCCTTCTATAAGACACTTCCCCGCCCGTGGGTAGAGTCCGGATAATCTGACCTATGAGGATGAGGTGCCGGACCTGGGGAAGCCCAGTCTAATTCTAAAAATTATTTTTATAAGCCTTTTTAAAGTTCTATGCATACCTGATTCGGATACTCTAACTAGCATGCATTGCATTAGAAACTAACTAAATCAAAATTTTAATTGCATTAGTCTTAGGAGCATACACCCTACATAAGTCCAGGGCCAATTAGGAAATCCTCTAGACGTCGGCCCTACCTCCAAGAACTATAACCTACCTACCCATCTTTCATAAATGACTGGACAGCATGGTCTTAAAGCGATTAGGTGGTTAGCTGGCTCCCCCTTCCAGGCCGGGGTAAGTCCAGGTTTTGCATTGCATTAATTAGGACACGGGTGTTAGTGTTGCGTAGAACACTAAACCCATTAGATCTAGGATTCAAGGCTACTATTGTTTCGTAGTACGCCTCATCAGTAGGTAGGTCTTCTGTCTTTCAGAGACCCTAAACCCTACATACCCGCGTCACACGGATGACGCCACCTCCATCCTTCTCTCCTGCATGTTTCGAGTGCATGATTTATTTACTTTTCTCCAGTTTCTTCTCACTACCTTAGTCCCTCCGGATGCTGATGTGAGCCGTGCATGTTGACTAAGCCTAGTTGAACCTCTCTTTCCCTTCGAGTAGGACTTCCTAGTCTTCCCCCTATGTGCTAATCCCAATTTGGAAAGAATAATGTAGAATCCTTAATCGAGAGTTTTCTCAGGCCCCGGCTTGAGATGTAATTAACCACGGGGGCTTGCGCCCGTGGGAAACCGAATCCCACTCTCAAATAAACCCCATTCGAGCTAATGTATCGGGTGGGGGAAACCCATTGTGATTAGATCACATATATTATTATCCATCGGGCTGTGCTGGTGAGAGCCGCTATCCTCAATGGTTAATCATATGTGTGAACGAATCTGCCCTCCCATTGGCCAGATACTGTCTCCCCTCGCGGGGCGATGGTATTTGTTGAGTCCTTTCGGAGGTCCACAGGTCCCTGGACACGTTTTTCGACGTTCCGGACTCAATTTTGATGCTTTCGAAGCTCAACAAGACCTTTCCAATCAAGTTTGAGCAAACTCATATCTTTTGGAATACAAATTTTTGCGATTCATCCGTTATAAAGTGTCAGAACAAATATTTTTGGACTCGTGGAGCTTTGACGTCCAAAAATAGGGGGGCACCTGATGTGTCATGATAAAATCATCTTGATCCGGCACGAATCTCGAGGCAATTTTAGTTTGGAAGCTTCAAAAATTAAATCAGGGATCATCTGAACTCCAATTTCAACAAACTTATAGTCGAACTGAGCATCTCAGAAATACGAACCTAACGACACCAAATTCAACTCAATCCGAGTCCAACTAGGTCCAAATCAAGGACCCGAAGCACATTTGGAAGGTTCAATCCACAATTTGGATTACCAAACGGTTTCCAAATAGTACATGCTTATAGTCAAATCGAGCGGCTCGACGAGACGAATCCAACGACCCTAAGATCATCAAATTCTGATATCATTAAGACCTTCAAATGTCTGATAAACGGTTCATGATCAAAGGATTCAATATCGGCCGTCCATTCAAAACACTCCGTATTAGCCCATGATCTCTCATCTATTTACTGCTCATGCCATCCACAAAAAACTATAAATAGCCCCTCATTTCTCTTAAGAGGGGACCAAGCCAAAAGAAGAAGAAAAGAAGAAGAGAAGAAGAAGAAGAGAGGAAACTCCTCCTCGACCACCGCCAGAATTCTGCCCTACGCCTGAATCACGCCGGAATTTTGTCTTACATCGGAATTCTGTTGTCACACCTGAGCGAAGTCAGAATTCTTGCCAAGTAAAATCAGAACTCTGTTCTACACCGGAATTCTCTTAAACGACGCCGGAATTCTATTCGACCTCCGAAGGACGCCAACATTCAGCCTGATTTCTAAGTAACGCAGGAACGCTATTTGACATTGTAACTGTCTACTCCTAAAGAGATTCATTGTAATCTAATCGTCCTAAGTTTTTAAGGACGATTCATCTCTTGTATTCCAAGAAAATGCTAGTGGATCTTTTTCAACTGGGCGCGGCCCCGTGGTTTTTCCCTTTACAGGGTTTTCCACGTACACATACTAGTGTTCTTTTATTTTCTGTTTGTGCGCCGAATATCCGTTCAACGCTAAGACGCAATTTTTCTAAATTCTATCGCCGCGTATATTCGAGTCCGCAACATATATATAAAAGGGAACACACGAGATATAGAGTTTTTTTGCTTAAAAATCTCAAGAAGAAAAAATATATATATAAAGCCTCGCCCATAATATTTAATTAAATTACAGAAATCAGCTCTTCCCCTTAATTAGAGCGGACATTATTATAAAATGTCGAATCAAGCTTAATCTTCATTAATTATAATATAGTTTGTTGAAAAAGTAGTATATAAATAATAACAGCAATCGAATGATTACAATCGAGCGCCAGAGCTGCATGATGGTTACTCGATGGTGGTTGGTGAACAACAATCAGATTATGACAGACCGACAAAAATGAGCAGAATCTGATAGTTGACTAGCAATGATCTGGCAATGATGATTGAGCAATGATGGTGGTTAATAGTGACCGTCAACATCTATTGATAGTCAAAGTTCTAGAGGTCTTCAAGTTTGACGAAATTGTTTACATCCTAACTCGAAAGTATATTTTAGTTTAAGTAGCAATAAAATTGAGTATTTTGAAAATAATTTTAATATATAGTTCTTAAAGTAGTTTAATGTATAGGGGATAACTTTTTTACTGTTTATCAAAGCAGTTTTTTAATACAAAAATGAATAGTTTAAAAAAAATTGTACTAAAAAATTGCTTTAAAAATAGTAAGAAAATTATCACAAATAAAACCTAAATGCTAATTGCATTTAATACCCCGATTTTCAACAGTGGATCTAAAAATATAATAGATGTCATTCACACATCACTACGTTAGACTTGCGTTTAATTTGAAATATTAATGAAATAATTGTTCATTAAAGAATTTAATGTGTAAATTATGGCAAGAATATCACAACACTTTCAATTGGTCATGTAGTGTTTTTTTTTTCCTTCTGAAAATATTTTTGCATGTTTTCTTTTTGTGCAAGAGAAATTTAACTGCAATGTCCAATATTTAAAAATATCGAAATTTGTAGTTGAAAATTGGCAATAACTTTTATCAAAATTCTAGTAATATACAACAACAACAACAACAACATCAAGCCTTTATCCCACTACGTGGGGTCGGCTACATGAATCCTTTTTCTCCATTGTGTCCTATTAAAAGTCAAATTCTCGTTTAAATCTAATAAAGAAAGATCATTTCTAATATTTTCTAACCAAGTCTTTTTAGGTCTACCTCTACCTTTCTTAACATAAGTCAAATTTAAGACCTCTACTTTCCTAACCGGGTCATCGGGAGGCCGCCGTTTTACGTGACCAAACCATCTAAGGCGACTCTCTCTAATCTTATCTTCCACTGGAGCTACTCCAACCTTTTCACGAATATGCTCATTTCGTATCCTATCTCTAAGGGTAAAGCCACTCATCCACCTGAGCATCCTCATCTCTGCAACACTTAACTTAGAATTATGCTTATCTTTTAATGGCCAACATTCAGCACCATAAAGCATTGCAGGTCTCACCACCATCTTATAGAATTTTCCCTTAAGTTTGAGGGGTACTTTTCTATCACACAATAAGCCCGATGCATTCCTCCACTTCAACCATCCAACTTGGATTCTGCTGATAATATCCCCATCTATATCACCATCACTCTGAACAATAGATCCAAGATATCTAAAACGTGTACTCTTATTAATGACTTGATCGGCCAAAGTCACAATGCCCTCACTAGGTCTATTATTACTAAAATTACACTCCATATATTCCGTTTTAGATCTACTCAAGCGAAAACCTTTAGACTCTAAGGTTGACCTCCACAATTCTAGTTTACCTTCAACTCCCTCTCTAGTCTTATCAACAAGAAGAATATCATCAGCAAAAAGCATACACCAAGGTACATCCTCTTGCAAATGTCTAGTGAGAACATCGATGACTAAAGCAAAAAGATATGGGCTTAAGGCTGATCCTCGGTGTAATCCAACCGAAATAGGAAAATACTTGGTCAAACCACCTTGTGTTTGAACACAAGTAATAGCTCCTGCATACATATCTTTAATGATTTGAATATAAGCGTTATTAACTTCTTTCTTTTCAAGAACTCTCCATAGCACTTCTCTTGGAACTTTATCATATGCTTTTTCTAAATCAATAAATATCATATGTAAATCCTCCTTATTCTCTCTATATTTCTCCATCAAACCTCTTAATAAATGTATGGCTTCCATAGTAGACCTACCCGGCATAAATCCAAATTGATTTTGAGAAACATTAGTATCACGCCGCAACCTATGCTCCATAACTCGTTCCCATAGTTTTAAAGTATGACATATTAACTTAATTCCTCTATAATTCGCACAATCTTGTGCATCACCTTTATTCTTAAAAATAGGGATTAACACACTCATTCTCCACTCATCTGGCATCTTTTTAGTCTTCAAAACAGTATTAAAAAGTTTAGTAAGCCAAGAAATTCCTTCATCTCCTAAGCATTTCCACACCTCTATTGGAATATCATCAGGTCCAACAGCTTTTCCACCCTTCATTTTCTTTAAAGCCTCTCTAACTTCGGTTTTACTAATACGCCGATAAAAACAGAAATCTTTATTTTTATTTAAGGTGCTAAGGTCACTACAGTCAATTTTATTTTCACATTCTTCATTAAAAAGTTTAGCAAAATATCTCATCCACCTTTGTTGAATATCATCTTCTAAAAAAAGTACTTTTTGATCTTCATCCTTAATACACTTCACTTGAACTAAATCCTTACTACTCCTATCTCTTTGTTTGGCTAGCTTATACATATATCTTTCTCCCTCCTTAGTATCTAATCTATTATATAAATCACTAAAAGCTAAACTCTTTGCATCACATATTGCTTTCTTAGATTCCTTACGTGCCTCTTTATATAATTTCCAATTATCAAAATTTTTACAATTAAATCAATTTTTATAACAAATCTTCTTATTTTTAATCTTTTCTTGCACATTTGGATTCCACCACCAACTATTTTTACTATTAGGAGCTTTTCCCTTTGAAACTCCAAGCACATCTTTTGCAATATTCTTAATATTACTAGCCACTTTTTCCCACATAACATTAGCATCCTCATGCACAGACAAAATCTTAAGATCTAAAATCTTACTCTCAAAAATATTTTTGTTAATATTTTTTAAATGCCCCCATCTAATCCTAGGAAAACGTTTTACTTTATTTTTTAATTTCTTCCCCATTATCTTCAAGTCCAAAACTAATAAACGATGTTGGGTACATAAGTTTTCACTCGGAATAACTTTACAATCTTTGCAATCTAAACGATCTAATTTCCTTATAAGAAAATAATCAATCTGAGTTGTACTATATCCATTTTTATAAGTAATGAGATGCTCATTCCTATGTTTGTTTTAGACTCAACTAAATTACTCTAAAATATTTCAAATTTACAATAATTATTTTGAAATGTATTCTTTTTGCTATGTAATATTTTTTTTAGCAAATTAAAGGGCCCCTAACTGATTAAAGTTTTCACTTTCTTTAAAAGGAAAAATTGTCTTTATGTATTTGATATTTCTTAAAATTGGATAAATATTTTTGTTGATTATTTTATTGAAAGTATATGCCTAGGACAAAGGCTTCATTTGAGACGGATTTTGATAATTATTTTTTGCTGTTTTAAAAAATTATTTATATTAAATATTTTTTTTAAAAATAATAAAAAATTTATCCTAAATACAATAAAAAATATCTATGATTTATTGAAAAAGAATTCATCTCAAAGGCAGTAATGGTCTGTGAAATGATTGCCTTATTTTTTTCACATATAATCTATATTATTAATATCAAAGTCAAAAATCAAATGATGAAAAAGTTACCTTGTTCCATATTTTTTAAGCAAAAAAATATATTTTTTTTATATAAGATTTTTTATAATATTGTTTTATTTTATTAATTATTCTATATAACTTATCACAATTAATATGATACAAAAAAATCTAACTAGAAAATAATTTATTAAAAATGTTAAATTTTTTTTATACATAGATTTGATTTTATAATAAATATAGTGTAAAATAAAGATTTAATTTTAGATGAAATGTTTTAACATATATAAATTAAAGATAATAGAATTTAATTCTATATATAAATATTTAATTTTAAATTAAAATAAAAATTTTTAATATATTCCAACCGCACAAAGCGAAAATTATAGGTGCTGCATATTTTGACTTTACTATTATCAATATAATACTCGGTTTGGCTCAGAGCCAAAAATGGAGATGCGGGGTATCGATCCCCGTACCTCTCGCATGCTAAGCGAGCGCTCTACCATCTGAGCTACATCCCCAGGGATTGTTTTGGAGCAAACTCTTTAAAATATATCAAAAACAGGAGAAACCAAAAATATTTTTGCAAGATAAGAGAAAAAAATGTGAAAATAATAATAATAATAAATAAATGCTAACGAGACATAGTGATAATTTTATTCTTAGATTTTAATTTGCATGAAAATTTCCACTTTATACTTAATTGATTGAAAAATAATAATTTATATTGAATATTCACTATTTAAAAGAGATATTCGCTAAATAAGCTCATTAAAATGATATATTTTAACTAATTAGAATGATAAGCAATTAAAATTTTATTTGGCTACTACTTTATCGTTATTTTAAAGAAATTTTCATATTAGAAAACTATTTTTATAATACCTTAAAAAAAGCTTTCTTCAAAATTATTTTAAAATCACTTTTATGAAAAGCTGTACTTGTGCCATAGTTATCCTAAAATGAAATTCCTTGATTTAAATTTAGCTATATTCTAAATTATGTGGGTGAAATTCTTAAAATCATCTTGCTTTCATAATGAATGTCTTGTTACCTTCTAATTCAAATATTAAAAAAATGAAATAATCACCTTCATTCTAAAGAATTTTTTTTTTAATTTTAATATTTGAAAATAATCATGTCATAATGAAATATTTTAATTTTTGCGTGATAATTTATTGTTTGATTTACTAATTTAATTTGCTAAGATAAATGTCATAATCTCTCATGCTTATTTTTACATTTTAACGATTATTTTTATTTGAATCATTAAGTAAAGCCGTATGTATTCAGCACATGAATAAACTCAAGATCTTTTGAGAAGACTAATCAAATTCTTCTGGTCTATTTTAATATTCTTGAAACTTATATTTATTGAAATAGTTTTAAAATAATTCTCTAGCAAACATAGTGTTGAAATCGTTTTGCTCTGCTAGGGTTTTTTCTTCGCCCTAGCTGCCACGCCTCCCCTCATTCTACGGTTCTACCAGAGGCCTTACGCCTTCCATCATGGAATCGTCTCTCCTTCCCACCCGACTTCCCCCCTCTCTCTGCTTCCACTCTAGGTGCCAGCCCTCCTCCCCAACACAACTGGAAAAATATAGTGATCTCCACGGACCCCTCCTCTAAAGATCTTGCCCTGTCTTTTTACCCCTTAGAGCCGGAAATCCTCCCATTCTCTGGTGAAAAACTCTCTAAAGGTGCTCAAGATTGGAACTTATGCTTGGTCGGTTACTCCATAGGTTGCAGACCTTTTTACAGAGCTTTGCTTGGTGCCATTCGTAAAACATGGGCTTTAAAATGTTCTTTCCAAGTGCTTTCTTTCAGTGAAGTTTTCTTTTTTTTCTTCGCTTCACTTCTTCTGAGGATTACGATATGGCTCTTTTTAGAGGGGTTTGGTTTTTCTTGAAAAAAATTCATCCTTCAGAAATGGTCCCCGAAATTCTGACTTAAGAGGGAAATTTTTTCATATGTGCCCATTTAGATCAAAATACACGATTTTCCCCTTGCTTGCTGGAACTCTGAGGGAATCTCCAGAATAGCTAGCAAAGTCATAATCCCTTAACCTGTGGATGCCCTTACTGCACAAAAAACTCGTCTCACATTTGCCCGTGTATGTGTGCAAGTCACTAGCTCAGCTACTTATCCTGAAGAAATTCCCATCTCCTTAGATGGGGACGTCTTTAGTTTGAAGATCCAATACGAGTGGAAGTCAACACCTTATGTTGACTAGTAAAAAAATAAATTAATGAAATGAATAAAAGAGCAAAAAAAAAAAAAAACCGAAGAGATGCTTCTCTTCACAATTTCAATCTGGCCCCACCCTAAGAAAGAAATTGATCACAAAATAGCCCACTTCGACGACCTCGCCTGCAGGCTTCCGTCCCAATGCCTCATGCACTTCGTCGACAAAACCAAATCCAAAGCCCTGAGCACTGATGCCCTTTATGATTGAATCCTCTGTCTGATCTGCCCGAGAAAACCTAGGAAATTGAATAATGCACGATCACATGACAATAATTAGATAATCACTCTTTTTTATTTACTTAATTGATGCATATGTAATATTGTTTTTGTGGGTCTCCGAAAGGGTTCTGCTTGTGGGGAACAGAATGTAAAGAGTACGACCGCACTATCCCGTAGGACAAAATGATCGTAGGCCTTTACACTCTACCCAAGCAGGCCAATGGAAGAGCAGATGGAGTCATACATACGATTAGCCATAGAGGATAGCGGCTTTCGCCTACACACATCGATGGATAATAATATATATGACCCAAAAGGTCACGAGATTTCCCCCATTCGATACATCAGCTCGAATGGAGTTTATTTGATGTGGGGATCAGTCTCCCACGGGCGCAAGCCCCCGTGGTTAATTACATCTTAGACCTTGGCCTAAGAAAACTCTCGATTAAGGATAATGTATTATTCTCTTCTTAATTTGGTGCTCCAAGAAAGTTCCTAAGTTATATTCCAAGAGGATAAACTCTTCTCTTTACCCTTAATGATGATTAAAATTTTTAGATGAGTAAAGATATGATTAAAGTTTTGAGTTTAGAAGATCAAAAATCAGATTACTATCCTAAGAGAAATGACAGACTCAGAATTCATCAAAGATGAAAAGGAACACATTGAGGGGTGTACAATCTGGGCTTATGCTTGCTTGGAGTGAGCTGCCAGCTAACATCCTAAACACAATCAATCGTCTTACATGTATGCAAGATAAGAAGGCTCTATCCTAAGGAATCAAGAACTTTTAGTTCAGAGGTTTAAATTAGGGACTTTGTAATATGCAACAGGATATACCTAGCGCTGTGTATGATGCATGAGACGGATGTATAAGTAAAAGTATTCTAAAAAAAACTACTGAAAGATAATGTGACATTTTCATTCGAGTAATGCTAATGCAATGCATGTATGTAGACGGAGTGCACTGTAGAGTAAAGTGTATAAAAATGCATGCATGATATTTAGAGTACAGAAAATAAATAAATAAACACACCAATGATACCCTCCAGGCAAGGTACCCTCATCACATCACAATAGAAAATCATCCTAACGGTGCCCACTTCGTGTGGAAAAACAACGATGCCCATGGCACAAATAGGTGGCCTACACTACAGGCCTAAATGACCCTAATGGTCTCTAAGGCTCACA
Source organism: Dendrobium chrysotoxum (assembly GCA_019925795.1). Taxonomy (NCBI): domain Eukaryota; kingdom Viridiplantae; phylum Streptophyta; class Magnoliopsida; order Asparagales; family Orchidaceae; genus Dendrobium; species Dendrobium chrysotoxum. The sequence continues at coordinate 43,561,583 of CM034301.1, forward strand.
GAAGGTGGGGGGGGGGTATCATACCCAAAACAGAAGAAAAAGGGAACATCCTAACAGTGCCCACTTCGTGTGGGAAAATAATGATGCCAATGGCACAAATAGGTGGGCCTACACTACAGGCCTAAGGTAACCAGAAGGGTCTCTAGGGCTCATAGAAGGGGGGGGGGGCAAGCTTTAGCCTATAGGGCCAAAGCTTCGTTAGTGCACTAACCTATGGCCAACTACCTAAATATGCTAGAACATATATTAAACAAAAAGCTAATAACAAGATGTGTGTGGTGTGTAGCAGTTTCGATACATAATTAGAAATTTTCTTTACAAGTTGCAGAGATTATACCTGACCGTGGCGCGGCCACTTAAGGGTTCCAAGCAAGCAGACTATCCACTGATTATCAACCCTACAAGATTGTGGCGCAGCCACTTAAGAGCTTTAAGCTAGCAATTTATTCACTGATTCTTGATCATGCCTGACCCAGTGTACCTCGCAAGACAAAATGAAAGAAAAATACACAAATGAGCATAGATGCTATTCAGAAAATAAATGCAGGTAAATAAAAATATGACTAACAGAAGATTCAATATTCATATTCATAAAACATACACATGTTATTGCTAAGACATAGAACAATACAGGAGTTTTCTAACTTGGCAGGAGTAATTGGCATCAAATAATAAAATAAAACAGCGGCCTAACCTAGGACTAGAAGTCGTGTCCTAACAAACAAGCCTAGGTGTGTGTAACAGGCTGTGTGATTTTGGGTATATCCTATGTAGGGTGATTAAGCTAAAATTGCTTGTGTTTTAATTTATTGAAGGCTAAGGGAAAACTTTAGTTTAAGTATAGGTATTAAGGTTTTAGGATTAATTTTAAAGATTTTGTTTTAGTGTTTGATTGATTACTACCTTTGTTGCTCACCGAGGCCGTGAGGTTTATTTCACCCTCCTTGGGGCTAACTTAATAGCCTCGTAGGCCTGGGTTACCCAGTAGTAACCAATGTTGTTGAGTTAATTTAATTTATTGGAAATTAAAAGAGAGGTAGATTAAGTGATTTATCATTAATTAAGGGTTTGTTGGTTGATTTTAAAGAATTAGATTAATGATGTAGTTAAAACTTAGGTGAGTTATTAAGGTTCTAAATTTTTTAGGTTATGATTAAGTTTCAATAAATCTCTTATGTCTTTGTTGATTAAGTTATGATTCATTAGTGTTCAAGGTTAGAGGTGTTTTAGGTCAAGTATGTAATTAATTATAAGAGGGTTTGATTAAGGCTTGAGTTTTAGGAAAGTTTTAGTTTTAAGTTTGTTTGCCAATTTTATAACTCTTAGGTTCGAATTGATTTTAACGGATTTCATCTAGTTAGTATTTGGTTAGGGGGATGATTAATAGATTAACTAGCTCTAGTTCACCTTTATGTTCAGGTTTTCCTTCTTAATGATCATATGCATTGGTTATGATTTGATTAGGAGTTAGACATCTTTTATGCGTTTGATTTGATCTCTTGCCAATTTGTTAGAGGTTTTGATTACAGGTTGGTTGTTATTAATGATTAATTTAACTTAGATACTATTACACTAACCCTATGGTAAGATGTCACTACATTCTCTATGTTTCAATGTCTCTATCCTAGAGGGAGCATGCATCCTAAGTCTATGTTGTCTAAGACTCATCCTTAAGTTTTCGTCCTTAAGTGTCACTAGTGTTGTAGGATGAAAATGCATCTGTCTCTAACCCCCTTAGACCTTCGCACATGTTGATGGGTTTAGGGTTTTAAAAGAAATAAAGAGAAAATCCTAATGTAATTGAAGCTACTACAAGGTCGTAATGTTTGGGAACGTACAACAATTGGGGCTCCTAAGTGGCTATCTAAGTTTTGAGGAAACTTACAGAACAGGGGGCTATGACCCGATGGTTCCGCCCGTAGCACCCCCACCGGAATGAATGGGGGCGACTGATTTACTTAGTGTAGGCTCCTTCGTCTAGTGCTCCAAAGTTCTTTGTCCTTTGCTTTCCCAAAGGTACCTCGCATAGAACACAGAAGAGAAAGGCAAAGAGGGAAGGAGAGCACAATAACATTAATCGTATAAATAATAAAATATTATTAAAACATTAACGCACCTTGTCCTTATCGGGCTTGTATACCGGTTGAGCCACTTTGCACCTTTGAGCTTTTGCATTTGGCAACATTTAATTTCAAAGCACAAATAGACGAGCAGCAGAAGAACGAGGAAGTAAACAAAAAGACGATAATGCCGAAAAGAAAAGAATGAAAAGCCGATATAATAAAATAAATGTTAGCATCTTACTGTTGGGCATGCTTACTCACGACCAAGCATGCCTCTAAAACACCCTTCCTCCTATTCAACATAACATGAGTGAGAGAAAAGGGGTTTAGATGCTATTTATTCTTCCTACGATTCGAATAAGTGTTTAGAATATTCAACACCATTGCCCACATCATTTCTATATAAAACTCAAAGTGACGGAAAAGAAACGAGCTTCAAAATTAGAACCCATATAAACTCTTCTACCTCACATTTATCTAAACCCATCTTTAGAATCAAATACAAATGAAAGAAAGAAAGCTCAATCCATTAAAATTCGTTCCATTTCAAGAAAACTCGAAGAAACTTTCAACATCAGATCCCTCTCAGGTGCCAAACCACTTATAACATTCTCAAAAACCCAAAAAAATAAATTTGCAAAACCTCAATGCAAAGTGACACATAAAACTTTTTCAATATAAAATCCACTACAGCTCCTTCTAAACATAAGAATAAGTCCTTTCAACGTGGGATAAGTACATAGAAAATTTTCCGACAATCAAATTCTGAAAAGCCTTCCGTTATCGAGCATCAATAAAACAACAACATAAAGTTCTTCAACACAAACAATTTGCAAAGCTCTTCGTGAAACTTTCAACAATAAATGAGCTTATGAGACTTTCCAACATAGTACAAGCCATGAAACTTCCCAATGTAAAGAGAATTATGACACTACAATATAACATTGAACGAATTCTAGAAAAGACTCAAATTTGGAGTATAGAACCCAGTAATCTTTCTACAACTCCCAACAAACTCAATCTTCCAACATGCTCCATTTTGCCAAAACCAATAAAAGACATTTCAAGTAACCATTCTCTTTTATTCATACAAAGAGATAATCTAACATAAAGCATAACTTTCTCTAACCAAAACATGCTTTAATCAAAGCAAAGTGCACATCAAATGCTTCATTATGATGATATAAAGTGAGTAAAATCATCCAACACTACAATGTAATATTGAATTGATTCCATAGAAAATTCATATTTGAAGTATAAGGCATATGATTATTTTTTTTTTAACATAATTTCCAACATGACTTTGCATAAAACTCAAGCAAGTGGGGAGAAGACTGGTTTTCAAGAAAGCACAAAAGCACCTCAACATTTATCAACTCTTTATAGCTAAATATGTCTCCAACAACACAAGTGACATCGCATTGAATCCATAAAACAAGTGGACATTCTCCAACATTTATATATTTCCCTAAACAACTTATAAAACTTTCAACATAACATAAACAACTTTGCATTTTGAACCATATACTCTCCGAATTGAAACATGAAGCACCTATAAAAGCTTTCGACAAAATTGCTAACATGAACTTTGTATAAGATTCAAACAAGTGGAAAAGAAGACAAGGTTCAAGGAAACATGAAAGGACCTCAAAATCTACCCATTCTTTTATATCTAAACACACCTACCATCCATTTGTTTTACTCCAACTCAATTTTTTGTTAAATACAAATGAGAGAAAGGATGTTTTGATAAAAGCTAATTCTACTTCAAAAGGACTCACCAGACCTTCTGACATAAAACTTCACACTCCTTCCAAAGCTCAAAGAAGTTACCCAACATCAAACATGCAAGGTCGCATTGCACCAAATTGAACTCAATAGCTTAACCTCATGCCAAATACACCATCAAGGACCAAAGAAAATTGAGAGCAAACATCCCTCTTAATTACTGAAAAGTGTCTCTCTCCAAATCATCATTCGAACATATGAAATCGTGGACCAAGAACATGACAAATCTCAACGATCATAGAGGAAGTTTACCAATATAGAAATTCATAGAACGAATACATTTAAGCATCTTCCAAATACCAAATAGGGAATAAATATCTATGGTCTATGCCTCAAAAAGAGAGAATAAAATAAAATACACCCTAAGATCATGTTTTCCAATGCTTCGATGATGAGATCTTTAAGAAAACCTTCATTCTTGCTAACAAACCCAACTAAATGTTTAGCCTTAGAAAATAACCAAATTCTCTCCATCATCTCAAAGACTCATTTCCTAGGAATCAAAACTTTCAGCTAATTTTATTTATTACACCAATAAGGAAGCTCCATAAGAAATATGTAAAACCCCATAATGACAAAGCATAACGCACATTGATTTAATAATAATAAAACATAAGCATTAATATACATGTTGACTACATCAAAACCTATGGAGTGCAGAAATCGTTCATATGTGTATATAACCGCATAACCTGAGCTTATGGACTTCATAATTGTGAAAGTGATGGGATAAAAATATGCTCTTTTAACATCCTCATTTGATCAAAACTCATATGTGCATATCTCTAGTAATCATTACTACAAACACTTTGAATGCACATTTTGATAAAGAACAACATGGACCTTCATAATTTTCACTAATCTACACAAAGCTCACCAAGATCTTGGAATAGGTAAAGAAACAGCTGCAAAGTATATTTATATATATATATATATATATATATATTTAAAGATTTCATGTCATTCTTCTTAAATATGACATACATGAAGTCACGTGAAGATCTTCCAAAGGTAGTCGAAACTTCCCCTACCATATGTCATTTCCAGTTGCCAACACAAATAAGCCTAAACATTGCTATTACTTGTGATATATATAACTCAACTCATCCTCTGTCAATGAGATAAGCATACCAAAGCCAAACACCAAAGAATAATACTGAACATGTCATCAAACTCACAGTAGCATAGATTGAAAGTAGTCATTTTCTAATGCATAGTTAAAGATAACTTTAAAACTTCATAAATGATGATCGTGGATGGGAAATCCCCAAAAGAGAAGAATCAAGAATCAACGAATACGAATGAGAGGTAAGAATAAGAGGAGGTGGGTAAGCAGAGAAATGGAAAGAGAAGAGGTGGAGGAAGAAGAGAGAGGGGACGGGAGCAAGAAGAAGGGAAAGGAAGGAGAAATATACCTACTCGAGAAGAGGGAGGAAAACATCAAAAGTCAACGATCGATGCCGTCGGACTTGGTAAGCGCAGATCGTGAACAGAGCTCCGGCGTCAAACAAGACAACTTGAGCTCCGGAACTAGCGGTAGAGCCTGCAGACTATGGAATCAGGCTCGGCTAGGGCTGCTGTTTATGTAAGCAAGAGAGACGGGGAGGGCTCCAGCTCCGGCCTGGGGGCCTTCCATACGAGTGGAGAGGGAACTAGGGGTTCGGTCTCCTTCTCGCGTGCGAAACCGAGAGCCAGAGAGGCCGGTTGCGGGCTTCTCTTACGAACGGAGAAGAGCAAGATCCGGAGACGGGAGGCAGGGAGGGGGCGTTCAGGACTCCAGGCTTGTCAGGGAGAGAGGTCGGAGAGGGGGGAGAATCGAGAGAGCTAGGGCAAGGGGATCCATCCGCCTTTTTTTTTTTATCCACGAGACGTGGAGAGCGGGGTCGATATATGTTGATCGAAATCGATTGAGTGTAGTCGAGTCAAATTCAGTTTGATCTGAGTCAATTTGAACTTGATACAATCCGATTAATGCAAATTTAATTGAATTAAGTTCCAATTAACACTGATTCAACTTGGATCTAACTCGTTCTGGCTCAATTGAATTGATCAAGTATGGTCGAGGGAAAATGATGACAAAAACGAGGTCAACAATTTTAATATTACACAAGGCAATAAGAATAATTAAGTAATCCCTCTTTTCTTTCGATTGGAATTAATTTAAAACAGAAAAGTTGAATGAATTTAAAGCAGATTTGTTTCTATTATTGGAATTAATTCAACTTAGAGGAAATCTAAAAATCCAATTACTATAAGCCTGCATGATTAAGTCAATTAATTGCATTAATATAAAATTTCTATAGTTGAAGACCTCATGCTATTGACCTTAGGTCCAGCCGGGATGGTTTTAAATTGAAGACCTCGCGCCATCAACCTTAGGTCCGACCAGGATGGTTTTAAATTGAAGACCTCGTGCCGTCGACCTTAGGTCTAGGCGAGATGGTTTTAAATTGAAGACCCTACGCCGTCGACCTTAGGTCCGGGTAGGATGAAACTATGGCAAATGCCGTTCTGATTTCTCCCTCGGTGGGGAGGGGACGCCGGGAGGCCGTCAAATTTTTTTGAAAATTATTAAAATTTCTTTTTTGAAATAATTAGAGACCAAATCAATTTGGATTTTAATTAATCAGTTGATTAACATAAATGATTAATTGATTAAAATAAATGAATTAAAATTAATTTAAATTAACTGATTGATTAATTAAAAAAAAATCGAGAACAATTTTTAAAATCCAAAAGCAAATTTAAAATCTAAGAGTTTTAAAATAAAAAAAATTCAAAAGCATTAAAATTTAAATTGATTAATTGGTTAATGAATTTATTAATCAATTGAGCAATTATAAAAATAAAAAAATACAATAAAAATATTTTTTTCACTAATCAACATATACAATTGATATCAAATGCTTCCCAAAGCCCTCCAACTTATAAAGCAAAACTCTCCACAATATTGCTCTCCAAACAGTAGACTCTTAACAACTCAGCTCAACACTCTACAGGGCTCCAACTCTCCTGCACGAGCTCTTGCAAACAAGCAAATGAAATCAATTAAGCATTTAAATAAATGCTAATGCAAAAAAATATATATATTATAAACAAAAAATAGAATAGTGCTGAAAGAAAAAGAGCATAGTAAAGTGCTGAACTACTAAAACAGGAAAAGAGCTATTGTAAGAAAAAACACTAGTGCCACAACTACAACTGTCGGGCTAGTAAACAATCGAAAACACTGACGCCAGTGTCAAAACCTTGAAATGTCAAAATCTCAAACTCGAACCAACTCACAAACCTTTCAAACTCTTTAAGTAACAAATCCTAAACAACTGACATCCTCTCAACAAACACACAATGAAATTTAAACTCAAATTCCCGGACAGCCTTGTTTATAAGAACTTAGTTGTAAGACCCACTACCCGACAACTTTTAATAGAAGTCGTAAGTCCAATCTCTAAAGGAGATGTTTAGGTAATAACACAAACCTAGACCCCTCACATGGGCATCTTAGTCTATAAGATTAGGTTGTAAGACCCGCTATCGGGCAACTTCTAAGTGAAGTCGTAAGACCCATATTTTAAGAAAATTACTAAATAAATTGCAATAATCTTAAACTCCAAATAATCCAATTCAAACCAACGAGCATCCTTGTCTATAGGATTAGGTTATAAGACCTATCTTTGGACAAATCATAAATAGAGCAGTAAGCCCAATTCCAAATTAAATCCTTGAGTTACTTTCTATGAAAGCCGTAAGTCCCAACCTAAATTTAAATACTTGGGCTACTTCCTAAAGAAGCCGTAAGACTCACTCCAATCCAAACTTCTATGTAGCTTCTAAACGAAGTTATAAATTTCTAAATCAAATTAATTTGTGGGCATTTTAATGGATGTAAACCCCAAAACTTAAATAAAATTAAAACTCAAATCTAATCACCTCAGTTTACTTGGGATCCCTGAGAGGAGGTAACCTATGGCTACTAATCAGATTCCCTAGACACTACGGTCAATAATTATTAGTGTTGGTAGATTAAAACTACGGTATACCCGGGACGACGGAACCATGGAATCTTGATCGAGTTTACCTCCATTTTTCCTTATAATTAAGACTAAAATCACCTAAAAATTTATTCATTCTTAATCGAGAGTTCTCTCTTACGCGTTAAGAGGGGTAATTAACTATAAGTGCTTGCGCTCATGGGAAGTAAGGACCCCAGATATTTAAACCTTGACACTACCCTCAGGGAAAATCTGGTTAACTACAATCTGACTTAAGAGAAATGGAATCCTACAGCTGCAAAGTGAGATTCATGCATTCGTGCCATTTTTTTCTTGAGCCAACAGATTTCTGGCGACTCCGTTGGGGATTACTTCTCTCTCCATCTTTAGATGAAAAGAGAATATTTAGTCTCAATCACTAAACATCTAAAATAAATATGAATGTTCATTTATCACAGGCATGTATTTTCTTTCCTAATAGAATGCAGGTTGACTGTAATCCTTGCAAGTTCTATTGACAAGTTGCTGAATATGAAGCCTATGAAATCATTCATGATTGTGAAATTAGGCAAAGGAACGAAAGTGCAATTCCCTCATGTCATTCTAAACACAGGATATCATGAAGAAATCATTCAATTCAGAATTATTTTTGAAGTCATACAGTTCCAATGATTCCTTCTTGAGAACATTGCTGAAGTACCAACTGTTAAGGGTGCTGCTAAAAAGCCTACTACTGAAGTTGTTAGTGAAAAGGCTCCCAAAAGGGCCTCTGTGTTTTCAAGGCTCTCTATAGCACCTGATGTCGCTCCGATCATTCAAAAGAAAACCTCTGATTTAAAGTTGAAGTCGGTTGTCATCGATTCGGCCAGTCAGAATGAAATTCCGGAAGAGTACGACACTAAAGTCTCTGTTGTAAGCACTAAGCTCTCTAGGAAAGCTCGTTAGAAAGCCAAAGCTCTTTTTCTAGGTACTTTTCTCTACCCAGGAGCCACTATCTCTGGTTGAGGCAAACATCCTTATTGGTAATGGCTCTGAGCCAATTAAGTGGGTGAAAAGGAACAACGCTAAAGGCTAAAGCAAGAAGTCATTTGTGGAGACTTCTCGCCAACAACAACAACCACTAAAGAAGGAAGAAGCTGTATCTTCCAAGATATACAAGATACTGAAGGCCATCAAAGGCATAAATTCATAAAGAAAATTAAGATGATCTATCAATGAGGTCACTTCTTCAAATGTGGCTCGTCCTCAGAATAATAAGGATCCAATAAAGCCTTATGGAAAGGAGTTTAAATATTCTTTCTACTATAGTAATCCAATAAAATTTTGTCCTAATATGGGTCAACACTCATATTATGGAAGAAAGAAATTGGGAGAGCCTTCTAATAGCCTGCATGCAAAAGGCTATAATGGAAAATATAATAAATGAATGCCCCAATGATCAAATCATGAATATAATGATTCAAAGACACTCTGATGCTAGTGGTCATCAGTATGTGACCATGAGAAAACAACAAATTTGGGTTCCAAGAAAACCTAAATATCTTGACGATCATAAAGGGAGGCACAAATCTTATGTCCAAAAGTTATCCCACAATCAGAAGACTTCTGTTGACATGACTACGTCATAAAAAGAGGAGTATCCTATCTATAATGAATCTCCTGACTCTCCAACCATACATTGAAAGCGGCGATCCCAACTTGGCGACAATCTCGAGTCAGATGAAAATGATAATTATGATGAAGAAGTGGAAGGGTGTATTGGTCTCATGGATGTTAAATTGTCCGAATGGTTGATCATGTCCCTAATCCACCTAATTAAAGAATGTATACTTGCAGAAATGCAACTTCAAATCTACAGATTGAAGATCAAATACGAGTCAATCAAGAATAAATAATGCCTGCAAATAGAACACCTCCACAACTAGAAGAAGTGGAGGAAGAAGAAACTGAAGATGTTGTGATAAAAAAAAAGTCAATCATTTGAACATTTTTCTTGACGAAACAAGCATCATAAAGAAAAACTGCTTGGGCAACTTGATCTAGCAGCCACAGTTGGTCAAGTACCTGATGCAAATCTTCAAAAAAAAATATAAGCAATATTTCTTATCCAGCAGAAAATGTTGGAGATCCTCAAACCCTGCTTCTTGATCTAGATACTCCTAACAAAGGACTAGAAGGTCAATAAGAAGTTGATAAGATGGTCAGTTAGACGCACATCGAAGATCTCATCAAAGAAAAAGAAGAAGAAAAAAAAGTCAAAGATTTTGTCGCTTCTGAAACTGCTTAAGCCTTGGTGGGTAAAGGGTGTCTCGTACTACTTATAAAATTGCAATGCAAGCCACCCCATATTCGTTGGTTTTCAGAACTGAAGCAATATTACCTCTCGAGGTCAAGTTGTTGTCTCTTCGTATTGTCGTTCAATATGAATTAACCAAAGAAGAAAATGATCTTCTATGACTGGAAAAACTTGAAGCTCTTGATGAAGTTTGATTTCAAGCACAAAAAAGTCTAAAATTCTACAAAGTAAGAATGAATAGGGCCTATAATCGAATGGTTCATCCTAGAAGCTTCAAAGAGGGTGAACTTGTTCTGGTTCGCCAAAGGCGTATAATCTCTCATTGTAGCCTATGCGATAAATTTAACCCAATTTGAGATGGCCCCTTCATCATTGAAATAATGTATGGAGGAGGAGTCTATCAACTCATAGACCTAAAGGGTCAAAGGCCCATATCACTAATAAATGATCAATATTTGAATAAAAAATATCATACATAAAGATGTTATGTATGTAAATCATCCTACAAGGCAGGAGACAAATCTCAAATTCCCTCCTAAAAGATATGAGGCAATTTTTATATTCTCATAAAAGATGGAGATAAATTTTAATTTCCTCCTGAACGACAGGAGGTAATTTTTATATTCTCCTGCAAGGTAGGAGATAAACTCAAATCTCTTCTTGAAAGGCAAGAGACAAATCTCAAATTCTCTCCTAAAAGACAGGAGGCAATTTTTATATTCTCCTGACAGATGGAGACAAATTTCAATTCCCTCCTGAAAGACAGGAGGAAATTTTTATATTCTCCTGCAAGGTAGGAGATAAACTCAAATCTCCTCTTAAAAGGCATGAGACAAATTTCAATTCCCTCATGAAAGATAGGAGGCAATTTTTATATTCTCCTACAAGATAGGAGATAAATTCAATCTCATCTTGAAAGGCATGAGACAAATTTCAATTCCCTCGTGAAAGGCAGGAAACAATTTTTATATCTCCTATAATGCATGAGATAAACTCAATACCCTCCTGAAAGACAGGAGGCAATTTTATATATCCTACAAAATAGGAGATATTTGCTCTATATATATTTACAAGGTAGGAAAATAACTTTTCAATTTCCTCCTGTAAAAGACATGATGCAATTTTTTATAATATACCCCTTTACCAAATAAAGGAAGGGAATTATGAAACTGCATATTGACTAAATGATCAGTCATCATAATCAATTGCTAAAATTTTGCATGCTCATAAACCTAAGGGTAGAGTTAATAATCTCGTAGATTCAACAAGTCTAAGGGCCAAATCTTATGAATTTTTTTAGGCTTATAAATCTAAAAGTCAAGCTATTTTCATCAACCTAAATGGTTGAAATAAAATATAGGTTCACCAAGCCTAAGGGCTGAACTTACAAATGTTTGCATGCTCATAAAACTAAGGGTCGAGCTATATTTTCATCAACCTACCTAGAAGGTTGTGAAATAAAATTCATTGGTTCAACAAATCAAAGGGTTGATCCTTTGAAAATTTTTATGCTCACAAACCTAAGGGTCGAGCTCATTATATTGGTTCAACAAATCTAAAAAAATCAAACTTCTCTATGTGCTCACAAACTTAAGGGTTGAACCTTTAAAATTTTTTATGCTCACAAACCTAAGGGTCGAGCTCTATTTTCATCAACCTACCTAAAAGGTTGAGAAATAAAATTTACTGGTTCAATAAGCCTAAGGGCCGAACCTTTAAACCTTCTACACTCATAAACTTAAGGGTCGAGCTAAAATAAAAAAGTTCAATAAGTCTAAGGACCAAACCTTTAAAATCTTCTATGCTCATAAACCTAAGGGTCGAGCTAAACTTCATTAGTTCAACAAGCATAAGGGTTGAACTTTATAAATCTTTTATGCTCACAAACCTAAGGGTCAGGCTAAATCCACAAAAGTCCAACAAGTCTAAGGGCCGAACTTTATAAATCTTCTATGCTCATAAACCTAAGTGTCGAACTAAACTTCATTAGTTCAACAAGCCTAAGGGTTGAACTTTATAAATTTTTTATGCTCAAAAAAACCTAAGGGTCGGGCTAAATCCACAAAAGTTCAACAAGTCTAAGGGCCGCACTTTGTAAATCTTCTATGCTCAAAAAACCTAAGGGTTGAGCTATTTTAATCAATTTAAATGATTGAAAGAAAGGGCAAAATGATGAACATTAATGCTAAGAAATATTTTTGAGATACTATAACGAATTCACTGTGTGAAAGCCACACAACAAATTCGTTGGGAGGCAATTTATTGACTAGTAAAAAATGAATTAATGAAATGAATAAAAGAGCAAAATAAAAAAAATGAAGAGATGCTTCTCTTCACAATTTCAGTCTGGCCCCACCCTAAGAAAGAAATTGATCGCAAAAGACAACGCTCTTCGCGGCCATAACACTCTTCAATAATCAAATCTATAAGAAAAAGAAAGAGAATGGAGACAGGAAATTTCTCTAAAAATCCCAATGGTTGCTTCCTCCTATAATCACGTCTCACGTTCTAAGTCGGTTCCTCACTCGACTTGTTGTCCATGCCCGACGCCCTCAGCCTCATCTGACGGCCCAGGCCACCACACGCCGGAAAAGAGCATACTTTGACGACCTCGCCTGCAAGCTTTCATCCCAATGCCTCATGCACTCAGTCGACAAAACCAAATCCAAAGCCCTGAGCACTGATGCCCTTTATGATTGAATCCTCCGTCCGATCTGCCCGAGAATACCTAGGAAATTGATTGATACACGGTCACGTGATAGTAGTTAGATAATCACTCTTTTTTATTTCCTTAATTGATGCATATGTAATATTGTTTTAATATTACACAAGGCAATAAGAATAATTAAGTAATCCCTCTTTCCTTTCTATTGGAATTAATTTAAAATAGAAAAGTTGAAATGAATTTAAAGCAGATTTGTTTCTATTATTGGAATTAATTCAACTTAGAAGAAATCTAAAAATCTAATTACTATAATCATGCATGATTAAGTCAATTAATTGCTTTAATATAAAATTTCTATAGTTGAAGACCTCATGATGTTGACCTTGGTCCGGCCGGGATGGTTTTAAATTGAAGACCTCACGCCATCAACCTTAGGTCCGACCGGGATGGTTTTAAATTGAAGACCTCGCGCCGTCGACCTTAGGTCCAGACGAGATACTTTTAAATTGAAGACCCTACGCCATCAACCTTAGGTCTGGGTAGGAAGAAACTACGACAAATGCCGTCCTGATTTCTCCCTCGGTAGGGAGGGGACGCTGGGAGACTGCCGAAATTTTCTGAAAATTACTAAATTTTTTTTTGAAATAATTAGAGACCAAATCAATTTGGATTTTAATTATTCAGTTGGTTAACATAAATGATTAATTGATTAAAATAAATGAATTAAAATTAATTTAAATTAACTGATTGATTAATTAAAAAAATTCGAGAACAAATTTTAAAATCTAAAAGCAAAGTTAAAATTTGAGAGTTTTAAAATAAAAAAATTCAAAAGCATTAAAATTTAAATTGATTAATTGGTTAATGAATTTATTAATCAATTGAGCAATTATAAAAATAAAAAAATACAATAAAAATATGTTTTTCACTAATCAACATTTACAATTGATATCAAATGCTTCCCAAAGCTCTCCAACTCATAAAGCAAAACTCTCCACAATATTGCTCTTCAAACAGTAAACTCTTAACAACTCAGCTCAACACTCTACAGGGCTCCAACTCTCCTGTACGAGCTCCTACAAACAAGCAAATGAAATCAATTAAGCATTTAAATAAATGCTAATGAAAAAAAAGTAAATATTATAAACAAAAAGTAGAACAGTGCTGAAAGAAAAAGAGCAGAGTAAAGTGCTGAACTACTAAAACAGGAAAAGAGCTACTGTAACAAAAAATACTAGTGCCACAACTACAACTGTCAGGCTAGTAAACCACCAAAAATATCAATGCCAGTGTCAAAGCCCCGAAATGTCAAAATCACAAACTCTTTAAGTAACAAATCCTAAATAACTGACATCCTCTCAACAAACGCACAATGAAATTCAAACTCAAATTCATGGGCAGCCTTTTTTATAAGAACTTGATTGTAAGACCAACTACCCGGCAACTTCTAATAGAAGCCGTAAGTCCGATCTCTAAAGGAGAAGTATAGGTAATAACACACCCTCGCATGGGCATCTTAGTCTATAGGATTAAGTTGTGAGACCCGCTATCGGGCAACTTCTAAGTGAAGTCGTAATACCCACATTTTAGGAAAATTACTAAATAAATTGCAATAATCATAAATCCCAAATAATCCGATTCAAACCAGCGAGCATCCTAGTCTATAAGATTAGGTTGTAAGACCTATCTTTGGACAACTCATAAATAGAGCAGTAAGCCTCATTCCAAATTAAATTCTCGGGCTACTTTCTACGAAAGCTGTAAGTCCCAACCTAAATTTAAATACTTGGGCTACTTCCTAAAGAAGCTGTAAGACCTGCTCCAATTCAAACTTTTATGTAACTTCTAAATGAAGTTATAAATTCCTAAATCAAATTAATTTGTGGGTATTCTAATGGATATAAACCTCAAAACCTAAATAAAATTAAAACTCAAATCTAATCACCTCAGTCTACTCGGGATCCCTGAGAGGTGGCAACCAATAGCTGCTAATCAGATTCCCTGGACACTACGGTCAATAATTGTTAGTGTTGGTAGATTGAAACTACGGTATACCCGGGACGACGGAACCATGGGATCTTAATCGGGTTTACCTCCATTTTTTCTTATAAGAGACTAAAATCAACTAAAAAATTTATTCATCCTTAATTTAGAGTTCTCTCTTACACGTTAAGAGGGGTAATTAACTATGAGTGCTTGCACTCATGGGAAGTAAGGACCCCAGATCTTTAAACCTTGACACTACCCTCAGGGGAAATCTGGTTAACTATAATCTGACTTAAGAGAAATTGAATCCTACAGCTGTAAAGTGAGATTCATGTGTTTACGCCATTTTTTTTCTTGAGCCAACACCTTGCGAGCTCTTCAACTCCTTAGTTCATTTTTCTTCACTTTGTTAGTTGGAACTGAAAGACACCACCAAACCCATCATCCTACTTCTTTGAATAATATGCTTGCTCGTGGTAGAAGTTCCTCCAAAAGGCCAAGGAATTGAAACCACTCGGCCTCACCACACTCCATATTGAATCACCCCAACTCCTCCTCCAATCCTGGCCAGTCCACCTTCCCTGTTACAACATCTTTTGAAGATTCGCTGGCTCCTAGAATTCCCCCCTCTCAATCTTTCTTAAACTAACCGAACATAGATCACTCTCAGCCTCTTTCAAAACCTGATCCAGCAAGCTCCAATAGGTTACCTTTTTGTGGTGGTGCACCCATATTCCTCCTCTTCTATCGATGCTGGTTTCCTAATAATACCTAACCTAAATTCACCCACCGATGAGGGGAATCCTAATATTCCCCCTCAGACTTCTACCTTGGAAGCCTCCTCTGGGGTTATTTCTCCTAATAAGTTTGCCATTATTCAACAAGCAGAGATCAATCAGAATAATTATGCCTCCTCGGAGCATATAGCCACTTCTGAAAAGGTAGTTGACAATATACATCAAACATCAAATTCAGCCCAGATATCTAAGTTCACTAGAGGGAGGCATAACTGAAAACCCCCCACACCCGCCTAAAATATAATGCTTCTACCTTCTCTAGTGGTTTGGAACATCAGGGATTTCAACAGCCCTGATAAAGAGGTTTGTTATAGATGTTTTATTATATCTTTTAAGTTGGATATACTCTGCCTTTTGGAGAATAGGATTCAGGCATCCTCTCTTTAGAACCCTTTCATTACCTTTTCTCATGCACTGTTTGCCTCTGAAGACAGCTACACGAATTTTACACTCTCCGAATCTGGCTGCATTTAGATAAAGTGGAATTCTCAAAGGCTAAATTTTACACCATCCATTATTACCGCTCAGCTGATATTGGGTACCATAACCTATGGTAACGATCCTCCTTTCCTGCTCTCTGTGGTTTATGCTTCAAACGCTGCTTCGGAATGCTTCCTCTTATGGGACCAATTAAGGAGTCTAACAAGGGATCAACACACTCCTTAGATTATTATGGGTGACTTCAACTGCTGTAGATACTATTCTAAGAAAAATTGGTGGCTCTGTTTTTTTTTTTTTTTTTTTTTTTTTGCAGAATAGGCTATGGGACTTTAACTCCATGGTGTTTGACGCTAATTTGAAAAAAAATGCATTCGGTGGGACATTTCTTTACTTGGTATAACCAATGCATTGACAACTCTATTCACATAAAGCTTGACTGAGCTCTTGTAAATAAGGATTAGCTGATCACATACCCCAATTCATTCTACTCCATCCAAAACCCCTCCTATTCTGATCACTGCCCTATTATTCTACATTCTGGCATCCATCACCATGTGAACCACATATGCCCTTTAAAAATTTCTGGACCAAGCTTGATATCTATTAGGAGGCTCTATTAGATGTTTTCTCTATACCTTGTAGTGGCAATTTTATCATGGACTTATGCGGCAAACTTAAGAAGTTAAAAGGTGTTATCAAATAAAAAGATTGGGCGAATTCTTCCATTTTAGAATCTCATCTAGCCGGCCTTCATCGCATGCAGGCTAACTATTTGGACAGGATATCTGAGGACCCTTTAAATGTTGAATTGAATGTCAACCTCAAATCTATCAATGTGAACATCTCTAAACTTTCCTCTATGATTGCATCTTGGGTCATTCAGAGAGCCAAAGTCAATTGGATGTCCAACGGGGAAGATGATCTTAAGTTCCTTTATGCAAAAATTTGGGGGAGAAGAGGAACCAACAATGCTACGATTAACCTTACTACATCTAATCCTCAAACCTTTAGATCGAAAGCCATCTCTTCTATTATCCAACATTTTCAAAATCTCTTCAATCCAAACCCACCTCGTATACTCACACAAACCTTTTTCTTGTCGGCAACACACTCACCCCATATCTTGCTTCCTCTCTAACTAATCAAATATCTGATGACAAGATAAAATTTGTTGTTTTCTCTGGGTCCTCTACATCTATCCTAGGGCCTGATGGTTTCAATTTATATTTTTCTATAAAATGTCTTGGCATATCATTGGCCCAACTGTTTGCAAGGCAATAAAATCTTTCTTCAATAAAGGGTATCTCTCTAGCGGTGTTAAAGCAACTGCTCTTGCATTAATACCTAAAACCAAGCATGCAACATCATATGCTGACTTCTAACCAATCACCCTCTGCAATGTTCTTTACAAAATCAACTCCAAAATATTATCCAACAAGTTGAAGCCCATTAAACCTATGTTTGTGAAAGATAACCAAGCTGGGTTTATTAAGTCTAGAATATCTACAGACAACATCTTACTAGAAAATGAAATTCTTTATTATGCCTAATGAAAGGGAGGATGTAGCTTCTTCTGTGTTAAATTTGATATTAGAAAAGCCTTTGATATGGTATGTAGGGAATTTCTCCTTACAAGGATGGCGCAAAAAGGTATACCAAATATTTTTATTCAATGGGTGAAAGCTTGCATATATGATGTTAATTTCTCTATTGCTATTAACGGTGCGCTTGAAGAGTATTTCTCTTCTTATGTTGGGCTGCATCAAGGGTGTCCTTTAAGCCCTTACCTTTTCCGTTTGGTCATGGATGCTTTCTCATGCCTTATTGACGATGGTGGTTTTGAATGTATTTCTTTTGAGGGTTTCAAGCTAACCCATCTGCTTTATGTAGACGACATGCTAGTTTTTGGCAAGTCGGATGTCCCAAATTACTCAAAGCTTTCTAACTGACTTAACATTTTTGCTAATGCTTCGGGTCTTCAAGTCAATTTTGAGAAAAGCTCTCTCATTCTCTATGGAAACTCTCCTAATCAAGATGCCATATGTTATGCCCTTTCTCTTTCTAATGTCAATAATTGCATTACATATTTGGGCATTCTGATATCCATTAGAAGACAAAAAATTCCCAACTATTTGCCTCTTGTAGAAAGCATAATGAGGGAACTTTCAGGTTGGAAGGCTAACCTGCTTTCATTTGCTGGCCATGTACAATTCCTTAAATTCAATATTTTAAATTCCATTGCCTATTGGATTAGAGATGCGATTTTACCTAAAATTATCATTAAATATGTGAGGAAAATTTGCTCCAATTTTTTGTTTTTTAGGGAGGATGTGGCCCTTAAGAAATTGTGGATGGTCTCATGGGATAATGTCTGCAAGCCCATAACTAAGGGTGGCCTGGGTTTGCCTTCTATTTATGCACTGTAATTTGGGCATCACTGGTCTATTTATCAGCAGGATGTATAATCGTGATAATCCTTTATCCGCCTGGCTATTTCACATATACACTTCCCCTTGGAGGCCTCCTTCTACTCTTGCATCTCCTTTTTGGGAAGCTGTGTGCTTTACGGTTGATAAGGTTTCAAATTGCTTTAGCTTCAAGGTCACTCCTTCCTCTCCCATCTCTATTTTTTGGGACAACTGGTGCAATGGGACAACCCTCATTGAAAACCCACTTGTTGCTTTTTTATTGCAACACCTCCAACCTAATGCTCAAGTTAACGCCCTCATCTCTGGTAACAGATGGAATCTGCCTAATTTCCTTCCTCTTTCTATTGCAAACACAAGTGTTGGTACTTGCCTGTTGTGGGAGAATTCTAGAATTGGTTCGTTTAGACAATATGTTAATTAATTTTACATTTATATTCCAGTGGCATCATGGGCGAACCTTATTTGGCACAAATGCAATGTTTTGAAGTTCTTAATTTTTTACTCGTTGTCAATCGTCAGAGGCCTCAAAACAACATGCACTTTAATTAAAAGAAATATTCATATAGATGCCTCTTGCTCCTTGTGCTGCTCTTGCAATGAGAGTACACAACACTTATTTTTTGAATGTAGCTTTTCATTCTCTATTCTAGCTGATCTTATCCCTGGTTCAAGTGCTCTGCTTCTTAGGCCAACTATTACACAACTTCTGGTTTGGATTCAAGATCTACCCAATACTTCCACTGTTGTGAAGAATCTTTTCCTTCTTATTACTTGTTGCACTATCTACTTTGTTTGGCGGGAAATAAATGACAGACGATTTAGCAGCTCCATGAACAGTACCAACACCGTCACTATTAAGATTAGGAGAGCTATTTTCTCCAAAACCTGCAAGTGGAAGAATGGCCATGAGCTTTTGGATATGCTGTAATTTATGGGCTTGTATTTATGGTTCCAATTTTTCTGTTGTCGCGAGGAGGGCTACTATTTTGATTTTTGTTGCTCAAGACAATGATGTAGGCCCTCTTATAGCCTTCCCTTTGGACAGTCTTATGGCAACCAAGGGAATTCAATTCGTGCACGCTCATCTGACTGAATCTTATTACTAAGTCCTGTTCTGGGAGGTTTCTCCTCCTTTGGGTTTGATTTTTTATTTTTACAGGTGTTAAATGGTTTTAGCTTTGTTGAGATTGCTCTCTTTTTTTTTTATGGAGCTTTTTCCTCTTTCATTTCTCACCTGTAATTTGGATATTTAATATACGGACATTGCACAAAATTTTTCAAAAAAATAAACTTATATTTACTGCTGTCATTGAATGCATAAATATGAAAGTAATTCGCTTTTATTTACTATATTTGAAGTTATAAATAAACGTGAGAGCCAAACGAAACATAGCAGCATATCGTTATCCCGTAGTCCCCATACATGTGGTTCTCCCCGCACAACACAAATGCGCAATTATTTCCCAAAATTATATATAAAAAAAAAAATACAACCAACACAATCACGATCAGGGCAATGCAAAATCCCACCAAAGATAAAGAAGATTTCACAAACAGAGTAATGCCTCTTCCTCTCACAATTTTCTCTTCTTCTCCCTCTCCTACCCCTGTTCTACTCCGATGGCTTCTCTCCCTTCTCTTTCGATCAGCAGCACTGCTCACAAGATTGAAACTGATTCAAGGAAGCTATCTTCCTCCTCTTCCTCAGTTGAAAAGGTATAGCCTTTTTTTGCTCTTTCCACTGCAGAAATATCATAAATCTCCGCTGCAATCGCCATGAAAATAGTTCTTTTTATCGCAGGGCCTCTCTTTCCATCGAAGTCAAGAAGGGCCACTCGAGTCGAGCACAGAGGCCTTGCAGCCCTTCGAACCGGCCCTGTACACTCCTCTTCTTCAAAGATGCAGTGAAATCAAGTCCCTTTCCGCTGCTGAAGCCCTCCACGCACACGTGTTGAAGACCGGAACCCACGAGGATCTACTGGTCTCCACCTCCCTCGTCAACACTTACATGAAGTGCGGCGCCTCAGCCCATGCCCACAAGCTGTTCAACGTTATTCCCCAGAAAAACATTGTCACCTGGACCGCGCTAATCTCTGGCTATGCCCGCAATAACCAGGCCGACGAAGCTGTTCGAGTTTTTATTCAACTCCGTGAGTCTGGTTTCTACCCAACAAATTTCACACTTGGGCCAGTCTTTAATGCTTGTTCGTCCCTTTACTCTATGGAGCTTGGCAAGCAGCTTCATGGGTATATAATAAAGTATCATCTTGAGTCTGATACCAGCATGGGGAACTCACTATGCAGTTTGTACTCTAAATGCAGGAGATTGGAATATGCAGTGAAGGCTTTCCAAAGGATTCCAAATAAAAATGTCATATCTTGGACTACAATTATATCTTCCTGTGGTGATAATGGCAATGCTGAGTTGGGTCTGAAGATCTTCCATGACATGCTATTAGAAGACGCCTTACCTAACGAATTCACACTCACCAGCGCTCTGAGTTTATGTACTGAAACACAGTCATTTGGGCTTGGGAAGCAAGTTCACGCCTTTTGTGTGAAATATGGCTGTGAGTCTAGTGTTCCTATGAAGAATTCAATCATGTATTTTTACCTTAAGTCAGGGGAGACTAAAGAAGCCATGAGGTTATTTAATGGAATGGAGACTGTTAGTTTGATCACATGGAATGCAATGATCGCCGGTCATGCACAATTAATAAACATTGCAAAGGATGGTGCCTCAGCTCAGAGAAGTGGAATGGCAGCATTGAACATGTTTCAAATGCTGCACGAGTCGGGCATGAAGCCTGATCTCTTCACCTTTTCGAGTGTTCTAAGTGCTTGCAGTGATCTGGTAGCACTAGAACAAGGGGAACAGGTCCACGCCCAAGCAATGAAGACTGGATTTTTATCAGATGTGGTGGTGAACAGTGCATTGGTGACCATGTATAACAAGTGTGGTTGCATAGAGAAGGCTGCCAAGGCTTTTGTTGAGATGTCCTCTAGGACTTTAATTTCGTGGACCTCAATGATCACTGCCTACTCCCAGCATGGCCGTTCCATTGAAGCTTTACAGCTTTTTGAGGACATGAGAATGGCGGGGGTTAAGCCTAACAAGATTACTTTTGTTGGAGTTCTCTCAGCTTGCAGCCATGCAGGTTTGGTCAAGGAGGCTGAGCACTACTTCAACATGATGAGGAAAGAGTACAAGATTGAGCCAGTTATTGACCACTATGCTTGCATGGTTGATATGTTTGTGAGGTTAGGTCAAATGGAGGAGGCGTTTATGTTTGTGGAGAGGACGGGTTTTGAGCCTAATGAGATAATTTGGTCTATTCTAATTGCCGGATGTCGAACCCATGGGAATATGGATTTGTGCTATTATGCAGCAGAAAGATTGCTTGAGCAAAGACCCAAAGAGATTGAGACATATGTGTTGTTACTGAACATGTATTTATCAGCTGGGAGGTGGCAAGATGTTTCAAAGGTGAGGAAGATGATGAAGGAAGAGAAAATTGGGAGCATCCGCGACCGTAGTTGGATAAATATTCGTGATAAAATTTATTACTTTAGAGCTGATGATAGGTCTTATTCTTGGAGTTCTGAGTTGTATGTATTTCTTGAAAATTTGATTGATAAAGCTAGATGCCTCGGTTATATTCCTTATAAGGATGCGAATGGTTCTGAAGGCGAGGAGGAAAAGATATCGAGTTCAGCTGTTCATCACAGCGAGAGATTGGCAGTGGCTTTTGGGCTGCTGAATTTACCTAAAGAGGCACCAGTTCGCATTGTTAAGAACATAAGTATGTGTAGAGATTGCCATAGTGCTGTGAAGTACTTCTCCATTCTAACCAAAAGAGAAATTGTTGTTCGAGATAGTAAAAGGCTGCATAGATTCAGAGATGGACGTTGCTGTTGTGGGGATTTTGCTCATTGGTTAAGACTTGATGGATGATTGCTTTCTTTCTTAGGTACAAAATGGTTTCTGGGATCTGATTTTAAGACTCCTTCCCTACACTTACTGGCTAATTTATGAAAGACAGCTCCTAATCGCTTATTATTTAACTACAGAGGGAGTGAACTGCAGATTTCATTCGTCATAGAATTCAGTCGACTACTTTTGAGGTGATTCCTATAACCTTTGTGAATAATTTGGTGGTAAGAATTCTGCATACTTTCGGTGAAATTGTAGTCAGTGGTTATAAGCTAAACCAGTGATTGCTTTTATAAGACCATGCCTTTATGTGCAGAATTATAATTCTTTGAATGGAAATCTGAACTCTTTGTATGGCTGTAGTAAGGGATCTGTAGTGCATTGAAGGCTCTGCAACCTGAATGACTGGAAGATTTCTACTCTTCTTTCTTCACTAAACTGTTAATCATCAATTCACTGAAAATTTCACAGCCCCTTCTTTATTTTTTGAAATATACCAAACTACCAACCTGTAGATTGGCCTGCAAAAGTGTTTTTATATCATCATAATATTCTTCATTGTATCAATTTAGGGAAAATTTTCCCTGCCAGTAAAGATAAGTTTAGGTTGAGAGGAGATTCTTTGCATAACCTTTATGAATACAGAAACTTTTCAGTTTTGCTTCTTACAGTTTCATCATCTTCTTCTAATTTACCTTGTCGAAACCAATGAGGAGATCTCCTCTAAGATCTCGACATGCAAAACATAATTTGATTACTTGGTTTTGCACTGAGTTTAAAAGCTGGAATAAGTTTTGGTATTGGATCCTATAGTTTGGTGAAAAGGTAATTACCAAAGCGAAGGAACATATGCTAACCCAACTTTACTGCATCTTTTCTTATTTTCCCATCATTTCTTCTCTCTCTAATGCTGGTAATTTGCAAAGCTTTACACCTTTTACCACATTTCTCACCAATTTATATATAAACTGATACGTTTTTTCTTTTATGAGAAACGGAAAAATTATTGATATAACTGAAGATATTTCTATGAGATTGCTAGACGCCTCTTCATATTATTTTGTTTTTTAAAAAACAAGCAAGACGATATTTTCCATAATATAAATATTATTATTTTATGATACAAAATATATTAAAATTCAAATTTAAAGCGATAACATGCATCCTTAAAAAAGGAGTGTCTTTGAAGTAGAAAAATTGGGTCAAGGTATTCTCAAATAAAATTTGGTGGTGATGAATTTTAAAACTAGTTAGATTTCTTTTGAAAGGAATCTAATAAATGAATTGTTGCATGTTAGAATATTTGCATCAAAATAGAGAGTTTAACACAACTCACCTTGGTCTGTGGGTTAGAAGTTTTAGCTATCAATTAAAAAATCTTGTGTTAGAGTCTCACGTGTGTGTGAATTTGCCTTAATTAGATTGCCTGAAAATCCCGCACAAACACTTGACAGTCGAAAGTAGATCATGAAAGAGTTAAATTTTTAACTTGAAAACTACGAAGAGCTTCTCGGTAGAGGGTAATGGACTTTTTGGAGATATTAGTCATCTACGTCGGTGTAAACAGAATGTGTTAGTGATTGTTTTGAAGGCGGCTGTCAACCTTGTTGGCAACATGGTTGTAGACCAAGTGTTAAAGACATATGTCGATTTTATTGGCGATAATGGCTATCGATGTTCTTAGCAACAACGAAAAATGATCTTTATGGCATCAACATTAATGTGAACGATGGGCATTGGCCTTGTTGGTAATAACAAGGGTTGGCATTAGGTTCGACAGTATGCGTTAGCCTTGTTATTGACTAGATGTTATGCTGTTAGAGATGACAGACAACAATTCTGTTGGCATTTGAATTGCTGTTAATGACAACCTTGCTAATATTGGAAAGCATCAATTTTGGTGTTGATGTCGAGTATCATTGTTATTGTCGACATTGGTGTTGATAGCATGTACTTGTTTGATTTTCAACGGCAAGCGTCGATGTTGGTGTCAACGGCGAGCATCGATGTTGGGTCTTCGCAAATGGATCTCTTGATTCTCTATCATAGAATCCTTTTTTAGCCTAATCTCAATATCCTCAAATGTATATAAATTAGGTCTATTTATAGTTTTTGAAGAGTGACATTCTAATCATTTCAATAAATTATTAAAATGCTTAGTCATATGGTTTGTTTTGATATGTTTAATCACATAATAATTCTTAATCATTTTAATGCTTTAACGTCATCAAAATTGAATGATCTTGAGCTTCATGAATTCCTTTTGATGTTTGTTTTGACTAAAGGCAAGTAATGTTCAGAGATCGGAAGGGTGAAGCTTACAATTATACTTTTGAGCGCTTGATTTAGATCCATTGGTTTGAATCAAGACACTTTTGATATCATTAGGCTCATCTTATAAAAACATTTGCTTCGATTATTAGTTTATTAAAATTAGAGTTCAAATGATTCCAAAGTTAAGTCTGTAAATTTCCAATTCAAATATTTGAATATTTTGAGAACTGAGAATCACATCAAAAATAGTGCTTGATCTTGATCGGTGGATGCTCAATATTCAATTAATTATTACAATATCTCAAAATAAATCAAAAAAATTTTAAAACAATCAAACACATCCTATTTAGATTCTCCCCAAATATTTCACAATCAAATTTTCTTTTATCTTTTTAATTTTAAGTAATTATTTTTCTGCCCATTTCATGAAAGGCTTAACTAAATTTTAAAACCATTAAAAAAATGACACACATTATTATAAGTCACCTGTCATTCACTGATAGGATGGAGCTACAACATTCTTTTTTTTTTGGGAATTTTGTGGGCTTAGCCCATATATTAAAATAAAACAGTTACAAAGAGAACAATACCCCTAAAATTCAGTTAAGGAAAGAAAGAAAAATCAAAGTTACACAAAAAGGATTCAAAAAGATGACCGGACTCAGGAAAAAAGAACTAGCAAAAATAAACAAAAGAGCTTATCAATTATTGTGAAGATCAGCCAGTACGTATAAGCCACTCTTCCCTGGTTGCCAACTGGATCGATCAAAGAGCCAATCCAGAGCACAACAACAAGCAATATGCACAGATGAACGAAAAACAAAAGCTGGCCATCCAAAGGTGAAGCCACATCTCCCTGGTTGCCATCAGATTCGTACAAATAAACCAACCAGCGAGAAAATACCAACTAATCACAACAGGCCGTCCGAGGGAAGAGACCAACTACAACATTCTTATCAAGTTTAGTTGATAAATATTTTTTAATATTATAAATTGATTAATAATATTATTAATTTTTTTTGTTAATACAAATGATATTATTATTATTATTATTAAGCATTGTTTGGTAGGCAAAATTATTACGTGTGGTCATCGAATGTTGTTCGGAAGCTAATTAAGACTCATCACATCACCCATTTATTATATACTGTTATTGAGTATAGATATATATCAGATGATATGAGACGTCCTAATTAATCTCCAAAGGATCCGATAGACATAGCCTAAATTCAACTCATCTTATCCGATTAGAAATTTAGAAGAATCTGATAAGAATGGAGCGTAATATGGAAGCTTTAGCTGTATGACCAATAATATTAAATTATGCAACGTGCACACCATTTTACATGCAATTGAACCGATGAGACGTTGTTATTGAAGAATAATTTTAATTAGGAAATGTGTGTATATGTGAACGTGGCATTTAATGCATTGCATGGCGGGCCGGATAAGTTAAATAATCGAGGTTGAGAGCCAAATTAGAGAAGCATATATTGTTTTATAAATTAAAAAATAAAAGGCTGAATCTATCAATTGTTGTCAAAATTTTATATTGATAAAACCTTCATTTTCTTAGAATTCGTCATTCTTAGAAGATTTATATTTTAATTTAAGAGCCTAAGCTCATTATAAAATGGAATATTAAAAATATAAAAACTACACAAATATGCCCACCAAATAAAAAAATTAAAAGAAACATATGTATATGAAGGGGAACCCAAATTCAAAATCTTGGACCTAAAAAAAACACGGGACAAACATTTGGGCTCAAAGGCGACCAAAATACTAACATCAGCAATGGGTGGATACAACTTGGATCCGCTAACCGATTGCACTTAAGAAAGGATATACGAGCCCAAAAGTGTTGTTATGAGCGAAAGTGTCCTAGGCAGCTAATAATCATAGGTAATACTCAATATTTAATTTTAGAAAAATTATATATTTTAATCTCTTAATTAATCAACCAACGTTTCTATAAATTCATCAACATAAATCAATCCAGAGTAATCAATTAAAAATCATACATTCCAAATATAAAACTATATTCATCCCTCAAAATTCATGTACAATAGGCAAGAGTTCAATCCATACATTAATCAGTTTATCTTTTAGCTCTTGAGTCTTGACTATAAAAGAATAAAATTAAAAAAAAATACAAAAAATAAAATAAAACCTAAATATCTAATGTAACAGCCCAAATTCCTAACTATCGAGATATTGTCAGCTTTGGCCTAAGAGCCTCACGGTTTATCCTGTTGGTGTAACTTCCCAGTAGGTCACCCATTCCAAATTACTCCGGGATGAGCACGATTAACTGCGAAGTTTCTTACGAAAATTCCATCCATTACACCAAAAGGTGCCTCGATGTTTAAGAGTTTAACTTTCTTTTACTTAAGGGGTTTCACAATCTCCCCCACTTAAGTAACTGATGTCATCATCAGTATTTGTATCCAATAACCATCCACCAGGCAGATAGAATTCTAGAGGTGGCCCCTACAAGTTCAAGTGGTGGCTCCTCATACATGGTTCAAGAGGTGGCTCTCATGGCATAGCACTTTGTCTTCTATGACACTTAGTTCTCATCTTTCAGCTGTTGTATTATTTTGATGTCATTTGTAACAGCATAAACTCTTAATTATCAAGATATTATTCACTTTGGCCTAAGAGGCTCACAGTTTTGTCTTATTGGTGTAACTTCCCAGTAGGTTACCCATCCTAGAATTGCTCAAGGATGAGCACGCTTAACTAAGGAGTTTCTTACAAAATTTTCATCCATTACACTAAAAGGCATATCGATGTTTAAGAGTTTAGCTTTCTTTTACTTAAGGGATTTCTCATCTAATTTGTTATCACTCCACTAGATCCCGATCTCTTTCTTAAAATATGTAAAATCACATAGTGAGCTAACAACTCATTAGGTTACAAGAATATGCATGTTATCATCAATCATTATTAATAGAGGAATCATTGAACAATTGAACTCATTGCAAGACAATAAAAATAATATGCATGTTATCATCAATCACTATTAATATGAATATATAACTGTAAAAACATGCAATAATCAATGAAAAAACAACATGTCTTATGATCACTAATCATTAAACATTAGTATAACTGTATATCTTAATAACATTGATCACTAAACGGTATCCATACACAATGAGTCAGTAAATTTTATCATTTAATACCAATTAGTTATAAAACCATTTCTATCAATCTCAGTTCAGGAAATATACATACATGTCATATTCATATGCATCTTATACAGTGTATATGCTATGCATATATATTATATAAATAATATAATTCATATATATCAAATATCTTTGTTTCAATTTTATCAATCTTATCAGATACTTATGTCAATCATAATTTATATCTTATGTAAATCATGTCATATAAATTATACACTTTATCATATCCATATTCCTATCGTATGCAAATGTAAACACTGTAAGCAAGATAATGCATCACCCTATCTATGGTGTTTTTCCAATATTTAGTCCTGTAGGTCAACTCTACATGAATCAGTCTCAATTATATAAATTTTATTTTCAGGAATAAGTCATATCACAAGTTATTTAGGTCAGGTGACTTTCATATCAGAAGTCGTCACTTCCTGCTGATCGGCGTATCATATCATATCAATGTCTTCTTATGCATCCCTTTCAATCTCATTTAGGATTATACCATAAATCTTATTTTAAAGGAATACTCGTTCACCCACCCTCCTGTATTAGGTTACATGTCTCCAACCAACTTGAATCGGTCAATCATTTTTTACTAGTCTTTCTTACACACATATATTTCATAGCATATATAATATGTAAACATCTCATACAACACTCAATGTTCAGTTCATTATATCATATTCATGGATATGTGATTTGCATATGAACCAAAATTAGTGGAATTCATAAAAAAAATATTGTGTGCTCTTTTTCACATGTATGTATCCACAATAGCTAAATTATAATGAGTATATATATCATATACTCATTGTGGACCTCCGAGAAGACACAAACAAACACCGCCCCGCGAGGGGAGACAGTATTTGGTGCCAATGGAAGGGCAGATTCGATCACACATACGATTAACCATTGAGGATAGCGGTTCTCACCAGCACACCCCGATGGGTAATAATATGTACGATCTGATCATCACAACGGGTTTCCCCCGCCCGATACATCAGCTCGAGTGTGGTTTATTTGAAAGTGGGATGCGGTTTTCCACGGGCGCAAGCCCCCGTGGTTAATTACATCTCAAGCCGGAGCCTGAGAAAACTCTCGATTAAGGATTCTACATTATTCTTTCTAAATTGGAATTGGCACATAGGGCGAAGACTAGGAAATCCTACTCAAAGAGAAAGAAAGGCTCAACTAGGCTTAGTCAACATGCACGGCTCAGATCAGCATCCGGAGGGACTAAGGTAGTGAGAAGAAACTGGAGAAAATAAGTAAATCATGCACTCGAAGCATGCAGGAGAGAAGGATGGAGGTGGCGTCATCCATGTGACGCAGATATGTAGGGTTTATGGTCTCTGGAAGACAGAAGACCTACCTACCAATGAGGCGTACTATGGCGTAATAGTAGCCTTGAATCCTAAATCTAATGGGTTTAGTGTTCTACGCAACACTAACACCCGTGTCCTAACTAATGCAATGCCAAATCTGGACTTACCCCGGCCTGGATTGGGGAGCCAGCTAACCACCTAGTCGCTTCAAAACCATGCTGTCCAGTCATTTATGAAAGATGGGTAGGTAGGTTATAGTTCTTGGAGGTAGGGCCGACGTCTAGAGGATTTCCTAATTGGCCCCAAACTGATGTTGGGTGAATGCTTCTAGAGCTAATGCAATTAAAATTTTAATTTAGTTAGTTTCTAATGCAATGCATGCTAGTTAAAGTATCCAAATTAGGTATGCACAGAACTTTAAAAAGGCTTATAAAATAATTTTTAGAATTAGACTGGGCTTCCAGACCTCATCCTCATAGGTCAGATTATCCGGACTCTACCCGCAGGCGGGGAAGTGTCTTATAGAAGGAGAGAAGAAATGCATTAATATGCATGCGCCCCCGGACGATTCCGACAATTCCCTAGGTCGTTAAGTTTCTAAATTGCTTAAAACTTAAAATTTTAAATATTAGTTGAGAGTAGAAAATGTTTTAGTCCTTAGAGAGCCTAACGAAATCCAGACTAAAATAAAAGCGGCATGCAGATCGCCAATAAACTATGAAAAGCATACAACATATACGCAATCATCATCAAATCAGACATAATACATAATTAAACAAATCAATTAAATGTCCATAGGCCAACTGCCCTTAATTACAAACCAGGATCTGCAGAAAATTAAAGTGGCCGGGCACCACTGCCAACAACCCGGATTTCTAATCCTAAGACTGACGCAAGTTATCTTGAGTATGATACACTTGGTCTTCATCTTCTTGCTCTTTCCTTCCTTGGACCCCTCGGGTCCCAGCTCCATTGGACTCCTTGGATCTCAGCTTCTTTGGACTCCTTAGATCTCCGCTTCCTTGGACTCCTCAGGTAGTAGAATGATCCAAATTTGGATTTCCAAATAGAAAAGGACTATCCTCATATTGGGTGTCCTTTTCTCTTTGAAATCCAACCTTTAGATTCTTGTATCCCCACTCAAAATAGACTTTCACAACTCAATACCAAGTTACAAATAATTTACATTAAATAAAAGTAGTAAATCTAGACTCCCCTGCAAGGTTATCCTAATAAAAATCATCCAAAGCAGTTTATATTATCCCAAGTAATTTATATAGAAATAAAAGTACTCATCACAGCCATACTTGGCCATGCTCTTAATTATTTGAGGGCTAAGCAATTCTGAAGCACCTGTGGTAATTTATAATGATTTTTAATTAGCCCTCATTTATTTAGGGGGGCTGAGCAATTTCTTGAGCGCCTGCATAAAACATCGTTAGCATTTAAATGATAATCATTGCCCCCCTTTTATTAGCGCTGCATGAGCATGGCCACCTGTAGAAAATATCATTAGTATCAAGATCGATCCTAACCTATGTGTAGTCTATCGTGCAATCACATCAATCTCAGAGTGCAGTAAAAGTAAACAAACACGCCAGCATCATCTCAATCACAATATGCAGTGAAATCTTAGAAATCCCGGCACACAACAGAAAAGAAAACACCGGCCTAGCCTAGGTCTAGAAGTGGTGCCCTAACAAACCATCTAGATGTGTGTGAAAAGCTGTGTAGCTGAGGTAGATCCTAAGCTGGGTAGTTAGTTGCAATTGCCTACTATCAAGGTTTATTGTAGGTCTGAAAAGGAATTTTGTTTAAAGTTCAAATATTGGTGGATTAAGATCCATTTTAAGTAATTTAATGTGTGGGTCTGTTTTAATGCTTAGGGTGATGATATTTGAAGTTTAAATTGCCTTAGTGAATTTCAGGAGGTTCGGGGTCCCTACCTACTGAGCTGGGGGGTCCAAAAAGTCACTAGGAGAATTAAGCTAGGTTTGGAATTCCTAACATTTTATTTAAATATTAGACCTTAGTACGAGTAATTAGACAGTTAGTTTGCTGGATTTGGAGTTTCCTACGCAAAGTTATGAATTTTAGAAGTTTCGGGCCCTAGACTATAAGTTGCAATTGACCGGAAAGTTGACTTTTTATTTTAGGCTGATTTTTGGACACCTAATATTTTTAATAAATATTAGACCTTATAGTGAGTTGAATGCCTTTTAGTTTGCCCATTTTGGAGTTTTCTGTAATTAGTTATGATTTTTAGAAGTTGGGGCAATTAAGTGAATTATTGAAATTGCCTAATTAGGGGTACTTTGGGGGTTTTGGCCCAAATCAGCTCAAAACTGATTGGAATCACCCCCAAAGGTCATAAATGACCTAAGAAGGTGTTCCCAAGTGTTTGGGGAAAATTTGGGATTTTTAATAATTTTTAATGATTTAATTAAGGCAAAAGGTGGTTTTTTTTATTAAGGTTGAATTTAAGTCCAGATTAAGGTCCAATTAAAGAGCCCTAATTATCTAAGGTTGGGGAATAAATTCTGGAGAGTTTGAGATATTATGGGTATTTTTCTGATTTAAAATGGATTTATTATAATTTCTGAAGTTTCTAAGGCTTAATTAACGGGTAAATTAGGGTTTGCTAATTAAGTGTTTTAAAGAGTCCAGAAAATTCTTAGAAAATTCTAGGGGGTTTCAGATGTCACTAAGCACTAGTGTTTAAGGTTTCATAGCAATCCGGGATCTATCCTAGCTCCTAGAAATATTCTAAGTTCGCTAGACAGTCCTTAATTATTGTCCTTAGCGTGTGACTACACTAAGCAGGAATAAAATGAGTTAGCTAACCCTTAGGCATAACATAAAGGGTAAATACAGCAAATATAAACACACCAATCAAGTCCTTAGATCTAGGAGAGCCTAGGCTATGTGCTTGTGCAACCTACACATGCAAGGACTACGAAAACACTAAGTAAAGAAGCCTAATGAAGTGATTAGTGAATGATTGGGACACAATCATTCACTAATCCTTCTCCCACATGAATGCTGTTCATATATAGGTCATAGGTTTAAAATTTCACAAGGGGTAGATCTCCCGAAATTGGGGGATTTAAATAATATGTAATTCTAAAATTATTTTAAAATACATAAATATTATAAATATATAATAATATAAATTTGAAAATAAGATAATTGAAACTACTTCAGTTCATAAGCATAGGAGGTCTACCAGCCACCAAGGGGGTTTTAAAATAATTTTTTTTATTTTAAAATAATTAATTATATTAATTAAATAATATTTAAATAACTAAATAACAAAGTAATATAGAAAACATTCAGAAAAGACAGAATCAGATACATGAAATAATTTTAAATTAAAATTCACATTTTTCTGAAAAGAACGAGGTATTGTGCGTCAAAATCTGATTTAAAATGAGAAAGTTATGAATTTTCTAAATTAAATAGGTTTAAAAGTAATTTTTAAATACTTTAAAATAATTAATATTTAAAAATAATTAATAAATTTAAAATAAATCACATCTTAACATCTCTGGATTTTAAAATAAATAGTAAGTAATAATAAATAAAAATAACTTTAAAATATTAATAATAATATAATAACAGTTAAGATAGTTTTAAAGTATTAACAATATAATAATGATATTAAAATAATAATATTATTATTAATCTAATAATGTTAAAATAATAATAAAATATTAATATTATAATAACATGAATATTTAATATAATAATAATATCATTAAAATAATAATACTAATAATAGTAATAATATTGATATAATAATAATAATAATAATAATAATAAATATTAATATTGTAATAATATAAATATTAATATAATAATAATATTATTAAAATAATAATAATATTATTAATCATAATATTGATATTATAATAATATTAATAATAGTAATAAATATTAATATTATAATAATATGAATACTAATATAATAATAATATTATTAAAATAATATTATTATTATTAATCATAATATTGATATTATAATAATATTGATAATAGTAATAAATATTAATATTATAATAATATGAATACTAATATAATAATAATATTATTAAAATAATAATATTATTATTAATCATAATATTGATATTATAATAATATTAATAACAATAATAAATATTAATATTATAATAATATAAATATTAATATAATAATATTATTATTAAAATAATAATGTTATTATTAATCATAATATTGATATTATAATAATATTAATAATAATAATAAATATTAATATTATAATAATATAAATATTAATATAATAATAATATTATTAAAATAATAATATTACTAATTATAATATTAATATTATAATAATAATAATAATAATAATAATAATAATAGTGATAATAATAATAATGATAAAATAATAATATAAATAAAAAAATTATTTAAGAATTTTTTGGATTTTTTTATTATTAAATAATTATTTAAATAACAAATATATATAAACAAAAAGAATTAAAATAATTAATTTTATTTAAAAAAAAACGGCAGCGGCTCCCGGTTTGACACCTGGCGGCACGGGATTCGCCCATTCAAACCGCGGCCAATCATTGCCGGCGGCGCAATGATTGCGCAGCCAAGCAATGATTGCCACAATCATGCGGCAATCAAGCCGTTGACCGCGGCTTACTTAGCCACGTAGGACAGGCGCGGGAGCCGTCCGATCCTCCGCTATCGCGGATGGACGGTGCTGATCAAGCCGGATGGCTCGATCTGATAACGGGGAGGACCGCGGGCTGGATCCGAAGGCCGGTCCAGCGAGCTCCGGATCGTTAATCACGAATCCAACGGTCCAGGATCGCGCTCTTGCATGCATTAGGGCGAACCGAGAGCCTAAGGCCTTTTTTGTCTCGTTCTCGCGAACGACTCAACAAAACGCCACGAAATTTTAAACAAATATAGGGAACATGAAGAGCATTCGTGTGGGGTAATTTTTACGGTCTAAAATGCACTTTGTGAAAAGCTATTTAACCCTAAGTGATCTACGCTAGGGTTTGAGTTTTCACCTTGGTTTATGGATGGATTTGGATGTATAAGGGCTTGTTGCACTTGTAGACTGTCCACGCTCCTAATTGTAGAAGAAATCGACGCTTGAAACGCCCTAGATCACGAGCTTTAGGCCTTGGACGTCCTTGGTGTTCGGCTCGCCGGAATCTCGTCGCCGGCGGGATTCCAGTGGTGGGTTTGGCTTGGGAAGAGTGGAAGGGATCTAAGGGAGCTTACTCACAAGATCTCTCGGGTTGGGGGAGCTTGGGGAGAGAGAGCCAATGCCAAAAGTCCTTTCAACAAACCCTAAAAGGCCTATATATAGTCTTAATCCCATTAAGGACGGCTGAGATTGCATCTAGGGCTTGATTAGGAGGTAATTAAGGTCCTTAGGCCGTGGCTTGAGTGGAGACTCAATATGGAAGGCGTTTAATGTATTTAATGGGTTCAAATTGACCCAAATAGGTCAATTTGACCCATTCAAGACTTGGGTTGACTAGGTCAACCCTTGACTTGGTCAACCTAGTCAAATGGGCCCAAGGGATGCTAAGGTGGGCCCTAGGAGGGGTTTGGAATGAATTTGAACTTGAATGGACCTATTAAAGCCTATTGGGTCAACCTGGTCAACCAGGTTGACTCAAGACCAGGGCTTGGGCCCAATGGGTTAGGTTTGACCCATTGAACTCAAGGGAGGAGAGAATTGGGCTTTGGGAGCCCTAGATTGAATTTGACATGGAAAACAGGTGCTCTGGGTCAATTTAGGTCGACCTAGGTTGACCTGGTCAACTAGGTTGACCTAGGGCCTGGGTCTGGGGTCAACAGACTTGTCTTGACTCCCTGAACCCATTGGTTGACCAGGTCAACTCCTTGACCTAGGGTATGGACCAAAATCAGGGTCAACACTCATATAAAAAGATTTCAATAATTATTTCTCAAATTTCTAAATTTATCAAAATTACATAATTTCTCTTCAATATGTGCAAATGATTAAAATTATAACATGCTAAAAGTTACATGGTAGAAGTTTGCTAAAAATTTATATCTCACAACTTTTATGAATTTTTTCATAAAATATAAAATCATTGAAATCAGAGGTAGGATAATGATAGCCTATCTAGAGACGAGCAAATTTCTTAATTGGGTCGACCCACCAAAATGACTCTACAATTCCCAAACCCTAGGATTCTCTCTCCTTACCCTATTTTTTTTATTCATTTAATTCCCTATTTCTCTTCTTTGTTAAATGAAATAAGAATGAAGAATGGCTTTTGATAAAATCTATAAGTGGATTGGGATTTTTTATAATAAAAAAAGTTAGGGATGTATTGGTAATTATACAAATTGTTTAATTTTTAGCATGAAATTCATATAAATTCTTGTATATCTTCAAATTTGGAATTTTATGATTTATAGAAAAATATTCATAAAATATCCCATCATGTCTAGAATACTTTGGAGAAATTAATTTGCAAAACCAATGCCTAATGATCCCAATAATTTCATTTGTCTAGACTCGTATCAATTTTTTTAAGGAATTGCAATTAATAAGAAACTTTTTGTTTTCATATCTACACTAACTATACAATTAGAAGAAAATTATTATAGTTAAATCACAATAATATCTATGATATGGTAAACATGTTTTGCAAATCGAACTTATAATGACTCTTGAAATATAAATTTGACTGTTGAAAGTCAAAACATGAGTTATTACATTATAGCCCCAATCGTGGCATCAAAGTAGCAGCCCAATAAGAGACATAACCCTGAAAATGATAGCATGAGAAGTAGGCCCCAACATATGGGAGGGAACAAGGAGAAATCAATAGGCGTAGCATGGCTAGAACCCCAAAAAAGAGCCTCTAATGTCATGTTAATTTTGAGTATGCTTCTATCTATTGATTTGAGCTTGAGTACATTTTTAATGGTGGCCAAAATGGGAGATACACTATTAAGTTCGACATCAAATTTACTATAATTTTTTCTCCTCAAATACGATAAATGATTCAGTGAACAAAGAAGCAAGAAATTATTTTGCATTTTGGAGAAATTATCTCTATCATTAATGTTCTCCAAGATTTGGAGCAAAGTGGTTTTCAAAAAAATATGGCTATTTAAGGCAACTAGCCTTTGAGAATGGAATTGGAGAGAGAGCAAGAGAAGAAAAAATAATTCATAAATCTCCCTTGCACAATATACAAAGATAATCCACTTTTAATGTATCTTAAATAGAAACACTAGCCATTTTAAGCCCTTTAGGAATGGCCAACTATGAAAAAATAGAGTATTTAAGGATGTAGTTTTTGTGCCGAAACAACATCCATCCATTAGTCATTAGTATACCATGGCAGGAGAAATTTTTGGAGTCTTGTAGAGGGCTTAGAAGGCCAATCCGAAGCAATTGATCAGCCTCCAGGTCAATTGGGATAGAACAAATATGCTCTTGCAGCTCCAAAAGAGGCAAAGAAAGTGGGAGAATCCATCATCCGTGCTAAGGAAAGAAAAAAATTATGATGATGTGGTCATAGGGCAATGCTTTGAAGGAGGCATCATTTATATTTTCTTAAATAGATTTTCCATTAATCAAAGGGTTTCATAAAAGAAAGGAGGACTCATCCCCAATTTCAATGGACAGATTGGTTTTGAGTAATAATTAACTTATAAATAATGATTCCAAATATAAGAAGCATATATATTTGTTGGCTTCTATATATAGATGTATTTGCTAGCAAACCAATTTGAGAGAAGATTGTTGTTGTTTCAAATGCCCGGGATGTTATTAGCCATATAGATGAAGGAAAAGGCAACAATAGAGGGAAGACCAAGGCCTCCTAATTACTTAGGATGGCAAATGTTCCCCCACATAACCATATGGATTTAGTTAATAGTAAACTCGCCATGTAGGATAAATTTTGAGCACCACTTATTAATTAAATTCATGCATCCACTACAGGAAAATCTCTCATAACCGGCGGAAGAATTTCCAGCGGATTTCCAACGGATAATTTAGAAATATTTCCGACAATTTTTTAAGCAGCTTTTCCGGCGGATGTGTTTCCGACGGAATATAAAAATTCCTGAAAATATAACTTATTTTGATTATCAATTAAAATAATAAACTTAAATTATTTAGTTTTAATTATAATATTCTGTCAGTTTTAATATAAATAAAATAATTTATCCATTTAAACACATTTACATGAGTGGCCTGGTGGACAGGCGTGTGGGGTGCGTGGGGGAGGTCCCAGGTTTGATTCTCAGGGCGGACAGGCGCGCGGGTTGCGCAGGAGCGGGCTCTGGGAGCCCGCTGGGCGGGGCTGGACGCTGGGTGTGGGTCTGGGCACGCTTGGCTGCAGCTCTAGGTCCGGTTTTATTTTTAAAAACCATTTTTATTCATTCCGGCAAATCTTTTTCGCCGGAGAACATTCCGGTGGAAAAATTCCATCAGAAAAAAATTTCCGACGGATTTTGTGCTACGAAAAAATTTTCTAACGCTCGATTTACCGTCGAAGACATTTTCGTCGGAAATCCACCGGGAACTTTAGAATTCTTCGCCGGAAATTTGCAACTTTCCTGTAGTGATCCCTTGGGAAAGAAAAGAGACATACCCCAATATCTAATGACATTACAAGTAAAAAAAATTCATGAGTTGATATCTCCCCACTAAAGATAGACATTTTTCATTTTGGCCATCTATAGTGAAGCAAATTCAATCAATGAGAGGCCATAAATCAGCAAGTATAGGCCTCAGAGAACGAGATACTCAAGTAAATGAACAATAGGAGCAAGAGGTTAAAGCCAATTACATCACATAAATTTTCATGATCAAAAGTGCTTCTACGAAAGAAAATTAAGCTTTTGATGGGGTTAACCCCAAGATTGGAAGCATTTTTAAAGTCCCTCAAGATTTGATTGAGATGTATAAGTTTAGAAGATGTGGATTTTCCAAAAAGAATGACATTATCAAGATATAGGATGTACCATAAGCGCTTGCCTTAAGTAGATGTGATAACATAGTATTTTCTTTCATTGATGGAGTCATCTAGGAGGTTAGAGAAACCATCCTTAGCTAAGTGAAAAATATAAGGGTAGAGCGGGCAGTGGAGACTATTAGAAGAGGAGAAGTATTGACTATTCGATTGGAGTAATGCACATTCGTGGTACAAGCTTGAATCCATGACAAAAAAAAAATGGGGAAAGCTTTTAGTATAGATTCTATGGATGAGATAATCTCGTTTAACAAAATCAAAGCCTTTTTAATGTAAAGTTTAGCATAAAAGTAATGAGATATGCTAGAGGAGTTAAGGTTGCCCATAATGTCATTAGCCAAACCTGGTTAACGAAAGCCCTATACTATTTGATGTGGATGGCAGGGTTAGGTATGAAATTATACCAACTATAAAAGAGCCACATTTAGGAGAGGTCAAGGAGCCCAGCCTAAAACATGTTACGATTTGTGTAAATCCGTTTGTTAAAGTGAATTCTGATACAAGTTATTTTTGATGATTACAAAAGCTTATTGTTTGTTTTATTCTTCTCTTAACAAATACTGGAGTTTCTTTTTTGTGTGTACTAACATATTTTTTAGGAAATTCACACTCCAATTTACTGAAGGCTTCAAGTTCATTTGATTAATGTTTATTATAAGTGAAGTCTGTATTTTTCATTTTCTTAAGTATGAGAGAGTGTGATTGTAAGTTGGATAAATGTGCACACACACGCTAGGGGAGTGAAAAACTTAATTTTTAAACTGATCGTATTGTACGATATTGGATCGTACGGGATGATCTGTATTATACGTCCCCCTCAACGAACCTATCTTTCTTGAAATTTTTTCTAAGTTCATTTTATACAGTACAAAATATAATTCGTATAGGAGATTTTGAGGTATGAAATGCTCTGAGATAGGTTCGTACAGGATCGTACGGGATGAATAGTTCAATTTTTGAACTATTCGTACAGTACGAAATATAGTTCGTACAGGAGATTTTGAGGTACGAAATGCCCTGAGTTAGGTTCATACAGAATCGTACGGGACGAATCGTTCAATTTTTGAACTATTTATACAGTACAAAATAGATTTCGTATATGAGATTTTGTGGTATGAAGGGCTCATACAGGATCGTACGGGACGAATCGTTCAATTATTGAACTATTAGTACATTACGAAATAGATTTCGTACATGATATTTTGCGGTACGAAGGCCTCTGAATTGGGTTCATATGAGATCGTACGAGACAAATCGTTCAGTGAGTTGAACTATTCATACAGTATGATGTGCGATCATACGGGATGATCGGTATGCGTGAAACTTGAAATTTTTAGTTTTTAGACGGTTTTTCTTGTCATAAGTACTTAAGGGTATTAAAACTGACTGAAGGAGAGTTCCTTCTGCGCAAAATCTCTTTGAGAGTGAAAGGGAGAGTGATTGGGAGAGTGATTGGGAGAGTGTTTGGGAGTAAGTTTTGAGAGATCTTTGAAGAGAAAATTGTGAGGGGATTCACAAGGTTATCCAATAGTGAGGATCTCATTGTTTGTACTTCAAGAATCTTCCTAATGTCCTTGGAGGCTCTTGCAAGAGGATTATTCGAGAGGATTCCGGTTCTCTGCCATCACTTGGAGGG
Organism: Dendrobium chrysotoxum; assembly: GCA_019925795.1. Taxonomy (NCBI): domain Eukaryota; kingdom Viridiplantae; phylum Streptophyta; class Magnoliopsida; order Asparagales; family Orchidaceae; genus Dendrobium; species Dendrobium chrysotoxum. Next base: position 43,601,420 of record CM034301.1, read on the forward strand.
TGAAAAAGGACGATCGGTTCTCTGCCGTCACTTGGAGGGTGAAAAAGGATGATTGGTTCTCTGCCTTCACCAGGAGGGTGAAAAAGGATGACGGTTCTTTGCTGCATCGGGTTGGTGGAAGAGAGTTTGTAAAGGCTTCTCCGCCTTGCTGTGGGGGCAAAAGGAGAGTCACTTGAGTTTAGTGCAATACCTAGAGAAGGAGTCTCTAGGGAGTGGATGTTGGTCGTGTTTGACTGAACCACTATAAATTCTGGTGTTTTCTGTTCTTACTGTTTACTTTTCCTCATTATTACTTTTACGCATTTTATTTTTCTGTGGTTGAATTTCTGTGATTGACGAAATCATTAAAAATCACTATGTTCGTACTGTACTTAGTGGAATCGTACTGTACGATTTGCTTAAGTTTTTAAATTAAAAATTTTCTAAAATTCCAAGAGAATTTTTTTTTAAAGGGGACCAATTCATCCCCTCTTGGTTAGCCTAGGGACTTAAGCAATAGGTCTAACAACCTATTCACACTTTCAAAACATGCATTTGTTGAAATCAATAAGCTTGTTTGGTGATAAAGGAAACCACTAGCCTTCTCCTCTTAATATCTATATCAATTAAAGTTTCTTGAATCCAATCAAGTCTCCTTATTAAAGTTGGCAAATTTTGACAAGAAATAACCAAAGGTCATCTCTGTCTCTCTCTCTCTCTCCCCCTCTCTCTCTAGATGGGAATTGGCTGCATACATCACATATAGATGAAAGGAGGAGTTTGACTTAATGGCGAAAAGACCATGGATTATTTTCTTTTCATTTGAGAATGGGGTAAAAGGAGATCTTGGAGTTGTCCCATTTGATCCAAATTCTCCTAAGACTACTAGAGGAGAAGTTATTGCATTCTCCTTCATTAGTGAAGAGGTGATGAATAGACATGAAGAAGTGCATTAAGAAGAGAGGCATTAACCCTAGCTTCCAAAGTGCAGAACATTTTCAATCATTTGAAAGAGATAAGGTTCTTATAGTGAAAACCACTATCAATTACATTAAAATATCTAATAGACATTGCTAGTGATTGTGTGATGTTGGCAAAGTAGATTGGATTTTCTATTAATGATGTAAAAAGATGACCAATCCTTCATAGATTAAAAAGGATTGAGGCAAACATATTATATTATGTTGATGATGGATGTCAGGGCTATTACTTAGAACTGGTTGTGAGCCAAGTTGGTCAATTAGTTAGATCTAATCAAACTATAATCAAAGTTAGAATTGCATGGGGAGTGTAAACCAAAAGGGAACCATCAATTGTAAAACTCATTTTTAAATTCAAATGCCTAAACAAATAAGTGAGGTCCAACCTTTTAGTATTTTTATAGTAATATATTTTTTAATAATCTAGTGTAGTACTAAACCCAAAGTCTTCTATGCCTTCACAATCTCTTGATCACATGAGATCACTCAACATTAGCCATCACCCCTCATCAAATTGAAGATCACCAAGTATTATTCATTTAGATTTTACTCAATAATCAATTCAAGGTACTATGAGAATCACCTAAGTCTTGCACAATAATGGTAGAACCCATCAAAATCCCACGAAGTCATAAATCACATGAACTATTCTATTCAAACTGAATAATATATTCTAATATTACTTATTGGGGAGTGTGAATCAATACAGATATGAAGTTTATCCCAATAAAACATATCCATTTTCAACCTAAAAGCTTAAGTTTATAAATTTGAGCCAACTACTTCATATTTATTTATAAAAATACTTTAATTTCTTGCTATACAAACTTAAATCCTCATGTGTCTTACTAGTTTAGAATTAATTATTAATCAATACTTAAAGCATTCCTTAAAAAAACACCCATTCTTAAGTATGGATATAAAACTTGAATCATAAATATATTCCACATAAGCTATTCTCAAGATCACGACCAATCTATAGCAGGAGTTGTCCATCATAACTTTCTTCTGTGACTTTAGAATACAGACTAATATAGAGATCTATATGCAAGGTTTTTTTTCTTTTTCTAAAATTATGTGTGGGCAGAAGGTTATATGTATGAGATAATCTTAGAAGATTTAGAACATCATAACATTAAAGATTGCTATCCTTTATCACACTTTCTTTATGACTAGGGGTTTTGAGGATTTTTAAGACTTGACATTGCATTAAATAACGAAAGTTTTCAGCTTAAGCTAATCTTAGTATTGTGAAAATTTTGGATTTCATCTTCTTATTTATGTGCTTCGATTTGAGATAGGATTTCTAATTGTTTTTATTTTTATATAAAATTTACATCTTATGTTCTTACATAATAGAATTTCTTCCCTTTTATAGTGTTGATTAAACTCTAAATAATGTAAATATTAATATTTTGTGATTTCATGTTATCTTCTCTTTTGCTTTTGAGATAATTTAAGATACATCATTCTTCATCCATGTGATGCTTTAACAAAATGAATTTTGCACCCACCATTGTAGCATTGATGTTAATATTACATGAATAGACTTGAAGCTCCAAAAAGATAACACGTGGATGGCCAAGATGAGCTTAAAAATTGAGATGTTATTTTAATATTTTTTCCCCAAAAAATCTATTGATTTTTAATATTTCTTTTGATTTTTTTGCTCATGAAAATTACAAGAGCATATATATAGTAAATGTTTAGTGAATGCCACTCAATAATTGATAATAATGATAAATAAATGTTAAAAAACAATGAAGAAAAAATAAATAGATGTCTCTATCACTTCAATCATGTTTTTGTTTATTGCACATTTGATATCATGGAATTATTTATTTATTTTTTTCTAAAATATTTTATTTTTAATAATTTTAAATAGTATTAATTATTTGAAAAGAGTAATGTTATATGCCCACTTCATTATTCCTTCAACATAATTAAGATTATATTTTAGAAAAATATTATATTTTAATAAAAAAATCATTAAGAATATTTTGACTAAGACAAAATAATCAAATCCCTCCCAATGAACATAAAAATAAATTAATTCATAATACACAGAAAATATCATATTAGATATGTATTTATATTATGCAAATCTCTTATCAAAATTTTAAATGTTGGAATGCAAAATGCAAATTATTTAATAAATATTGTAATTATAAAAGTTTTTATTATAATTTATTTTTTATACGAAAAATGTATTTGTAAATGTGAATAATAGATGAATTTGTTAAAAAAAAATGTTTATCTGACCAAATATTTTTACTAATTTTGAAGGCCATAAGTTAATAATGCCCATTTAAATATCTCGCTCTAAATAAAACTACAAAGGCGGAAGAAGCCAATTCGTCTAACCGTTCTAATAAATTCCTCTCTCTCTCTCTCTCTCTCTCTATCTGTAACTAGCCAGGCATGGCGGACAGAGACGTTCATCTCCACTACTGCACCAGTCTGCACGAAGTGTAGGAGCGGTTACGACTTTTTCTCCGACTTCCTTCCTTCGGCTTCGGTTTTGCCTCTCTAATCTGTTCCGTTTCTTTTTGCGAAAGAGTTCAGAGACCAGTGATTCTTAGGTCAAAGGATGGCTTCGATCTTCATCTAGCCATCGGGTCCTTAACTATTTCGATATGGGGTTTTCCGGCGGAGTTGCTTCCAAGGTGAAAAGGCTCTTCTTTTCGTGGCAGGTGAAAGAGAACAGTCCGGATAATTCCAAGATCGTTAACTCTGGACTTGGTTTTGGTGCTACGGATTTTGGTACGATTCGTTTCTACTGATTTTTTGCTACATAAGAGGGTTGTTTTGAAAGTCCTTGATGTTTATTTGGTAAGTGATTGGGGATGAGTGATGCCTTGCGATTTTCTGGAAGGAGAAATAGAAGGGGTTTGTGTTGCTTTTTCCTGATTTTTAGATCATTTTATTACGATAATTCTTCTCTTTTTTTTGCCAGAGCGTATATTGATGCTTTTTTCTTGTTACTTGTGTTTTACTATCAACTTTAGCTATCGATTAATCAGGTGACCTGATTGAAATTGATTGAACTTGTAACAGTGAATTCATCTAAGGCGCTTTCTTGTGATATTTTTTGTCATTTAAGGTATTGAAAAGCTTTGGAGTGGTTGAACTGTTCTCTTCTTTATTTTTGCTCTCTGGTTATGAATTTTATTATCGCTGTATTTGTACTACGAAAGATCGATTTATTGTGATGTGCTTCTAAAAGTACAACAATCAGAATGGCTCCCATGAATGTTTTTTGGCCACAATTGGCATGTGCTAAGCATGTCTGGATTATTCTAGCTAAATGATTATTTACCATTATTATATTTCTTTGGTAATCTTCACTCTAGTTGACATTACAGCTTGTAATTTTTTTGGTGAAGTACTATATTATTTCTGAATTTTTACTTAAATTTAACTTACTGCGTAACATACTGAGTTTCTGATGAGATTGCCAATTTTTATCTTGCTTTGAAGAGCATATTAGATTTAGTTGCACTTATCTATCATGGCTGAATTATTCGGAGAAAATTTCTGACAGATGAAACTTGACTGGTAAGGTCTTCTTATAGTCGGATGAAAAAAACTCCCTTGATTGATTGCATCTATCATGTATTTAAGATGAAAACAAGCCTTTCATGTGTACCTCCTGGATGGCTTTGTCTGATAAATTGTGTTATATTGGCTAGAGAATGACCTCTAATTATAATCTAACAAATCCAGAGCTATGGGTATTCATCATGGCTACAATATGTAGGTTTTCTAAACCCCAGAAATGAGATTGGGCTATGCAGAGCATGGAGATAACTGCATGCTGTGAGGATGATAGTAATATATTAAACAACTTTGGTAAAATGTTGAGATTTATAATGATCGATGGGCTAGGTTCTATGAATGGGCTATGGAGGATAGACATAAACCATAAGTTAATTGGACCATGCTTAATTTGTTGTGCATATCAAATTAAGGGCAGATGACTTTAAATATGCGTTCAGAACTTTATTCAATTTTCGGCTTATTGGAGAATTTTATGAATTTTGAAATTCCATGAAGACCTCTCTAGCTTTAGAACTATACTGTATCTAGTTTCAGATCTCCAAGTAGAAGTTATCTTCTATTTTAGGGAACAATGTACTTGATTTTAGAAGAGGTTAAACTTTTTCCATGCTTGAATAGCTTTCTCTTTGCTGATTGATGGATTGTGAATAAATTTAATTATTTATGTTGCAGACAATGCATTTTAAATTAGGAATATGTTAACTTCATTTTAGTGAATGTTGAAGTTATTGATTCAGTCCACCTTGCCTTTCCCTTGTGATTGTTTACCCTGTAGGAAGTAAACAAGATATCTTCTTTGACACACGGGGATGGTTGGATTCCGATTGTGAAGATGACTACTACAGTGTGAAAGGAGGTAGAATCTTAATGATTTTGATTCATAATATATTTCTTTCATCAAACTATGAACTCATTGTATTATTGTTATGATCCTCTCATGTGTAGCTGTGTTAAATAATCTTTTGATTTTATGTAGAATTTACTCCTTCCAGGGGTAGCACCCCTAACCGCTATTTTGGTTCTGTGGGAACACCTCAAGTGAATGGTAAAGCATTCAATGATGACATGTTTCCTGATAGTAGATCTGAGCATTCTCCCACTGAGAAAAAGAAACTTGCTGAGCTTCTCCAAGACTCTCTGAGTGAGCAGGTAGGCAATGAGCTTACCAGCGGTGAGAACAAGTTTGAAGGTGTTGGAAAGTCAGATGAAGAAACAAATGGCAAAGCAGATATTCAAGATGTCGAAACAAATCAACTTTTAAGTTCGTCCGGGACTCCGAAACGTAAGAAAGAGAAGTCAGGTTTAAGTGCTGCATGTTGCATTCCAGGCTTGGTACCAAGCATCACCTCAAGGAAGCAAAAGACGACCCCTTGCCATTGAAGGTACAGCAAAAGAGCAACACTTGATCTGCACTTAAAAAAGCTATTACAACTTTGCGTTGGAAGTTTGTAAGTTTTGAATCCTTGTAGTTTTCTTCAAGTCTGATGTTTGAAAGTTCAGTGTCTTCATACTTTGAAATTAGTAAATGGTCTCCCTATTTGATCGATTATGGAAATGCACATCACAGTTAAGTGGAGATATTTGCATAGAGCCGATCTATAATCTTTGCCTGAGTATATGTTTGCAGAAACCATGTTCATGATAATTCCTTTTCCCTTGATTCAGGTTGTCATTTATCAACATTTGCTGCAATACTAATGTTTTTGCGTAGGCCCTTTATTTGGATAGGGAGAAATCACGACAGTCTATATATGTTGAAACTAGCACATATTTTGCTTGCCTTATTGATGAAATTGTATTGTACATGGAACTAAGTAAAGATATTTTGTGTCCAGAGGTACTTGAAATCCTTATGATAGTATAATATCTATGGGCACTATGAAATGTTGCTTGATTTGTTTCTTTTATAAATAATGTATAATTCAAAGAATGCTTTTTTTAGTTGATTCTTTATGTAGATTATCCAAATTTTATTGCTTTTGATCTTTTTTTTTTCTTTCTTGTTATTTCATTTAAATGCCTAAAATGTCATAGAAATGAGAGGGTGTTTATAATAAAAATTACTATGTTGCGAGTACAAGAATACATTGGTAGCAGAAGTATCAAGAACTCTTTCCTTAAGTGGCAAACTTGTATTGCACACATCAAAATACTCCCATTAAAAATAAAAAAAGACTTCCAGCTTTTGAGTCCCCATCACTCCATCAGTCTTTAAGTGGCGTATAATTTTAGACGTTTCATGATGGCACTGTGAATGTTTTGTTTTTTGTCTTTTTTTTTTTTTTTTCATGATGGCACTGTAAATGATTTGCATTCACTTTTTTTTCTTCAATAGATTTTTTTTTTTTGTGGCCCACAGTTATGTGGTGGATGTTTTTTGGATGGTGATGCAACAGGTGAATTATTAGGTCCGGACACCGGACGGAGAGATCCGTCCGGTTTTCTCTCTATCTACGGTAAAAGTGCAGCTAAAGTGCAGGTGCTACAGTACCTGCGCTTTGACTGCACCTTTATTGTAGATAGAGAGAGATCTGAACGGATCTCTCCGTCCTGTGTCCGGACCTAATAATTTCCCGTTTCTTTGGGTGTAAAATATGATCTTCTTGTTGCATCATGCATTCTGAAGAGATTTTTATGTGATTTGCATTTTATTTGGGTGGCCATTAATTAGATAATTAATATCTAAGGCTTCATTTTGGACAGTTTTAGACCATTGTTTTTTTTTCTACTTTCGAAAAAATTTTAGATTAAAAAGCAGATTTACAAAACAGTAAGAAAATTGTCCCAAACGAAATCTAAGATTGTGATGTATCCATATTATTTGTTGAACCCATAATTCTAACCAAATTGGGTGATTTTTTATAAATACATATTTTATTTATCTTTTTGAGAGAGCATGCTGTTGTGCAAGTATTTAGGATATGAAATTTAACAAATTCTTAATATTTATTTTTTTTTATATATATAAATGAAATTGAAATGTATCTAAAATATTTGAGCACAAAAATGTAAAGATTTAAGTACTAAACCTCAAGAAATTAGATTAGATTTCATAGAATCTTTAGTAAATGCTATGTTTTTTTTTAATCAAATTTCATAATATTATTGTTTTTCAAAAGGGGACCTAGATTTTGGATTGGGAGAAATTCACAATAGTTTATAGATGTTGAAGTTAGCATTTTTATTTTCAAGAAAATTAAGGGATAATGTTCAGACTCACACACAGATCACATATATATGACTCAAATTCAAAATCTCTTAGTCGATAGCCAAAATATTCAACCAATAGATCAAAGAGAGTTGCAAACCAACCGATTGCGTATTTTGCTTTTGCTTTTTTCATGAGCATGGAAGTATAAGCAGAGTTTTTGTGTCAAGGGGGACTTGAAAACCTTGTGACAGTATAAAACTTAAGTAGTAATCTTATAGATCATTAATGTCACTCAATCAACAATTATGTGTCATGATCATGGCAGACATGGCACCAAGAGCAAATATCTCATTGATTACTTATGAAATTTTGCTTTATTTTTTTTATTAATAAAGATATAATTAAAAGAATGCCTTGTTTAGTTGATTCTTTCATGAAAGATACCAACCATGCAAGTTTTTTTGCTTTTGATCTTTTTTTTTCTTTCCTTTTATTTCATTAAAATGCCTAAAATCTCATAGAAATGAGAGGTTGCTTATAAGATAAAACTGCAATGTTATAAATACAGGAAAACTTTGAGAGCAAAGTATCAAAAACTCTCCATATCTGTAAAACTTGTAGCGCACGCATCTAAATACCCTCATTAGGGCATTTTTAAATAAAAAAAATTATTTTATACTTCAAAATACAATAACAATTATATCAAACAGTAATTTATTTGCAACCTAATTTTATTTCTGAACACTAAAAAAGAATATTCTATAGATATTTCTCATCTCTATTTTTTATATTTATATTCAATCAAAATGAGTGAATGACATTCAAAATAGTGCAACACTGAGAAAATGTAAAAATGAATTTAGATTTGCCATTTGGATGGACGTTCGCTGGAGCAAAACACGAGCGATGGAGCAACAAACGAGCAAATGATATTCGGGTGAAGAGTGGGGGAGATTATTCTGTGCAGACATCGGACGGGAGAACCGTCCAGTTCCACTTAGTACCGAGCGCTGTACCGAGCGGTACCGTGCTTGGTACAAGTCGGTACCCGGTTCCGCTCTATAACAAGTGCGGTACCGAGCGGTATCGCGCTCGGTACTGCGCTCGATAATGAGCGCGGTATACTTTTTGGGTGACGTGACATTTTTTTATTTACATGTCGTCCGGACTCCGCACCTAATAATTACGCAAAGGGTGGAGCAACAAACGAGCGAATGATATTCGGGTGAAGATGCCCTTAGAACAAGCAAGCAGCTATTCTTGCTTTTGAGACCCATCAGTCTTGAAGTGGCGTATAATTTTAGATGTCTCATATTGGCGCTGTAATGTATTGTTTTGCTCTCAAATTTTTCATGATTTGCTTCACACTTTTCTCTTTTAGCAACAGGATTTTTTTTTTTGGGTCCACAATTTTTGTGGTTGAAGTGTTTTTGGTAGTGATGTCTTGTTTGTTCCTTTAGAGGTTAAATCTGATCACTGTTTTTGCATCACATTATCTAAACAAACATCTATATTATAAGCTTCTTGTTGTGGCCTTCAATTAAATAATTATTATCTAAGATAATAATTTGTGCATATTAAATTTTATTTGCGAATATGTAATTTTGAGCAAATAGGGAGATGTTTATAAATAAATCATTTTATTTATTTTCTAGAAAGCATACATCACTAAAGGTATATTCAGGCTATAAAATTTCATATATAAATAAATAAATATATATATATATATATTCAAAATTATAAATTTTAATATAAAATTTGGTCATAAAACACTTGAGACCAAAAATGCAAAAATCTTGCCTATATTAAAAGCAAGAATGCTAACTTTTCCCAACAAAATAATAGAATTAAAGTCATAATGGATTGAGAATTATGCAAATAAATTAATTTAAGCAATAATAATAGCATGCTCTTCTTGAAGTTTATATATAAATGAATATGATCATATTACACATTTAAGAAAAAAGAAATACATTAATTAACAATTAAGATTTTATGTTCTGATCATTAATTTATGTTTATTCTTAATATTACGATTATCATAGTAACATATCCTAAATAATGAAATAGTAAATTTGCTACATTAATAATTTTAATTACTCTTAATGCATCCAGCTCCATCACAACACCAATACCAGCTGGTTCAGTTTGCATGCCTTCTCTTGCATAATTTTATTTAAATTTACTTTAATTTAATTTAAATTAGATTTCATTTGAAATAGTACTTTTATTATTTTTTAAAGTAACCTTTTAATACAAATATCTTTTGAAAATAGTAAAAAAAATAATGAGCAAAAACTATCCCAAACGGGTCAGACTTAAGCTTCATTTGGGACAGCTTTTTTGTTGCTTTTTAAAATAATTTTTTAATACAAAAATTAAAATACTAAAAAGTTGCTTGAAGAATCAACAAAAAAATCGTCCCAAATAAAACCTTAATTAGAACTTGCGATGGACCAAAATGCCTAAACATAAGAATGCTTTTTCACATGTAATACCTGAAAATCTCTAATTAAATGATTATTTTTATTGAAATAGCTCCATTAGAGAAACTCATAATATTTCGATTAAAGTTTCATTAGACAACTTCCTTACTATTTTTTAAAACAGTTTTTTAATATAAAAATATTTTGAACTAAAATTTTTTATACTACAAAACTGTTTTAGAAAGTAATAAAAAAATTATCCCAAACAAAGCCTAAACTAGGCGCGGCAAACATTAAGAAGCGACCTGTAATTTCGGATTGTGCTGAGTATTATTTATAACATAAAATATTGGCCTGCAACCTAAAGTTGACGGCTTTCTTGCTACTTCTTAAAGCAACTTTTTAGTACAAAATATAAATTCTTTATACTAAAAAATTGCTTTAAGAAGCAGTCAGAAAACTGTCCCAAACGAAGGGTAAGTTGAAGAAAATAATAAAGCTTCACGTAACGCAAAAATAAAATAAAAAACAGTTTGCATGGACGAATCTTTTAGTTAGCTCAACTGCCCAGTCAAAATTGAATCTTTTTTTTTTTTTCATCAAATCCAGCGGCCACATGTTTAGGTGAATCCGGTGCTAAAAAATCAAAATAATAATTATAAAAAAAAAAGAGAATCAGAAGCTTTTCAAAGCTCGCCTACCTCCATCTTCTAGCTTGTCGCCGGCCTCTGACGTAATGATTTCCATGTCCCTTGTATCCTTCTTCAACACGTTGCCCAACCTGGCAATTGCTTCTGTTTGTAGCTGTAAAACCTAAGTGATAAATGTGCAACTAGTGAGGTATGGGTAATAATAATATACCAGAGATGACTCTCATATATATCAAATAAATGCTTCAACTTCTCAAAACTTCTCCCAATGACTTCACAGAACACCATAAGATGATGGAAGGCATGTGAGTTGGGAATGGGTGCTCTCATGTCACAAACCCAGCACGGCAAGTGGGGGCACACAGATGCCATTTGGGAGAGGAGTTTCAGAAAGTATAGTTATATTTATAAAGTACCAATATTTTCAAATGGACGTTTGACATATCAAGCAGTGAATTCAAACAGTTGGAAATCTACAGTATGAGTGTTTGGAACAGCTTTCTAACTGTTTTAGAAAACAATCACAATTTCATTTTATTATTATATTCTCATTATTTTTAAAAAATTTGATAAGTTATTTTCCTCACAACAATTTTACAATTAACTTTATAAAATACTACAGCTCTTTCAAACATATCCTAAATAATGGAAACAATTATATATATATATATATATATATATATATATATATATATATATATATATATAGTGTAGAGTCTGATTTGTGTTCTATATATTTTATGAAATTTTTAGTGCCGCTACATTCATGCCTGTTCCTGTATTAGTAATTATTCATTATAGGTAGCAATTCTTTGGTGGAGAACATCACAATGGATATGGCTTTCCCTTACCTCTTGCAAGTCCGCAAGGCTTCGTTCGTCAATCTTGACAGAACCAAGATGATAGCTGGCTCGAATGCCACCAGCATTGGCTTGCAAACGAGATATGGATAACAAATTATGAACCTTCCTAGACAGCTCTCCTCCAGGTCCCTTAATCTAAGAGCATATAACATAGATGGTCAAGTTTTGAATGACCAGAGAGGAACAAACTGAAAGAAAAGAAGGAACAGAGACCTGTCTTAGAATAGAATCCAACTTATCAGCCAGATCAAGTTCACCTTTCATCAAGGGCATCCGAAGTCCTCTGCCCTCCAATGCTTCCACAATTCTCATAACCTTTGATCCAAAGATAAAGCATGTGCTAAAATTTTAATATAAAAGCATAGAGGAAAATCGTCATGAGGAGATATGGAATTCAAATCATACCCTCAAAAGCCGCCTTTGAAGGCATTGCTCTTTCTGATGCATCCTTTGGACCCATGGAAATACATCGGCTTGGATATGCCTTTGAAGCTGTTGTATTGACAAAAATCATAGCAGCCATAAGAAGAAGAGTTCAGTCAGACAAAACTGAAAGCATACCTCTTTGACATTAGATTGCGTCTTCTGCAACCTTTCAGCATCTGAAACAATAGTTTCATCCTGAATCTGTGACAAGAAAAATAGTATGATAATAATAAACCTTTTTAGCATTACAAGTTTTAAATAAAGCAATTAAGAAATAGCAGAAACGGAATCTTCTACTACAATGAAAGTAATAAAAGTTTGAACTTGAGCAAAAATGGCAACATGAAAAGCTTCACTGTAGATATGTTTGGACCATCATATCAATATGATAGAAACAAAAGAATGAATGCAGATGCCAGAGTTCTGCTTTTCATTTTTATCATACTTACATATTGTACTTAATGTGCTTTACGATAGCACTGGTGGTTTTTTGGTATTTGTATAAATATTTAAATTGCTAGGACTGCTATGAATAAATAGACCCTTGAAACTGATTTAATGCAGTTCCTCAAATTGGATGTCAAACTAGTAAAATTTTGCTAAGCTTCATGCATTGCTCAACTACTCATCTCTACTTTTCTTTTTCAGTTAGGAACTGATTCTCTTTTCTACCTCATTTTTCTTTTCCCTGATAATTCTCTCGTTCCAACTAAGCTCTCTTTCCAATTGTATTTCTCATCCCCGGTATCTCTCTTTACCTATGATCCAGCAATAATGAAACTTACAGGTCAAATTTCATAACCTCTGGCAAAGTAATTTCATCATAGTATCAATGTTCAAGAATTGTTTTTCTTCACTAATAATGCACCAGAGCTAAGAAGACATATCAACTAGAAGCAGAGAATGAGAAAATGAGCTTTCAATTATTTTGCAGGTGCACTCTGATTCTTTTGTAGGCATGTTGGAGAAGACAACGGTTGTTATTTATAAAAAAAACTCCATAATAGAACATTCCAAACAAATCTAAATAAAATTGAAGTAAAAATTAAATCCAAACGTTTATCTTCAAAAACTTGTTAAATATACTCGAGATTTAATGGAAAGTGGGTTAACTTGAGAGATCTCTTCCTTACGGAGGCATCACAACCACACCTAAGAAAACCAAATCTATGAAAAATCAGCCCCTCTGTTAGTATGACCCCTTATGTGACCTTCATGGCGCAAAATTGCTGTTGCCCTGATGCAAACATAATGTAACCAACTACAAAGTGATGTGGCGTAGTAGACATGACTCATAAGATCTTGAGGTCATTTAGAGCTTCATAGATCATTCAGACTTTTCTGAATCTCAATTGACAGTTGGCACATTTAGAAAAGGCAAATATAACTTATCATCACATTGACAAAATAATTATAACATTAGAAGAAACTCAAGTCCCTCCCTAGGTATCAATCCTTCTTTTCTTTCTTCTGTCAATATCTCAACATAGATACTAATACTGAATCAAATGCATAGCATTTATTTATTTAGGGGTGTCAATATTGGACACGACCCGAAAGTTTCGGGTTTGGGTTGACCCGAACCCGAAACGGGTCGGGTTCAACAATTCGACCCGTTTCAAACATCGGGTCTGGTTCGGGTTGACCTGTTGACCCGAAATTGATCCGTTTTGGACCCGAAAACAGGTTTTGACCCGACAACCCAAGATTGACCCGTTTCTGACCCGATTTTGACCCGAAAAGCAGAGATTGACAAGTTTTTGGATCCGAAAACTAGCAGTTTTTTTGTTGGCACCGGGTCATTCGGGTCGGGTTGACCCGGACCCGAAGCAGGTCGGGTTCGGGTTGACCCGAATAGTGCCGGGTCAGTTTCGGGTTCGACCCGAACCCGACCAGTGACCCAAAATTGACACCCCTTAATAGCAATTAGTACATAGGCAAAAAATTGGCTTCACATAATAAGCCAAGCTAAGCTGAGGAGGAAAACCAAGGAAACCAACAACAATAAGAAGAAAGAGAGCATTTTTTGTTGTGAAGAGAAATATAAAGTTGAGATCAACCAATTGACTAATCCTCTCTCTCTCTCTCTTCACATAATAAGCCAAGCTAAGCTGAGGAGGAAAACCCTCCCTCCCTCCCTCTCTCTCTCTCTCTCTCTCTCTCTCTCTCTCTCTCTCTCTCTCTCTCTCTCTCTCTCTCTCTCTGTGTACATTAAATATTCTAAAAGCAAACAATATATGCCCTAAACCTTGTTTCTACCTCGGGGTATTTATAAATACCAACTATTGGAAGGAAATTCCATAGTAATCACTAATTATTGGCTCTTACTGAAACCATCTTGTTTATCTTTTATTCAGAAATCACCGAGCGATAAGCTTTTTTTTTTTTCTCTTCTTTTTTCTTGTTTTTTTATTTCAATCATAGTTTTTTTTATCTTCCACTTTAATGACCCAGTTAATAGTGAAGTAATTCGACAATTATGATGATCTTCATTTCAAATGGAAATCTTTGCAAAATGGCTCAGGATTCCTATTAGAGAGATACAGTACAACTAGTATTTTTTGGAACTCTATAATAAGCACTTAGTTTGAAACCAATCACTCAACGAACAATAGCCTTTTTGGATAATACTCAATCAAGAATCAATGGTGAAGGGGTTTTAATCCTAGCAGCAGAGAATCATTAATTATTGGCTCTTATTGAAATCACCTTGTTTAACTTCTGTTTGGCACATCACCGAGCAACAAACTTGTCACATCAACGCTAAAGGGCCCGTTGGGTTCTTTTTCTTTGATAGTAGTTTTTTTTCCCTCCCGCAGTCCCGCTTCACGACTCAATCAATAGTGATCATCTCCATTTCAACGGAAACTTTGATAAAATGGCTTGGCAATGCCAATTAGAGAGATTAGTGATAAGCACTAAGAGGTGATTGGGACATCAGATCATGGAAGGTTTATCAACGACGTGGCAAACGATCTACGGCCACAATCGAGTCGATGTATTTTTGAGTCATTTCATGTTTTCTTTTATTATTATGTTATTTGTCTTTTATTATGTTGTAGCTGTTTTCTATTTTACCCCTTACTTAAGGGAGGTCGTACGTAAGCCCTGAGGGCATTTTTGTCTTTCTTATTTTGAGTCCTTTGTACGAGGTTATTTATAGCCCTTATGTTTCCCTTTGAAAGTTAATGAATGAATGAAAATTCCTGCACTCTTGTCTTGAGAGCTTGAGAGTTGAGAGCTATTGAGAAGGATCCCTAGGAGAGAGAGAATAGTGCATCACCCACCAACCTAGACGTGTTGGGTTCGTGGCTTTATTTCTTTAGCTTCTTTTTTTTTCTTCCCCTCTTTCCCCTCCACCATCGCCGGCTCCTCCCTTCCCCACCTCCCACGGCCCAACCACCACCTCCCCACCCATCCCCTTCCTCCCTTCCCCTCCATCGGCGGCCCTCCACCACCCCACCAAGCCGCCGGACCCACCCTTTCCCCTCTTGAATTATTTCCTAAATTGAATTGGAAATAATTCAAATCTAGTTCCCAAATCTTTCCTAATTGATTAATCTTATTTTTGGAAAGATTCCTAATTGAATCAATTATTCCAAATCTAAGTTAATTGATTAGGACTCTTTCCTATTTCATCAATCCTATTTTTAGAAAGGTTTTAATCAAATCAATTAATTCAAAATCTGAATTGATTGATTAATTATTGCCTTAACCTAGATACATTGAATCTAGCCACATACCCCACTCCCCCTCTCTCTTGGCCGAACCCCCCCTTGCCCCACCTAATTAAATTCTTTCCTAAAATCTGCCCTCTCCCTTAGGAATTAATTTAAATGCACCCCTCTCCTACCCACCGCCCCCCTCTCTCCCTAATCTCCCTCCCCACTAATTCTCTTCCCCCTTTGGAATTAATTTTAAATTCCAAAATCCCTCCAAGGTAAAATCTGAAATTAATTTCAGATTTTAAGTTCACTTTCCCTCCAACCTAATTCATGAAAATCTGAACTAAACTAAACGCTTCCCCTCCTACCTTGGCCGGCCACCCTCTCATCCTTCATCTTGCTTGGATTTTAGAGAGAAACTTCTTTCTCTCAAGGGGAACCAACAAGGACCGCAAGAAGGACATTCCTTCCTCATCTCAACCACGCAAGACCAATGCATGGATCCAAAAGTTGACTTCGGCTACGCCTACGACGAGCAAGGCGTCCTTCTCATTCTCCACTCCCCCTTCTTTGACGTCAACCCGAATATCGATCACACGGTTGACGAGTACGTGGAGCGTATCCTGGATTCTCTTGTTGAAGCCATTGACGAACAGCTGGGCAACGCATAGTGGTACATCACCTCCGATTCTCAATAAGGGTGAACCTCGACCCTTGTTCATTTATCTTTTGAATTCACTAACGTTGTAGGTGATAATGGAATCTCAAAGAATCGTGCTTCGCTAACCGCCGTTGCTTAGTAAACGTAGGATTTGAGTTAACTTTCTATGTACTAATCTCATTGTTAGTGTAGGGATCTTTGTTGAAAATCTACTTAATTCTCATGTCTTGAATTTCTATATTACTTGTAATAGTTCATGTCTTTCATGTAATTTGGCCTAAACGAAAGTGACCCCTCTAACGTTTTATCTTATCGTTTGGAATAACTAGTAGTTTAAATTGTTATGCACTTTAAAATTTCGTGCAAGCTCTTATCTGTTCATTACAACGCATTGTAGTTCCACATCATCTGGTATCAGAGCATGGTTAACCTAGGATTTGCATGCTAGAACTCATCCTAAGTTATTGCTTAATTGTTCTTATTTAGTTTTGCATGCATAGCATCTTTTAAAACATTTTAATCTTCATTTATGCTTGCTGTCCAGTTAATTTCTGCACTCATTTAGTGGGCATGAAGGTTGTTTCTTA
The DNA here is from genome assembly GCA_019925795.1 of Dendrobium chrysotoxum. Lineage (NCBI taxonomy): Eukaryota > Viridiplantae > Streptophyta > Magnoliopsida > Asparagales > Orchidaceae > Dendrobium > Dendrobium chrysotoxum. Next base: position 43,618,369 of record CM034301.1, read on the forward strand.
GGTTTTTAGGTGCTGATTTTAACTCAACAACCTAACTACTTGCCTAGGTGACTTAACACTTTAGTGTAGTTTGCTGTCCTAGAAGTTCATGCATCTGTTAGTGTCATTTTAGGGTGTCTTTCCATTGCATTTGTTTGCTGTCCTCTTCCTAGATTCATACCTAAGTGTCCCCTAATGTTTAGCAATGGACCCGGAACAACTTGGAAGGATTTTAGACCTTTTGGTAGGTCAGATGAACACCATTAGTCAGCAACTCAAGGAAAATCAGGCCGATCTAGCTGAGCTGCGTAGGACCACCACTGACCGATTTGACACCATAGAGCGTGGTAGGAGTCACCCGATTCCTTACACCCCATCTAGGCCTCCCTCCATGTACGGGGACGATCCTTTTCTGGATGAGGGGCCACCTCATGCCCCCCATCGAGTTCCCCACTATGGATATGATCACCACCGCGACCCTGATCTCCCACTGATGAAAAATATCAAGGTCGATGCACCCACTTTAGATGGTACCCTCGATCCCCAGCTCTTTCTGGACTGGATCAAAGGTATGGATAGTTTCTTTAAGTGGTATAACATCTCAGAGGCTAGGAAGGTCAGTTTCGCCAATATGAAACTCCTTGGTAGGGCTAGTCAGTTTTGGTCGAACTTAGAAAGCCTTAGGGAATCCCGGAATGAGTACCCCATCACTGATTGGTTATCGATGAAGCGAGAGCTTAAGTAGAAGTACCTGCCTCCCTCGTACTTTCCTAGGCTCTTGGATAGGTGGCATAGGCTGACTCAGGGTAGTAAACCGGTCAAGGATTACATCGAATCCTTTGACGATTATCTCATCCATTGCAAAGGGAAGACCTCCACTACTCCCGCGCAGATTTTATCTATGTTTCGTACCGGATTGCTAGAGGATCTTCGCAATGAGCTGCTCGCCCGGAACGTCACTACCCTAGAAAATGCTTATAGTTTAGTGCTAGACCTTGAGGAGAGTCAGTCCCAGCACCCTAGTCGTCACCACGACTCTAGGACTTCCTACAGACCTTCTGGTAGCTCCACTCCGCACACCTCTACTGCCCGACCTACCCCTGGGAGCACTACCCGACCACCCACTGGTCCCCCTGCACCCCGACCTGATTTTAGAAACAAACCTCCCACTCCGGATACCCCTCGGTCCAGTCCCGGGACCAAATGTTTTCGATGCCAGGGGTATGGGCATATCGCTTCTCAGTGCTCCAGTCCCTATAAGGTCTCTATCATCGAGGAGATCACTGAGGACGATCTTGAGCCCGAGGTTGATCAGATCCACCAAGTTGAGGATGAAGGTAATTTCTTCGAGGAGGATGATGACACCCCTGTCCTCCATTGCCTTCAGAAACTGGATACCTCTCCCATCTGCGTGGTGAGATGCGCACTATCACACCCCACCCCCACTGATGACTAGCGTAGGACAGCGATTTTTCACACCTATACCAAAATCAAAGATAAAAACTATAAGGTCATTGTGGATAGTGGTAGTTGCATAAATGTTGTATCCTCCAGCATGGTATCCAAGTTGGGTCTTTCTGTCGTTCCTCACCCCAATCCGTATAAGGTAGCATGGGTCAACTCCACTGCCTTGGAGGTGAAAGAACGAAGCATCGTACCTATCTCCTTTGCCAACTATAAGGAGAATGTTTGGTGCGATGTACTGATTATGGATGTTGGACAAATCCTTTTAGGTTAACCTTAAATTTTTGACAATAATGTTCACATCTATGGGCGTTCGAACACCTGCGTGTTCGAACATGCGGGTAAAAAGATCAAACTCTTACCATCGCAGCCCAGGATTAAGGATGACTCAAAATCCAACCCTATTAAGTCCAAGAAAGAACTAAATCTGGTAACCGCCAAGGTTTTGGACTCTGAGATCGCGCAAGGCGCTCCCCTGTATGCTTTAGTCGGTCGTGAGATTCCCACCGAATCTAACGAACCCATTCCCCAGGAAGTCCAACCCATTCTGGGATAATTTGCTGATGTTTTCCCCGATGATCTCCCAAATCCGTTACCCCCACTTAGAGACATTCAGCATGCCATAGACTTCGTTCCTGGAGCCTCCCTCCCTAACCTACCACACTATCGCATGAACCCCACGGAACATGCTGAACTTAAAAAGCAGGTTGACGAGTTATTGCAGCGAGGCTTCATTAAGGAGAGTCTTAGTCCCTGCGTGGTGCCAGCCCTTCTTACCCCTAAGAAAGATGGATCTTGGCGAATGTGTGTTGATAGCCGCGCTATCAATAAGATTACCGTCAAATATCGTTTCCCCATTCCAAGATTGGACGATATGCTCGATATGATGACGGGCGTCACTCTATTTTCCAAGATAGATCTCAAGAGTGGATACCACCAGATCCGGATCAGACCCGGTGATGAGTGGAAGACTGCCTTCAAGACCAAGGATGATCTCTACGAGGAGTTGGTCATGCCTTTCGGGTTGAGTTTTATGAGAGTCATGACCCAGGTGTTACGCCTTTTTATGGGTAAGTTTGTCGTTGTCTACTTTGATGACATTCTTATCTATAGTCATTCTGTTGATCAACACCTAAACCACTTAAGGCAAGTCTGCACGGTCTTAAGGAAAGAACAATTTTATGCCAATCCTAAGAATGTACTTTCCTTATAGATCGAGTTATCTTTCTAGGATTTATCGTTTCAGCTCAAGGGGTTTCTGCCGACCCCGAGAAGGTGAGAGCCATAATTGATTGGCCTATTCCTCAAAACATCCGGGAAGTCCGTAGCTTCCACGGATTAGCCACCTTCTATAGGAGATTTATTTGAAATTTCAGTATCATTGTATCTCCTATCACTGATTGCTTAAAGAAAGGTAATTTCCACTGGACCCCGGCTGCCACTAGAGCTTTTGATGAGATTAAGAAAGAATGGTGGAGGCCTAAGTAATGAGACTTCCCGACTTCTCCAAAGTCTTCGAAGTGACTTGCGACGCTTCGGGGGTTAGAATTGGAGGAGTCCTCTCCCAGGAAGGTCACCCTGTTGCATATATCAGTGAGAAGCTGAACGATATCTAGCAGCGCTACTCCACCTATGACAAGGAATTCTATGTCGTGATCCAATCCCTTTGTTATTGGTGACACTACTTGCTCCCGCAAGAGTTCGTCATATTTTTGGATCACGAGGCCTTGAGATACATCAATTTTCAAAAGAAGTTAAATGCCCGTCACGGCCGTTAGGTAGAGTTCCTTCAGGAGTACACATACACCCTTAAGCACAAGGCAGGGGTGAAAAATAAAGCTGTCGACGCTTTCAGTCGTCGTATGATAACTACTATTGAGATGAGAGCCGAAGTCATGGGTTTTGACCAGATAAAGAGGGACTATTTGGATTGCCCCGACTTCAAAGAGACCTACTCGCTCCTGTCCACTGGCAGCAGGTGCCTCGTGGACGATTTCCTTATGGAGGATGGATATCTCTTTAAAGCTCAGAAGCTGTGCATTCCTAGCACCTCCCTTAGAAAATTTCTTGTGTGGGAGCTTCACGCCGGAGGCCTCATTGGGCACATCGGTAGGGATAAGACGATTGAAGCCGTAGAGTACCGTTTTTATTGGCCTAGTCTGAAGAGGGATGTCAGTAGGATGGTCAATAGATGCCACACTTGTCAGCTGGCCAAGCAATGTAAGCAGAACACTGGCCTTTACACTCCTTTGCCTGTCCCTAGTTGCCCTTGGCAGGATGTAAACTTAGATTTTATCTTAGGCCTGCCTAAGACACTCCGTAGGAATGACGCCATTTGTGTTGTAGTAGATCGATTCTCCAAAATGGCTCATTTCATACCTTGCGCCAAGACATCCGACGCCTCCCACATAGCCAAGCTTTATTTCAATGAGGTAGTCCGCTTACATGCTTAACCCAAAACCATTGTATCGGACAGGGATGTCAAATTCACTAGCTATTTTTGGAAGACCCTCTGAATGAAAATGGGCACTAAATTACAATTTTTCACAGCCTTTCATCCACAAACTGATGGCCAGACTGAGGTAGTTAATAGGAGTTTAGAAAATCTGTTGCGATCTCTGGTCGGCGAGCATATGAAGGATTGGGACTCCGTTCTACCTACTGCTGAGTTTGCTTATAATAATTCTGTGAACCGAACCACTGGCCTAAGTCCTTCTGAGATTATTTATGGGTTTAAACCTAGGCAACCGTTAGATCTCATTCCTATGTGCTCTAGGTATAAAATGTCTGAGTCTGCATCATCATTTGCATCACATATGCATAAGCTTCATAAAGATATTGCACGACAAATTAAAAAGAGCAATATTGATTATAAACTACATGCTGATCTGAAATAAAAATTTAAAACTTTTGAGGTTGGTGACTCCGTGATGGTGCGGATTCGTCCGGAACGATTCCCGTAAGGAGCGGTTAAGAAATTGCATGCTAAGAGTGCTGGACCGTTCAAGATAATTAAGAAAATTAATGATAATGCTTATATGGTAAATCTTCCCGTTGATTTCAACATCAATCCCTCCTTTAACATAGAAGATCTAGTTGCATATGAAGGTCCGGATTTCAATCCGCCAAACCCACTCATACAGCAGCCTTGTGTGACCCCACCATGTGAGATCCCTAACCTACCCCCACTTCCAAATATTCCTAAATCACCCATGGCAGAAAAAGTGGACACGATTCTAAGTGATGAAATCATCTCTACAAAGGGAGGTGGACGACGAAGGTATTTGATCAGGAGGAAAGGCAAACCCGAATCTGAGGACACGTGGCTAGATCGTGAGGAGCTGCAATGCATTGACCCACGCACTGGAGATCTACGAGAACACCTGAGATGCTTACTCAGTGGAGTCGAGCTTTCTCCCACCTCGGGAGAATGATGGGGGCATCAGATCATGGAAGGTTTATCAGCGACGTGGCAACGATCTACGGCCACGATCGAGTTGATGTAATTTTGAGTCATTTCATGTTTTCTTTTATTATTATGTTATTTGTCTTTTATTATGTTGTAGCTGTTTTCTATTTTACCCCTTAAGGGAGGTCGTATGTAAGCCCTGGGGGCATTTTCGTCTTTCTTATTTTGAGTCATTTGTACGAGGCTATCTATAGCCCTTATGTTTCCCTTTGAAAGTTAATGAATGAATGAATGAAAGAAAATTCCTGCACTCTTGTCTTGAGAGCTTGAGAGTTGAGAGCTATTGAGGAGGATCCCTAGGAGAGGGAGAATTGTGCATCACCCACCAACCTAGACGTGTCGGGTTCGTGGCTTTATTTCTTTAGCTTCTTTTTTTTTCTTCCCCTCTTTCCCCTCCACCACCGCCGGCTCCTCCCTTCCCCACCTCCTCCCACGGCTCAAGCCCCACCTCCCCACCCGTCCCCTTCCTCCCTTCCCCCCCATCGGCGGCCCTCCACCACCCCACCATAGCCGCCGGCCCCACCTCCCCACCAAGTCGCTGGTTCCACCCTTTCCCCTCTTGAATTATTTCCTAAATTGAATTGGAAATAATTCAAATCTAGTTCCCAAATCTTTCCTAATTAATTAATCTTATTTTTGAAAAGATTCCTAATTGAATCAATTATTCCAAATCTAAGTTAATTGATTAGGACCCTTCCTATTTCATCAATCCTATTTTTGGAAAGGTTTTAATCAAATCAATTAATTCAAAATCTGAATTGATTGATTAATTATTGCCTTAACCTAGATACATTGAATCTAGCCACATATCCCCCTCCCCCTCTCTCTTGGCCGAACCCCCCCTTGCCCCCGCACCCCTCTCTCCTACCCACCGCCCCTCTCTCTCCCTAATCTCCCTCCCCACTAACTCTCTTCCCCCTTTGGAATTAATTTTAAATTCCAAAATCCCTCCAAGGTAAAATCTGAAATTAATTTCAGATTTTAAGTTCACTTTCCCTCCAACCTAATTCATGAAAATTTGAACTTAACGTAACGCTTCCCCTCCTACCTTGGTCGGCCACCCTCTCATCATTCATCTTGCTTGGATTTTAGAGAGAAACTTCTTTCTCTCAAGGGGAACCAACAAGGACCGCAAGAAGGACATTCCTTCCTCATCTCAACCACGCAAGACCAATGCATGGATCCAGAAGTTGACTTCGGCTACGCCTACGACGAGCAAGGCGTCCTTCTCATTCTCCACTCCCCCTTCTTTGACGTCAACCCGAATATCGATCACACGGTTGACGAGTACGTGGAGCGCATCCTGGATTCTCTTGTTGAAGCCATTGACGAACAGCTGGGCAACGCACAGTGGTACATCACCTCCGGTTCTCAATAAGGGTGAACCTCGACCCTTGTTCATTTATCTTTTGAATTCACTGACAGTGTAGGTGATGATGGAATCTCAAAGAATCGTGCTTCGATAACCGCCGTTGCTTAGTAAACGTAGAATTTGAGTTAACTTTCTATGTACTAATCTCATTGTTAGTGTAGGGATCTTTCTTAAAAATCTACTTAATTCTCATGTATTGAATTTCTATATTACTTGTAATAGTTCAGGTCTTTCATGTAATTTGTCCTAAACGAAAGTGACCCCTCTTACGTTTTATCTTGTCGTTTGGAATAACTAGTAGTTTAAATTCTTATGCTCTTTAAAATTTCGTGCAAGCTCTTATCTGTTCATTACAACGCATTGTAGTTCTGCATCAAGAGGCTTTCTCAAGTTGGTTACAAAAGTGTGCCTCTCCAGTTTCCACATACTTGTGCAGAATCCACTTTTCAGAGCTTCCCTCTCATTGCTATTGTTGTCATCTTCTTTATTAATAATCACCATTGATTGTTAACTAACTCAAGTATAACACTACATTTACTTTTATATATTTATCCATAAAGGGTTGAGTTTTTGATATAGAACATGATGAAGTTCTGCTGCTATGTATTCCTCTGCTTCAGTTCTTGTTCTTGTTCTTGCAATTCTGTTTATATGCTGAAACTAAACATGGTATCAGAGCTTCTTTACGGCATCTACTATATTTTCTTTTAGACTTCTGCTTGTCTCTTTGCTACTGCTGTAATGAACCAGTCTTCAGATTCTTCCTCCTCTTCCCTCAATGCTATTCCTATTAAAATGAGTGATATACCCATTCCACCCATGACCAATATAAAATCAGTGATTAATATTCAAATAAATACTGATAATCATCCTCGTTGGAGGTCTCAGATTCTTAAACTCTTTCCTGCTAATAGATTTGAGGGGTATCTTGGTGGTTTCACTCTAAACCAGTAAAACAACATCTCCTCGCTCATGGTTCCATCTCCATTAATCCACATTTTTCCACAAGGATGCTCATGGATCAAATTTTGGTTGCAACCCTTCACCATTTCCCCTCCTTTGCTTCCTTATGTGCGTAACGTAGATACCCACACATGACATTTGTCCTACCATTGAGTGCCGACTGCAATCCACAAATTGCTCTCACATTTTACAGCCGAAAAATGAACTTCATCAATTCAATATGAAAGATACATCTATGGCATAGTATTTATCGAAAATCAAGTAGAAAGTTGATGTTATGTAGGGGTGTCATCCGAACCCGACTTGACCCGACCGTAAACGGGTTGATCCTAACCTGACCCTATTTTACAAACGGTTCAGGTTTGTCAACCCGGACCCGACCCGTGCGGGTTACCGGGCTGACCCAACCCGACCCGCAAACCCATTTGATTAAACAAAAGCCATGCAATGTCAGGCGAGGCGTGGAGGCGGCACGGCGGCTGGTGGCACCTGTGCAGCAGCCTGGTGGCCTGCTACTGCGGATTTCAAATGACCTACTGGGTCGAGCGACCGACAGTCGCCAAAGTCTGTTTCTCTGGCGGTGTCGTTTAACGGTCGGAGGACCTGTTGGGTCGACAAACACACCATCGGCATCATTTCGGATTCAGATGGGACGGACGGCCTCACGAGTCACGAGTGACAGCTGACACGAACGGACTGTGACAGGTTGAGAAGTGATCTACTAATTTAATCTTTAATCCAATGTATTTTATTTTTTATTAGTCACAAGTTTCAATAAGAGTATAAAGCAAATATAATTATTAAATGCAAAACTACCAAAGGGCCTGATTCAGTTTTTTGAAAAAAGAGCCATCATCATGACTTATTTAATAGCCTTGTTTATGTGATCATAGAAATGTAAGTCAAACTTAAAGAAGAATTAGTCCCACACTCCCACTGACGCGGGTTGACAATTTAGCAATGATTTTGCAGGTCAAATCAGGTTGAAATCGGGTTTCCGGGTCAACCCAAACCCGACCCGATTTTACAAACGGGTCAAAAACTTAAACACAAACCTGACCCGTATGGTAAACGGGTCAACCCGAACCCAAAATTTTTCGAGTCGGATCCGTGTCGGGTTGTGGGTCGTGTCAGATTTTAACACCCCTAATGTTATGGCAGTAACAAGTTCCTCCATTGAACCCAAAGGTATTATACTATACACTCTCAATGTACTACCTCCTTCCTACAATGCTTTCAAGATCACTATTTGTACTAAACTACAAACAGTTAGTTTAGATGATTTGTATGCCCTGTTATGCAATGAAGAACTCAATATAGCTACTGATACTGCTCACGACCAATCTTCTGTCAGCTCCGTTGATCCTACCTTTGCAGTTGATGCATGTAGAGGTCGCTCTTGCGGACATGGCTCTTCGTTCTCTACTGGTCGTGCTCACCAATCCTCCTTGTCTCGTGGTGGTAGTTCTTCTTAAATACTTGCTCGTGGTGGAAAACGTGGCCAGTCTTATTTGGACTATCAAATTTGTGGTAAACTAGGACATTCTGCTCTCAAATGTCAGCATCGATCTAATCTGTCTTATCAGCCTAATCAACAAGCTCACATTGCGCATGAAACGGCTTCTTCTGCGGACTAGGTTCTAGATTCTGAAGCTTATGCTCATCTTACTGCTAATGCCACTCAACTGCAATCGCTTCATCCATACTCTGGCACATCTTAAGTTCAGGTTGGCAATGATCACGAGCTTCCCATAACTCATTCTGGTCAAGGAATTCTCCCAACTCCTAATTGTATGCTTCACTTACCCCATATTTTTCATGTTCCTAACCTCTCACGTAATTTACTATATGTTCATCAACTACATGTTGATAATGCTTCAACTGTTATTTTTTATGCTCATGGCTTTACCATAAAGGACTCCACGATGAATCAAATCTTACTTCAGGGTCTCAGTCTTCAAGGTCTCTACCTATTAAGCCCTCCACACATTTCAGCCTTCCACCACATCTCCAACAGACTTCATCAACTCTACTTCCAGCCCAAATATTTGGCATCACAGTCTCGACCATCCCTCGACTGCTACTCACAAGCTACTTTCAACTTTCTTCACTCACAGCAAGGCGACTTCGTCTCTTTCTCACTGTTATTCATGTGCTTGCACAAAATGTCATTAATTAGCTTTTTCTTTAATTCATCCTAGAACTACTCAATGTCTTGAAATTATTCAAATTGATGTATGGGGACCTTCCCCTATATTATACATGCAAAATTATAAATATTATTTGCTTTTTGTTGATGATTTTACTCGTTTTTGTTGGTATTTTCCTTTAAGATGCAAATCTAAAGTTTGCTCCCAATTTATAGTTTTCCAAGTTACCAGTTGAGAAAATTCTAGCAACCCATAAAAATACTTCAATTAGATGGAGGAGGTGAGTTTGTCAATGCTGATTTTCAATTACAATTACATAAATTTGGCATTCTTCTCCGCATTAGTTGTCCTTATACTCCAGAGCAAAATGGGATTGCTGAATACAAACACTGTCATCTTCTCGAAACAATGCATGCCTTGCTCTTTCAAGAAAATCTACCTTCTACTCTTTGGGTAGACACCCTCCTTACAACAGCATACTTTTATCATAGACTCCCTTCCAAAACTACTCACAACCTCTCTCCCTTTCAATATTGCATCAACAACCACCCACGTATAATCATCTTAAAGTTTTTGGTTGCTTGCGTTATCCATGGTTTCCTTCCAAACTTCATAATAAATTTGAACCCAAATCCACTCATTGTGTGTTCCTTGGTTATGCCTCCAACCACAAAGGTTATAAATGTTTCAACCCACTCACAAGTCGCATCGATCTCGACATGTTTATTTTCATGAAACTATTTTTTCTTTACCTCTCAATCTCTCGACAGTCCGATAACTCTACTTCACCTCAGCATCCTCCTCCCCTTACGCTAGTTCCTTCCTCTTGTTCTTTCCCCTTTTTTTTTTCAAATACAACTGCATCTCTACCACAACATTTTGAAACTCCTCCAGATCTTGCAACTCCATCGTCATCCCTCTGTCATGAACATTCTTCCAATTCTACTGCTTCAGCTTCTTCTTCATCCAATTCTCCTATTTAGCCACCATACCTGTTAATGGCACAAAATGGGGCGCGCCATGACGCACAGCACGACACACATACGGTAATATTTGCTTGGCATGCGCGGCACATCAAAATAGTGTACGCTATTTGCGCCATACATAGGCAATGGTGCATGGTGCCATGCGTAAATGATGAGCGCTATTTTATTAACATGTTGTAAATTTCAAATTATAAACTATAATTAGATTTTTTAGGTTTATATATCAATATCATAATTAATCATTAATTAATTAAACATGAAATTAAAAAAATATCAAAAAATTTTAAAGGATTTAAATTTTGTGGAGTTTTTAAAGCTATCATTTTTGTTATTTTGCGGGATTTATGCTAAATTATATACTTAAATCTTGCTCAAATCTATTGATGTAAATTTCTGTAGAATTTGAAGTTGTTGTTTTTGCTGTTTGGCAGGATATTTATTTTTAAAGTTTGCTCTAATCAACCTATTATTTGTTATTTAATGATATTATATATATATACCATGTTTAAAATAGTGCGCGCACGCTGTACGTTATGTGGCATGTCTCCATGAGAAACTTTGCGTAGTGGTGCGCCATTCGTTGTTGTCAAGTATGTAAGCCACCACCACTTAAACATCCCATGATTACTAGATTTCAAGCAGGCTCTCTCAAACCCAAATTGTATTTAATCTGCAACATGATGTGGTTCCTAGTGCTCCTTCATATTTCTGACAGGCCATTAAATCTGTTGTTTGGCACTCTACCATGTCTAACGAATTTCAGGCTCTCCAACAACAATATACTTGGTCTCTTGTACCAATCTACCTCGTCAGCCTACTCAAAATGTTCTGGGTTGCAAGTGGCTATTCAAAACCAAACTTAATTCAAATGGGACTACGGCTTGGCACAAAGCTTGTTTAGTCGCCAAGGTTATAATAAAAAATTTGGACTTGATTAACAATGACAATTTCAATTGTATAACAAAATTTCTTACTATTCACATCTTCTTTAGTGTGGCAATTAGATGTCTCCAATATTTTTCTGTACGGAAAACTTGATGGAATTGTTTATATGCAGCAACCCTCCAAATTTCTTGATCATGTTTGTCAGTTTCATAAAGCAATTTATAGACTTAAACAAGCTCCAAACAATGGTTTTCCACCTTTTCCTCTCACTTGATGGACTATTTGTTTGTCACAAGCACAGCTAATCCTTCTTTCATGTTTTATCATGAAGGTTCTATCTGTTGATATAGTCTTGTATATGTGATGACATTTTGCTCACTGAAAACGATCACAATGCTATTGCCAATCAATTTACACTCGTTTCAGCATGTGTAATCTTCATCCTGCACTTTATTTGCTTGGCATTCAAGTTACTATTGTTGATCATGGAGTCTTCTTAAATCAAACACGTTATACTACAGCTTTTTTGGAAAAAGCTAGAATGCAGGATTGCAAATCCGTGCAAATCCCGTTGCCTTTAAAATTGCCAACACCTGATGCAAATTCTGCACTTTTCACACATCCTGAATTATACAAAACACTTGTTGGCTCTATCCAGTATTTAACCATTACTCGCATGGACATTGCATTTCCTATAAATCATTTTTGTCAACACATGCACAAACCAAATATCATTTATTATTAGCAGCTCAAACGTGTTTTGTGTTACATTCGTGGCACACTGACTTATGGCTCACTTATCTCACCAGATAAGCTTGAGCTTCAAGCTTATTCCGACTTTGATTGGGCAGCAAATAAAATTGATCACAAGTCTATTACAGGATATTGTATTTTTCTTGGTCAGTCCTTGACATCGTGGTATGTTAAGTAACCTATTGCAGCTCATTCGTCTACGGAAGTTGAATACCTTGCTTTAGCTTCTGTAGCCAGTGATATTATGTGATTACGACCCTTGCTACATGAAATTTAAATTCCCAACTTTCCCCCACTACACTCTATTGTGATAATATTTCAGCTTTAGCTTTAGCTAATAATTCTATATTTCATGCCTATGCCAAATATATTGAGATTGATTATCATTTTAATCATGAGTGCATCAAATCTAAATATATGATATTTTCATATTGCCTCATCATACTGATTATCATCATATTGCCTCACAAAATCAGCCGTTTGACATTTTCATTAAAGCTTTGTCTACTACTGGGTTTGCTGACCTTAGATCCAAGTTAACTGTTCAATCAACTGTTAACTTGAGGGGGGCTGATAGGCACTAAGAGTTATCTGATGAGCTTTCTCAAGTTGGTTACAAATGTGTGACTCCCCGCATACTTGTGCAGAATCCACTTTTCAGAGCTTCCCTCTCATTACCGTTGTTGTTATCTTCTTTATTAATGATCAAAATTGATTGTTTACTAACTCAAGTATATATATATATATATATATATATATATATATCCACTGTAATATGTAAAGGGTTGAGTTTTTGATATAGAATATGATGAAGTTCTGCTGCTATGTATTCCTCTATTTCAGTTCTTGTTCTTGCAATTCTGTTTATATGCTTATATGCTGAAACTCAACAATTAATGCCCCAGTATTTTATAAAATTTGTATAATAAACCCTTAGTTTAAAACTAACGAGGTAATGCCTGAGCTGCGATACCCTTTTTGGCCTACAAATCAACCCAGAGTCAATGAAATTCTAGCAGTAAACCAATAAACAATAACAATTAGAGATTTATCACTCTATTAAAGTTGGTATACTACCTGAAAAATATTTAGGAACGTAAAGAACCATCTTAAGTTTATTGGCCAGATCATGCAATTCTATTATATATTTATTCTTATGGTTATCCAAGTAATTATTTTTTTTATTTATCTACATGAGCATAAAAAATAGCTAATTATATAAGGGCGTTAAGTTCCGTGCTATTTAATTAAACGAATCTTAAGGTAATATCAGGTCATCAGATAACATGATGGATTAGGGGGGGATAAAGTAAAATTAGATAACAGTATGGCTAAAAAGCACTTCATTTAGCTTCGCACATGATATGAATATTTTCACACCCAAGCTATGATTGATTATATTGGTTTGAAGATCAAGCATGGTCCTCACATTAATTCTGTATTAGTTAGCTCATCGGTAATAAAATCCCACTATTCATGAATTAAATTGTTCTTAACGCACAAAAACTGGTGTTATTCATCACTAAGTATTGGTTGAACACTAAATACACCAATAAATTTGGATCAATTGATCATTGAGAAATTATCTTCTCACTAGATAGAAAACAATTACCCAAAAACTACATCTATAGATAATAATGAACCGATTGTAAAACAAAAACTAATCATTGATAATTTCATTCAAGAGGCACAGATACCCCTTTGATCATGGCAAAATGATATTAATCACAAATTATAGTTTAATCAGAACCCAATCTAAGAATTCAACCGAGGGGTGGGTTTCTAAGTGGGCTAAGCAGGATTAAATCATAAATATTAGCCTGGCTCAAAACATAATATGTGGGTTTCTTTACGGGGGTTAATTAATAATTAAATGATGAATACTTTTGCCTAGCTCATAACAAAATAGGGGAGTGGCGGGTAAATTCAAGTGCGGATAATAGGGTGAGGTGAGGGATAACTTAAATTTGACAAAGTTGATAATACCTAACTGATTAAACTAAGCTAACTCTTTTAAAACCACAAACAAAATAAAGCCTACAGCTAAATCATTAAATTCAAATCTTTTATATATTCTAGGGAAAAGAAGATCACTTTAGAAGAGCACCCCATTTAAATAACCACATCAAGTTTGGACTTTTACAAGTGATGCAAAATGTCATAGGAAGATGCATAAACAAATACACCAACGATCACATTTTTTCAACTTTTAGCTTAGGCAAATATCACTCTCCTTGGAACCAAAACTAGAAAATATATATAACTTGCTCTTAAAAATAATTTAAAGATAGTCGAAATATGAAATTTAGTAAAAAATTTGAGAATGAATAAAACAAAAATGAAACTTTACCAATTCTCAATCTCATAAATAAAACCCATCACAGAATACTTAGATTAAAATAGCAAGGATAAAAGACTAATCAGAGTATAAAGGCGATACACCAATATGAGGAGAAGCGTTATGCTCAAAGAATTTGCATGATGCATCAAACTAGCACCCACAAGTTTCAGATCAAAAATATTTTATTAAGTGGTTCATAAATGATGCATGCCTCAAAGGTCCTCTTTTTCAAAATAAATAATTTCTTAGAATCCCCATAATCTAGTTAAGAATTGCAAGTTTCGATTCAGCTACATAAAAAACAAATTTTTTTGTTCAACCATAGTGCCAGTCCAATAACTTTTTGAATTTTGCAATAATGCCATTCATAATATCAACAAATAAATATCTGATATTGACTATAATAAAAATCAAGTAGAAGAGAAAATCCAAATTAAATCAAAGACACATGCCAAAAAGAAAGATAAAGCACACCTTTTAAGTAACAAATAACTGAGTAGAAGAGAAAATATAATTACATTAGCAGCACCTTCCAAAGAAGGAAGACAAAGGATATGACTACAACCACAATAGGAAAACAATAATGTGGCATAACGGAAAACATATGATCCAAATATAGCCACCATAAGGCATATGCTATAGTCCATGAATCCTGATTCTTACTACAGTAGCAAAGCCAAATAAAAGAAGGTACTTGCCAGCAGCAATATGCCCAACTCCAAGTTGCATGCAAATAAGGCAGCCAACCAAACACAAGTTACAATGCAAAAAAAAAAAAAACGAGAGTAGAAAGAAGAGGCCCATTGAAGCTCAGTTATAGTACATAAAAAGTCTAATGCCCTCATAAAAAGCTTTCCGCCACCTAATTCCATCCAAAGAAAATGATAAAGCTCACAAAAGGATTAAAATGGTTCAGATTTAGTGACTAGATGAGCTAGACTGAATATCTGAAAAATAAAATATAAGTCAAAATTGGACACACCTAAAAAGCCAAGGGACTTGTTTGATTATTTGAAAAAATTCAAAAGGATATAGACATTAAGCTAGGATGATTTCATGCAAGGTTGTTTGACCAAGTATTTTCCTATTTCAGTTGGATTACATCAAGGATCAGCCTCAAACCCATATCTTTTTGCTTTAGTCATGGATGCTCTCACTAGACATTTGCAAGAGGCTGTATCTTGGTGTATGCTTTTTGCTGATGATATTCTTCTTGTTGATAAGAATAGAGAGGGAGTTGAAGCCTTGAAGGTAAACTTGAATTATGGAGGTCAACCATAGCACAATGATAAAAATAAAAATTTCTATTTTCATTTAGGATGCTAAGAACACTAAAGTTAATCATATTCTCACAACTTGCATTAAAAATTTTATCAAAATATCTCACCCACCTATGTTGAATATCATCTTCTAAGAAAAGCATATTTTGATTCTAATTTTTAATGCACTTCACTTGAACTAAATCTTTACTTCCCCTATCTTTTTGCTTAGCTAACTTATACATATATATTTTGCCCTCCTTAGTATCTAACCTATTATAAATCACTAAAAATTAATTCTTTATATCACATATTCCTTTTTTAGAATCCCTACAGGCCCTTCCATACCTTTTCCCAATTTTCTAAGCTTTTATATCTAAACCAATTTTTATAACAAAGCTTCTTATTTTTTAGTTCTTTTTTTTTGCACATTTTAATTACGCCACGAACTAGTTTTACAATTAAGAGTTTTTCCTTTTGATTCTCTAAGCACATACTTTCCACTCTCCTCCTCCAGCTCCTTACTAAAAATTAAGACCCTTTCTATTCAAAAAAGAAAAAAAAAATCATTACCTTCACATGAACTAAATTCACTGCAATTTAACTCCAAATACTATCTCAATCAAATCAAACCACACAACCCTAACCAAATTCAAAACCAACTTAACTTAGTCACAAACCCAAATAAAAGGTCAACATCAATCATTCAATGCAAAATTTAGACTGAATTAATCTCGCAGTGTGCATGAAGATCATCAAGCTTCTAGATGTTTTTTTTAAAATCATTGATAATGTTCTTAATAATATATGGTAAGAGCCTTTTGTTATAATTGCTGATGATAATGTTGTTCCTCCCAATCATTTCTTCTTCATCAGGTGCATTTCATATTCAAAATATAAATCTCATAATAAATTTTCCCGTTGTCTCTAAATTCGGGATGGATTTCCCATAAATTTGATTTTATCAACTCGATAATACAGTCAAAGGCCAACTCAACAGCACAATCAAAGGCCTTTAGTCTTTTTCAGCACTTGGCATTTCAAATATACATAACATAGTTCTTCACAAACAAAGGGTATTAATACAGCATGTTTACTTACAATTATATGCCTTATGTCATTTATAATTTTATATCAGGTTAGCAAGTATAATATACTCATGCCTATCTCATCATCCTTATTTGTTGTTTGTTATTTGTCAAGGATATATGATCACTTTCCATTTGGTCATTCATGACATTATCTTAATGTTAATAAGGTTAGAATGCCAATAAATCTACAAGCGCTATTATAAATAGTAGGTATTGGGACATAAATCAAGCTTGTTGATGATGAAATAAAAAATAGCTTTTTTTTTTTACCATTCTCTCTGGATATCAAGTCCTCCCTATTTCTCCTAGTTGTCAAGCTCTTAATCAAGCTTGTTGATGATGAAATAAAAAATAGCTTTTTTTTTTTACCATTCTCTCTGGATATCAAGTCCTCCCTATTTCTCCTAGTTGTCAAGCTCTTCTTTTTCCATCCTCTTCAGGCATTCATTCTTGTAGTCTTCTACATCTACTTCATTTCTTTAACTCCTCAAATATTCCACTACATTGGAAACTTCTCTTCTTAACAATTTAAGGTTAAAAATCCAACATGATCATCATTTCAGCTGCCCGCTTTGAATCACAGGGAGTCTGGTTGCATAAATAACTGATAAAGGCAGCATGAATGCTCAGGTTTATCCTGAAGTAGAAAATTTGAGTATGTATACAATACCTCTTACCACTAGTAGTAAAGCTGACTTAAGAATATCTGAATTTCAAATACCCCTATAGCCAACAACAGCAAAATTCTATTCATCAAAGTATCTACTTCTTGATACCAAAATTACAAGTTCCGATTTTGTAAATTGTTTGAGAACATTGAGTGGAACTCAAAAAGCAAAGTTCAAAGTTGTTTCAAAAGATAAAATAAATATACGCTTTCTTCCTGATTTTGTCACAATTGGCACATGGAAGTGTCATTTTACTGCCACTGCAAAGAAAACATAATGATAGAACTGGGAAAATAATTAAAGAAAAAAAAAAAGATGACAAATTGGTCAAGTTAGCAATAATTGATATCATAAACGGAGAACAAGCATCTATAAAAAGTATAGAATAAATATCAAGTGAAAAGAAGCTGTCACAGACAATGCATTGACTCCTACACAAATTAATGAAACATGACAAATGATAGATTAAATGATGATTCAACAAGTAGAGCATACTCTCCATCAGATCAAAATTGACAAAAAAGGTTACTTCAAAACTGCAACTGATATAACAGGAAAAAAGTTCTTCAAATGTTACAAAAACAAACTCCAATAATACCTTGATTCGATTTGAAAGGCCCTTGAATCCCTGAACAAGCTCAGGCCATAACCTCTCCCGGTCCACACTCTCCATTCCCTCCAGCTTCCCCATTGCCTCCGCCCACATGATCTAAAACACCTAATTTAGTACACCGTCACGTAAAAACTGTTCAAGAAAACCTAAACCAATCTCGCCCAAAACTAGATGGAACTCACATCAGAAACACCAACAGGTTTCAACCTAGCTGCCGGATCAGTCACGCTAAAAAGCAAATGCTACAAGAAAACAAAAAACGGTCATAAATTTCATAACCAAAATGGCACTGCATGCTTAGGGACAGTTTGGTTGAAAGATTTAACAAGAATAAGGCTAAATCTGGGAAAATAATTTGTTTGCAACCTAAAATAAATCCTGTTTTACTCATTTTTGGCTAAATCATGGATTTAGCAAATCCAGGGAAGTAAGGTTTAGGAGATTTAAACTTCTACTCTTTTTTTTTTCTTTTTCTTCATTTAAATTGTAAATCTTGAAAATACTTGCCAAATAGTTTACTGGAATTTAACCGAATTTAACATATATCATGCCAAACAGTTTATCGTGATTTAATCCCATGAGGATTTACTAAATCTGGATTTACAAGATTTACTAACATACTTGTATCAAAAAAGCCTCTTAAATTCAAAACAAAATCAAGAAAATTACCCTGAAGGAATATTTAGGGTTGGCCGGTTCCTCTTTGTAGGCATCTACGATCGCCTGGCAAAGTAAAGACCACAATAGTTAGACAGAACTGTCAACGGTTAGCCTAGGGTTTAAGAATGCAGCAGACCAGGACGTCACGGTCGGTGAGGTGGAGAGTGAGTGGGGCGACGGGCGCCATCTGTGTGGTAATTTGGGCATTGGGCTGGAAGCTGAAAGAAGGAACTTGCTGCTGCTGTTGCTGAGGAAAGAAGGAGAAGGATGGCTGCGGTTGCTGCAGAGGTTGAAGTGGTTGGGGTTGTTGGAGGAAGGGGGTCGGAGAGGAACCGAAAGCCGGCGTCGAAGGCGTACCGAACCACGGCGTAGACGGCGTCCCGAAGGCCGGCGTGGCAAACGGCGAGCTGAACGCCGGCGTGGAAAACGACGCGCCGAACGACGGCGTAGAAAACGGCGTGCCAAACGCCGGGGATGAGCCGAATGCCAGCGTGGTGGAGGGCGTCGCGAATGATGGAGTGGAGGGTGTGCCGAACGCAGGGGTTGAAGAGGGGGTGCCGAACGCAGGGGTTGAAGAGGGGGTTCCGAACGCAGGGGTTAAAGAAGGAGTGCCGAAGGCCGATGGAGAGCCGAACGCCGGTGACGACGAATGTGTTCCGAACATCTCTTCTGTTTGGAATCTAGATCAGTAATTAGGGTTTAGATCGGCGCCATTGCAAATTGCCGGAGTGCCAACGAGAGAAATAAGACGATCTATCTAATACGATCCAGCGCTCGGAACTCCTTACTGCAGTCGAGTCGCCGCGTAAACCTGGATTTGCGTTTTTGCTCTAATTTGAACTCAAATTTTGACCTATATTATGAGAGAACAAAATTAATATATTCTGATAGATATTAACATTTTAAAATTCATCATAATTATTTTTATTAATAATTATGCTATTTTTTATATATGTATTTGAATGGGCTCTTTTATATAAAAAAAAAAGTATTTGAATGGGCTCTTGATTCAAGTGATTCATTATATAAGAAAATTATAATTATAACAATATTTATAATAAAACATTTATTTAGGTAGGAAAGATAACTACAAATTTTAATTATTTTCATAATTTTGCTTTGAATATTAATATTTTTATATTATTATTGTTTAAATAAATTATTTAAGAATTTATTAGTCGAGTCTCCATTTTGACTCATTTGCTCATTGAGTGACTCACAAATTATTCATTGAGTTTCGAGTTGCACCCATATTCGGATATCCTTCTTAAGTGAATAAAATATTTAGTAGGATGCTAGCCATTTGAACCTATTTAAAGCAACTACAGCCAGACATGATTCAAGCATTTTCAAATTTATAGAACTCACCGAGTATCTTATCACTCTTATGCGAAATTAGCATATCATATGCTAACTTCTTAACTCTTGCTTTTCATATCCTAAAATGGCTTGAAAACTTGAAATATTATGGCCCCATCGTATCAAGAAATCAATCGTATAATCTTATCTCTCAATTTTAATCTTAAAAAATGTCATTCTTGCAAATCCCTAAACCTCACTCTGATAGCATTTTGTTAAAGTTTCATACCAGATATTCTTAGTGAGTGGTCAGACTTTTCAAACGAGATAAGAATCAAAATGGCTTTTTGACTTTTTATTAAGGACAAAATGATTCATAACTATTTAAAAGTCTCATTTTAGTACCTTGAGTTTTTAAATAGGGATCTAAATGATCCCACAGAGGGACTAATTTGATCCTGATTTAAGGAGTTGAGGGACCCAATTAGTACTTTTATATAGTTGTGAACAATTTTGATTCTTAAGAAAAATTTTGAGAATCAATTCAATACTTTTTTTTCATTTCCAAACTAAGGATTACATTTTGCAATAGGGCATAATATTTCAAGTTATATGCTTAAAAAAATTAAATCTCACATAAGAGGATAACTTATTTGCAAAGTGCCAAAATGTATTTCCTACAACTAGAATGAAAATATAAAGAATGGTGTATGAAAGGATTGAATGACAAAATGATTTAAACCATTTTATATTCATAATTGTTGCGTCCAGGAATATTTGCGGCGGTAGAGAGATATAAAGTTTAGCATACTAACTTTGTATGAAGATCCAGCACACGGACAAATTAATAAGTAGGGATGCAGCCCTCATAAGAGACACCAAAGTTTTTACGTGGGAACCCTTGAAAAGGGGGAAAAATCATGGGGTCTAGCCCAATTTGAATGAATCCACTAATGTTTGCAATTGATTACAATTGAGGCCCTTCCTTAGAAGGAAGGTCTTGGCTTGCGAATATACATCATGCAGAGTGCATTATATGCTGGGAGTTGGAAGAATCGGTATTTATATGTTTGTTTGGGCGGCAAAACCATAGCCAACGAGCGATGTAAGTCGGAAGGACCATAGTTGGGCGACGATGGTCGGAATGACCGTAGTCGGCGGGCGATGGAGGTCGGGAGGATCATAGTTGAGCGACGAAGATCGGGGGGACCACAGTTGGGCGACGGTAGTCGGAAGGACCGTAGTCGACGGGAGACGAAGGTCGACAGGACCGTAGTCAGCGACGGAGGTCGGGAGGACCATAGTTGGGCGACGGTGGTCGGAAGGACCGTAGTCTACAGTCGACGGTGGTCAGAAGACCATAATTGGGCGACGGTGGTCGGAAGGACC
The DNA here is from genome assembly GCA_019925795.1 of Dendrobium chrysotoxum. NCBI lineage: Eukaryota > Viridiplantae > Streptophyta > Magnoliopsida > Asparagales > Orchidaceae > Dendrobium > Dendrobium chrysotoxum. The sequence continues at coordinate 43,639,710 of CM034301.1, forward strand.
GTAGTCGGCGGGAGATGGAGGTCGGGAGGACCGTAGTCTGCAACGGAGGTCGGGAAGACCATAGTTGGGCGACGGTGGTCTGAATGACTGTAGTCGGCGGGCGACGATGGTCTGAAGGACTGTAGTCGGCGGGCGAAGGTAGTCAGAAAAATCGTAGTCGGCAGGTGACAGTGGTCAGAAGGACCGTAGTTGAAATCCGGTGGTGATCGGGAAGAACTCCGGCAATGGTTGACGAACAGTCAGAAATTTGGCGGTGGTCGGCAAACTGGTGGAAGTTCGACGGTGGCCGGGAAGAACTTCGGTGGTGGTCAATGGACAGACGGAAGTCTGGCGGTGGTCGGCGGACAGGCGGAAGTCCAGTAGTGGTCGGGGGACTGGCGGAAGTCCGGAGGTGGTCGGCGGACTGACGGTAGTCTGTCGGTGGTCGGAAAGAACTCTGGCGGTGGTCGGCGGACTAGCGGAAGTCCATTGATGGTCGGCGAACTTATGGAAGTCCAACGGTGGTCGGCGAACGGGTGGAAGTCCGGCAATGGTCGATGAACGGGCGGAAGTTCGACGGTAGCCGGGAAGAACTCCGGCAGTTGTCGGCAGCAAGTAAGCTCCCAAATTCTTCCCTTCTTTTCCTCCTTCCTCCCCCCTCTCATGAGAAGAATGGGGGTTATTTATAGTTTTTTGAGAGTGACATGACTTGTAAATAAGGGGAGGATCAAGGTCAAAATGGGAGTGATTTGAATAGATGACTGATAGTGATCCCCTTGATCGTGGACTGTTTATTGATCTTTTGAATGTCTTAATGATATCAGAATTCGACAATCTTAGGCTCGTTGGATTTGTCTCGTCGAGCCGCTCGATTTGACTATAAGCATGTCACGTTTGGAATTCGTTTTGTAATCCAAATTATGCTTTGAACCTTTCAAAAGTGCTTTGAGTCATTGATTTGGACCCATTTCGGCTCGGATTGAGTCGAATTTTATGTCGTTTGGTTCGTATTTTCGAGACGCTCAGTTTGACTATAAGTTTGCTGAAATCGGAGTTTGAATGGTCCCAGATTTAATTTTGGAAGCTTTCAATTCAATTTTATCTCAAGATTCGTGCCCGATCAAGATAAATTTTTGATGATATATCAATAATCTTTCAATAATAAATCATTAGCAAGTTAGTCAAATGTTTTCAAACAAGATTATAAAAAGATTTATTTTGGAAAATTACAGGAAGCTAAATCATTCTATACTAAAACAGTGAGTTAATTAACATAAAATATTGGTTTCTAGTAGTATTTTCAACACTAATAACATATATCAATGTTTAGCTTATAATCAATCTCAACAAAATATAATAATAAGCATCATATCATACAACAACAACCTTAAGCTTCTCTCCCATTATGTAGGATCGGCTATATAAATCATATTTTCTATTGTGTCCTACTAAGAATCAAATTCTCATTTAAATCTAATAAGAAAATGTTATTTCTAATCTTTTATAATCAAGTCTTTTTAAGTCTGCCTCAACTTTTTTTAACATAGGTAAAATCTAATACATCTACTCTCCTAATGAAGTCATTGAAAGGCTAACATTTTATGTGACCAACCATCTAAGGCAACTCTCTCTATTCTTATCTGCCACTAGAGCTACTCCAATATTATCACATATATACTTGTTTTGCACTCTATCTCTAAGTACACAACCACTCATTCACCTGAGCATTCTCATCTTAGCAACACTTAACTTTATATGCTTCTCTTTTAATGACCAATATTCTACACCATAAAATATTACAAGTCTCACCATCGCTTTATAGAATTTTCCATTAAATTTGAGGGGTACTTTTTCTATCACACAACAGGCTTGATGCATTCATCTACTTTAACCATCCAACTTGAATTCTACTAATAATAACCCCATCTATTTCACCATTATTTGAACAATAGACCCGAGATCTCTAAATCGTGTACTCTTTTTAATGACTTGATCGTCCAAAGTCACAGTCCCCCCACTAGATCTACAAACAAAGAAATTAGAAAAGAACAATAAAGATCATAAGCAATTATGAATAGTTGGCACAAAAGTGCCTACAACAACCGAGGAGAAAGTAAGATATTATCTTTTATTTCATCCACAAAATTAGACTCTAGATTTATAATCTTTATTCATATCTTAATCAATAATTCATGCATCTTTTCACAAACCAATATAAATCAAATCTATCATATGCCACCCAACTCTTTACATGAAGAAATCAAGGAATAATCTCACTCGATTCGCCTATGATTTATCCCATAAAACTAACCATACAAGTCAAAGATAGCTCTCCAATTGAACAACGTAACTTATGGTCTACAAAAAGTTACAATTTATTGATGAACCCATCCGTTGTTTTACAGTTCATAAAAAATACAATTCATAAATAAAAAAACTAAAGCCAATAAATAGTCAGTGCTCCTTAACATCCTAATGATTAAGTCATTTAATGGCAAAAGCAGAAAAAAGGTTACAACTCATAAAGAACAATGCAGAACATTTACTCAGAGAGTGAAAAAAGCACGAATTAAATCAGAATCCATGAGCTTAAAATTGTCAACCTTTTCAACAAGACAAAAGCTAGAGAGCACTGTGCGATATAGCTTATTTGACAAACAAGAACTGCAGAAATAACATCCCTACTGTGAAGTAAGTACCAAATGGTTAGATATAACAACACTGAAGGACTAGTGATGATAACCGAAACTAAAGTTTAAGCTTTGATAGTTGCAGTGCAAAGACAAGGACCAGATAGCTTTAGCGACGAAGTGTGCCACTCTGATCCAGCAGGGGCAGCTGGATCATAAATCAGCGTACGATAACCAGGATCCTCCTCCAGGGAGAAGAGCAGGAGTTTGTTGTCGAGGATGCCAAATTGAAAACCAATGGTTGAGCTCCCGGTGAGAGGTACAGGAATCTTCCTCCATGAGTTGTCTGCTGGGTCGAATATGGCTAGCATTCTTTGATTCTTCCACTCCATGCAGAAGAGCTGCTTTCCCAGCACTGCATGAGCAGTGACCATCACACATCCCCGATTCTTCATCTCACACCATGAATGCCCTTCAGGGCTGTACACATCCACAAACCTTGAGTTGCCTATGGTGAAGCTTGAACGACCTCCCATAACATAAAGCTTGCCACCGAAGCTACAGGCGAAACAGCCGTACCTGGGCCTCCGGAGGTTTTCAATCAGAGTCCATTCATTCATGTCTGGGTCATAGACCTCTGCAATCGAGAGGCTCTCACCATCTGATCCGTAGCCGCCTACTGCATATATCATACCATTAACTTCAGTGCAGGCGAAGTCATAGCGAGCAACATTCATCTTTGCAAGCATGGTCCACCTGGGATATTTGCAAGAATGGTATACTCACATAAGAATGTAATGACAGCTTTCATAGGGCAAAAAGAACATCCTTTACGTTAAGCTAATGCCATATAGTAAAAAGGTTAAGCCAAGTTATGCAGAATGACTTAGAAGGGGTGCTGTAAAGGAAAATACTTGTAGCTTCTCCATCTCTTGTGCTGAAAGTTTCAGCATACATGAATGACTTGCTTTCGGCACACGGGTTGAAGCAAACAATTACAGTAACTCATTAAAGTTTGTACGGTGGTTGAAGTTTCACACGGTAAGATATTTTAGCTTTCTTTAAAAGAAATAGCTAACACTAGATATATGATTTTATAGCCCAGTAACCAGTTTTTTATCTTATACGTAATTATCAGTTTGCAGACTCCATTTGAAATCCATGCTTTCTATTTAAACTTCACACCACTGACCTGTCTGCCCATAAACGTTGCAAACACCAAATTACAGAGATTTGAATCACCTTCAATTCCTGAATTTTCAGCTAGCACAGTTTCCATTACAGGCCTGTTTCTTCTTTGATGCAGTCTACTCCGCCATGGCAGTGATGGTTGAACTCATTCCTGGCATTCCAAATGCCCCGTAGGAGGTCTAATGTTAACATAGTTCCATCAGTTTGATAACTGGGGTATATTCTTCCATGAGCTTTGATGAGCTCCACAAGCTCGAAGACACATAAAAAGGATGCCTAAAAATCCATCACCAGAGGCCAAGAGACAAGACTCTTGAAAGCAGATACTTCGAAAAAAACAATGACTAATGATTTTCATTTCCTCAAACTGAAAAATGTGGGCAAAGCCATAATAAAGTTGCCCAATAGAGGATTGACAAAAGCATAGCTGCAGTATTTACTGAATTAGCTTCAAGAGGAAAAACAGCCCACACTCAACTTTTCAGACAGCAGAAGCAGACCTTAAATAATTAGGAAAATAACCATGATAATGATTTTCTTCAATAAGTAGAAAAATGAACCAATATTTTAAAGACAAGATAATGGTGATTAGTGTAATAGTCAGTAGAATTACAAAGATACTAAAAGCTGTCATTGTTCACATGTAATTGCATTTTTGGAGTGGCTTTCTTGATACTGATTCGTGTAAATGTCATATGCCTCATCAATTGGAAAAAAAAAACTGCATGCTTAATATAAGCCGCTGAGTTTGTGCAGATGCTGTCTAAACTGCAGAAATGTGAACTATGAATCCATGAAGATTCAGGAACACAACTTCCATCAACCTCTAAAAATCTAAAACAATCGATGCCAAAAAGATAGAGATAAATAAAACATGCTTCAACTCATTAAATAAAGTCTAACAAAAAGGGAAATTAAAAAGCATAGACTATCATAGACCAGAAACAATTAATCACCTACCTAACCAGCTCGAAATCTTTTTCAAAGCAGGCAAGCCATTCACCAATAAGTTACTATCAGTATTGGTCTTAAGAAATCATAAAGAATTTTCAAAGTGTTGCCGAGAAAAAGGATCTTAGTATTGACAAACATCAATCCATGTAAAGATACAAAATTATTTAGAACTTGAAAGAAATCATGAGGAACAAAAGCTTATGACAGACAAACCTGTTAAGCCGAGTATCATATTGATAAACATCGGCTGAAGTACTTTGAATTCCATCATTCATAGAAAATCCACCAATAACCAACAGCTTTCCATCAATAACAACTGTACTAAAACCCGCTTTTACTGAACCTGGCATTGGAGGAAGCATCCAGGTTTTACCTTCTAATGAGCTCATGACTTCCCAGTGGCTCCCTTTCCCATCTAGATCACTAGTTAAGAAATAGAGCCACTCCTCAAGCATACCAGTTTCCTTCCTCACAGGGATGAAGTCCTTACTCTGAATGAACATCCGCCATCTCTTGCAGACAGCACCCATAATAGGGATGTATTTTCGAGGAATGAGTGCAAGGCAGAACATTGCAATGTCGTCAGGTAAACCAGGCAAGATGGAACAGAATGAGTCATGTGGTGATTGTTGGTTTAGCCGGTTTGAAATTTTTGAGTTATGTTGAACAGCAGTAGAGAAACACATCTCTGATTCAACCACCCGTTTTATAACAGCAGCAAGGTCGGGCATCCCTAACTTAGTTTTGTAGGTGACTAAATTACTTCAATGAAGGGACACTGTCCAAATTAATCTGCTGGTTCAGTAACGGAATCTCCAAATGTGCTGACAAACAGCATCTAACAATGGCAGCGATTGAAGAGCAATAGTTCATGAAGCCCATTGTTTATATGACGATTCATGATATGCATCATTAATAGGAATTTTAAGGGACAAAGGTATGAAAGATGCTTGAATATGTGTAGATTTCAATGTAGCCACCGGTTTTTTCAAGGCTATCTCAAATGCCATTCCAGAGCTGCTTCTCGGAAAAATGTCAAAATGAATTGATTGTTGGTGTTTTAGATACCGATTCACCGTGTTAGAATAGTTCTGCTGACCACACATTTCCCTGGTACCTACGGTAATTACAAAGTAAACAGATAAACAAAGAGTTAACTTAAAGATAAACATTATATGCCTAGTTTCTTGGACACAAGCACATCTTAGATAGAGAGATTGGAGACCATTACCATAAACAACCATAAAGTTAAGCAGTATTTATCCCCCAGTGGCTTCCATTTCCACACAATGCTGATACAACTGCAATGATTCATAGGCAAAGTTGAGTGGGATCTTGAAGTCATAAAAGAAACACTATGGATTGCGGCTGATATTCAGGTTTAAGAAAGTGGGTGTCAACTAATTTAGTCGGCAAAAATCTTGAAAGATATTGCCAAAGTACTATGATTGAATCCCTCCAATAACATAGTTGTGCTTTGCTAAAAAAAGGTCTAAGAAATCCCACAGTGCATGAAGCATCAAAATGAGTAGGGGTTTGGGAAGGACAGACATGATCATGTCATGCACTTTGCCCTAGACGATCAAGCGGTAACTCACAACCTATTTCAGTTCATGAAAATAGGAACATAAACAATGTTAAAGCTACAGAAATTTCAATCTACTTAAGCATCCCTTCCTATGGTCATTAGCCAATGGACACTTCAAAAAGAAATGATATAAATGTTGTCACACCATGAAACTACTTTCAAATATCTGATTAAGTACTGAAAATTCTTAGTAAGCATTAGGGTTCACTATCATAATTTTAATTAACATATCAAAATCACGGAAGTCATCCTCATCTATTATACCAAAAAGCCTAGCTGATATTCTTCATGGGTAATTGCCTGCATTTTTTTACAACAGAATCCTAAACAAGCAAGTTATCACAAGATTCATAACCCATGTTGCTCATTAAAATGAGATATTAAATACATCAGACTAATAGCCTTGAAACGACCATAATAAGTTTGATAAAAGTGTGCATAACCATGTTCAATCTGCTTGCTCAGACCAAGCACCTAGAAAATGAACATTTAAGGAATACCTTCAAACCTCAAGCAAACAAAGATCAGAGAAGCTAATATTCCAAAACAAGCAAAAACTCATAGATCCGAAGTTATAATGCCTTAAACTGTTGAAGAACCAAGACAAACAAACAAAGAAAAAAAATAAAGAAAATTCCCCCCTACCGATATCAATAATCATGCAAGCCTCTTTTCAAACAAAAATCCCTCAATAGTAACGCCAAAACAAAGGTAGAAGTTAGCTGAACCACGAACATCTAAATTAAAGAAAGCGGCAAGCATTTACAAAAAAAACCCATAATCAGCCGAGGCAAGATCCAGCGAACCAATGAATTTTCCTTCCCACAACAATTCCAGATCACAGAAAACTGGGCCGTTTTTCTTCAAATTTAGGAAAAAGCCTAGAATTCAACCTTTCGATGACAACCATATACCTCAATAGAAGTCTGAAATTCAGAGCTCCGATCAATTCAAGCGGAGAAGGACAATGATGATCAAGCGGAGAGAACGAGAGATGGCCAGGGAGACGTATTTAAAGGGGGGCGGAAAGGGTTGAAAGGAACTGGATAGGGACGCCACACCACCAGCTCGTAATAGTAAGTCTGTGGGCAGTTAAAAATAAGTAATTTAAATGGATAAATACCAATTTAGTTTATTTTATCTTCTTTTCATTTAACGCGGGCTGATAAAGATGATTTCAACCAAATGAAGGTCAGGTATTTTTATATTTATTTTTTTATTGGAGAAATTTTTGTGAAATTATTTATAAATTAATTTTTATTATCTTTAAAATATGAGAGCACATAATTTTTTCTTTTTTTATTTTTTTAAAATCTATTTAAGATGATTATAATATTTTGTATAGATAGTTATCTATAAATTTATTTATTTTTTAAATCGGACAGTGAGCTGTCTGTAAAAAGTAATTTCTAAAAGTTAGTGGATAAATAGCAAGAAAATAATAATCAAATAAAAATTATATTTACAGAGTAAAAAATAAAGATGTGAGGAAAACCATCCCAAACATATCTTTTATTTTTTATTAAAAATTTTAAAAAATTAACTTTATATGTTTCATGATAGTCATCATTGAAAAAAGTTTTATATATGTTTTAAAGAAATATGTTATAAAGTTCATGTCGATAATGTCTCTCTAGTATGAGTCTCTGGCATGCGCAAATAATTTATAAGTATGTTTGTTGCGGGCTAGAATATACGCGGCGGTAGAGTATGAATTCTAGGTCTTAGCGTTGCACGAATATCCAGCTCACACATAGAGAACACAAGATTTTTATGTGGAAACCCCTGAAAAGGGGAAAAACCACGGGGTCTGACCCAGTTGAAATGATTCCACTAGAACTTGAGCAGATTACAGGAGACTGACTCGCCTTCAAGGGCGATCAGATTACAAATATCACCCGTAGGGTGAAAGTTAGAGGCTTGTGAGGGCCTAATGTCGCTCTGGCAGAACTTCGGGGTCGCCTGGCGATCTGGCAGAGTTTTCGTCCTTAGGTAGTTGTCGGGCAGAGTTAAGGACGGTAAATGGTGGTCTGGCGGAACTCCGGCGTCAAGGCGGTGGTCCGACGAAGTGCAGGGCCTCAAGTGGTGATCCGGCGAAGAGCAGGGCCTCAGGTGGTGGTCCGGCGAAGTGTAGGGCCTCAGGTGGTGGTTCGGCGAAGAGCAGGGCCTCGGGTGGTGGTCCGGCGAAGAGCAGGGCCTTGGGTGATGGTCCGGCGGAGCAACGGCGTCAAGGCGGTGGTCCGGCGGTGGTCGAGGAGGAGCAAGGGGGCAAGAGCTCTCTCTTTTTCTCCTTAGGATTAGGTGTCTTTTTCAAGATGAGAGGGGGCTCTATTTATAGATTTTTGTGAGTGGCATGGCCCGTAAATAGGTGGAAGATCAGGGGTAGTTAGGGAGTGGTTTGAATGGACGGCCGATCTTGAATCCTTTGATCATAGATCGTTCGCTGGACATTTGAAGGTCTTAATGATGTCAGAATTTGGCGATCTTGGGCTCGTTGGATTCGTCTCGTCGAGACGCTCGATTCGACTATAAGGATGTCATATTTGGAGATCATTTGGTAATCCCAATTATGGTTTGAACCTTCCAATAGTGCTTCGGACTCTTGATTTGGACCCATTTGGGCTCGGATTGGGTCGAACTTGGTGTCGTTGGGTTCGTATTTCCGAGACGTTCAGTTTTACTGTAAGTTCACTGAAATCGGAGTTTGGATGATTCCAATTTTAATTTCGGAAGTTTCCAACTTGATTTTGCCTCAAGATTCGTGCCCGATCAAGATAATTTTTTGATGACGTATCAATGTTATTTATGAAATTAGTTTACTAATTCATATTTTAACCTTAGCAAGAAGTTTTACTCTATGAACAATGCTTGAACCTGGATCGATCTATGCGTCTAACTTTATCAAAGAAAGTTTCAAGAGATTTGAGAAAATCTTGAGCAAGTTTTTAGTAAAGTTTGAATGATGTATGAACAAAATTTAAACCAGATTCAAACATGGCATGAATAATGTTCTAAAATGGTGGTTGGAGCATGACTCTAGCTGATTTGAATAGTGTTTAAGGCTTCATTTGGGACAGTTTTTTTACTACTTTATAAAACTGTTTTTAGTATAAAAATTTCTAATTCAAGAAATTTTTATACTAGAAAGTCGTTTTAGAAAGCAACAAAGAAGTTGTCCCAAACGAAGCATAAATCATATTTGCCAAATCCTGATCGACCCACGTTCAAATAAGGTATTACAATATATATTACTGATACATCATCAAAAAATTATCCTGATCGGGCACGAATCTCGAGGAAAAATCAAGTTTGAAACTTTCAAAATTAAAATTGGGACCATCTGAACTCTGATTTCAGCAAACTTACCGTCAAACTGAACGTCTCGGAAATACAAACCCAATGAAACTAAATTAGACTCAATCCGAGCCCAAATGGGTCCAAATCAAGCACCCGAAGCGCTGTTGGAAGGTTCAAACCACAATTTGGATTACCAAACGGTCTCCAAACATGACGTATTTATAGTCAAATTGAGTGGTCCGACGAGACAAATCCAACGAGCCTAAGATCACAAAATTTTGATATCACTAAGACATTCAAATGTCCAACAAACGGTCCACGATCGAGGGATTCAACATCAGTCGTCCATTCAAACCACTCCCTAATTACCCTTGATCTTTTTTCCTATTTACGGACAATGCCACTCTCAGAAATCTATAAATAGAGCCCCTCTCATCTTAAAAAGGGAACCCTAAGCCTAAGGAAAAAGGAGAGAGATCGGAAATCGCTCTTGCTTGCTTGCCTCCTCGACCACCACCGGAGTTCTACCGAACCACCGCCTGACGTCGTTGCTCCGCCGGACGACCACCTGGCGTCCCAAGCTCCGCTGGACCACCACCTGATGTCCTAAGTTTTGTCGGACCACGGCCTGAAGCCGTTGCTCCGCCGGACCACCACTTGATGTCCTAAGTTCAGCCGGACCACCGCTTGACGCCCTGAGCTCCGCCTAACCACCGCTTGATGTCTTAAGTTGTGCCGGACCACCGCTTGACGCCCTGAGCTTTGCCGGACTACCACCTAACGTCCTAAGCTCTGCCAAACCACCGCCCAAGGCCCGAACTTCTGCGGGACCAACACCTGAGGACCGGACTTCTGCCGGATCACTGCCTGAGGCCCGGACTTCTGCCGAACCATAACCTGACGCTCAAATTTTTAAGTAACGCCGGACTTTTAGATTTCAACCACATGGTTGGCATTTGTAATCTGATCGCTCTCAAGGATGAGTCAGCCCATTGTAATCTACTCAAATTATAGTAGAATCATTTTCAACTGGGCCATGCCCCGTGATTTTTCCCCTTTCCTGGGTTTTCCACGTAAAAAACCTTGTGTTCTCTATGTGTGAGCTGGATATCCATACAACGCTAAGACTTAAAATTACGACTCTACCGTCACATATATTCTAGCCCGCAACAATTACAATAGTTTGAATATTTTAGAATTTAACATAAACAACATATAACAATAAATAAATAGCATTGAACATTTGAGACAACATTATTCAAAGTTCATCTGGTTTGAATAAGCATTTAATCTCCACCAAAATTACATAAGTACGTTTTATAATCGCTTTGATGGTATGATATAACAAAGTTCTAACTTCAAAAAAAAAAAAAAACTTTTATCTATATTGTTGAAATTGATGTGAAATTATTTTGTCCATTCCAACCACAACATCATGATTTTCTTATGTTGTTGAACAAAGAAACCTCAACAAAAGGACAAAGAAATTGGCAGTGTAGAATGATTAGAAGTGCATTCACAAAGGAGTAGGGGAATGACAGAATGTTATAACTCAATATTTTTCGCAGGAAATACATGGGAGTGGGGACATAGGGATATTAAGGGTAAAAATGCGGCATATTTTTTTTTTCCAAATAAATAAATAATGAGGATGTTTTGGTAATTACATGCAACATGAGATTTCTAAAATAAAAAATTAAATCTTTTTTATGTTCTCTAACTTAAAAGTCTAATTCCGGTCAAGTGGAGGTGCATCGATGATGATAGTTTGATAATGGCGACATTCCGACAATGGAGGTTGTGCAGTGGCTATCTGATGATGGTGTTTGGGCGGTGACAGTTAGATGCCAGACGTCGAATAATAGTGATCCAAATAGAGAAGAAAGAGCGATGATAGTCCAATGATGGTGGTTTGCATGATAAAGGTGATTGGATGATGGAGGTTGAGCTGTGATTGTCCGACAATGGTGATTGGGTGCAATGATTCGACGATGGAGGTCAAACATTGGTGGTATGACGGTGAAGGCTGATCGAGCTACTTTATTTCATTTGATCACCCATGTTTATTCTAAAGCTTTATTATTTTTGGGATCCGGATCCATTATTCATTCAATGGAACCTATTGTTGGATATTCACCAGAGAAAAGTTGGAATACGGTTCTTATGGGAGGTTTAACAAAATATGGTCCAATTATAAAAACTAATTTTTTTTTAGTTACACTTTCTCTTTGTGGTATTCTACCTCTTGTTTGTTTTTGGTCCAAAGATGAAATTCTTGAAGATAGTTGGTTGTACTCACCAATTTTCACGCTCTGGACTTGGATGCTTTGATAGAGGCTGTCGGCAATGGTGGTCTGATAACTATATTCGATGACAACGGCGGTGATTAGTGGTCACCGATGGCTACGATCGGGCAGTGGTCCAATGTCAGTAGTCATGCAGTGGTCTGGCATTGATGCTCGATTGGGCCTTCAGAATTCTCCAAATCTCTGAGCCCTCTTGAATTTCATGCCAATGGCCCTTTTCATATAGAAACTAAGTCTATTTATAAATTTTGAGAGCAACACTTTGCATAAATATATTCAAAATAAAAAACTCCATCGAATAGCCTGTATTAATTTCCTTAATATAGACAGTTATTTCAATCATTTAAGTACTTAATAATTTCAAAATCAAGCTATCTTGAGCTCATTGGATTTGTCTCGTCGAGACACTCATCTTACTATAAATATGTAAAATTCAAATATCAACTAGTCATCTAATTAATGTCATGATGGTTTTAATTATATTTTAGTATTAATTTTTTGGCTCAAACACTTTGAATTAAAATCCTCTAATTCGGTTGTCAATTTCCACACACACACACACAAACAAAATGTATTATATCATCTCCTCAAGTTGTTGATATATAGTGTTTTTAAACATTTTAATTAGAATTTTGGAAATTGACAACCGAAAGCCAAGTCGATGGGATAAGCTTAGAATTAGAGGCTTGGAGCTGTTGCTGACTTGCCTCTTGTTTTTGATAAGGTTGTGACAATGGCGTGTTCTAAATATAAATAGGTTATTTGTAATTGCTTAGAAGCTGCAGGTCCTTATGTAATCGGTAGGTGAGATTTGCCCCTTTCTTTTAATTAATTATCTGAACGGTTTTACGAGAAAAAATGGCCACTAAATGAAAATTTTGTTTCTTATTCATATCAGATTTATTATATTTATTTATTTATTTTCAAAACTAGAAAAATTTAAATAAAATGTAAAGATTTATTATATAGCAAAATAAACTTGAATAATGACTTTTTTTTATTTTTTTTTGTTTAAAAAAATAACTCATTTATTTATGTTTGTAAATATATTCTTGATTAGGGGTGTCAAAAGGAATCAACGGGTCCGGTTTGAGTCAAACCCAAAATTGACACAACTCAAATCCGATCAACCTGAATAAATGGGTCAAAAGGGTGGACCCAAACTCGGCCTGCTAGTAATATGAACCCTACATGATGACCCATTTTAATTAAAATAAAGAAATTTATTAACTTGTTAATCATAAATTTTAAATTAATTGATAAAAAAAAATAAGAAGATCATAACAAATAAATAAAATAATTTAAAGAAAAAAATATCAAACAGGTCATTTTTGGGTTGAAATAGGCTGACGGGTTTACTCGAATCTGAATTTTTTGGGTTGAATTGGTGAGTTGGGTTATTTATTTACACCCTCATTCCTAATAGGTATATAAGAATTTGATAAATTTAAATAAGACTTTAAAATTTAAATCTCAATTAAATTTAAGAAAAAAAAAATAGAAATTGATTGAATTAGTCCCCTAACTTTTTCTTAATGATCAAAATAGGTACCTATTATATAAAAGTATAAATTTGGTCCCTTAATGCTTTAATTTGAGATTAAATTAGTTCTTATGTAGGATCATCTATATTCCTATTTAAAAATTTTAGAGATTAATATAAGATTTTTAAATAGCCGAGGATCATTTTAGGCTTCGTTTGGGATGGCTTTCTTACTGCTTCTTAAAGTAGTTTTATAGTACAAAAAATTAATTTATGTACTATAAACACGTTTTAAGAAGCAGTAAGAAAGCCGTCCCAAACAAAACCTTATCATTCTATACAAAAACTTATGAACTTTTTTTATTATTATCTAAAAAATAAAGAAAATAAGCTTTATAGGACTTGACTTAGATTTTGTTTGGGACGGCTTTCTTACTGTTTTTTGAAGGAACTTTCTAATAGAAAAAACTAAAAATTTTATACTAAAAAGTAGTTTTAAGAGGCAGTAAAAAAGTCATCCCAAACAAAATTTTAATTCGTTTACAATCCTAAGCAATCAAGTAATAATGCATCCTCAATAAATAAAAAAATAAGTTATGTTGTCCTCTCAATAGGTCAAATTATTTATTTCTATTTTCTAAGACCAAAAGAGTAATAATAAGTTAATAAAGTCTTTTGCTTCATTACAAATTCAGTAAAAAGTCCTCCTCTTAGTCCTCAATAAACCATAAACCCATAAACGTGTTCAATTTTGCTCTTTAAATTATTTATTTATTTAGATAGCCAAATTAGTGGATGGGATTTAAATGTAAAAAAAAATAAATTTATTAGCGAGCTCCAGCCACCTATATTTTTGGTCAAGGAGGAATCCGTCACTGTCAGCTTTCAAAAAAGTTAAAAGTTGCAATGTAGCTTTCCTTACATCGACTGATTGAAAAAGTATTTTCAAAAAACGTTGATACTGATTTTATCACGTTTGCCCTTGTACTTTCAATAATTAACGCTTAAGAATTTGAATATATTGGCCGGCATTTGGATATTTTTGTAAAAGATATTTTGTTCTTATAATTTGAGTGCAAAATATATATTTTTTATTTTTAGTGAATGAATTTAATAAAATTGTAATTATCAAATATGATCAAATTATAACTTTTTATTTTTGTAGTGATTTTTATATCATGTTAATGTTATTTTTATTCTTTTTTTAAAATTGATATATCATCAAAAAATTATCTTGATCGGCCACGAATCTCAAGGCAAAATCAAGCTGAAAACTTCCAAAAGATATTTGGGATAATTCAAAACCTGATTTTAGCAAACTTATAGGAGAGTTGAACGTCTCGAAAAGACGAACCCAACGTCACCAAATTCAACTCAATCCGAGCCCAAATGGATTCAAATCAAAGACTCAAAGCATCTTTGAATGGTTCAAATCATAAATTGAATGATCAAACGATTTTCAAACATGACATGCTTATAGTCAAATTGAGCGGCTCAATGAGACTAATCCAATGAGCCCAAAATTGCCGAATTCAAATATCATTAAAACATTCAAATGCCCAACAAACAATCTATGATCAAATGGATTAATATTGGCCATCGATGTAAAACACTCTCAACATACCCATGATCTCCCTCTGATTTATCATTAGGACATTCAAGCACCAGAATGTCCCAAACGAAGCCTTAATGACATGTTTGGTGTAGATTATTTTAATTGCAATGCGATTGTTGTGTTACCAAAAGAGAGAGGACCTACTTTGAAGTAGAGTGGTTGTAATATTTCTTGTGGATTTCATCTTAGGTCAAATGATGTTCATTGTTGTGAAATTGTCAATACTTAAAGATGAGAGCTGATTTTGATGGTCATGCATATAAGGGAAATTATAGAAATTTAAACATCAATTTTTTAATATTTAAAATTTCTTCCACATCTTTTTAAATTCATTCAAAATTGTAAAAGGGAAATATTTAAATAGAAAATCTTGAAAATAAAAAGTAAATCTAAATTCTATAAATATAATTTTACTAAACTAAAATATTATAAATTAAGAAATTAAAAAATTAAAGAAAATCATGGTTGTGAAAAAAATTAGTGACAAAAACCAAAATTTATAAAAAATAAAATAAAAATAGGCAACCTTCTTTGCGATTTGTTATATTTAAAGTTTATTTATTTGATGGTGTTTTCTTAATTTAAATAAAACGGTTGTTTTTATGATTTGAGCTATCCCGCACTCTTTAAATAAACTTATATTAAAAATATAATTAAATGGACGGATAATAATTGATGCGTCACCCAAAATTGTCTTGATCGTGCACGAATCTTGAGCTGTATTCAAGTTGAAAACTTTCAAAATTAAATTTGAGATCATCTAAACTCCAACTTCAAGAAACTTATAGTCAAACTGAACGTCTTAAAAAGATGAATCCAACGGCATCAAAATCGGTCCAATCCGAGCCCAAATTGGTCCAAATCAGGGGCCCAAAGCTTATTGGAAGATTCAAAGTCTAAATTGGATAACCAAATGATATTCAAATATAGCATGCTTATAGTTGAATTGAGCGGCTTGACGAGATGAATCCAACAAGCCCAATATTGCTGAATTCTGATATCATTAAGACACTTAAATACTTGAAAAAAAAACTCTATGATTGAGGGGATCAATATGGGTCGTCCGATGTAGCACACCAAATCTGCTCCAAATATTCTTCATATTTATGGAGCATGTCATTCTAAAAAACCTATAAATCAACCTCCACTCTCAACATGAAGGAGGACCTTTGGCTACATGTTGGAGAGATCTCTCAGGCTTCAAGAGCTCCAGTAACACCGCCAGCGAACCTCCGTCGACCATCGTCAGACCACCGCCTAGCCTCCGATTGCCGTCGGACTTCCACCTAGCCACCGATAGCCGCCAAACTTCCTTCCAACCATCGTCAGACCATTGTTCAGTCGTCTACCACTGTCGGACTTCCACCCGATTGTCGACTGCCTCCAGACTTCTACTTGTCTGCCGACCACCGCCGGACTTTCACCTGATCATCATCATACCACCACCGTACTTTCACCCGGCCATCATTATACCACCACCGGACTTTCACCCGACCATCATCAGACCACCGTCTAGCTACCGACCACCTCTGGACTTTCACCTGGTTGCCGACCACCATCAAACTTCTGATCAACCATCATCAGACCACCGGCCGACCGTCGATGGACCTCCTCCCACGGCCAACCATTGTCGGTCCTTCGCTGGGCTGCCAATTACGGTCCCTCCAACCACCGTTGCCCACTGACTATGGTCCCTCTGGCCTCTATCGCCCTCCGACCACCATGGCCCGCCGACTACGATCCCTCCGACCATCGTTGCCAGCCGACTACGATTCCTCTGACCAACATTATATGTCGATTACGGTCCCTCCGATTACTGTCGCCCACTAATTATAGTCTCTCTGAACATCATCGCCAGTTGACTACGGTCCCTCCGATCACCGTCGCCCGTCGACTGTAGTCCCTCTAATATCTATTGCCCAATTATAACCTTACCAACCAAATGAATAGGCCAACGTTCTCTTGAGAATGGCTCCCTTATCATTGGATTCTTCCAACCCCACTATGTATTGTGCTTTATATGATACATTGAGCTAATGCCTCCCCCCGAAAGGGCACCATTTGTAATCGACTACATATGCTAGTGAAATCATTTAACTAGGCATGATCCTGTGGTTTTTCCCCTTTTAAGGGGTTTTCACATAAAAAGCATGGTGTCTTTTATGACTCTCACACCTCTTCTCTTTATCTGTTTGTGTGCTGGATCTTCGTACAAAGATATGACGCTAAACTTTATATCTCTCTACCGCCATGAATTTTTTTGAACGCAATAGTTTGGCGTTGTATGTGTGAAATAATTTCTGACTGGGGGGCAACTTTCATTGTAACCTCGAAAGGTCATTCACCTCAATATCTTTGGCACGGTTAAAGCATGGTAGTCCCCTTATCATGATCTATTATCATGTTCAAAACAAGTCCTTTAATGTTAAAGGCAACCTCAAAAGAAAGAAAACATGCATTATCGCCTGTTAACTATCAGCCAACACTATCAATTATGTTGGAAACAATTCCTGGCTGGGGGGAAATTCTTTCAATATAGATCCCAGGGCGTGACACTATTTATGTTGGTGGTGTGATCAAAAATAAATTTTAAATTTAATTTAATTTCTACATATCTTTAGCAAATGTGTTCATAATCTATCTTAGAGGCAGTATTCCCTAGAAAGCCTCTCTGATGCTTAATTAAAAATTTATTTTGAAGGCAAAAAGAGCAACTAGAAGGAAAACATGCCAATACTTTTCTTAAGGCAATAACAAAATATACTAATCATACTCCCATGATATACTTCTTAATTTGGCATATCATGTTGAATTATTTATGATGTATATTATAATATGTCACTTTGAGAAATATGTTGGACATCTATGCCTTTTAATCATAAGTGATAATTTTATCTTTCACTAAATCGGAGGGCAAGGGTTGTGTTCACATCAATCTTGATATTCATGTCAAATTCTTGTATATTTCATCTTTAATATTGGTTTCATCTATTATGATTAAGATCTAAGTTTTCGTTTCATCACAATGATGAGTTTTTTATTAATATTTATGCTCTTATTTCATTATGATAATGACGTCGATCTTAGAGGATTAAGATTGAAAGTTGAAAGATTTTATAGCGACTACCTTTTTATCTTGAATCTTAAAATTATATATTGATTAAAGAGCCTATAATTTTTTTGATCTTACCTATATTGAGATAATTTGAAATTAATCTTAAGAAGATTGAATGAATTTTGTTATATGAGTATCATCTTCTTTTCCTCCCATCAATACTAATAGTAAATTATGCACAAGTCATTATGTGAATGATTGATCAATATAGAGTCACAAGGATTTTTTTTGGAGCAATGCACCAAGCTATATTTGTTTGTGTGTGATTATATGTGTATATATTTGAGCATATGCATAAATGCATGAATGACATTGGCTATTGTAATGATGATGACAATCATCAAGTTTAAAAAGATGCATGTATATATTAATGTTTAGGAAAACATGTTATAAATACAACAAATGTACTTTGAAGTTAAGCAATACCTGAATTCTCTTGAGTGTGGACATTAAAGTATAAATAGTATGAAGCTTATATTTTTTTGAATTAAAGCATATATAGTTTTACATTTTTGGTAGCTTTTGATAAGGTTATTTTGATGATCCATATTATTTGATGTTTAGAGCATAAAACTTACCATCTTCAGAACCTTCTAGAAGTGAGCATCTTCTTTGATGTCCTTATGACAATATTATATATATGATTTTTCTTACAAAATCTAGGAGGTGTCTCTAGAAAGAATATATATTAACATGTAGGAATTAGGGTTCTCTATGATGGCCCTGAATCTAATTTGAAAATATTATTCTCTTACCTTTTAATTTATACAACTAGAGTTACCTAATTTTTTTTTATTAATATAAATAGTAGCGAAAATAAAACTATCGATCAAAACATCAATACATACATTTGTATTATTTCTAAAAAAATCATGTATTCAACTTAGGATCTATACAATCATACCACAATTAATTTGTCATGAGTATAAAAGAATAGTTAAAATAACAAGAACCTAAACCTAAAAAATCATGGTCAATCTCACACTCTACTCTCTTACCCTGACATGAAATCATTTAAAAATATATAATGAGCTAAACATCCTAGCAAATAATCAAATCCTACAACTAAACTCAAAGCATAATAAATGAGTAATATGCATGTCAACAGTCAAATAATAATAATAATAATATATGATCTTGAATCTGCATAGAAACATTAAAGCTCAGATCAGTAAAATCTATAAATAATAAAATAGTACTATTTGGAAGCTAGTGAAATAGTATAGTAGAGAAATCAGTAAATCAATACGGGTGTTGAATTGATAAAGTAGTTGTCGGATTAGTACTATCAAACATTAAAGAAATCTTACAATGCAGTAAAATTAAAGCATTAAGAAAGACTATTAAAATCATATCACTATAGGAGTTTATACATAATATCAATGTATTCTATATCAGTATCTTACGTGCTCAATATATTACATAGTTATTATTAGTAAAGTGAATCAGTACTATCAAACAGTATCGGTGTATATATCAGTAGCAGAAATAGTCCAGTGACAGGAGTAATAAAATAATATAATAATAATAAATTATATGATAATAATAAATTTGTATAGTAATAAAAGTAATACATCATTAATATGTATTTCAGCATTCACACTAAATAAGTAAAAAGTTCTAGCTATTATGAATAATTTGCTACCTTATGTCCCTGCTATCCACAGTAAAAATATCATTCAGTTAACATATAGCACTGGTCTGAATATCGTTGACCATAATGAATGCACTTGTTGTAGCTACCAGTAGATGTTACCAATGCAGATCCCCTCAAATCACTATACATATTTTTTTTATAACTGTCTCTCTCTGCTCTACCCCTCCTCCTATTAATATAGTATATGGAATACAAAAGAATAGCTATTAACAGAAACAAACAAGCTAACCGTAAACCTAGAGAATCCTAATCAGTCTCACACTCCTGAACCTCTTCCATAACCTGAAATCATTTAACCATATATAATGAGCTCAAGAGCCCAACAAATAGCCAAATCCTATAACTAAACTCAAAGCACCACAAAAGAGTAATATGCATGTCAGTAGTTAAATTATAACATCAGTTTTTATATGATTATGAATTTGTGATGAATTTGTAAAGCTCACATGCAATAGCAGTATAATTTGTCAACAGTAATATAGTATGATGGAGAAACCAGTAAATCAATATGAGTGTTAAATTGATAAAGTAGTCATCTTATCAATCAGTAAAAAATCATGTAAAATGGTAAAAGCAAAGTATCTGTAAAGACTGATGAAATCATATCAATACCGTAAAATCATATAGGAGTTAACATATATTGTTCATGTGTTATATATCAATATAAATCAATATATTACATGCTTAGTATGTCACATGCTCGGTATCATTAATAAGTACAATGAATCAATAATAGTAACAATAATAGTGAATCTGTAGTGGTAATATTGTTGTCTGTATTAGTAACAATAATAGTCCAGTGGCACGAGCAGTAAAATAATATAGTAACAGTAAAATTGTATAATAATAATAAATATGTATAGTAATATGAACAATGTCACAATAACATGCATTTAATAGTCACACTAAATAAGTAAAAAGTTATAGCTATTACGATATTTTTCAATAATCAATAATGGGTAGTTGATAATGATTGACTCAGTATACAGAGTCGTCATTCTTTGTTCGTCGGCACATTAATTACTCTTCATAACTCTCAATCATTATATCAATAGAGAATAATTTCCAACCATATTTTTTAAAGAAAAGCTCGTTAGCCCATCATTCTGTACATATCAATTAATCTCTAACCAATGAGTCAACCAGCATTTATTTTATTTTACACATACATATTATTATCATAATACTATAATAGTAATAGCGACCGGCTATTACTTAATCACATATACATATTCATTTCCAATATATTACAGTAAATAAATCATAATTGAGGTTAATTCAAAAAGTGCCAAAATATTCTAATGATAGGTTAAACCCTACTGAGCATAAATTCAAAATTTTAAAATTAACAAAATTATAAGGGATCGTATATAATAATATTATGAAGCTTTAATTGAACTAAAATTATATTTTTAGATGTCAAAATAAATTTTTGAATTGACAAAAATTACATCTTTTTAAAAATCACCGGGTAGAAAATCTCAAATAAATACTCAAAACATTCATAATCATAATCTCTATAACATATAAAAAGCCACATAATAAATTTTTTTTCCAAAATTATCCATATTTTTCGATAACGAAAATATAAATTTGATAAAAAAATTCTAAAAAATATTAAATTATTGAAATTAGTAATATGATAATGGTTCCTTAGAATGAGACGAGCAAATCTCGTAACAAGACCGACCGACGACAATTGCCATACAATATCAAGATCTTGACTTCTTTTTCCTCAATCCAAACACTGCCGTTGCCAGGTCCCAAGTCCTGGATGAGAAAAGTGGAGGGTTACGTTAGGTAGTCGACAGCCAGCGTAAAACTTGTCGAATAATAATGACATGAATCCTTTAAGAAATTGTGTTAATGCTAGGGCGTCCCCTGGAAGCGACGCGTTGTATGGCCTGAATACAGCGACAAGTGTGCAAGGGCCGCTGCACCGCCGCCCGGGTGCAGTGTTAAATAGGCAAGGGTTACCACATCAAGGACGGATGTGGGCAAAGAAGCTAGTCCATGAAATAAAATTAGGATAGGAACTTGGAATATAGGTTCCCTTACAGGAAAATTAATGGAATTAATAGATATTATGATTTATAGGAAGATAAATATTCTGTGCATTCAGGAAATTAAATGGGTTGGAGAGAAGGCTAAGGAGATTGATAGTTTAGGATTTAAACTTTGGTATTCGGGTAGGAGTCGTACTAGAAATGGTGTATGTGTGATTTTAGATAAGAGTTTGAAGGATAATATTATAAATATTAATAGAATTGGAGATAGAATTATAGCTTTAAAGATTGTTGTTGATGCTAAGATTATTAACATTATAAGTGCTTATGCTCCTCAAGTGGGTTTGGTTATGGATTCAAAATTAAAATTTTGGAATGACTTAGAAGAATTAATACAAAAGATACCTCTTGAAGAAAGAGTTTTTATTGGAGGAGATTTAAATGGACATGTTGGTAGAGAGGTAGATGATTTTAAAAGCATTCATGGTGGCCATGGGTTTGGAACGACAAATGAAGGTGGTAAGTCCATATTAGATTTTTGTTTAACTTATGATTTTTTAATTGCTAATACATTATTTAAGAAAAGGAATGAGCATCTCATTACTTATAAAAATGGATATAGTACAACTCAGATTGATTATTTTCTTATAAGGAAATTAGATCGTTTAGATTGCAAAGATTGTAAAGTTATTCCGAGCGAAAACTTATGTACCCAACATCGTTTATTAGTTTTGGACTTAAAGATAATGGGGAAGAAATTAAAAAATAAAGTAAAACGTTTTCCTAGGATTAGATGGGGGCATTTAAAGAATATTAACAAAAATTTTTTTGAGAGTAAGATTTTAGATCTTAAGATTTTGTCTGTGCATGAGGATGCTAATGTTATGTGGGAAAAGTGGCTAGTAATATTAAGAATATTGCAAAAGATGTGCTTGGAGTTTCAAAGGGAAAAGCTCCTAATAGTAAAAATAATTGGTGGTGGAATCCAAATGTGCAAGAAAAGATTAAAAATAAGAAGATTTATTATAAAAATTGGTTTAATTGTGAAAATTCTGATAATTGGAAATTATATAAAGAGGCACGTAAGGAATCTAAGAAAGCAATATGTGATGCAAAGAGTTTAGCTTTTAGTGATTTATATAATAGATTAGATACTAAGGAGGGAGAAAGATATATGTATAAGCTAGCCAAACAAAGAGATAGGAGTTGTAAGGATTTAGTTCAAGTGAAGTGTATTAAGGATGAAGATCAAAAAGTACTTTTTTTAGAAGATGATATTCAACAAAGGTGGATGAGATATTTTGCTAAACTTTTTAATGAAGAATGTGAAAATAAAATTGACTGTAGTGACCTTAGCACCTTAAATGAAAATAAAGATTTCTGTTTTTATCGGCGTATTAGTAAAACCGAAGTTAGAGATGCTTTAAAGAAAATGAAGGGTGGAAAAGCTGTTGGACCTGATGATATTCCAATAGAGGTGTGGAAATGCTTAGGAGATGAAGGAATTTCTTGGCTTACTAAACTTTTTAATACTGTTTTGAAGACTAAAAAGATGCCAGATGAGTGGAGAATGAGTGTGTTAATCCCTATTTTTAAGAATAAAGGTGATGCACAAGATTGTGCGAATTATAGAGGAATTAAGTTAATGTGTCATACTTTAAAACTATGGGAACGAGTTATGGAGCATAGGTTGCGGCGTGATACTAATGTTTCTCAAAATCAATTTGGATTTATGCCGGGTAGGTCTACTATGGAAGCCATACATTTATTAAGAGGCTTGATGGAGAAATATAGAGAGAATAAGGAGGATTTACATATGATATTTATTGATTTAGAAAAAGCATATGATAAAGTTCTAAGAGAAGTGCTATGGAGAGTTGAAAAGAAAGAAGTTAATAACGCTTATATTCAAATCATTAAAGATATGTATGCAGGAGCTATTACTTGTGTTCAAACACAAGGTGGTTTGACCAAGTATTTTCCTATTTCGGTTGGATTACACCAAGGATCAGCCTTAAGCCCATATCTTTTTGCTTTAGTCATCGATGTTCTCACTAGACATTTGCAAGAGGATGTACCTTGGTGTATGCTTTTTGCTGATGATATTCTTCTTGTTGATAAGACTAGAGAGGGAGTTGAAGGTAAACTAGAATTGTGGAGGTCAACCTTAGAGTCTAAACGTTTTCGCTTGAGTAGATCTAAAACGGAATATATGGAGTGTAATTTTAGTAATAATAGACCTAGTGAGGGCATTGTGACTTTGGCCGATCAAGTCATTAATAAGAGTACACGTTTTAGATATCTTGGATCTATTGTTCAGAGTGATGGTGATATAGATGGGGATATTATCAGCAGAATCCAAGTTGGATGGTTGAAGTGGAGGAATGCATCGGGCTTATTGTGTGATAGAAAAGTACCCCTCAAACTTAAGGGAAAATTCTATAAGATGGTGGTGAGACCTGCAATGCTTTATGGTGCTGAATGTTGGCCATTAAAAGAGAAGCATAATTCTAAGTTAAGTGTTGCAGAGATGAGGATGCTCAGGTGGATGAGTGGCTTTACCCTTAGAGATAGGATACGAAATGAGCATATTCGTGAAAAGGTTGGAGTAGCTCCAGTGGAAGATAAGATTAGAGAGAGTCGCCTTAGATGGTTTGGTCACGTAAAACGGCGGCCTCCCGATGACCCGGTTAGGAAAGTAGAGGTCTTAGATTTGACTTATGTTAAGAAAGGTAGAGGTAGACCTAAAAAGACTTGGTTAGAAAATATTAGAAATGATCTTTTTTTATTAGATTTAAACGAGAATTTGACTTTTAATAGGACACAATGGAGAAAAAGGATTCATGTAGCCGACCCCACGTAGTGGGATAAAGGCTTGATGTTGTTGTTGTTGTTGTTGTTCTCCTAAGATGTCTCTATTAGATGAAATAAGAAAGAAAAAACAGCTTTTAATAAAATAATAAGTGGTATTAGATATTTATAATAAAAATAATAATATCATTAAATAATATAATTAATTTTTAGTGTAAAATTTGTATACATTTTTTTGTGGCTTCAAAAATTATAAAAAAAAATCTATAAAATAGCTCATCTTATTTAGAAATTTTTGATAAAATTGATTTGATGTAGTAGTGTCAATATTTGACACGACCCGAAAACCTGACTCTAACCCGACCTAAATATTTTGAGTTAGGATCAACCCGTTTAGCAAACGGGTTAGATTCGGGTTTTAGAATTCGAATCAGTTGAAAAATTGGGTCAGATCCGAATCAACCCGCTAACCTGAAGTTGACCCGAATTTGATCCGACCTCCTATTTTGTCAATCGCAACTTTCAGAATAAGCCCGCAGATTTGCTTGCAAGGGGATTTGATATCATAGCCAAAGACCCCCCTGAGCCACTCCTCTAAGCTCTCCTCTAACCAGTAAGCTCTCACATCCATCCAATGCCTCTTGGACCATCTTCTTAGCAGCTACTAGCCCTTCACCACTTGAAATAGTTTGAATAAGCCCCTTATCACTAGAAGACTGTGCAAAGATCTCATAAAAACAATTCTGCAGCCATGCAGAACATGCCTGACTTACAAATTCCAGCTCCAACAAAACCATAACAAATTCCAGCTTCTCCCTGTGGGATTTCCAAAGGTTCACCTCCTCCTCCAAATTGGGGATTCCCCCAAATAGCTGCGTCCGTGGGGGTGAACCAAGCACCATTTTGTAAAATAGTGGCATCTCATTCAATGCGTGACCTAAGAGTTATATAACTTGCCCTAACTAGCCCTAATTACCCTCACAATGTCCCAGAGCACCGCCGTGGGATTGTCATCTGCCGTTGAGCTAAGGAGCTTCTATGAGATCCACACTCGCCTCGAGTCGAGGAAGATGTCAAGAATCTTCTTAGGGTTGAGATCATCAATGGTAGCAGCGGCGACAAGAGCGTCAGCGTGTGCAACAGCAGTAGGGCCACGACTCGTGTCGGATCAGGTTAACTTGGGTTTTTGGTGGGTCGGGTATGGGTTGGAATTTTTGACCCGTTTGTAAAAACAGGTCAGGTTTGGGTCATGTCGAACAACAACGGGTCAATGTCAGGTTTGACCCGTAACCCATTTTTGAATCCCCTAATTTGACGGTCCCTAAATTCTCACTTGTATCGATATGTGTTAATTTCTTAAGTATTTGCATCAATGTTCAAAAATTATAGGAAAATAGCATGATTAAATCACTATAATATCTATGTTATAGCGAAGAAAGTTTGCAATTTGGACTTATAATGACTCCTGAAAAAATTTATTTGACTGGATAAAAATACGGGCTATTGCTATCTACCCACCATATAAAAAATGTCGTACACGACATTTTCTTTAAGAATTCAAGTACAAAATCGATATAAATCAATTTCATACAATTAAAACTCAAATCAAATCAAAATTCATCAAAAAATTATATCAAAATAGAGGCTATTACACATAATTAGTCATTTACTAAAACGTCATAGACATCTTTTGAAGATCCGTAAAACAAAAGAAATACCTTGGCTATCAACTGACGTATGTAATATGAGCTTAGGGGACATTCTAAGCTAGGAGGATTGGAGCTACTGCTCGGAGACTCCATATTGGTGAAAATTCTAGTCCCGAATGATGGCGCAAGAGGTAGAGCCACTGTCAAAAAAAAAAAAGAAAAAGAAAAAAGAGGGTGGAGCCACTGTCGCTTTGGAAAAATTATTAGGTGCGGACACCGGACGTAGCTCTACGTCCGGACTCCACTAGAATAGCGCCACGTAGCGACCCGAAGACCCGGCGACCCGTTTCGCCGAGAAGTTCAAATGATGCACGTGCGGTATTACTGAAGAATTACTCTGGTATTACTCGGTATTACCAAAGAATTACTCGGTATTACCTATGAATTACCTAGGTATTACTCGGTATTACCTAAGAATTACTAGGTATTACCGAAGAATTACTCGGTATTACCTAGGTATTACTCGGTATTACCTAGGAATTACTCAGTATTGCCAAAAATTACTCGGTATTACCAAAAATTACTCGGTATTACTTGGTATTACCGAAAAAATACTCGGTATTACCTAGGAATTAGTCAAAAAAGGGCAGGTTTTTTTAATTTTTTGCGTCCAATCCGGGTCGGGTCGTCGGGCCAAGCGGAAGTTGTCATAACACGTGCTAAATACGTGGCGCCGTTCTAGTGGAGTCCGGACGTAGAGCTACATCCGGTGTCCGCACCTAATAATTTTTCGTCGCTTTGATACCATATCAAGAAACAAGAAAGTGTGAAGCAAAATAAGGCCATTTATATTCCTCATCTCTTATATTGAAAACAATGCACAATTAATGTAAGTAGAGCTTGTAGTTGAAGGGACTACTTGTACATATCAGCTAAAAGAAGCATAAAAGAAAATGTATGGAAACAAACTTAATACTTCAGTGTGACCTGATCATAAAGGGTTTTAACATAATCCCACATTCTATAATTACTGGAAGGGCATGTTACTATAATTAGTAGCTTATATTAGTAAAAATATTTTTACTAAGATTTGGATTAATATATTCTAAATTTACTTTATTAATTTCAAGTAATTATAAATTTTATTTCTCAAACATTTTTATTTTTCAGATCTTATATGAAATTATTGTAATGTTAATTTGATAAAATAATATTACTTATAATTTTGATAAAAAATATATTTGTAAGATTGCTCTCTAGATCGAATCAAATATTTCAACTCTTTACTTAAGCTCTCCAATGCAGCTCAATTTGATCTATTGATTTGGAACTTTGACTATAATAAAAAAGATTTGAATTTAAATTTTATTTATGTGATATGAGCATTTGAAAAAAAAAAAAAAAAACCTTAAAAGGGAGGCGGTCCGGTCCAATAACTCCTACGCGGAGAAAGTAGAACCCGGCTCTGGCCCTCTGCCGTTGATCTGAGTTCGCACTTCCCGTCGATGTAAAGCGCAACGGAAGTGAGCAATCTCTCTACGAATCCCTCTCCTCTCCCCTTCCCATCAAATTCCCCAACCTTTGCAACAAGTTCCTTCTTCCAGATCGAAAGCTAGGGTTTTGAACTGTTCTTCGTCAATCCCTTAATCAACATCTAGGGTTATCAAAATTAACCCTACTCTTCCATGTCCTCAAACAACATCAACAACGCCAACCCTCCGCGACCCATCGCCGGCTCACCACTTGCCGGCGGCATGTCCTCTTCCCCTGCAACTCCGCTTCCCCACCTGCGCCCCCCTCCACAACCCCAACCCTCTTCAGCCTCCCCTTTCCAAAACTTTTTCCAGTCACAATCCCTACAATCCCACCTTGCCGCCCAGTCCCAGGCTTCCATGCTGGGCCCCGGTGCCTCTACCCCCTCCCCTGCGCTCTCTGGTGGCCCCAAGAGGCCCCCTCAAAAGCCTCCACCTCGACCTGCACTGCCGGCATCATCGGTCGCTGCTGTTCACAGCTTCAAATCTGCAGAACTGACTCCTGCCATCCGCCGGAAGAAGAGGAAGCTCCCTGAGAAGCATCTACCAGATCGCGTAGCCGCCCTGCTGCCAGAATCAGCTCTCTATACCCAGTTGCTTGAATTCGAGGCACGGATTGATGCTGCCCTTGCAAGGAAGAAGGTTGACATCCAGGAATCCTTGAAAAACCCTCCTACATTGCAGAAAACCCTTAGAGTTTATGTTTTCAATACTTTTTCCAGTCAGAATAGGTTGGGTTTGGATCCAAAGAATGCTGAGCCGCCATCTTGGTCTCTCAAGATAATTGGGAGGATTTTGGAGGATGGTGTTGATCCCAATTCTGCAGAGGCTTTGGCTAATCCGAATCCTGCGTATCCTAAGTTCTCATCTTTTTTTAAGAGAGTTACTATTGGTCTAGACCCTATGCTTTACCCGGAGAATCCGACAATTATTTGGGAGAATGCAAGGTCTCCTGCTCCTCATGAGGGCTTTGAGATTAAGAGAAAAGGGGATAAGGAATTCAATGTGAATATACGGCTTGAAATGAGTTATAATCCCGAGAAATTCAAGTTATCTCCCGCACTGATGGAGGTTCTTGGCATTGAAGTGGACACTCGAGCTAGAATTATAAACGGGATATGGCACTATGTTAAGGCTAAGAAATTGCAAAACCCTAGTGACCCTTCGTTTTTTACCTGTGATCCACCATTGAAGAAGGTGTTTGGAGATGATAAGATGAAGTTTTCATTGGTTTCACAGAAGATTTCTCAACACCTGTCACCCCCGCAGCCCATACATTTGGAGCACAGGATTAGGCTTTCTGGCAATGGTCCTGCAGGCCATGCTTGCTATGATATTTTGGTCGATGTTCCTTTCCCCGTGCAGAAGGAAATTTCTGCTTTCCTTGCTAATACAGAGAAACACAAAGAGATTGAGGCTTGTGATGAAGTGATTTGTGCTTCAATTAAGAAGATTCATGAGCATCGACGAAGGAGAGCATTCTTTCTTGGTTTTAGCCAGTCACCAGTGGAGTTTATAAATGCTCTAATTGCTTCTCAAAGTAGGGACTTGAAGCTTGTTGCTGGAGAAGCAAGTCGTAATGCTGAGAAGGAACGCCGTGCTGACTTCTACAGTCAACCATGGTATGCTCCTCCTCACACTATCAAGATAAAATTCATTTTGCTTCTATGAATAAACTAAATATGTTCTTGCGTCTGTTGAATAGGGTTGAAGATGCTGTTATCCGTTATTTAAATCGTAAACCAGCGGGTGGTAATGATGTTCCTAGTAGCACATGAGCATTGGATGAAAGATTTTACTGAAAATGAAGTTAGATTTGACAACCGTTGAAGTTCCAAGGCAATCATAATTATACTTTCAGATTCTCTATAATTGTTTTACTCCATTTCTTGTATCAGGTAATTAATTTGGGGCACTTTGTGTAAATTATATCTTGCAGAACCGTTGTGACGCATTTTATCAGGTGCGTGAGTCTGAGATATTTTAATATGATATGTGTTGTAGTGCTTGTGAGGATTTCATGATTCTAATTCCATCTTAGAGTTTTTTTTTTCATTTACCATTTGAAATGGAACACGAGCTCTAGTTTTACTAGTTAATCTTGCTGAAACCTGATGCAAAAAAACTGGAATTATTTAGCAAAAGGAACTATTTAACGGGAAGTTTTTATATTAAGAATTCATGTGGTTTTAATCTATGCTCAACACCTATATCTCACTAATGAATTGTAGTATTGTAAGTACTAACGAAGAGGACCTATGATACGCCTTGGTATCAAAAATAGCCGACGAATAAGAGAAATTCAGCAAAAACCAACGAACAAGAGAAATTCAGCACCAAGCAGATTTTTTTATTGCTAAGAAATCAATTAACAAAAGCAAGATACAATGGTCCTATTTTGAGAGGAGGATCTTCTTTCCCAAATCTTAGATGCTACTAGGATCCCTCACACAAAGAAAACTACAACACTCAAAACAAAATCTTCATACCTAAAATAAACCCTACTATGGACTTACATAAGCTTCCTCCCTCTCTCCAAAATCAGCCTCCTTCCTAATATGTTTTCCTCCTTAATTTGAAAAATAATTCAATTAGGAAATGTTTTAATGAGGAAAGAAAATCAATTAGGAAATCCTTTCCTAATTAATTTTCTCCTAATATAATTTAGGAAACCTTCCTAAACAATTAAACATGATTTAGAAGATATTCCTAAACAATTAAACATAATTTTAGAAACCTTCCTAAATAATTAAATACTTCATAAATAGTATAAACATAATTTAAGAAACCTTCCTAAATAATTAAACATGATTTAGGAAATCTTCCTAAACAATATAAACATAATTAGAAAACCTCCTAAACAATTCCCCTTAATTAGGAACCTTCCTAAACAACTCCCCTTGATTAGGAACCGTCTAAATATCTTCCACTAGGCCCCACAAGGTGGGCCTCCCTAGCGTATCAATACTCCCTTCCCAAAGAGCCACCTTGTCCTTAAGGTGTAATGAATGGAACTATCTCCTGATCAGTTGTTTTAACAACAAAATCTGCTTCTTGTTGAGAATCACTTAGCACATGATCCAGTTCTACATCCTTCATTATCTGCTTGTGCTTCACTCTAGAGAATATAACATCTTTCAACAATTTAACATCTTTATCAAGGCCTTCACTTTTTATCCATCTGCTCCAGCCATCCCATTCATCAACTATTTTTTCCACTTAAAGCGAGAGAGGAAAGTAACCAAGTAACAATAAGGAACCACATGGATGCAGTGAGAAGCATAAAGGTTGTTGAATTAGTAGTTGTAGATCCATAGATTTGATAAACAATTAGTGGTAGCATAAGTTCTAGACCCTTTGTAAAATGACTTCTAGAGTACATATTGTAGTTCTATGCAAACTTTACATGTCGCCCAACGAATCCTCGTCCAGTAGCTCTATATTTTACTCCACCATGTAGGATTGTCCGTTCAAAGTAATGGGATTTTGTTCCAAGCAAGAATGTGAAAAACACTAAGTATAATTGAAGTTGCATGATGGTTATGTCGCCCAATGCAGTTTTGAATCCCCTTTTCTGCCTAATCTCCATAACCATGGGTAAGGCCATCAATTGACCAAGCTGGACGGCAGATTGAGAGGCCATAGCAGCCTTCAGGGGATTATTTCCTCTCATCAATGCTTGTTTCATAATGGCAGACTCAAGCCCACTTAATGACAGGTAAGGCTTGCCATAGAGGAAAAGGTGGACCACGATACCAACCATCATTGAGCTGACATAGAACCCTATAGTCGTGAAGCAGTAAGCAAGCATGCGGAAGAAGTCAAATCAGTGGCCCAAGTGATAGATATCTCTGCTAAGTATTTTGTTGTCCATTGCTATAGGCAACCTTTGCTTCAAGCAGGGAGATTTGGTTGAGTCCAACATTATGACCCTTCCCAGCTAGAATGTACTCATGGTGGGTGATATTTCCTTGCCTTAATGTTGAGTTGAATCCTGCAAAGATTAGGTTGATTCCATGAGAAGCCTTACTTTTGTCACCTCTAATGATGTGAAAAATCCTGTCAAATACATCTGAATGCATGTATTGGAAGCAGACCTTCAGTGGAGTAGCCAAAACCCTTTGTCCAATTGTTACAAAACTTGTTTCTTGGTTTGACATGAACCATCCCAAAGATGAAAACTGTGCTCACGTACACCAAGAATGGTTGGTGGGCGCAGTTCATGATCTTCATTGAATTTCTCCAAAAGATTCCTCATTTTCAAAGCCTCTTTCCAAAAGTTATCTTGGTTCATATCAACTGCTTGAAGAGCCTCCCCTTTGGTAAAGACAACTGCATGGGTTTGATTTTCTCGCTCACCTTCACCAATATATGCTGCTCCAGGAATTTGATGCAGTAAATTTTTTGATCAGCACCATCAATTTGGCTTTGTAAGTTTAGTTCTTTTCCCTCTTCATTCACATCTTTCCCTTTGCCGATCTATTTATTCTTGGAAGAAGCTTGTATATCACTTATCGATCTCTCACTCTTCTCCCCCCAATTATTTGTATCTTCAACTTTTTCACCCTAGGATCGCTACCGCCCCAACAGCTTCTTCCTCCTTCAGTGTAGTGGTTGTCGTGATCCCTCCATGCTTCCCTCATATATCGAGGGCGGGACTACCACTTTTCTTCTATTCGCCTCACATGACCTAATCCCCATGACTCGGCCAGTCCCCCTCATTCTTCGATCGTCCACTCCCCTTGCCCAAAAAACCTCCCATAGTGGTCCACCACTCCACCACCTCTACAATAAAACTTCCTTTCTGCTGTCCTCCTATCCGAAAATCCTATTTCCCCCTTCTCGGAGCCCTAGGAGGTGGCTCTTGATGAAAGGAGCTCTTTTCATCTAACTCTTCCCGTCCGATCTCTTTCCCTTTAGATTCGACCAAGGGAATCCTGATCAAATCTTGATTAGGGTTAGTAATTGGAATCGTCGGTGGGGTTTTGGATCGTATCTCCATGAGCTTTTTCATCATCTCCTTCAGAATTTTCTTTTCCTTTGGTTCAACCCTAGGAATTGCCGGTGAAGCTTTCAACTGCATCTCGATTATTTTCTTCATCATATCTTCCAAATTCCCAAACATTCATTCCATCGCTGAAATACGTTCACTCATCCATCCCACATCCGCTCGTAGTTGCCCTACTTCCCCTTCCAACTTTTCTTCAAACATCTCAATTCTTCTTCTAGCCATCAGTGCTCAGATCAAGGCTTTAACAACAAAAATCAGCAACTTTAATGTGAATTTGGCCTTCAAACAGCAAAATTCAGCAAACGGAGAGGAAATACTCAGTAGAAATCAGCGAGGAAATCTAATATTTTGGTCAAGGACACCGCTCTGATATCAATTTGATACACCTTGGTATCAAAAACAACCAACGAACAAGAGAAATTCAATAAAACAACAAACAAACAAGAGAAATTAAGCACCAAATGGATTTTTTTATTGCTAGGAAATCAAATAACAAAAGCAAGATACAATGGTCTTCTTTCGAGAGGAGGGCATTCTCTCCCAAACCCTAGATGCCGCTAGGATCCCTCACACAATGAAAACTACAGCACTCAAAATAAAATATGCATAAACCTTACTATGGACTTAAATAAGCTTCCTCCCTCCCTCCAAAATTAGCCTTCTTCCTAATATATTCCCTCCTTAATTTGAAAAATAATTCAATTGGGAAAGGTTTCAATGAGAAAAGAAAATCAATTAGGAAATGATTTTCTCTTAATATAATTTAGGAAATCTTTCTAAACTATTAAACATGATTTAGGAAACATTCCTAAACAACAACAACAAAAATAACAACAAGCCTTTATCCCACTATGTGGGGTCGGCTACATGAATCCTTTCTCCATTGTGTCCTGTTAAGGGTCAAATTCTCATCTAAGAAAGGTCATTTCTAATATTTTTTAACCAAGTCTTTTTAGATCTACCTCTACCTTTCTTAACATAAGTCAAATCTAATACATAATTTTAGAAAATCTACCTTTCTTTAATATAATTTTAGAAACCTTCCTAAACAATTAAATACTTCCTGAATACTGTAAACATAATTTAGGAAATCTTCCTAAACAATTAAACATGATTTAGGAAATATTCCTAAATAATATAAATATAATTAGAAAACATTCTTAAACAATTCGTCCTTAATTAGGAACCTTCCTAAACAACTCCCCTTGATTAGGAACCTTCTAAATATCTTCCTCTAGGCCCCATAGGGTGGCCCCCCGGCGTATCAACCTATCAGCCTGACTAGGAATATTTATCTTGAAAGCGTTTCATGTATGTAAAAATGATGCCTAGAACATGTGCTATGTTATGTATCATTATCAAGGCGAAGTTACCGGATAATTGTTATGCCACTATGCCGTGGTTCTGAAAGTCATGACCTGCCATGCATGTTGCTTGATGTGTAATCATTATACTAAAAGATTGCATGTATAGGAAGGCAGAATAAAGTTGTGGAAGTGGGTGTTTTGCTGTGCCAATACGTGATATTGTGTCAGATCCTAGCGTGGAGGACACTAATTACCATTTATTATGCCAGTGCCAGTGGTTTTTCTGAGAATTTAATAAAACCTTTTAGTTAATTTAATATGGATTATATGCTGTTGCTGCTTTAAAAGTAATGAAATGACAAATACAGTATTATGCTGATGCATGAAAAGGTTGAGAGCGTATAAACCTTCTTGTAGTATAAGTCCACTTGAAAAATGTTCTTTCATCTTTACAATTTTCATTCATTGCAGCAAGAGTAAATTTAGCCTGTTGATTACCGTGTGCATCTACCATAATACTTGTAACATGCTATAGAATTTCAATCCATTTTTTTGCAATAGATTACAAGTCGGGTGATTGATACTACTAATGTTATAGTGTCCATCTTGCCATGATTTGTATAACAGAGGTAAGAGACTGTTTAGTTTAATGTTATGTACAGAACAATGGTATATAGATAACATTGTTATTGAGATATTAAATGCAATGTGTATGTTTAATTTTGTTTTACTTAAACAATGCAATGTTATTGAGAAACATCATTGGTGATTATGATCATTCTTTTTGTTATTTCTTTTAGTACTGAGATGGTCGATCTATCTATCTTCATATGCTCGTTCATGTTCCCATGCATATACATTTGGTTATAATCTTGAGCTAGATGAATTGAGTTCAGCTTGGCTCGTTACTTTGGCCTGTTGGCTTTGATTTGAGCCAAAGGATAGTATAATTTTTGAGCAATCTTCAATGTTCAAGCCCAAATTTGCTACCATACCTAGAAATCTTGGCGTAGAGGTCCTTGAGTTGAGTGGGGCTTGAACTATTGGGACTTTAGGATCACTTTACCTAAGAACTGAGAACTTGGAGCTATTACGTAAAGAGGCAATTGGCGTGTTCAACAACCATAAAATCGGGGCAAGGGATCGATGAAGTATGTTTTAGGGAGGATACTGGTTGATCAACTTTGACAACCTTTCTAGGTTGTGGTAACTACCACAGTAGCAACCCATTAGTACATCCCATGAATCATGGCTTGGGAATGGCGACAACCCTCTTAGTGATTGATGCATAGCATCCTTGCAGGGAGTTAACGGGGGTGGGGGTGGGGGTGCAAAAGGCATCCTCTAGATCACCATTGTAGGAATCAAGTTGTATCCCCATCTTTTATGGATGTATGCTCTTTACATGCCACATAGCCATCTTCACCTGGAGCCAAAAAAAAGGATGTGAAATAGGATGGATTATTACTAAGGAGCATCCAAAGCTTGCACATTGTCTAGAGTCCTTGTTGCTTAATTGAGCTGAAGGATCTTGTTGAAGGCGAAAAGTGGGCTTCCCTGTGATAACGCAAATGAATCTCTGTCCATGTTCATGGTGAATATATGAAAAACTTACTATGGTTGAAGTTACTCAATCATGACACACCAGGAAAGAAATTAAGTGCAAGCATATGAAAGTAAGATGATAAAAAGTTAATAACATAGTTTATAGTTATTGGGTCATACTGTCTATATCCACTATGACAAGGCGGCGACAAGAGCTTTTATTAATGCCATTTTGGTCTTGTAATGGCTAGTATTATTGTAGAGAAGAGTGGAGGAACATAGAGAACTTTAAGGTTGGAGGTTTTACTGACAATGCTTCTTTGGGCTTTTTTCTCAAGGTTTTTCTAGAGAGCTTTTTAGTAGTTCTTGAGTCATCCTTTATAAATGTTGTTTTGATCTTTAATTCCTCCCATGCATTGAAAACTTTGGTTCAAGAGTTGTATTTATTGTACTATTCCAATAAGGCATCGATGATTGGTAATGGACACCTTGATCAGGGAGAGGGAAATTATTATTGATAAGAGAGCCGTAATATTGTGGTGGTTCTAAATTTAATGTTGTCTAACATCAGCTCGCCCCTCTTTGGATTCTCCCCCTTCTATGAGAAATGCTTGGGCCTAGACAAAGATTCCCCAAGATTGAGATGCATCTATCCAAGTTCGGGTTGGATTCCCTAAAAAAGTCTCTTCTGGTCTAAGAAAAATTCCCAAGATCTGGAAGAATTCATAGAGGATTTGAAGGACTTGATATATTGTTGCTGATGATATTCCTTGTGTAGGGAGAGGATGCGTTTGTTCAAAAGGTGCAAAAATAAAAAAATGCATTTCCCCATTTCAATATGCTTTAAAGTTATGATTTTGAAATTGATCAATTGTTTGCCACTTTAACCTTTTCTTATTTTAATATTTTTTCGATGAGGGCTCTTTCTAATGATGAAGTGTTCTTTCATGGGATGAGGGAGCGACTCTGTCACAGAAGGATTGAATATTGACATGAAGGATTCTAATTCTGGGCCTGCTAAGGCAAATCTGGCCTTAGTCGTGCTGACTATCTTGGTGCTAGGAGAAGCATCTCTTATTCTTGTTGGCACAGACATCAGAGATGTTGCCGAGGGATATGCTATTGAGGGAAGGGTAGGCTCCATCTCATCTTATTGCTAGGGTGGAGGGAGTGAAGGAAGAGGAAGATGTGGAATACGAGGAAGAAGAGACAGAAGGGAAAGGAGCTAGAGGAAGAGGAGGAAAAGGTCGACTATGACTTGGAGGAGGTCTTCTCCTATGTAGACAAAGTCAATTAGCTATCTTCCTTGTGGGTTGAAAAACACTCCTTATGATATGATAGGGATATCCTCGCCCTTGCCCTATAGTTGAGACAATTACCACTGCTTGGGATATGAGGGAGAAATGAGTTGAGCTCCTTTAGGCTACAAAGATCGTGGAGTAGCAACTCTAGGAGATTGCTGATTTGAGGACCTCTCAGGACTTGCGGAGGATTACCACTAAGGTGCTAGCTCTTGTCTTCTCGGGACTATCATAAGAATTGGAAAGAAGAGTTGAACATCCATTCTACGAGTTGGCAATTTTGATGAATGACTTGGATCTCCTCAGAGTTAGACCTAGGAAGTGGCAGCCATGAGCAGGAGGTGTGTCCCCTTTTCAAGAGAGAATGACCATGGTGGAGGACAATATCTCCTGGATGAATGGGAAGGTGAATGATGTTTGGGGCCATGTTTGCTCTGTGAGCGCTTTGTTTGATCAGCTTAATAATAGATTGAGTGGACGTCTAGTTGTGGCTTGTGGACCCCTTCGAGCTTGATGCTTTCAAAATGATGCAGGTTGTGGACATTGAGGTTGTTATCTTGTTTGTCACCTGTCTCAGGCATCTAAACCCTTGAACGTCGATTGATTCAATGGTGATAGTGATGATACCCAATTTTGTGAATGACATTCAGATTTGGATAAGTTTTTACTATCCCGCATCATGGCATCTAGAGCCTTATCCCATCGATGTGTCTCCATTTAAGCAGCCTATCGAGAGTTGAAGGCTGCTTTACTGCAATGAACTGCTGATGGGGCATCAATTGCAAGGCATAGAACCTCATAATGTGTGGGAAGATGATCCATATGCACACCTTCGCTAGATCACATTCTTCATTCATAACTTGAAAGAAATCGCATTGACAAACATAGAGGGTCCTTTAGCGACCAGGGTAGCAAGTAGAATGCTTTATTTTGTTTTTTTTTTTCCGCTCATTTTGTAATTTTGGGAAAACCTTTTCTTGACAATGTTAATCGTGTAGTACTCCCTTTTGAAATAAATTAACTCTTTTTGATAATGCTTTAAATATTAGATTTGGTTCATGCTTTTCTTGACTCCATGTTTGCATTTATCTTTTTCTCTTGTGTTTGTTTGGATGATGACCTTTCCTGTAAGTTTTTTATTTGTAATGTTGGCTTTTGCGTGAAGAGTTAACCTTGGAATTTGGGGGTTTTTGGCTAAGATTCTCATGTAATCAACTATAATGTGATTAAAAAAGGTAAATGATGAAATGTTGAATAATAAAATACATATTTTGATTTTTTCCATGTGATTTGAGTGGAAATTTTTAATTTTGGGCAATGACGATGGGTCTAATAAACCATTGATTCGACTACTTCGCCTCACATGTTGTTTGGAATATTACAATACATTAGTTGTTGCCTTGTGTTTTATGCTCTTGGTCTCTTTTGAATCAGTGTCACTAAGTTTTATTATTTCCTTGCATTGCTTCTACTCACGATCTTCTTCTTGCTTTTCACATCGTCAAGAAAATACATGTCAATGACGCAAAATAACATTTCCCATGTTGCATGGCGCTGTGCACCCTCAGTGCCATTTGCTAGGCACGGTGCACCTGCAACACCATTTTCTTGGCACAATGCACATATTAAGAACAAGGTTTAAATTGCGTAAATAAGCCTCGAGGCGTTTTTCGTCCGTGAGGCGAGGCGTAAGCCTCACGGACGAAGAATTGCGTAAATGCGAATTTAAGTATTCTAGCAGGTAAATAACAGCAAGAGTCTATGATATAATAAAAACATCTAAATGAGAAGTGAACTTAGTGGAAAACAATAAAATAGATGTAATATATGCATCTCATAGCATAATTCAAAGTACAAAACTATAAATTGAAGTTTATCAGAACTCCCAAAGTACAAATAAGAAAGAACATCTAAAATTCAATCATGTCCCATCACTAAATGGGTCTTCAATGGAGGCATCTTCATCTCCAATTGTATCTATGAATGCCAAATCTTCATCATCTTCAATCTTACCCACTTTTCTCTTTCCTGTTCAATACGAATGATTAGTGTGTTGTTAATTGCATATATTTTAAATGTAATAGCACAAAAGAAATTGTGCTATGACGTATTTGACTTTTTCTAGCCCCTAAGCATGTTTTCGAGTGCACAAATGCAAAATCAAACAAAAAATCTTAAAAAATTTTAAACCCTAGATTTTTTATAAGTTGAAAAATCAAATCTTGAATTTAAAAAAAAAACCTAAAACCGGTAGTAGAGGTGTCGTAGAGGGCGGCCGGACACGTGTTTCTCACCAGCGTGAGGCGGTGCTGGCGGGAGAGGCGGCGGGGAGGTCAGCCTAGGGATGCTAGGGCGGGGTCGTGCAGGGCTTTGCGGCTTCGTGCGATTCGGGTCGGTCGAGGGACGCTTGGGAGGAATGAATGGGGTATTTGATGAAGAAATTAAGTGAGTGGGACCCGTTTACTTGAGGCGTACACCTCCCCTGTTATTGCGCAATTATGCCTCTGAGGCGCGCCTCAGGCTCTATGAGGCGTATGCCTCTCATGGTCCCAGAATTGCTTAAGCAATAAGGCGCCTGGGGGTGAAATTGCGCAGAGGCGTGACTCTAATTGCACAATTTTAAACACTGATTAAGAATGATGCGCACTAACGATGGCATGCATTATTTTTTTCTTTTAAATTTAAAATTAATATTTATGCTTATATTTATTAATTTTATTATTTATTTAATAAATTAGTTGTGACACTATTACATGCAAACATGCCTTAATTTATAAAAAAGGGGGCATAAGTTATTTATGAAATCTTTTATGTATCATCAAATCAGTTGATACCATATTTATATTATTTGTTATTCATCATTCATTCAGATGTTTAAAGGAAGGTTAAAATATTTGAATACATGCTTGCTTATAGATATTCAAAAAAATATTGGATATAATTCAAACCACAAAAAGGATATTGCATTAAAATATGTAATATTGGCAAATGAAGGTGATAATGTTGTATGAGGTATATTTTTGTGTCAAATGAAGAGGATTGTGAATTAATAGAAGTTGTTCATGAGGATTATGACCATTGTTTAAAATTGTGCAATATGAGGCTCGCCTCAGCGCAATTCAAGTGAAAAAAGCCTCGAGGCTTATGCCTCGAACTTTTTTTTATGAGGTTCATCTTGAGGCTCGCCTCGCCTAACTGACGTGAGGCTCACGCCTTACCCTATTATATATTTTTGTTATTAAAACTTACCTAAATGCTAAACAAAGCCTCGAACAAATAACGCCTTCATGAACCCCCAAGTCGTAACAATTTCCTCTCGACTGTCTTGACCTCCGCTCGCTGTTTTCGTCACAGCCATCACCGTCGTAGCCATCGCCAGGGATCACTTAAAAGTTGCTCACCACTACAACCTTCTCCTCTAAAAATTTTGGAGTATTAATCCCATCATTATATTGATGAAAATATATATAAAAGAGGAAGATGATTGAAATAGATGAAGAAGAAGCAGGTTGTAAGCCATTGGACTCCTCAGGATGAGGCAGGAGAGAGAACAATTTGTTATGGGGACGACTCAAATAACGACTCCCTCAGTGATGACAGTGCAGATGATTTCTAAGTTTTTGTCAACTATTTCAACTTTCTTTATGAATTAAATGTTGATGAGTATTGAACTGAGAAAGAAGGAATTTAGAGTTTTACTTGATGTTATATGATATTTTTATGCAATTCCTATATTTAATATTATTTTGTTCTTGTAATATGTAGTTTACAATTATTTTTCATACAATTTATCACTTGTCACTTTACGTCTTGTGCAATTTTTAATTTCATATGTATGTCAATTTATTACTTCATTATTCAATAGAAAATTAATATGTCATCATTTAATATATTATTTGAGTATTATATAAAAAATTACTTTTAACCTTTATTTTCACTTTACAAAATTTTTTATTTTATTTTGAGGCTTACCAGGCTCACGCCTCACCTCACGAACAAAAAACACCTCAATGCCTAATCGCCCAATTTTAAATCATGATTTTGATTAAGTGATTGAAGTGTTGATTACTTGAACTCAAATATCTTTTGGATGTTTTTATTATCATGATGATTTATATTTTTATTTAATAGTATTTCATATTAATATATATTTTATTTATAACTATGTAATATTGTGTGCTATATTTAAAATGGCGCGCGCTATTTGCTAGGACTCCATGGGTAATCTTATGATATGATGCGTTATTTGCCATTGATATGTATGGTCAAACATGCTAGCTTGAGTGTCCTATAAGGAAGTAGGTGTGCCCTTTGTCTTTGCTCACTTTGTTGCTACTAAGGCATGGGCTGCTTGGATAAATTAAAGTAGAAATATGGTAATGCATATGAATTTGAATTTTGACTTTCCACAAAGGAGGAAAGTTCTAACTCTATTCTCGGAGACAAGATATCTATTTTTTCTTTTGTTATTTTGACCTGGGATTGAGGATTCTTCTTGGGGGGTGGGGATATCATCCCTCCTGAGATGTTGAAAATCATCATGATGTAGCTCCCCCAAATGCGTTCACCATATACCCAGATCAATATGGTTCTTGGATAGGACATGGTCACTTCAATGGTGATGAGTGTTCCTCATTTCTTCAGGATGAGCTATTTTGAGGTCATTTGCTATGTTTTGACATAATTTGCCTTGTTCCTAATTATTGCTGGATTACCTTCTTTCAACGAAGGTTGGATGAAAAAATACTTGTTCATCTCAGTTGAGAAAATGTCGATGTTTCCCTTGACTAGGAAATTGCCTAACCTAAGCCTTTACATAAGAATTTTATGGGTCTGAAGAAGAAGATTGTAAGTTGGGGCAATGATTTGGTGTCCAAGGATGTTGACAGGCCCGAGATCTGAATAGTGTTTTGAGAGTGCTAATTCGAAATTGATGATTCCAACTGAGAAGAGGGTTGGTGTGAGAGTCCCAAGGAAGCTCTTAGGCCAATGAATTGTGGTTGAAACTTATAAGGCATTGCGATTTGGTAGCCTCATTGATCTCTAAGAAGCTTAGGTCATCATCTTCTCGTGGTGCCTCAACGTGGGGTTCGATGCATCTTATCAAGTCCCTCTTGATGGAGGAGAGGGCGAAAGCTTCAATAATGTCTACAATGATGTTGACTGGGCCACTGCAAGTGATGGTGGAGGTTTAGATGATTGTTGGGCCAAAGGATAGTAAGTTTGGGTTATATTGAGGCCTTTAATATGTATTATTCATATAGCTTATTCTATTAATCAACCTTTTTTATCTTGCGGCGGGCCATATATTATTGATGTCCTTCCGGTGGGCCATACATTATTGATGTCCTCCCCTCTGATGTTGTGGCTGAGGCCTCCTAAGGGATCTCCCCTTGGCTATACTTAACAAATCCCTCAAGACTTTGACGAAGGTTCTTGAAGTCGTAGCATAGAACTTAGGATAGAGTCTCCCAAGATAGCAGCTATAAACTTCAATGAAAGGAGCATTATGTTGGGTCCTCTGCTAATGTTTTTGCCCGCAGGGTTGACCTCCTCATTATCGGCCAGGCTGATAGATGTGAACGGAGCAATGATGCTGTGAGTTACAAGTTAGTTGACCATGATTGATTGATTGCATGCTTTCTAAGTTTTTCTTCTAGGGGAGGGTAATCTTCTCAAGTTGCACGGGGACAATGTAATGACGATTATAGAGGTTCTCGTAGACTTTGCACGCTAACATCATGGATGTCCTCTAGGTCATCACATTGAAGTGATCTTCCCCCAATAGAGAAGGCTAGAGTTTGCAAGCCTTGGCATTGATGAGTTGAGAATCAGACACTGTATGACATGCATACCATTGTTTTGAAAATCGAACTCGTCGGTTCGACCAGTTTAACTGGGAACAGGTTGGCTAGCCGGTTCGGAT
This sequence comes from Dendrobium chrysotoxum, assembly GCA_019925795.1. NCBI lineage: Eukaryota > Viridiplantae > Streptophyta > Magnoliopsida > Asparagales > Orchidaceae > Dendrobium > Dendrobium chrysotoxum. The sequence goes on from CM034301.1 coordinate 43,682,613, forward strand.
TTTCTCTAAAATCGGCTTTGCAATGAACCAGATAAAACTGGTTAGAATTGGCAGTTCGATCGCCAAACCTGTGAAGCGGTCCTGATTTTTAAGAACCGGTCTATTCAATAATTATCTATTTTATATGATTATTTAAAAAATAAATAAATTTTATCAATTAAATTTATTTTATTAAATTTAAATTTGAAATAACTTTATATTTGTTATAATAATTAATTTTTAAATAAACTCCAACAAAATTTACTCACATGACATTGCCATCCATGTGATTTCTTTACTCATTTAATTCACAAAAAGTTATATAAAGTTATAAATAATATTAAACTTAAGTGTCTAGGTGATATGAGACTAAAGAACTAAAGTAAACTTCTCATGTTAATGACACAAATTAAATATTTTTAAACATAACTTTTAATTAATTTTTATAATGTAAATAATATTTACTTTTTAGCTAATAATATTTAATGTTTATTTATTTAGTTATTTAATTATATAATATAAAAACTAAATTTTCATCCATTTTTTAAATTATAAATAATGTAGTATGAAATTGTAAATGTAAGTTTATAATGTGAATTATATATATAATTTATAGGTGTAAATTATACCTAAATATATAATATAAATTAGCAATTATTTATATTAAATTTATATATTTATATATGAATTAAATTTCTATTAATAGTGAATTAAAATAATTGATTGAGATATTTACATTTAAATTTAAAATTAGTAATTTATTTATGTTTATATATATAACATAAGTTAATAATTATTTATATTTAAATTTAAAATTATGGAATATATTATTTATGTATGAATTTATTTATTTTTTAGTCATAAAATTATATTATTTAATAATTATTACATTGTTATCTTATCATTTAGATATCATTTAAATATTTGTAATATTTATTATGTCATCCGATTCGACCCCGATCGAACCATTGAACCTTGAACCTCCATTTTTTTCGGTTCTATCTTCGGTTTGGTTTTTACAAACTTGATGCATAATATTTGGTTGCTTGGATTTGGAGTCTCCCCCCTCTAAAAAAAGTTCTTTTAACAACTATTTTTAATGCTAGCTTCTCACAATTGGCATCAAATTTTAAGGATGAAAAGTGAGCTTACTTGAGATGGTAATACTGGTGTTTTGCTGGTATTAAAGATAAAGACGAGAAAAACTCACTATCATTGAAGTGACTCAATCCGGACTCACAGGAAATTAAATGTAAGTAAATGAAAATAATATGTTAGAAAGTAGAGAATATTTAATTTGGGGTGCTTTTGTCGTATTTACCTAAGCCACGATGGAAATGCCATCACAAGAGCTTTTATTAGTGTCACTTATGTGTTACAATGGCTACTATTATCATGGAGAAGGGTAGAGGAATACATAGAACTCCAAGGTTGAAGGTTTTAGTGACAATGCTTCTTTGTCTTTTTGTTCAAGGGCCTCATGAGAGTGTTTGAGTAGATATTGAGTTAGCCTTTATAGATGTTGTCTGGGTCATTTATACCTCTCGGTGCGACCACAACCTTGGTATATGATTAGTAGTTATTGTATTGTTGCCATGAGAGATTGATGATTGGTAATAAACACTTTGATCATTGAGAATATCTCCTTATAAGAAAACCTTGAAATTGCAATGGTTCTTATATGAATGTTGTCTTAAATACACCATTGGGCATCATTTTAGATTCTCCGATATCAAGATGGGCCCCCAATGGTTGGGAGGGATTACCCAAGAAAGATTCCTTGTGCTTGAAAAGAATTCCTGAGATCGAGAAGAATTCTTTGAGGACTTAAAGGACTCAAAATGTTGGTGCTGATGATATGCAACATATAGGGCTAGGATGCGACCATTCTAGAAGTAGCAAATTGAGGAGTACAAATCTCTTATGAACACTTATGTGGCGTTGTTTGAGGGGTTTTTTGCCATCATGTAAATCCAATCACCATTACGAGTAGGAACCTAAAAATTATGAGCCTCTCAATACAACCTAGAGTTCAAGTAAGATAAAACCAAATATCATGATATTTGAGGGAATTTGGTTGATCTTGAACTCTTTCTCTCCTCACCCTTTCCCACTGTCCATTTAAGTTCTCTTCATGATCTACCTCACTTGAAGCTCTCCCAACCAATTTTTATGTACCTTACATATGCTGAATCTTAGAATATAAACACCGAGTGGTTGGAGTGAGAAGGGTTGAGAGACATAAAGAAATAGATGAATTGAGGTAAGAAGAATGTTATTTCCTCGTGCTATCCTTCCCTAGATCCTTTGCACACTATTACCCTCCACACAACAAATGAGACAGAGAGAGGTGACACCAAAGCTATTTTTCTTTGCCGAGATATATAGAGAGAGAGGTGGCAAGACCTATGGAGAGAGATATAGAGAAGTGATGGAGTTTCTTAGAGAGATAAATTGAGATTAAAGAGAGACAATGTACGTGAGCATAAAGAGGAGTAGAGAGAGAATTATCCAAGCACACTCAATCTCAAGCATCAACTGCCCAAAGTTGTTGAATTCGATCGCCCCATTATTGTTAGAGTCATGGAGGTAGACCGTTGTGATGGCCTTCTCACTGCTTAGACCATTATTTGCATTCAACATTTAAGCTATGAAGGATAAGATTATGCATGCCAAAGCATCTATTATTGATATTGGAGGTCACTGTGATGATGATCACTGATGTCATTTGTTAAAAAAAAAAAAAAACTAAACCCACTTCATTCTTTTTTCATTGTTTTGAGAAACAACTCAAAATTATTTTTAAAAATGAAAATCAGAAAAATCCCAAACTAGTCCCCAGACTATTCAAGTATGACCAATTTAGTCCCAAAGTATCACATTGTCCCAATTTAGTCTCCCAATTATACATAATTGATCCAAAATAGTTCCTCATGTTGTAATTGTAATATAAATTTCCCAATTTAGTTTTCCAACTTTACAAAATTTATCCCAATTTAGTCCGAAGGGGATCATTTTGGATCAATTTTGTATAATTGAAGAATTAAATTGGAGTAACGTTATACTCTAAAATTAGCATATATGAACTGTAGAGGGACTATTTTAAAATTTAACCCAAAAATATAAACGATTTACTAAGCAAGTTTTATCTACATTTTGAAGTACTACAAACATAAAAAATAAAAAAAAATCTAGAAAATTTGTGTTCAAAGTATTTCTATTAATTGTGTTTTAATCAAGCTAATTATGCTCTTAAACACTTGGTTATTTAAACTTAATTGAGTAAACAATGGTAATAATTGAATTTTCATAAATCTTCCCATGCCTTGGAAGATTTTGTGGAAGTGGCGATCATTTTAAAATTTTATAAACAAGTATAATAATTTTAACACTGGCATATATGCAAAGTTATGTTGAAAAGCATGGCATATTTTCCTAGTTTCGTTGAAAACTTTATTTGACCACTAGAGTTTGTTATAAAACTTTAGTATTGATATCAAGGTTTCTCATGAATTCCTGACATACATAAAATTTAGGCACATCCCTAGTAGCAGTATTAGGTTACAAGCTGTGGTGCCTGTTCTTTCAGGGATACATTGGACATCGATGAAAAGAGTAATTATTATTTTTCTGCTTTATTTGTTGGTTGATGTATTATGGAAATATTTGATTTTGTTTTAAACTGGTTTGGAGTTTCATGTTTATAGATATTGCTTAATTATTCTTAAGCGCCCCTTTTTGTTTGTAGAGAAGGTCATAAGGCCATAAAGCTTATCATGAGTTTATAAAGAAGATTGAATTACAAAATTTTCTCTAAGGTTCTTCCTTTCAATCGATTCCCTCCAATTTTCTCTTACTCTCATCTTCTTTCTCTCTTTAATATCCTCTTCCTCTTGCCTTCCTCTCTGCTGCAACTATGCACTTAATTGGAACATCACCCTATCTCCCCTTGTATGACTATTAATATAGCTTCTGATGCCATCACCTTGTTCAATTTTTCTAATTTCTCAGCAGCTCGTTTGTTTCTCGATTTACTTTCCCTAACTCTCTGGGGATCTTTCATAACAAGAGGTTAGACTTTGTGAGAAATGATTGCATGCAGAACAAATGAATATCACGAAAACATTCCTAAATTAAGTCAACTTTTTGAGCATAACTGCAACCACTTTCAAAACTTGTGAGGAACAAATTGTGCCTATGGTCAAGGCATCACTTATTAAAATGCAAGCAAGCTCGTGAGATATGAGTTTTAACTTTTTATAATGCATGCACTGTCAAACGCTTAATCAGGACAAACTAGCCTTCTATGCAGAAACATTAAAATGAAAGCAAATTCAGTTGAGAAGTATCGTTCAACATCCATCAAAGTACATCTCTTATTTAATAAGATGTGGTTTTAGGATCCAGAACATAAGAAAAGTGGAAAGATAAAGCAGAAACGTGCATGTTCTGCTTCATTCACAGCTTACTATCTCAAGCAACCCGCCTACAAATGGTGAGTCCATCGCCAATGCAAACCTGACACAATTCGATCCTTGGATCGGCAGCTAGTTCTTTGTTGAACTTTATAATGCTCTCGCGAGCCTCATTGAAATCTTTGGGCATATCTGGATTCATTGGCGTCGCAATGCTGCCGAACCAGAGGGTGTTGTCATACAGTATCAGGCCACCAATTTTGACAATCATGAGCAACTTTTCATGATAATTGTTGTAGTTCTCTTTATCAGCATCCACAAATGCAAAATCAAACATTTCATCTTCATTCATCTGCAAGGAATAATTCAGGTAAATTGTAGTGAAAAATTTACTTTATTTCAATTTTATGATGTAACATGTTCATCAATATACAACATAACTAGATAACGCATAGCACAGAGGCTCTGAAATCATATTACATGGTTAAATAATGCTTGTGATAACCTTAGATTATATATGCCATTCTTTAATAATTGTGGCTTGTTCTACATAGAAGCAAAAGCGAGAAAAGTTAGCGATAAACACCCATCCTGTAAAGCAAGTTGATGACAATTTTATGAGCACCAAAATTTTTTGTAAATTGATTCCTACTGTAGGCACATTTATTTTAAAGAATCTTCAGGCTATATCCCATTATAATATCTTGTAAGTAAATATAATATTGATAAGATTTTGCTATAACATTCTAGTATTTAAAGGGCATCATAGTTAGACCTGTGGTGTGCAGCTATGGAGTGGAGAATCTATCTAGAATTCACATTAAATATCCATTTTCTGTGATCTTATCCCGAGTTCTCCTATATTTTCATTCTTAACAATGTTTATATGGACAAGAAAAAAATATTTACCTCCTGAGCCAATTTGTCAAGAACTGGAAGAGCTTCTGATTCAATGAACTTGATCTTACCCTCGACACCTGCCTTCTGTATAAATGGCAGACCAATCTTGTAGTTTGACCTATCAACATCTATAGCAGTTATCTGTAAAAAGAAAAAAAATCCATGATCTCAAAGATGCATGCATACTGTATTTACCAATGTACTCAATTTCATCCCCTCATGGCATAAAATAGCACCATGAAAGTGGAAGGCATACATAACACATAAAAAAGCCGAGTTCTAACTTGCCTTACCATCATTTGGCAATGCCAAAGCCGTAGAGAGAAGGGAGTAACCTGTGAAAACCCCAATCTCTATAGTTTTCCTTGCATTCATCACCTTGAGCAGCATAGAGAGGATTTGGCCTTCCTCAGGGGGCACACTCATCAGCGATCTGTTCTCATTCATTAAATACCAAGATTACAACAAAATAGTTTTTTTTTTTTTTGAATCTATAAACTACACATCCATAATGAATCAGGCTTGCAAAGCCAGCTTAAGTTTTCTGTTGTAATGCTGTTACTATTGTGTTGCATGTGTCCTACAGAATAAGATTTGTTCTCTTATATTGAGATGAAAGATCCAGTTTCTGTGTTTTGTCTTAGTTGAAAAGCCATATAAATAGTACCCATACAATTTAGGATCATTGGTTAAAATAGCCGAAGTTTTAAGTCTTGTGCAGCAGTGCTTCTCTTTTTCAGAAAAGCTGCTATTGAAAGTTTCAAGTTTTGTTTAGTTCTGTGAAAGAAACGTTGCATTGTTTTGCAGAAGTGTGCTTTGCAATTCTCTCAGAGTGGTTTTTTGAAAGTAGCTTCCCAAACTCTTAAAAGTATGTTCTAATACAGCATGCTTCGCTATTTGATGGCAAAGAGTTGCAATAATGTTCTTTTATTAAAACAAAATAGAATGAGGCTTTAATCTTTGGTAAATAAGCAGGTGAAAAAAGGATTAAGCACTGCCTGATGCATCTTTTCATGGTCTCCTCCCTCAAAGCCTTGAGCAGTTCATGTTCTCTAGGATAGACATTTGTGTGCAACATGTACTGCATGCATTCATACATAATTGTAGTGTTAGATGCCCGCTACCACTCTTAAAGTGCACAATGGCTATTGAAACAGACACTTGTTTAGAGCAAAATGAGGCTGAGAAGATGAGAAAAGATCAGACCTGCAGGAGACCTTCACTTTGCAGGAGACACTTGTTGATAAATCTATCAGGATTAGCCATTGAGAAAGATCTAACTTTGTTAGCTAAGTTCTCTCTCTATCTCTATTTTTCTTTCTCTCTTATTGATGAAAAACAAGAAACAATTGAGATTTGAGCAATGGAATAAGCAAAAGCACAAGGAGTTGAGGCCAGAACTCTCTGTTATGGCTGCCAATCTTCCCTTTATAGTATCCTCCTTCAAAACACTACGAGTGGGGAGATCACAGCTTAAAACTAACTCCGCAGTGCGGCGCAAAGTAGCCTAGGTTGGAAAGCGCTTCTTATGCGCCACGGCAAAGAACAAGTCATTAAAGGTTGTTAGGGATCCTTGAAATGCGCTCATGGTAACGGGATTAATATGGAAAGTCTCAATTGGGTTTTGTATAATTGAGCTTGAATTTGATCTTAGTATAGATATGGAGGAAGCTGGTTTTTAGATCCATTGGCTTCCTGTGCTCGATTGGAGATTGGAGATTGGAGATTGGAGATTGGAGAGAGAGAGAGAGAGAGAGAGAGAGAGAGAGAGAGAGGCTAAACTCGTATCGAACCCGACACAAAAATTTCGGGTTTGGGTTGACGGGTCAGGTTTGGGTTAAAGGTTTCGACCCAGTTGAAAGAATGGGTCGGGTTCGGGTTGACCCAAAAAACCTGAAATCGACCCATTTTGACCTGGACAGACGTTTATCGCTCTCTTCCGTCCCGTCGCGTCAGTTGCATATGAAGAGACGCCGCGTCAGTCACTCCTGCCGTCAAGCATCCACCAGTCATCCGCATTAGTCGCGTCCGCCAGATCAGCGATTCGCGTCCGCCATTCGCCTCAGCCGTCAAGCGTTAAGCCGAATAGCCGATACGAAATATGATGTTTGGGATATAACTTAAAGCTTGCATAATCAACAAAGGAAGAAGACAATGTAGAGTACAAAGGAGAGGAGAACATTTTGTATGCCATTTCACTTTAGTATTACAAGTTAGTTATATATATAGATATATATATATAGAAGTGCTGAGCACAGCAGAAATAGCTCAGTGGTTGAGATTATATGAGTAGAGGATCAGCGCTCAGGATTCCAGTAAGGACAGAGTTTGCTGAACCGTAGGAGGTGGAGCGTGATGCATTACAGCATATGATTGTTAAAACTGCCCCTTAAGTTAACAATGGTTCTTGGATTATTAACTTGGATCATAGTTGTAGGAATATGATGGAAGATAATGTTTTGGTGAAGATATTTGCTGGTTCATCTTGCGATGCTATATGATGAACAATGACTTGTCCTCCTTTGATGCAATCACGAATAAAATAGTAATCAACCTTGATATGTTTAGTGCGAGCATGAAAAACTAGGTTGTTTGCAACGGCAAGTGTAGACACATTGTCACAATAGATTAGAGTTTGTGCAGAAACAAAAATATGAAATTCAGAAAGTAATCAACATAGCCATATAACATCATTGACAACAACAGCTAATGCACGGTATTTCGCCTCTGTTGAAGATATTGCAACAATTTGTTGCTTCTTCACAGACCAAGATAATAGATATGCACCTAAAAATGCACAAAAACTCAAGATGGATCGTCGATCAATGGTATTGGATGCCAAATCAGAATCAACATAAGCTTGAAGTGCTAGAGCTGATGCAATAATAGAAAGAACATGGTTGATAGTGCCGTTTAAATATCTCATCACGCGTTTTAGATGTTGAAAATAGACCTGATATGGTTTGTGCATATGTTAGTACATATGGTCAACTGCAAATGCAATATCTGGCCGGGTGATTGTAACATATTGTAGTGAACTAACCAATTGTTTGTGAAGTTTTGGTTGCTGAAACTGCTCTGAAGTTTTGATAATGATAGGTAGTTTAGATGGTAGTGGGCTTTGAGCTGCTTTGCACTAGAGTATACCAGGTTTATTAAGCAGTTCAACAATATAATACGATTGGCAAAGCTATAATCCATTAGGTTGATTTGTTATTTGAATGGCAAGGAAGTAAGAAACTGGGCCAAGGTTCCTTATTCGAAATATGGAGTGCAAGTTTTGTAGTAAAATTTCAATCTCAGATTGATTATTACCTGTGAGTAGAAGGTCATTCACATAAATCAATAAGTAGATGGAATCCGATCCTTTATGAAGTAGAAGTATGGAAGAATCAGCTTTGCTTTGTTTGAACCCCTATTGCATTAAGTGGGTGGAGAAGGTGGAGGAGAACCATTGGCGAGGTGATTGTTTGAGCCCATAAATAGCTTTGTGTAGTCAACATACATGAGTTGGGTACTGGGAGTCTTGAAATCTGGTGGCTATTTCATAAATACCTGCTCATCAAGTGTTCCATGTAGGAATGCATTTGAGACATCTAAATGATAGATTGTTGACATCATTTTTGTATGAGGTCACATGGACCCATCCCTACCTTGTTGATCTGATGATTGATATTCATCTAAGTGTCAATCATCTAGAGCTTCAATTCAATTAAAATTCTGGCCTCAATCCAATTCAAAATCCAAATTCCAATTCAAACCTCAATCCAGACCTCAAATCAATCCAGCTCTTAACCCTTACTTTAACACTTGATCCAACCTTCAATCTAGCTTCAACCCTAACCCAATCATTAACAATCATTCAAATGATTATGAATGATATGGATAATTCAAATTCAAACATTTAAATCTAAAATCTAGCTCAAACCCCAAAATCCAGATTAAAATTCAAGGCTAAAGACCTAGGTCCTGAAAGTTTTTTTTAGTGAATTTTCAAACATTTCAAACCCCAGTCAATTGACCTCCGATTCATGAACTATCAATTGCATGTTGATTAGGCATGTCCCTAGGGTCTACCATCCAAATTTAAGTTCAATCTGAGGTCTCTAATATCAGAAACTGAGTTAAAATTAAAAAGTTATAAAACCTTCAAATATTTATAGCCTATGCCACTGGACCTGCCATCCAGTGGATTTTGACCTTAGAGCCTTATCCAAAATCTCTAACTATATCCAGGCCCTTGACCATGAATTGTTAAGCAATAAACTGCATTTTGGTTGACCCACTTTGACCCCCAGTTGACCAGGGGTCAAAATGACTAAAATGTCCCTTGAGGGCAAAATTGAAGTTTCCCTTAAAATTTAACATGGCTTAGTCAAAACAAACCCAAAAACCTCCTCTGATACATTCTAAAAACCATTAAGAATGCATTGGACTCAAACCCAGACTCTGGTCAAGCCTAGTTGACAGGTCAACCTAGTTTGACCAAATTACCCTTTAAGGGCTTTAATGGCCATTTCAATCCAAATGGCCTCTCCATTGTATGAGGCCATCTTCCTTCAACTCTAAATGTTAAACCAAGTCAGTTGGACCCAAACCTAAGCCTTGGGTCAACCTGGTTGACCAATTCAACCTAGGTTGACCAAATAATCCCTTATGGGTCCAAATAATCAATTTGACTGAAGTGACCTTCCTAGCCCTTGGGACCACCTCCAGTAGACTTTAAATATCATTTCAAATTTGTTGAGCCCAAATCTAGACCTTGGGTCAACCTGGTTGACCAAGTCAACCAGGGTTGACCCAATAACCCTTTAAGGGTTTAAATGGTCACTTTGACCATTTAGACTATTCTAACCTTTAAAATTACCTGTACCAGACTCAAAATCTCAAACCAAACCTGTTGAGCTCGAACCCAGATCCTGGGTCAACCTGATTGACCCAATGATCCCTTAAAGTTTAAATGGGTCAATTCAACCCATTTAACCAAATTAAACTCTTCAGAGCTTTCAAACCCACCTCAAAACATGATTCAAATTCATTCAAACTTATTTGAAGTCAAAACGCCCTTGATTTGATTTGGTCAAACTTTAACTTATGGCCAAATATTTACCTATATGTAAGCCTCAGTCAATTCAAGCCATCCCATGTCTATCAAGCTTCAAATCAACTCTAATCCATAGCCTAAATATGTTCTAATCATTTGCCAAGCAAATTCAAATAAAGTTGACCAAGTCAACCTAAAGCATGGGGTTAAACTTCCATCTACACATTCAGATAAAACTCTAATCCATTGTTAAATCAACCCAACCAGCCCTCTAACTCTCCCATGCCACCTCACCTGTCAACATGGCAAGTTAACTGGTCAAATAGTCAAACCAAAACTTTGAATGGGTCAAAGATGGTCAAACTCCTCTCACTAAGCTATTCCACTCAACACCTGCCCTCCCCATGCATTTAGACAGCTTTGAGGGACACTTGGTATCAATTAAAAGCGCCCTTAATCTATCCAACTAAAAGAGATAAGAGATAAGTGCCAAAACCCTTCCCAAAGAATGATCATGCATTCTTATTTCCAAAACTCTCCAACTCCAGCAACGTCCAACCCTCAAGAGCTCTCCCCCATCTTCTCCAAACATCCCAAAAGCTTTTCCAACATTTCCCCATCATTTCCAAGCCTCAAATCACCACTTTGGTGAAGAGAGAGCATTCTAGAGAGAGAGAGAGAGAGAGAGAGAGAGAGAGAGAGAGAGAGAGAGAGAGAGAGAGAGAGAGAGAGAGAGAGAGAGAGAGAGAGTGGGGTTTTGAAGATATCTTTCAATCCAGCCCGAATCAGCCTTTGGAGTCTTCTACAAAGTTGAAGAGGATTGCTCCAGCTTTTGAACAAGCCCAAGAACTCAAAAATCTATCCATTGATTGGTGAGATATCTCCACTTTTATTTAAAATTTAGATTTGAAACTTCTCCCAATCTACAATGCATGGAGCCACCAAACTCTAGGTATTGGAAGATTAGGATACCATGAGCTTATGTTTCAAATTTCATCAAATTTAGGCGAGTATTTTGAAAGTTATGGCCATTTAAATTTTTAGTTCAAAATGAACTAAAAGACTCTGTTCAGAGCATAACAGTCTGATCGTGATACACATGTGATCGGACAACCTAGAAGGCGTTGGATGGCGCCACTTGTCTGATGGATAGAACATCGGATCAAGCGTGATCCATTTTGTGGATAATGTGGTGCAATCCTAGCCGTTGCATGCTGCACCGTCGATCCGATGACCGATATAACCCGCCAACGTGGTTAAGTGGTAGCCCAGATATGTGACACGTGTCCAGACACATGTTAGACGATGGCGGCGGTGGCGCAATCATTGCCGCCACCATTTTTTATTAATTTGATTTAAAAAATTAATTTTAATGGCCATAACTTTGAAAATCCATAGAAAATCTAATTTTTCACCAAATTGAGTATTCTTGGGCTCATTGGAAAAGTCTCAAGCCCTACTATTTATCAAAATTAAAATTAAGTTATTTTGGTCACTGGATTGGGAGATATTTGGATTTGTTTGAAATCTAAAATTATCAATTTTCTCACAATCTATTGGTCAAACTGGATCAAAATTTTGGTGAAAAATATTTGGGTATCTTAGGCATTTATTATAGTTTCCCTAGGACTAGATACCCTTTGGATTGCTATGATGTGAATTTTTAAAGTAATGGGTCCATTCTGGGCCCAAAGTTTTAAAAATTCATAACTCTTCAAATTCTTAGAATTAGGCTGTGAAATTGCTGTGGTATGCTTGCATATGTCCTAGGGTTAAATGACCAAAGATTCAAACCTAATTGAATATAAGTGACACCTATAAAAAATAATTAAGGACAAGTCTAATCAACTTGGAAAAATCTTAGAAAATTCTACACACACCTAATAGGGCAAAACCTAACTATAGTGAACTTTGTGAAATTATATACTATATGTTTAAATTTCATTGAATTTGGAGTTTATTAGGTCAGAAAATTAAGCAAGTCAAAATTCAGCCTTTTCTAGGACCTAAAAATTCAAAAATTATAATAAATCCAATTTAAATTCAAAAATTATAAATAATGCATCAAATTGATCATAATTTAATCCTCTACTTAGGAAAAATAGAAGGCCAATCACTGGATCTTTAATTTGACTTTAATTTAAGTTTTAGTGAAAATTAATATTTAATTAAATTAAATATTTAAAAATTATAAAAAATTTCAAATATATTACAAACACTTGAAAACACTCCCATGGGTCATCCATGACCTTTGGAAGTGATTCCATATAGTTTGGGATGAGTTTGGATCAAAATAATCAAAATATTCCTAATTAAATAATTTATAAATCTTTTAATTAACCAAACATTGAAAAATTGTAAGTAATTTTAAAAAAGTCCATATTGACCAAACTTAGTGTCATTGAACTCCATTTGATGTCTAGTATTTTCTAAAAATGACAAATCAATAGAAATAGGTCAAAGTTAAAAAGTCATCTTTAGTCAACCGTAATTCTAAATTAGATCAAGACTTAAAAAATTTATAACTTAATATAGAAAAGTTCAAATTAAGTAAAATCAAAGGCATTGGACTCCATGTAATGTCTAGTATTTATTAAAAATCTCAAACCATAAAAAATTAATCGAAATCAAAAAATTAACTTTTTAGTCAACTCTAGCTCAAATTTTAACTCAAATTTAATAAATTCATATCAAAATGTAGAAAAATTCAATTCCAACAAACTTATAGTCTAATTACTCATCTTAAGGTCTAGTATTTTAAAAAAATATCAAAACTCCAGAAATTAACCTTAATAAAAAAGTCAAAATTTGATCCATTCAATTAATACATTTAAATAATTCAAATAGTTTCAAAAAATCAATATTTAATTTAAAAATCTAGAAAACTTTAATCCAATTTTAAAACCAGCATCCAATCATTTTAATTAAAATTTATCAACCTTCAAACCTTTAATCAATTAAGCTACTTAATTCATACCGGTTATTACAGGTAACTACGAAACTATTAACTTAGCCCCAAAAAAGATGTAATAAACTTCATGTCCCTGATTTAATATAGGTAATAATCACTTAATACTAAAATACACTTTAAAATCAATTCCAAAATATTAATACTTAAACTTGAATCAAAACCCCCTTAAGCCTTCAACAAATCAGAATATCAAATAACTTTAACTAACTACCCTATATAGGATATATCCAAACCACATAGCCTACCTCATATAATTTAGATAATTTGCTAGGATAACCAACTCTAGTCTTAGGCTAGGTTGATATTTTACTTTCTTGTTGTTGCATGCCGGGCTTTTCAAGTTTTCATCGTGTTGCAGGCTAGAATATACGCGACGATAGAGTTATAATTCTAGGTCTTAGCATTACACAGATATCCATCTCTCACACACAGAGAACACAAAATTTTTTACGTGGAAAACTCGGGAAAGGGAAAAAACCATGGGGCCTAGCCCAGTTGAAAATGATTTCATTAGAATTTGAGTAAAGTACAATAGTCTGACTTGTCCTTGAAGATGAACAGATTACAAATGTCAACTGAAAGTTTCACAAAAGTCCAGTGTCACTCTAACGTCAGGTGGTGGTTCGACAGCACTCTGGTGTTAGGCGGTGATCTGGCAGTGGCACTTCAGTGTCAAAGGGGGCACTCCGGCTTTGGGTGGCACTTCGACGTCCTTTGATGGTATGGTGGTGGTTTGACAGAACTCCAGCATCCCTTGGTGGTCCGGCGGTGGTCAAGGAACTAGGCGGCTCGAGCTTTCTTCCTTCTCTTCCTTCTTCTCTCTTGGCTTCGACCCCTTTTTCAAGAAGAAATGAGGTTCTATTTATAGAATTCTTGAGTGGCATGACTTGTAAATAAATGAAAGATCAAAGGTAAATTAAGAGTGGTTCGGATGGATGGCCGATCTTGATTCCTGCGATCATGCATCGTTCAATGGACCTTTGACTATCTTAATGATATCAAAATTTGATGATCTTAGGTTCGTTGGATTCGTCTCGTCAAGCCACTCGATTTAACTATAAGCACGTCATGATTGAAAACTGTTTGGTAACCCAAATTGTGGTTTGAACCTTCCAAAAGTGCTTTGAGTCTTTGATTTAGACTCATTTGGGCTCAGATTGGGTCGATTTTGGTGTCGTTGGGTTCATGTTTCCGAAATGCCCAGTTCGACTATAAGTTTGCAGAAATCAGAGTTCGGATGATCTCAATTTTAATTTTTGAAGCTTCCAACTTAATTTTGCCTGAAGATTTGTGCCTGATTAAGATAATTTTTTGATAATGTATCAGTTGCCCTCCTTATTTTTGAACGTCGAATTTTATAAAGTTCAAAAATACTTGTGTAATTTTAATATTTAAAATGTCCAAATCATATTTTTATAGGATAAAATTATATATATGTATAAATATATATATATATATGATTACTAACTTAATTAACTAGTTAATTAATATTAGTACTAAGTCAAATCAAATCAATAACATCCACTTCATATGAGAACAAAGTTTCAGACTGCTCTTAAGCTTTAATAATATATTTCTTAAAAAATATGTCGTCATATATAATAAGTTATATATGACGTTAATAATATATTAATATATTAACTTTATTATATAATAATTAATGATATATTAATATATAACTGATATATTAAATATTATATATATTAATAAATAACTTATTATATAACTTTATATAATAGTTAATGATACATTAATATATAATTGATATATTAAATGTTATATAAATTAATATATAACTTATTATATAATTTTATATGTATAACGTTAACTTTATATATAACGTTAACTATAATATATAATTATTATAATAATGTTATAATAATGTTTATATAATTATAACTATTGTATAATTTAATATTAATAGCAAAATTTATAACTATAACTTAAGATTAATTACAGAATTTATAAATATTGTATAACATTTTTATTCTTTAATATAAATTTTTTTGAAAATTATTAAAAATTCAAAAATTTTCTCTCTAAAACTCCCTTAAAAAGCTATAAATACCCCCCTTTAGAGTATGAAAATTTGCACCCTCCTCTCTTATCTTCTTTCTCAAGCTGAGGCCTTCCCCTAGCTCTGTTTAGATGGGTATCCCCTGTTCAGTCCTAGAGCCCCTCACTAAGTATGAGCTTTCTCCTCTTTCTTCGTCTCTTTCTATATAGAGATTATGATGGGCGATCACCATCTTTCGAGAGATTCGATGACCAAAGGAGATTCATGTCCTGCTGCCCAGAATGACGGTGAGAGGGGGTCTAGTAAGGGAGCTAAATTGGATGATGTTGCGTCCACCGTTACTTGTCGATTCCCTGATCATCATTTACATAAAAATTCATTTTCCTAATGACCTCGTGGTGAATATTCCTAAAATGTTAGATTAGGCATGTCTTCCTCCACCAGGATATCTGATCATTTTTGAGTCTAGTCTGCGAGCTGGGCTGCGGTTTTCCCCTCATCTTGAGCTGATCGATATCTCTGCAAGGTGTGGAGTAAGTTTAGCCTAATTTTTGCATAGAGCTATGTCAGTGATGATGGAACTGATTGCATTCTTCAGAGGTTGAGGAGCCATTCTGACACCTGAGTATCTTTCGCGGATGGGCTGATTCATTATTGATACATAGAGGCACGTAACATTTAGATCCAAATGGTTAGATATGCATACCCAGGACCCATTGAAGAGCTGGGCCCATGCATTTTTCTATGTGAAAAATAACTGGGGTCTCATGGAGAAATAGGGGAGGATGAGGACCTACCCGTCCTTTTGCATGTCGGAGAAGAAGACATCCTGAGGATTCTTAACATCCCTGACATGAACATCTTTTATTCGAGGTTCATTACTTAACCAAATATGTTGAAGAAGAGTTTCTATTCAAAGTGGGGCTGTCAATTCAAGCTGAGAGGTTAGAGGCAAAGATGTTGAAGAAGTCTTCTAAAGTTCACGAGCCACCTGCCCCATCTTCAAAAGTTCCTTCTAAGCAAAAAAGTGATGATCCTCAGGCTCTACTGAAGAAGAAATTGGAGGTAATTTCAACGAGCACTAGCCAGGTTCCCCCTGACTCTTCCCCTACCAAGTTGCATGTTTCTGGGGATGTGTTGAAATATTAATGTCTCGGACGTCGCAAAGCTGATGACTTGATGAGTAACATCTTCTTCTTTATTTTTCACACTTCTTTTTTGTGCATCAATTGAAATATTCTCTCATGCACCCTCCTATCTTATTTCAGCGATCGCGCCGCATGGAGCTTGAGGTTGAGCTTACCCAAACCTTAAATGAATGGAATGATGAATTTATGAAGGTGAAATATCTTCAAGGTGCGTACAAGTGAAAGTACAATCATAAGACCAAAGAGGTGAAGGTGTTAGAGGTGGAATTGATCGACTGCAGAATTAAATTAGCCAACATCATGACTGCTACTTCTTTGAAGAACCAACAGATAGATTGACTCCAGATTGAACTTGTGGAGGCACAAGCAATAATCACACACCTTCTAAAGGGTCAAAAGGTCTCTAGAGAGAAGGTAACGGTACTTGAAGCTGAAAATAAGAAATCCCAGACTCTTATAGCAGAGAAGGAGGCCGCTTTGTTTGGCTTAGAATTTTTGAGAGTTATCAAAGATTTTAAGAAGTCTATAGCCTTCAAGACCATCATCTAGGATTACCTTCAGGAGGCTCGCAAGCATATATATGATGTAGAGGTGAAGGCTCTGGAGCAGCAGTGCATGGATGAAGGCTTCACCCGGGGTTTCCTGAAGGGAGTTCGGCTGGTACAGTACAAGGTCAGAGTTATGATTGATGGGCTAACTACTAGCTAGGTTTTTGAGGATCCTTCTTCAGGTTTGGATGGAGCTGAGATTGAAAGCGAGCTGAATAAGGCCTTTTCTAGTAATGATGAGTCTGTAAATGTTGAGTAGTATTTTTCTTAGTGATTGTTATGTGTAGGATTTTGTATCCACATGTGTGATCTCTTATGATTTAATAAAGAGTTATTAATGCTTTTATCTCAAATTGACTAGTGAAGAATATTTTAGTATTTTTACTCAACTCAGGTGATTTTTTTTAAATGCTGTCTTAGAGCACTTGATTTATCCGAAGTTGTTAGTTAAAACACTCTCAATGCCTTTTAACATATGTGGAAGAAGTCGGATTGGTTCTCCCCAAGATCAATTATCCAGTAATCTAGATACATCTTTATTGGATCAAGGATTTAAAGATCTATATGACACCCACCAAGGATATTTGATCTTTCCGAGGTTATTAATTAAAGCATTGTTTTATGATTTTAACCTGTATGTAAGAGGTTGGATCGATTCTCCCTGGGATTGATCATTCATTGATTGAGATGCAATGAAGATTACATAATTCTCGAATCAAGGATCTTAATATTGAGGTTCAAAGTATGTGTGAAATGGTTAATGTACTTTTTCTCGGAGAAGAAGATAATATAAATGAACAAAGTTTCATAATATTGACTATTGAGCAACACCAAATATCCCTATAATAACCTAGGGATACAAACGATAAAAATAGGAGATAAACAACACTCAACACTGAAGACATATAATACTTTTAAAATAAGTAGTATTATTATTCTCTACTGATAATATTTACAGAGATTCTCTATATTCCAGGTTTGATGGGGCATCTTTCCCTTAGTATTCTTCAACTTGAAAGTTCTGAGCTTTGCCATGGCTGCCACCAAGCGTGATCCATTCTCTCGTGCTTACCTTCAAAGTCGCATTGCCACTATTGGATCTTCAGGGAGTACGCCATCTTGTAAGAAAGATAAAATAGGATCGAACCAGGAAGCTTCCTTTGGTTCATCAATGATTGTATAACCCATGGGCCTTGAACACTTGGGAAATAAATATCCTCGATATATTTTCTCTTGAAGATGTCACCATTTGTCAAAATATCAAGTTTAGAGAGAGCATCTGCTCGCGTATTCTGCTCTCGAAGGACATGGATAATTTGATGCTGGGCAATTTGGGCCAAAAGTGATTTTGCTATGTTGTAGTACTGGGCCAGCAGTGAGTTATGGACGTCAAACTCCCCCTCAACTTGATAGGCGACAAATTACAAATCAGTGGATCACCAAGTTATGAACTTCATAATCAATTGCTAGCCTTAATTCTGCGATAAGGGCCTTGTATTCAGTAACATTATTTGTTATAAAAAACTTTAGTTAAAGTCCGTATTCGAGAGTAGTTTATTATGAAGAGATCAATAAAATTCCAGCACCAGAGCCAGAACTGCCAGAAGCTCCATCGACGTATATGGTCCAACTTGGGGAGGAAGGAGAAGTAGTTAGTGGTTCATCAGAAGTATGATTGGTACATTCGACCACAAAATCTACCAATACTTATGATTTAATGTCGGTCTAGGAGGAAAATGGACGTCGAATTCTCTAAGTTCTACCGACCATTTGATTAATCTTCTAGATGTCTCAGGCTTTTAAAAAATACTCCTCAGGGGTAGATTTGTATAGACTCCAATTGTATGGGCCTGAAAATATGGACGTAATTTTTTGGTCGAGAAAACTAATGCCAAGGTTGTCTTATTCGCCAATGGGTAGCATACTTCTGTCTCAGAGAGTACCTTGCTAATATACTTCCATAGTATATCCTATAAGGTTTCTAAATACCTTATTCATAAGGCGTTGATATGTGGCTCCAACATTCTTGAGCTCGAATGGCATGACCCTGTAGCAATATAGTCCTTTGTCCGTCTAAAATGCTGTTACTTCCACATCTATGGGATCCATCCTTATCTAGTTGTATCCAGAGTAAGCGTCCATAAAGCTCAGTATTTGGTGCCCAGAGGTGGCTTCAACTAGTTGGTCAATACGTGAAAGAGAAAAATTATCCTTTGGGTAAGCTTTATTGAGGTCTGTGTAGTCCACACACATCCTCCAAGCTCCACTAGCTTTTTTGACCATAACAACATTCACTAGCCAGGTGGGATATTGTATTTCTCGTATGAATCCTACTTCTAGGAGTTTATCAACTTCCTTTTTGATAGCTTGCTGACGATCTGGTGCAAAATTTTATTTCTTCTGGATAACAAGCTTACACGTTAGATTTACTTTAAGGGAGTGCATGATTACTTCTGGGTTGATTTCTGGTATATCGGCTAGACTCCACGTAAAGATGTCTTAGTTTGCATGTTGAAAATCTATGTATTTTACCTTCTCTTCCTCTAAGAGTAATGATTCAATCAACACCGTTCTGGTAGGGTGCTCATCTGATAGAGAGACAATATCAAAATCCTCTACAGGAGAAGCCTTCTGAGGGATGTCTATGTTCCGTAGATCAAAATTCTCAATGCTTAGGGTAATTGATGGGCATGGTTGAGCCTGCCTAAGATAGTACGATTGAGCTGCCTGTTGATCTCCATGCACTATACCGACTCCCATTAGGGTGAGAAACTTTAGTTTAAGGTGTGAAACAAAGGCAATGATTTCAAAGATCGCTTGGAGTGGTCTTCTAAAGACGGCATTATAAGCTGACTCTGACTTCACTATAATGAATTGGACTGAATGTGTAGCATGTCATGAAAATTTTTCGAGCATAACTGGGAGGCTGATTGATCCTTCTACCCATATGGGTTGGTGGTCAAACTTATACAGTGGTCTTGCAGCTGGCTGGAGCTTTTCCCTAGCTAGGCCCATACTGAGAAAGTGGAGTAAAATAAGACATCCACTGAGCTCCCATTATCAACTAAGATCATTTTGACGTTGAAGCATGGGTCGCCAATTCCCACATTAATTACAAGTGGATCCTGATGAGGGGTCTGAACTCCGTCTAGATCAATATCATCAAAAGTAATAGAGTGGTCAGCACGAGACTTCTTTGGTATTAGTTTCTTGCTAGTTGTAATTAAGACTTTATTGGGTACTGAGGGGCCCCCAACAATAGTTTCAATCTCTCCGACCATTTGACGATTATTCGATAGTTGCCTTTGTTGCTGATTTTGCCCCCCAGCATGACCAGCTTCATCCCGAGCAGGTGTGCTTTGGATAAATTATCGAAGATATCCTTATCAGATCAGCCTCTCAATCTCTTCCTTGAGTTTTCTATAAGCTTTAGTTGTGTGTCCCCGGCTATGGTGGAAATAATAATATTGCTCCTGATTTCATACATTGGGCTTCAAAGGATTTAGCCACTTTACATTCTCCTGATCTTGGATGGCCATCAACACGTTAGCCCGAGATACATTAAGTGGCGTATACTCCTTCTCTTGAAGAGGCTCTAATCGTTGCTGTGAGGGTCGAGGGAACAAGTTATAGTTTTCTTGCTTCTTTTGCTTGATGATGAAACGTCCATCCCCAGTGCATTTTTATGTTTCCTGGTTATTTGCTCAAATTGCTTCTTATGAGCATTTATGGCCTCATTTACCACGATCTAGGCCTCTATATCATGAATTAATTCAACATATGAATGGACTGTTTCTCGCATAAGTATTGAATAAAAAGGCCCAAGATGAAGTCCTCTAAGAAAAACTCCTCTAAGCAGTTCAGGATCCACCCCTGAAATTTATCGAGCCTCCGTAGAAGATCTTTGAAAGTATTCTTTGAGGGACTCATTTTTATTTTGTCGAATTCCAGAGAGGTGGGAATAATCTTTAACTATACTTCGATTGGCAATAAATTGTTCAATGAACACTTTGGCCAATTTAACGAACTTAGAGATAGTTTTGGCGGGAAGCGAGTAGAACCATGTTCGAGCCTGCCCTTTAAGAGTAGCAGGAAACACCTGACAGAGAAGCGCATTTGAGGCTCTCTGAATACGCATAATGATTCTGTAGTGATCAATGTGCTCATAGGGGTTGGACGTCCCATCATAAGAATCAATGCTCGATAGTTTGAACCCTGCAGGAATGGGGTGTTGAAGGATGGCTTCTGTCAGTGGTGAGGTCTCCTGGAAGTCCCACTGATAGAGAGATTATCTTCCACCTCTACTGGGGAACTCTTCTAGGACCAATCACCTTAGTTCATGGTGTAGGACATTATGCGTGAGGTTAGCAATATGAGATTGGTCCACATCCTCAGGAATATCAGACGGAATGCAGACTAACTGATTGGGGCGAAAAGGATGGGTAGAGCTAGCGGTGTCGGCAAGGTCAACGTCTTGTTGCTCTTAAGATGACCCCTTGATTGAGGGATATGGATGTCTGCCTGAACATGTTCAGGTTGAACACCTCTGGCTAGTGATGGATCTTGAGGAAGATGAACCTCCTCATGCTCTACTAATATCGATTATCGGGCCCCTCACAGGAGTTGAATGATCTCCTTTTGAGATTCCTCCATTTTTTGGATGCGGTCTTTCATAGATGGTCATGATGTCCCTTTTCCAGTAGGGTTTTGCCCACAAGGGTGATTATTACGCCTGTTGGCCATTGAATTAATGATTAATATTATGGGACTGTCTTTCCCACAGACGGCACCAAATTATTACGGGTTAGAATATATGTGGTGATAGAGTTATAATTCTACGTCTTAGTATTGCACGGATATCCATCTCATACACAGAGAATATAATATTTTTTACATGGAAAGCTCGGGAAAGGAAAAAACCACCGGGCTTAGCCCAGTTGAAAATGATTCTACTAGAATTTGAGTAAAGTACAGTAGTCTGACTCGTTCATGAAGATGACCAGATTACAAATGTCAACTAAAACTTTCGTAAAAGTCCAGTGTCACTCCAATGTCAGGTGGTGGTCCGCTAGCACTCTGGTGTCAGGCGGTGGTCCGGTAGTGGTACTTCTGTGTCAAAGGGGGCACTCCGGCTTCGGGTGGCACTTTGACATCCTTTGATGGTCTGGTGGTGGTTTGACAGAACTCTGGCGTCTCTTGGTGGTCCGGTGGTGGTGCGACAGAACCCAGCGGTGGTGCGATAGAACCCAGCGATGGTGCGAAAGAACTCTGACGGTGGTGTGGCAGAACTCCGGTGGTGGTGCGGCAGAACTCCGGCGGTGGTCGGGGAGCTAGGCAGCTGTAGCTTTCTTCCTTCTCTTCCTTTTTCTCTCTTGGCTTCGATCCCCTTTTCAAGAAGAAATGGGGTTCTATTTATAGAATTCTTTAGTGGTATGGCTTGTAAATAAGTGGAAGATCAAGAGTAAGGTGGGAGTGGTTCGGATGGATAACCGATCTGGATTCCTATGATCATACACCGTTTAATGGACATTTGACTATCTTAATGATATTAAAATTTGATGATCTTAGGCTCGTTGGATTCGTCTCGTCGAGCTGCTCAATTCGACTATAAGCACATCACAATTGGCAATCGTTTGGTTACTCAAATTGTGGCTTGACCCTTCTAAAAATGCTTCGAGTCTTTGATTTAGACTCATTTGAGCTCAGATTGGGTCAATTTTAGTGTCGTTGCATTTGTATTTCCAAGACGCTCAGTTTGACTATAAGTTTGTAGAAATCAGAGTTTGGATGGTCTCAGTTTTAATTTTTTGAAGCTTCCAACTTAATTTTGCCTCAAGATTTGTGCCATATCAAGATAATTTTTTGATGATGTATCACACTACATACTATTTAAAAATTGATTGATTGATGTGATTATTTATTTAATTTTCATAATCTATGAATTTGATGGGTATTAGATTACCCTTAAGTTATGGGTGATTTAAGTGCTTACATAATCTTATGTAGGTGTCTATGCTCATACATGACATTAAAATTAAAGGGGGCAAAATTAAATTTAAACTAATCAAGATTCTGCTGGTGCTTTGCTATGCTAAGTCCCCCTTTAAATCAAAAGAGCATGATCAAGTGTGGCTGGTTTGAGTACTTTAATTTCAATATATAACTGCTTGAGATGTGATTTCAAATTATAATTGCTTCGGATAGTCCTGCAGAATATTTAAATCTAGAATTTTCTATTTTCAAATATAATTTGATTTGAGTCAAGAGTTGTAATATTTAAAGTGATTTGAGATGGGATAAAAATCTAATTTGGAATCCAAAGGGAAAAGAACAGCCCCCATGGCAGAGTTCTTATCCATTTGGAGATCCAAATCTGGATACTTTTCAAATATCTAAAGGAAAAAGATAACACCTTTTTCAAGGGGGAGTTTTTTTCACTTGGATATCCAGACCCGACAGATCCAAGGAGCACGCAAAAGGATGAAGAAGTGAAGATTGAGAAAAATCTCATTCTCAAAGTTAATTGAGTCCTAGGAGTAGAATCTGGGTTGTTATCTGTGGTACCCGACCACTTTATTTTTTTTACAGATCCTGGGATGTAATATTAAGTGGCACTTATCATATGAACGGTTGAATTTATTTAATTAATTTGATTTTATTTGATTGATTATTTACTTTAATTATGATTAGGATTGGCTATTTTTCTTAGTTTTTTAGCAATTGCATGTCATATTTTGATTTAGCTTAGAACCCAATTAGAGGCTCGTGAGGGAATGTTAAAAACTTTTCTACTTTAATTAAATTAAAAACTTTAAGCTCAGATAGAAATTTTAACAATTTTAAGAAGTAACCTCGGGCCCGCTGAGAGTTCACATGCATCATATTTCAGTCTTCTTACCTTGTTAGGAACCTCCTCGCCTGCGAGTTTGTACGGACCACCTGACTTATTAGGGTGTAGTCCTGTCAAGAAAAAAATTATGTAATCTCTAAGAAAAAATCTATTTTTAAAGCCTTTTTAAAACTGCTTTATATTTGATTTAAGCATTTATTGAGTTGACTTGTATGCATCGCATTAGATAGAAACTTTAAAGTGTTTAAAAATATAATTACATTTTACTTTCAAGCATCAATTTACCCAACATCTATTAAGGGGCCAATTAGGATCTACTCTACCTCGATTTCTCAAACTTAACTAAACAACATCCCTACCACTCTTTCATAAAAGATTAGATTTATGGATTTTAAATGCCTAGGTGGATAGCCGGCTCTTAAATCCAGGCCAGGGTAAGTCCAAATTTACAATGCATTAACTAGGTTTAGGCTACTGATTTTCAATGCCCAATTTAGATTTAGATTCTGAGGCAGGTTCAGATTATAAGATCTTAACCATTTGGGAATATAATCCCAATATTCTAATAAAATTGATAATTTAAACTTAAACCTTTTCAATCCAAAATTTAAGCCCAATATATAGGATATGATGGGGTGTTTTTTTGAATCTTTTTAGAATCCCAAAACACCTCCTACCTCTCCTCATTTGACCTCCAGAAATAAGTGCTCAATCTTATTCCAATCCCATTTAAAATACAAACTTCAACTTTTGATATCACTCCTTAAAAATTCTAGATAAAATTTTTAACATTATTTTAATTGTAAGTATTCATAAGAACTCTGATAATATTTTATGATGTAATTAATTGAGAGGGCTTGCGCTCATTGGAGATTTAGAAAACTAGATCAAAATTTCAAAATCTCAATTAATTATCTTTGAAAAAATTAAAGTCAACGATCATTATCGTCATATTCAAATGACTAATAATGAACAATATTTTCTTTCTTTGTGAAGATATATTATTTTATTATCATGATTTTGATTATAAAAGTAATTATCAATTATCCAGATTATTATAGTCAAACACTCGATCAAATATCATTTTAATCCTTTGGGGTCATATGTTATCCTTCCTTGAGTTGACTATGATTATTAGGATAAATTTAAAGTTTTGTAATCCGAACCCATTAGGGAATGATATCTTCGCCTCCCAAGGTAATATATTATTCATAATGACATATTCAATTTTAAAATTAAAAATTCCAGAAATTAAATTCTCCCAAAGAAAATTAATCTTTTTCAAACTTTACTTTTTTAAACACTAACATAGATGGGTCAGTGAAATGCTGTAGCTACAATTAGTAGAAGTCAAATGATAGGAAATTTGTCCACTGGGCTGAATGTATTAGTGTAATCAAAACTGTATTTTTGTTTGAACCCTTGTGCCATAATTCTAGCCTTATGATGAGGTATAGAGCCATCCAAGTTGAACTTGGTTTTAAATAACCCTTTGCAGCCATGTAAGTTATGGTCATCACTAGGAGGAACTAAAAACCATGTGCCTTGCTGTTGTAAAGCTTGAAATTTAGCTGACATTGTAGATCTCCAAGCAGGACACCTGTTAGCTTCTGAAAATGAAGTTTGGGATAATGGAATAACTGTATGATGTAAGTCAAAAACTATCTTTGCTTTAAGGTTGCTAGTTTTTCAACGGGTAATCATATGGTGATGGATTGGATGAGGTGGCAGGTCATTTTGTGTGGAGGAGGTGATGCTGGCTGGAGATGGTATGAGTACAGGTAATTAAACTGGTGAGGAAGAGTGATGTGGGAGAGTTTACTGAGGGAAGTAGTGATAGAAGATTGAGCTGGTGGTAAATTAAGAGGAATGGTAGAAGTGAGAAGAAGAGTAAAAGGGGGAATGTGGGTTATTTGAGGAGAAATGGGGACTATTTAAGAATGGGATGGTGGTAAGGTGAGATTGTGAAAGGGAAAGACAGATTCAAAGAATTGGATGTGTCTGGATATATAAATTTGACTTGTAGGTGGATCCAAGCATTTATTCCCTTTAGATTGAGTGGTATACCCTAAGAAAACACAAGGTAGAGAGCGGGGTTGAAATTTGTGACGATTGATTGGAAGGAGCCATGGATAGCATAAACAATCAAATACGTGAAAATGATCATAGGATGGTGGTTAGTGAAATAACATTTAATATGAAGATATATTATGTGTGATTTTAGATGATAACTAGTTGATGAGATAGGCAGCTATGAGAAGCACATCAACCCAATAATGTTGTGGTAGGTTTTCTTCAAATAAAAGAGCTCGCATTATTTCTAGTATATGGTGAGGCTTTCTTTCGGCAACGCCATTTTGTTGAGGATTATAAGGGCATGTAAGCTGATGTAAAATTCCAAAGGAGTGTAAACAATGTTGAAAATTTTTATTAACAAGCTCACCAGCTCAATCAGGTTGAATCATTTTTATATGTGTTTGAAATTATTTTTTAACAAATTATTTGAATTATAGGAATGTATTCAATACATCAGATTTAAACTTTAACATATATACCCAAATGAATATTGTAAAATCATCAATAAAGATAAGATAATATTTGAATTGCTCGGTAGATAATATTGGGGAAGGACCCCATACATCGATATGTAAAAATGCAAGACCTTTCATAGTTTTAGGAAAAACTAAAGTAAATAGAAGTCGGTGACTCTTGGCTCGAGCACATGAATCACAAGGGAAGATGTGTGAGATGACCAAAATTTTGCTAGACAGGGACTGTAGCATAGTAGAGGTAGGATGACTGAGTCTTTTATGCCATGATGTAGAGATGTTAGAGAGGCTGAGTAGAGCAGTATGTGAGTGAGTGTTTTGCTGAAGTTTGGAAGCAACATAAAACTTAATAGGGTAAAGACCTTGCCCTAAAGTAGAGTTTGACGTGTCTTAGAATCCTTGATATTAAAATCATTAGTGTCAAATAGAATGTAGTAAGGATTGCCATTAATAGGATGGCGAACTGAAAGAAGATTATGAGTGAGATGGGGAACATGTAGAATATGAGGTAAGAGAAGCTTACAGGAAAGTGTAGACAAAATGTATTGATCAAAATGAGTAATAGGGAGTTGATTACCATTACCAACCTAGACTTACAAGTTACCAGAGTATATTTGAAGTGACTGAAGCTGCGAACTATCTAATATAAGATGGTTGGTCGCACCAGAATCTAAGAACCAATATGCAGTTGAAGACTCATCATGTGCCAGGAAAGCTTGAGGCATGGGCTGCTGGGATGATAAGTTCTCACGATGCTAGTAGGAAGCATCAGAGTGTCCCATTTTCCACAAATTTGGCATTCTACCGAAGCAAACAAACATCGACCACCATGAGCTGTTGAGGGAAAGGAGCGACCCGCACTAGTATTGCTAAATCGACCTAAAAAATGTCAATGAGAACATCCACGAAAGGCCGCAAGCATGAATGAAGAATCTGTATGAGCTATATGATTATATTCTGGAGCTTGATCAGCTATGATACTTGTTTCTTCACTGCAAAGTAATGCATATAAGTCATCCAAACTAATAGGATGTAATTTGGTGTGTATTATGGTTTTGAAAGCATTGTATGAGGAAGGTAGGCCATTGATGGTATAAAGTACAATGTCTTCATATTCAATTGTAGATCCGACAAATTTAATGGCGTTAACCCGTTGCTTGATTTTTGAGAGGTATTACCCCATAGATTTATCTCTTTTTTGGATCTGATGAAGCTCATTTTTAAGTTGAAGAATGTCAGAGTGATTTGTAGATTGTAGTCGAAGTTCTAAGGTGAGTTAGATGCCCGTACAGGAATCAAGGTTGAGAATATAGTGCATAAGTGAATGAGAAATAGTAGAGAAGAGGGTTGAAGCAAGGTTCTATTTAATGAGCAGCCATGTATGATATTGATTATTGGCTACCATGGAGTTATCTGGAAGTAAAATTTGTTTAAGGGGTTTAGGGATAGGACCATTTAAATAACTAGTAAAGCCATTAGCTGCAAACAATTTGAGAATTTGTGAGTGCTAGATGGGGTAATTTTCTGTTGTTAGCTAAACATTGAGTACCATTTTGATGTTGGACATCAGAAATTTAAGCTATGGAGGAATGAGAACATCTGTTGTGCTCTGATAGGGCAGTGCTGTGGCCGTAGAAGAGGATTCGTGGTCTTCCATAGGAAAGGAAAAAAACTTAAAACTTGGAAAGCTCTGATACCATGATAGAACTTAGAGCCTACAGAATTAGTAAAGGAAGAAGACAATATTAAGTATATAGAAGAACATTTTGTATGTCATTTCACTTTACTATTATAGGTTATATATATATATATATATATATATATATATATATATATATATATATATATATATATATATATATATATATATATATATATATATATATATATATATATAAGTGCTGAGTATAGCAGAAATAGCTCAATGATTCAGATTATATGAGCAGAGGATCAACGCTCAGGATTATAGTAAGGATAGAGTTTGTTGAACCACATGAGGTGGAGCAAGATATATTACAACACTTTATTGTTAACAATTTGTACGACCGACTGCTTGATATACATGGTTAGATTTAGGTTTTTTGTTTGTGATAACTTTCTTACTACTT
Source organism: Dendrobium chrysotoxum (assembly GCA_019925795.1). Lineage (NCBI taxonomy): Eukaryota > Viridiplantae > Streptophyta > Magnoliopsida > Asparagales > Orchidaceae > Dendrobium > Dendrobium chrysotoxum. Next base: position 43,711,142 of record CM034301.1, read on the forward strand.
TACTTTTTAGACCCATTCACAATTTCTATTTGACTATTATTTTTTTTTCTACTTTTTAAAAAATTTTGTACCAGAAAGTTGTTGGCTATAGAGATACTCTTCTTCTTTTTTTGCCTTCATTAAACCTTGAACCTCTTCTTCTTCTGGTTCAATGCCCGATCCAATTTTCACAACCATGTCTATAACAACTTTAAAAAATTCTTCTATCTACAGTAGCTTTAAGAAAATAATAAGAAAGCTGTCACAAATAAAACCTTAATGACATTTAACGAGTTCTGATTGTACAGTGTTCACGAATTTATACATAATGAATAATTAATGATGTAATGCTAGAATTTAATCATCTAAATTAAGGATGGATGTTTGAAATCTTATTTGAATCAGAAACATCTGGAATTGAATTCTTTACTATTTGAACTTTGATTTCAATACATTTGTAGTTGAATTCATTGGCTTGATAAGATGAGTTCAATAACATCAAAAGTGATTAGATATTTTGAGCTCAAATGAGCTCAGGTTAAGGTTTCGTTAGGATGGCTTTCTTACTGCTTCTTAAAGAAACTTTTTAGTACAAAAAAATTAAATTTTATACTAAAAGACTACTTTAATAAGCAATAAGAAAGTGGTCCCAAATGAAGCCTAAGTATTTAGGGCAATTCACTCAAGAGAAATACTATAATTTTGTTTGTATATTCTTTTTATGAGAAAAAAAGTTGAGTTACAAACTCATAAATATTTTTAAATATGTTCAACAAAAATAGAAGCCTCTAAACATGACTTTCTTATTGTATATAAATTAATAATTTTTCAATTTTTTTCATAATTCTACTGTAATTCATAATTATACTGCAATTCATAATTAAAGATCTGCAAATCCATGCTGTTGTTGATATTTCTATAATAATAAATAAGGACCATTTATTTATTTCAATATATAATAATGTCAAAGCTGAAAGTAAGATATGTGCCAAGAGGGGGATGAATTGGTATTTTAAAAATAAATCCTAGCACGAGTTCTAATTTTTAAAAGATTTTTTAGATTTTTTAAAATAAAAACTTAACTAGTCAAATACGAAAGCTAACGATTCATTCTCAATTACAACAATGATGATAAAATTCTAGATCTTACAATGAAAAGCTAAAATTAGATTTTTCACCAAGCAATTAACATAGAAAATAAATGCAAGAAAAATAAAATGCGAAAAATGGAAAAAGTACACCAAAAATTTTTATAGTGGTTCGGTCACTTGTCCTACGTCCACTCCCTGGAGTCCTCTACTCCGAGAGTTACACTATTAAAAGTTGACTCTCCTTCTGCTCCCACAACAAGGCGGAGTAGCCTTTATAAAACTCACTTTCACCTTCCCTAGTGTGGCGGAGTGCCAGTCGCTATGTCGCCCTCCTAGTGATGGCAGTAGACCTTCTCCTTTCTCTCCCTCTTGAAGAAGGCAGAGAACCTCGAGGATGTTGACCTAGAAGCCTGTACGATATAAATATCGTCCGGGATGAATAGTTTAAAAAATCATGGTTTCGTCTGGTACGATCTATGGGACGACAAAAGTTCGTCTCTATAGTTCGTACAGTACGATTCATATCGTACAGTATGAATGACATTAATTAAGAAATCATGATTTAATTACCTGATTATGGGGGATAATTTTGGCAAGATTCCAAATGATCGTATAGTATGATTACGATTGTACAATATGATTAGTTCAATAATCAAATTCAAAATCTTACCTAAATTATGCTGGTGGCTAGGGTTTTCAGACGGAAATAAATCATACAGTACGAGCGTAATCATACAGTACGATTAGTTCACTAACTAATCATTCAGAATTAGCCGTTAAGCTTGGGTTTTAATGACATATCGTACAATATGATTAAAAAGCATACCGTACGATTTTCTTAAAAAAAATTTATCTTCAGAAAAAAAACTCTCCCCTTGTGTGTGTGTGCATGGTCACTCCATTTGCATACACTCTTTTGTGGCAGACTCAAAAAATAAAAAATAAAGAAAATATAAAATACAAATTCTTATATATCATAGTCTACCCAGTCTTGAGTCTCCAGCAGTCTTGAGTAGTGTATATCTTATCTGAAATGTTAGTATTCACAGAAAAAAATAAACATTTATATTTTTTAAGAAAGAACATAGTAATCCAATCAATATTATTTGTCATCATTAAAATTAGATACTAGGGATCCTGGATTGCAACAATCTTCCCCTTTTTGATGATGTCAAATAATATTATCTGATAGGCAAGATAAATGTTATTACTTCCTTAGCTCCCCCTCACTAGATGATAGGTTTTAAAAGATGGGAGGATTTACAAACAAGATCTTTTTTTTTAATTTTAATTTTTTTGTTTATTATTTAAAAAAAAAAAGACAAACAAAACATAACGAGATTAAAAATAACACAATATAAAAAGAAACATACGTAGCCTAAAAAATGACATAACATACAAACAATGAGAACATATAACTTTACAAGAACGTAATATAGAACTTCTCCCCCTTTTGACATCACCAAAAAGAGGAGTACACACAAAACAGGGAAGTAAAGCAGTACAAGAAAAAAGAAATACATGACAAATAAGCAAAAGCAACTAGTAGTCGGGATCCTGATCAGGTGGTGGTGGCTGATAGTATTGATGGATGGACACAAATTAATGATATATCGAGGTGAATCATTCGCCAAACCATCACATGTCATTTTGGTGCTATCATTGTTGTTGGTCAATATGGTAGTCTAGCCGAGTTTCCAGTCGATCAAGCCGCTGAATAATATCATCCTGAGGGTAGCTTCCCCTTCTTCATCAAAATCCGGATCAGCGTGCTCTTGCCCCTGATGGAAAAGAATACGGAATGAGGCATCTATGTAAAAAATAGGAAGATTATCCGATGGAATAAGATAGCTGAGTTGATATTTGGCATCGAGGATGTATCCTATGATATATTCTATGGCAATATTTTATTTACGTCGAGCACTGGGATATCGAATAGAATAAATGTTATGAATGTAGTCTAAGATCATTTGGGCTTCATCAAATTTGGTGGGTGGCATGATTAAGTAAGTGACTATAGATAGAAGCGGGGTAATGTGTATGTCATCTCCAGCTTTTAGTATAATAGATGTTCGAAGAATGTGCTGGATAATACGTGCATTTTGAGTTAAAGTTTTGACAAGTGGTAGGTGTTGGTTTGTGGGCACATTCTTAAGCAGCATATTAATTGAGGTCCAATCAAAGTCATTTGTGAGTAGAGATTTGGGATGAGGTCCTTCAGTAGAAAGTCTAATATATTCAGCTTGATCGGCTTTAGTGATTTCAACATTTCGTTTGTATACAAAGGAGGTCAAGGTTATGCATTCAAAATCTATCCGAAGATTTGTAAAAATTCATAGAGGAGTTCAGAGTGAAAAGGGAAGGCCAGGGTAAGATGAAACTGGAGAGTGGTAGAGGCAAAAATGTTCATAACCTCAAAATTTAAGGCGGCTTGGCTTAACATGCATGACGGAGTGATCTTTTCCTCTTTGAACTTCTTATAGGCTTTTTCATCAGCGGCGGATAGAAAATGGTCATCGAACTGCGAAGAGGAGGAGGAGCTCCCCTCGATCAGACTATTATATTTGCTTCCACCGGCCATTGCACAAAAATATTGAAGGGATGAGAGATTTAGAGAGGTTGAGAGTGAGTTGAGCCAATGAAACCCTTCAATTTATAAATTTTTGGATGATCGTATAGTACGATAGGGATTCGTACAGTATAATAAAGTGAATAAATTCATCTGGATGACTTGTAAAAAAAGCAATCAAATCGTACAGTACGATCAATATCGTAATGGACGATCTTAAGAGATTTTGTTCGTCCCGAGGAGTCATCGGTATGACCTTTGACAAAAGGTATCGTACAGTACAAACAGGTATTCATCCAGTACGAAGAGCAATTATGATCGTATCAGCCGAGTTTAAATTCGTCCCAATCCAATTTGACATGTGAATTGTACCGTACGAACAGAGGAGTCGTACAGTACGATGATCAATAATGTATATCGTACAGTATGAGTGGTGGTTCTTACAGTACGATGTATATATCAACAAGCAAATCTAGACCGTTAATGGAATTAAGGGTTATGATTTGTGCATTTGTTAAGATCGTATAATACGATTGTGTATCGTACAGTACGATATAGATAAAGAAATTCAAGGTTTTGGTGTCACTAAGATGTATGTGAGGTAATCAGAAAACCCCCTTTTTTTCTCAGATTAAACATGAATGTCTATGACACCCAGTCATGTCCTCAAGGTGCTAAAGGTGTCATAAGCTAGTGGTTTTGTGAATATGTTAGCCAGTTAATCTCCTGTAGCTATATGGTGCAGTTCAACATCTCCCTTAGATATATGATATCTTATGAAGTGATGCCTAATATCTATATGCTTTGTACGTGAGTGTTGAATTAGATTTTTAGATATGCAAATTATACTAGTATTGTCGCACATAATTGGGATGGTTTCTACAAGTAGTCCAAGATCTAAAAGTTGTTATTTTAATCATAAAACTTGAGAAACATAACTTTCTACTGTTATATATTCTGCTTCAGCTGTTGAAAGGGCTACCAAATTTTATTTTCTGCTGGACTATGAAATCAAGAATTGTCATATGAATTAATAGGTACCAGAGATGCTTTTTCTATCTACCCTATATCCTATAAAATTAGAATCTGAATACCCTTAGATTTCAAATGTAGTGTTGTGTTTAGGATACCAAATTTCTAAGTTTGGGGTGTCTAGTAGATATCTAAGAATTCTCTTGACAGTAGTCATGTGGAATTCTTTTGGGTTAGCTTGAAATCGGGCGCAGAGATATACACTAAATGTTATATCCGGTCTGTTGGCAGTTAAATAGAGAAGTGATCCAATTATTCTCCTATACTTCTTCCGGTCTACTGACTTTCCATTTGAATCTTTATCTAATTGAATGGTAGAACTCATGGGAGTGTTCATGGCCTTAACATTGTCCATTTCATACTTTTTAGAATATCCTTGATATACTTAGATTGGCTAAGAAATATTCCAACTTCTATCTATTTTACACTAAATCCAAGGAAGTAATTAAGTTCTCCCATCATGCTCATTTCAAATTCATCACTCATTATTTTTGAAAATTCATCGCATAAGATTTTCTCTAAAGACCCAAACAAGATGTCATTTACATAAATTTGAACAATGAGTATCTCATCTTCTACCCTTTTTAAGAAGAGGGTGGTGTCCACACTACCCTTAATAAAGCCTCTATCTAGTAGGAATGTGCTAAGTCTTTCATATTAGGCTCTAGGTGCTTGCTTTAACCTATACAATACCTTCTTAAATTTAAATACATGATTTAGAAATCCTGAGTTTTCAAATCTGGGGGGTTGCTCAACATAAGCATCTTCTTTGATTACCCCATTTAGGAAAGCACTCTTAACATCCGTTTGATATAGTTTAAAACTTTTGAAGTAAGAAAAGGCTAATCTAGTCTAGCTATTAGGGCAAAGGTTTCCTCAAAATATATTCCCTTAATTTGGTTATACCCCTTAGCTACTAATCTGGCCTTATTTCTCATTACTATTCTAGAGTCATTTATCTTATTTTTAAAGACCCACTTTGTTCCAATCACACTCTATTTCTTAGGTCTCTTGACTAATTCGCACACATCATTCCTAACAAATTAGTTTAGCTCTTCTTGCGTTACTATGATCCAAAATTCATCTCCTAAGACTTGATATATGTTGGTGGGTTCAATCATGGAGATAAATGCAAAAATGACTAAGTTCCTTCCTAAGTATATGCCTAGTTTTTACACCTTCAGATGGGTCTCCTAGGATTAACTCTCTAGGATGACTAGAAGAATATCTCTAATCTCTAGGCAATCGCTCTTGAGGTTCTACTCTATCTTCTATGGCAATAGTTTTTATCCCCTGAATGACCTCGACTTCTTCTTCTTCATGATTAGGTTCAGAAGTCTTATATGATTCATCAAATACCACATGGGTAGACTCTTTTACTACAAGGGTCCTCTTATTAAAGATTTTATGGGCTTTACATACCGATGAATAGCCTAAGAAGACGCCTTCATCAGATTTAGGATCAAATTTTTCTAAAGGTGACTTATGATTAATTAAGATAAAGTATTTACAACCAAAAATGTGTAAGTGAGAAAGATTAGGTGTCATACCCTTAAGGAGTTCATATGGTGTCTTATTAAGTTTGGGTCTAACATTCACCATATTTAAGATATAACAAGCATTATTTACTACTTCTATCCAAAAATATCTAGGAAGAGTATATTCAACTAACATTATCCTAGCAGCTTCAACCAAGGTTCTATTTTTTCTCTTAGCTATTCCATTCTGTTGAGGGGTCCTAGGGACAGAGAAATTATGTTCTATTCTTATCTCTTGATAGAACGATTCAAATCTATTATTCTCAAATTCTCCACAGTAATCACTATGGATTGTTGAGATTTCACTTCCTAATTTTCTTTGAATCTAAGTGGAGAAGGTTTTAAACTCTTCAAATGACTCACTCTTATGTGCTAAAAATATTACCCAAGTAAATCTAGAGTATTCATCCACTATTACAAATCCATAAGATTTCCCTCCTATGTTAGCTGTACTAACATATCCAAATAGGTCCATGTGAAAAATTTCTAGTGGCCTAGTGGTATTGATATTCTTGATTGAATAAAATGATGATTTCACTTATTTTCCTAATTGGCAGGCATCAAATAGGTGGTCCTTAGTGAAGTCTAACTTAGGTATGCCTCTAACTAGGTCTTTCTGAGTGATATTCCTAAGTGCTTTCATGCCAGCATGACATAGTCTCCTATGCCATAGCCAAGAGTCATCAGCTATTATTTTTAAACATAAAGGATTTGAATTTTCAATGCAATTGAGGTCTAACATATAGATATTATTTTATCTATTTTCCTTCTAACACAAGTTTATTATTTAAGCTAATCATGCATTTATTAGAAAGAAACTTTATGTCGAAATCCTTGTCATATAGTTGACTGATACTTAACAGATTATGCTTTAAATCATCAACTAAAAGAATATTTTTAATTATAAAATTTTTAAAATTTCTAATGATACCTGAGCCCACCACTTTCCTGATGGTATTATCTCTTAAAGTCACCTTGCCTCCCGACCTGACCTCTAGTGTCATAAACTCCTTCACATTTCCAGTCATGTATCTTGGGCAGCTACTTTCGGGTACCACATGCTCTCACTAGGTCTTTTGTGAGAGCACACCTATAATGTCAATCAAAGGTTAGTTTTGGGAACCCAAGTGAGTTTGGGTTCCTCCTTATGCTTGAATGAATGAGATGTATGCATGTTATACTGTGATGAATGCAACTTAGGTCTCCATACTAGATATGTCATATGGTGAATTATGCAAGTGCGGGCTATGTGACCTAGCATGCCACAAGAGTAACACCTAACACCGAGAAATGAGTTCACTAACCAATGTGGGTGATGGTGCCTTTTCTTAAGTTTGTGTGATGCATGCGATATAGATGGGTTGTCCTATTGGACACATGAGGGTAATGGTTTATTATTTTCTAATGCTATAACCTTTGATCTTAAGTATTCATTTACACTTTCGTAGCTTAATACTTCTCGTTTTAATGTATGCTTATTGCTATCTAGTTGACATGCAAGTTCTTCTAATTACTTAAATGTATTTTCTAGTTCAACATGTGATGATTTTAAAGAATCATATGCAATAATTAATTCAACATGCTTCTTATTTAATGTATCAAATTTATCAAGCAGGGACGTATGATCTCTATCCAAGTCAGAATGTTCTTTAACTAAACTAGCATGCTCTTTTTGTAAAGTATTAAAATTAGTGTTAAGAGTAGCATGTATTTTCTTCAACTTTCTATATGAGTCATAAATTTTTTCAGAAATAACTAACAGTTCATCATAAGAGAGTTAACATACCTCATCTTGATCGGATTGATCAATGTTATCATTAGTCATAAGACATAAATTCATTACCTCCTCTTCTGCTTCTTCTTCTAACGATTCTGAAGCAGAGTCGGCCCAAAAAGCTCTTTGTATTTTTAGTTTGCCCTTCTTGTACTTTGACTTCTCCTCACCCTTCTCCTTTGTTGGGTGAGTCTTTAAGTTGGGGCAATCAGCTCGGAGATGACCTGATTTCTGTAACTTTAATATTCTTTTAGCTTTTACCTTTGTTTCAGTTATTTTGATGATGTCATTGCTTTCTTTTTAGAAAATTCTTAAACTGACAAGTCATCAAGGCTATGTCGTCATCTTCCACTGCTGCAGAACTGTCACTTTTCGAATTGTTTACTTTTTGAGCCATAGTTCACTCCTTCTTTTCTCTTGCATCACTTTGCCTTTGACACACTCTTTGCTCGTATGCAATGAGCGACCCAAGTAAATTGTCAATTGAATAAACATTTAAATCTTTGGACTCAGTTATTGCAGTTATTTTTGCATCATAAGAACTAGGCAAGTATCTCAAAATTTTATTAACTTTTTAGAATTAGACAACTCTTTTCTTAGAGCATACAAGGATGTCACAATCTGGGTGAATCTAGTGTACATTTCAGATACAGTCTCACTAGGTTTCATGTGAAAGAGTTTATAATCACGTAGTAATATGTTTAGCCTAGACTGTTTAACCTCATTGGTTCCTTCATATGTAATACATAATCTATCTCAGATCTCCTTACCAGTCCTACAAGTAGACACTCGCATATAATCTTCTGATTTCAATGCGCAAAAAAAAAAAGAAGCATTTTACATTTAATTACATGAGTTTCCTATTCTCATTAATCCATTCATTAAATGATAAAATAATTTTAATGCCATTCGTGAGATAAAAAGGTGCATAATAACCTTCTTGTACCAACATCCACATGTGATAGTATATAAATTATAAAAATATAGACATGTGAATTTTTTAATAATTAAATGGTATATTATCAAATAAGGGTGGGTTACCAAACTGTGCCATGGATCTTATATTTTTAAGTTTTCTAAAATACTATTTTGAAACCCCGCTCTGATACCACTTAAAAGTATGAGATGCGCCAAGAGGTGGGGTGAATTGATATTTTAAAAATAAATCCTAACACGAGTTCTAATTTTTTAAAGGATTTTTCAAATTTTTTAAAATAAAAACTTAACTAATCAAATACGGAAGCTAACAATTCGTTCTCAATTACAACAATGATGATAAAATTTTAGATCTTACAATAAAAAGCTAAAATCAGATTTTTCATCAAGCAGTTAACATAGAAAATAAATGCAAAAAAAGTAAAATACAAAAAATAAAAAAAGCACACCATAAATTTTTATAGTAGTTCGGTCACTTGACCTACATCCACTCCTCAGAGTCCTCCACTCTGAGAGTTGCACTACGAAAAGTTGACTCTCCTTCTGCTCCCACAGCAAGATGGATAAGCCTTTACAAAACTCACTGTCACCTTCCCTGGTGTGGCGGAGTGTCAGACGCTATGTCACCCTCTTGGTGATGGCAGCAGACCTTCTCCTTTTTCTCCCTCCTGGAGAAGGCAGAGAACCTCGAGGATGTTGATTTAAAAGCCTCTCTCCCTAGAGAGCTTCCACAAGACTCACCAAGGTCATAGGAGGAGCAAACGTACAGCTAGCTCGAAGCAACCGTGTGATCCCCTCACACTCCTTCTCCCTCATGATCAAGCTCACCTTCTCCTTCCTCTCACAAATCTTGGATTTCTTCAAAAGCTCCCTCTCAAGAGTTCCTTCAACTGTTCTCACATTCCTCTTCTTCACACACTCATTAAAGAATAAGAAAACTTATTTTTTTATATTAGGCATCATAAAACCCTAATGATTCAAATTAAATAAACACTGTTTGTACAGTATGATTCAATATCGTACAGTACGAGTACGAAGGGGGACGAACAGTTCACAAATTTTAAGCATATCGTACAGTACGATCAATAGATCTTAATGGACGATCATTTTATTTTCCACTGTTCGTATGGGATGACAAAAAACTGTCTTTATAGATCATCCCACACTGTACACTTTGTACAGTATGAATAGTTCAATTCTGATCATCGTCCTATACGATATAAATATCGTCCGGGATAAACAGTTCAAAAAATTATGGTTTCATTTAGTACGATCTATGGGATGATAAAAATTCACCTCTGTAGTTCGTATAATACGATTCATATCATACAGTATGAATGATAGTAATTAAAAAATCATGATTTAATTGCCTGATTATGGGAGATAATTTTGGCAAGATTTCAAATGATCGTACAGTATGATTACGATCGTACAGTATGATTAGTTCAATAATCAAATTCAAAATCTTATCTAAATTATGTTGGCGGCTAGGGTTTTCAGAGGAAACAAATCGTACAGTATGATTGTAATCATACAATATGATTAGTTCACAAACTAATCATTCAGAATTAGCCATTAAGCCTAAATTTTAATGACATATCGTACAATAAGATTAAAAATCGTACAATACGATTTTCTTTAAAAAAATTTTATCTTCAAAAAAAAAAACTCTCCCCCCGTGTGTGTGTGCATGGTCACCCCATTTGCATACACTCTTTTATGGCAGACTCAAAAAATGAAAAATAAAGAAAATATAAAATACAAATTCTTTTATATCCTAGTCTACCTAGTCTTGAGTCTCCAGCAATCTTGAGTAGTGTGTATCTTACATGAAATGTTCTGCTCATAGACATAAATAAACATTTATATATTTCAAAGAAGAACATAATAATACAGTCAATATTATTTGTCATCATCAAAATCAGATACTAGGGATCCTGAATTACAACAAAAGCAACGTTTGATATATCATTAAAATGAAACATAGATAAGAAAATCATTATTGTTATCCATATTATCATTAAAATATGATTGGCATTTCATTTAGAATAAAAGATCATTTATCCATTAATAATAATATTGATACAACTCCAGGAAATTCACATTATCTACATGAATCTTGAGATAATATCTGAATTGAGACTTTTAGAACTAAATTCAGGATCATCTGAACTATGACTTGAACAAATCTATGGTCGAACTAAATGTCTAGACAATACAAACCTATTGATGCTACAATTAATCTAATTCGAGTCAAAATGAGCTTAAATTAAGCGATTTGGAAACTTCTTAAGATAAATTGATGGATTAAATGCCTTTCAACATACACTTAACTTACGTAAATTTTCTAAAACATAATAGTTTGACGTCATTTGTGAAAAATATTCCCAATATGCTACATTTCTTTAATAGCTGATAATAAATCTTTTACTCAAGGATAACCAAATATATATGGTGAAGGCCTGCACCCTAGGCCTCACTTTAGAGGAGTGAATGTATATAATGGAAAAATTTTAAATTCAAATCCTGCAACTCTTAGAGGAGATTAAACAACAAATATATCTATTATAGTTTGATAGAGTTCTCCCACTATAAAATCAATAGTAATTTGGGTATGATGCCACTTATACAATACCTCCTTATATTGCAGTTCCTCCTCCACCACAACCTCATAAATATTACTTAGATAAGATCGGTTAAATACATCCTTTATGTGTTGTTCGACCAACCCATAATGCTCCACTAGTCATGGAAGATTTAAATCAACATCACTTTATTGAAGCCCCTCGTGATGTTATAAGAGATGTGTTATGAAGACTAATCCATTAGGGTTCCCTTTGAGGGAACTGAATAAACTTTTATCTCTATAACTTTCAAGAATCTTCACCCCTAATTGATGCAATTCTCTAGCATCTCAAAAAAAAAAAAAAATCATTCTAGGGGGATTTAAGTTGCCTAAAATTGAACCATATGATATTATGATGAGACTTTTAATACTTATGGGCACATTGAGTATTATAGGACCATCATGCATATTCGACATGCCTTTAATACATCCCTTCACAAGATTTTCCCAGCAACCCTTATATGACAAGCATGTACATAATGCTATTCTCTTTTGTGTATAACTAATTATTCATTTTTTGGTTGATTTGATCAAACTTTTTGTTAAATAATTTTTGTCAACTGAAGAATTATCAAGAACTTCTCCTATCTTTCTGAGATTCATTAACATGGAGAGACTCTTAAATAGTATTTTAAAAGGGTTTTTTTTGAATCAAGCCAAATCTCGGGAGTAGATTAAAAATTACTAAGAGTTTTTTTCCTATGTAGTCTCCGCATTGGACATTTCTACTCTTTACTGATGCTAGAGACTATTCACTGTCATGCTGATCTCATTCATCAAGTGGAAATCCAATAATTGTTGATGAAGTCATCAAAACCCATTGAAAGAGCAATCCTCCACCAAACATACTTGCATATGTATGCATACATGTATGTAACAAAGAGAACATAATAGACAACTAATGTTAAAAAAAGAATATAAACTTAAGAGGAAAAGATGGAAAAACGGAAGAATGTTTGTACATAGTGTAAGATAGATATGGAATGATGTGTAGCGGACTAGTAGGTATTACATTAAATTAGTTGCCTCATCTAATTGTCTTCTATAAAATGAAATAAGTAAATAAATGAATTTTAAATGTATTATTTAAAATCCTATTCACATCTCCCTAAAATACAACATATACCCATGTGTGCCGTGAGTCTCACGTTCGTAATACGAATCTATTTTGGAATTCTTTCTCGAAGCTCTGCTAGGGTTAGGATTTTTTTTTCCTTTCCCCTTCTCGTCACCCTCTTATCTCTCCTCTCTCCCTTCGGCTCTACCGAAGGGGCCTTCCAATCACCCCTTCCCATGCGATCATTTGCAATACTCCTGTGATTTCCCTCCACTCACAAACTCATCTACTGGGCCTTCATCAGCTGTTCTTCCTTGGACCAACGTTCTGTTGGGACAAAGTTCTGACCTGCAAGAACTTCCTATTTCCTTCATCCATACAGAAGCGGAGGCCATCCCATTTTCTAAGGAGTTCCTCTCTAATTGCTCTTCGGAATGGAACCTCTCGCTGGTTGGCTACTCTATTATTAAGAGACCGTATAATGAGGCATTTCTTGGAGCCATTCGTAAGACATGGAAACTCAAAGGTATACTCCAGCTACTCTCGCTTGCAGATGATTTGTTTCTCCTTAAGTTCTCCTCTATGGAGGATTATGATATGGCTTGGGCCTGGGGAGTTTGGTTTTTTCTTAGACGACCTTTCCTCCTTCAAAAGTTCTCAACCTGTTTTCAACCTCAACATGAGAATTTCTCCTCTGTCCCAATATAGTTAAAAATTCATAATCTCCCCTTATCTTGCTAGAACTTTGAGGGAATTTCCAAAATCACTAGCTAGATTGGAATTTCTTTAATTGCCGACCCCTTTACTGCTAAGAAGTTGAGGCTTACATATGCCAGAGTCTGTGTCCAAGTGAATAGCTCCGTTGTTTATCCTGATCTTATTCCCATAGAATTAGAGGATAATGTGATAAATCTAAAAATTCAATATAAATGGAGGCCCATGCCTTGTGAATTTTGTAATTCCCTTGTTCATCCTCCTTCTATCAACCTAGCTAAACCAAATTTTGTTATTGAAGTGGTTCCTACCAATCATGGTAGAAGCACCTCCCGACCTCATAGTAAACTTCCCCTAGCTCCTCAAAGGAACCCTCAAAACCCCAGAACTGAGCCTATTTTGCCCACTCAATTTTCCTCTTCTATAAACTTCTATTACCCATCCTCCTCCATGGCCAATCCTACCTTTTTAGGCCCCTCACCCCCCCTTCTCCATCAACCCCATCTATGTTCCCCCTCCATTTTCCAATCATGTTATTCCTAACTTCAATTCTCCAACTGACCCTTCTTCTGAGGATGATTCTTCTATTGATGCCTCCTCTATCCCTGATGATTGTCTACATGCTACTGTTTTCTCCTGTCAAGGAAACCCAAACCTGATGGGGTTACTTCACCCAACAAATTTGATGTTCTACAGTAGTCTATCACGGAATCCCTCCTCACAGAATAGGCTGCCACTCTTCTCTTGCTTCATATTCTATTGTTGCCCACAAAAATGTCTCCCATCCACCTAAGAGTACCAAAAATAAGCCTCGAAAGCCCTCTAACCCACCACCTCCAAATCCCAATGACCTTGCTGGCTATTGTTGTATGGAATGAAAGAGGCTTTTGTAGCCCGGAGAATGTCTTATGTTGCAAAAGACTGTTTCAATCCAACTGTTTGGATATTCTTTGTGTGCTGGAGAATAGGATTCATGTCTCCTCCCTTTCAGATCCTTGGTTTGTTGAGTAACACATCATTTTTGATAAAGAAGAAAGCTATCACAATTTTGAGTACTCCAAATTTGGTACGATTTGGGTGAAGTGGAATTCTACTAAGGTGAATCTCATCCCTACTCATTGCTCTTCCTAAATGATTTATGATATGGTACATACTAGCACTACCACCCCCTTTCACTTTTTTGTTATCTATGCCTCTAATAGCCATTAGGAATGAATGATCCTTTGGAATGATATTCGAACATTACTTAGGATACCCTATGGATTCTCATGTGTAAATTCAACTGCTATAGATTCCCTATAAAAAGGCAGGAGGAAATACCCTTCAGCACAATTGACTTTTTGATTTTAACTCTCTTGTCTTTGATATAAGCTTGAACTACTTGGAATCTGTGGGTAGTTTCTTCACTTGGTATAATCAACGACCTGAAAATCCAATTCACATTAAGCTTGACCGTGCTCTGGTTAGTGATACCTGGTTGGATGCCTTCCCCTCCCCCTACCACTCTATTCACAGTTCGGTTTGCTTAGGCCACTATCTCATTATTTTGCATTCTGGTCTCTCTGTCCATAAGCAGCACCATTTTTAATACAAAATTATTGGGCTAAATTAGACTCCTTTTGGAATATAGTTTTCTCTGTTTTTGTTGTTCTTACCACTGGTAATTATATGTTTGATCTTTGTAATAAACTTAGGCTGCTTAAATCTTCTATTAAATAGAAAAGTTAGGCTAGTTAAAATGTTGTTACTTCTCACTACTCTGATCTTTAGAATGAGCAATTGACCTGCCTCTAAAAGTTTCAAGTTAACCCTCTCAATATGACTTTAAATGCTAACATTATGCATTTAAATCATAAAATCTCTAAGTTTTCTTCTCTATGGGCTACATGGACTATACAATGTGCAAAGACAAGATGGTTATCAAATGGCGAAGATGATATAAAATTCATATACTCTAGGCTCGACGCGAGAAAGAATTATAGGAATAATTCAATTTTTGATTGGCTCCCCTCCCTTCTATGTCGATGCTATAAGCTTCATTACTCAACACTTACAGCATATATACAACCCGCCCCCTCCCCCACCTTAATGTTAACTCTTACCCACCTGGTGACACCCTCTTCGCTCAACTTGCTGCCACCCTCATTGAGCCTTTTACTAATGCTGAGATCAAGCATGCTATTTTTTGGGTCTTCTATCTCAACTCCTAGACCTAATGGATTCAACTTTGACTTCTACAAGTCTACTTAGTTACTTGTGAGGTAGACTGTGTGCAAGGCCGTTAAATCCTTTTTTCGAAAATGTTATTTACCTAGAGGGGCCAATGCTACTACTCTAGCTTTAATTCCTAAATCTAATCATGCCACTTATATATCCAATTTTAGACCCATTTCTCTTTGTAATGTCATTTATAAAATTATTGCCAAAGTTCTGGCTACTACGGTGAAGCCCCTCATGCCATCTATTATTAAGGATAATCAATCTAGGTTTATCTCCCAAAGGGTTTCAAATGATAATATTATTTTGGTTAAGGAGCTCCTTTGGTTTTCTAGAAAGTCTTCAAATTTCAAGCTCATGTGTGGAAAATTAGACATTAAAAAGGCATTTGATACTGTATCGAGAGAATTCCTTCTTGCTAGAATGGCCTATAAAGGATTTCCCCCCATTTTCATGTAGTGGATTAGAGCTTGTATCGCTGATGTCTGGTTCTCCATCTACATTGATGATACTCTAGAGGAATTTTTTCAATCAAGTGCCAGGCTTCGTCAAGGTTGTCCTTTGAGCCCCTATCTTTTCTGTATAGTGATGGATACGTTTTCTTGCCTTATTAAAAGTGATGCCTTTTTTGAAGCACTAAATCTGGAAGGTTATAAGCTATCTCATCTTATGTATGGCAACGATCTTCTCCTCTTTGAAAATTTGTTTGCTCTAAACTGTGCAAATCTTAACCAGCTGCTTTCCACCTTTGCTAACTCTTCTAGCCTTCATATCAACTTTGATAAAAGCTGCACTACCCTACCCCTTAATTTCCCTAATGCTGCAGCCATTAATACTTCCCTTAACATCCCTGAACTTTCTACTCTTATCACCTATCATGGTATCCCCATTTATCAAATGAGATCTAAAGTGGTTGATTTCTCCCCTCTTTTGGATAAAATTACTAACAAGATTTTTTATTGGAAAGCTGAAACTCTTTCTTTTGTAGGTAGGTTGCAATTCCTTAAATTCACCATATGGAATTCTATAGCTTATTAGATTCTGGGGTAAATATTTCCTAAAACTACTCTCAAATTCATTAACAAACTCTATGCAAAGTTTTTATATTTTGGAGACATCATGGCTAGAAAATTGCATCTCATTGTTTGGGCTAATACACGCAAACCTAGGGATAAGGGTGGCCTTGGTTTACCCTCTTTCCAAGCTCTTCAATATAGCTATAATTTCTCTCTCATTCACATGATTTATAACAGGATCTTCCCTCTTGCTAAATGGATATTTGTTAGATACATTTCCCCTTGGTGCCTGTTGCCTCGTGGGACTTCTCCCCTCTGGAAATCAGTTCATGCTTCTGCTAATCTGGCAAAAGGAAAATTTAACTTTTCTATTACCCCCAATAGCCTCCTCTCCCTTTTGTGGGAGCCTTGGCACAATGGTTTACCCCTCTCGGATCTTCCTGAATCGTCTATTCTGAAATCTCTATTTTCTTTTAATATGCGTGTTGTGGCGATCATTGCTGATGATGGATGGACCATCCCTCCATTTGTCTCGACTGTTCTGGCTATTATGATTTCTCATATTAACATAGGCAATTCTATTTCCTCTTACTTGAATTGAGTGCATTGTGATGATGACAATTTTAAAAGTTTTTCAAGTGATTTTTACTGTAATGAGGCAAAACCTACTTAACATAGATTTGTTTAACATAAATTCTATACACTTTATTTCTCAGCATGATGGCTATTGTGGGAGGATTAAAAATTACAGAAGCTCTTTTGAAGAGAAATATTTTGGTGGATGCTCTATGTCCTCTCTGCCACTCTTTTTTTGAAACTGCTACTCATCTATTCATTGAAAATGCAATTTCTCTTTTGCTATGATTAGAGAGTTAGTTTCGGGGATAAAGGATCTCTTTTTTAGGCCATCTCTCTTACAGGTTTATGAGATTATTAATGACATGGACTTGAGGGTTAAAACTCAAAGAACCTTTATTTGCTTATTATCTCTATTGCTTGTTATTACTTATGGAGGGAAAATTGATAAAAAATTTAGTTATACTGCCGCCTCTTATATTACCTGTCACAAACCTAAGAAAATAGTTTTTCCTAAAATTTTGAATTCAAAAAAATAATAATCTATTGTTGGATATGCTTTAATTGTGATATGGTGGCTATTGGGGGATGTGTATTCGATTTTGCTTGAGACTGATTTGTGTGGGCTTAATTTTTTGGCATTTCTCCTGCCTGCTTGGCTATTATGTTAAACTTGTAAGTGGCCTGGATCCTCTCCGATCAAGCTTCTCTATTACCTTATGATTATGGATACATATTGGCTTTGCTGCCCTAGTGCACTCTGGATCATTTCTCCGTGCTTACTAGAAGTCTGCTTATTGAGTACATACTATGATGCTTTGTTTCTCGATTTAAGACCTTGAGGGGTTTTTTGCAAGCCTTGGATGATAATGATTACCTTGGGTAATTTTCTAGGTCGACTTCTTGGATGGCCTTTCGGCAACCAAGGGTCTCTGTGCCTTCAGTGCTGTAATGCTTTTTTCATTGTTAATTTTTTGGGTCTCCCCCTCTTTTCTATTGGTAAGTTTTTGCTTTCTTGGCTCCTTTAGAGTGTTATTAATTTTTGACTTTGGAGTTTCTCAGCTCCATTTTCTTGTATTTTTTCTTGTAATTTTATAAATCAATGAATGGAATACCAAAATTTACCCAAAAAAAGTCTCGTGTTCGCCCTAATTCTTCGAGCCCGATAGTGTCGTGGAAAGCACCGCATTGCTTGTTCGCACCTATAGTTTCTTAAAAGCATGACTTGGCCTCACTCAATTATAAGATTGAAGCACACAAATTTGCCAGGTGCTTCCGCCTCCACCTAGCTTAACTGAGTCAATGGATGCCCTTGATCACATGTCTAAAATCATGGAGCTCCATGCAATAAGTTGACCAAGACTATTTGGCAATATGCAACCCACCATTGTTAGCCCTTGTTTCAGATGTTGCCAAGCTCTTGGCCTCCAACCAAAGGCAACCCTCACTTTGCAAGCTTATAATAAAATCGAGCATCATGACAGACCATTAGCTGAACATCACCATTGGACCACTAGCTGAATGTCACCATCGGACTAAAGCCGCCCAACTAATGTTAGATCACCATCATTGGAACATCGTTCGATTGCTATTGACAGACCATTAGCTGAACATCACCATCGGACTAAAGCCGCCCAACTACCGTTATCTGACATCTACTGCACGAACTCCGTTTTTGGACTGCTGCCACCTAAGCACCATCATAAGAACCCAACTGATTAAACAACATCATAGGATCGCCATTCGAAATTCATTGTCGGACCATCTCTTGATCACCATCATAAGAAAACCATTATGAAATTGCTATGGCCTAACCTTTGTTGTCGGTAGAACTTTCATCTCTTCCTCCACCCTCCGGTCACAGCCGCTTGACCACCATTGTTGAACCTTCACCTCCTTAACCACCATTATTGGACTACCACTGTTGTCAGATCACCACCATTGGACAGTCGCTGCTTGGGCTCCATCATTGGGCTATCATCGCCCAACAAACACTACAGGATTGTCAACATTCGGTCACAGTCATTCGAATATCTCTCAACGACTCTCGACTTTATAATATTTTATTGTAGCCATTCATACTTTTGTAAACTCGCATTCTCCAATTTAAGAGATGAGCATTTTTTTATGATCAAAACTTACATTACATAATTATTCCAGTTGCTCTAGGCCTTATTGTTTTCCCCCCTTTCGAAATTTTCCTCATAAAAATTAGGATGTAAAATTCTCTCTACTACTATAATTTTCTAATAAGCAACAACTATTAGGAGTGTCGCAAGCCAACTATTAAAAGTTCAAACTTCATTAAACAAAACATGTAATGATGTAACCATCACAAACGCTTCTTAGATGTTTTTTCCGCAACAGATAAACCATGATGAGAACAATACACCGAACATAGCACAGAGCATAACAGACGACCAGCTGCTTCTATAGCTACATCATAATCCATTCCAGTTCAGGCGATGCGGCGGCAAATTGTGAGCCCATCACCGATGCAAACCTGCGACAGCTCGACCCTCGTATCGCCAGCCAGCTTCTTGTTGAATTTCAGCACAGCTTCCCTCACAGAATTGATGAATTCTGGAACGTCTTGTTGAGGAGGATGCGCAACTGTTCCAAGCCAAAGTGTGTTGTCATAGCAGATGAGCCCTCCAACTCTCACCAGCTTCAATAGCCTCTCATGGTACTCCCAATAGCTTGATTTTTCAGCATCAACAAAGGCGAAATCAAACAGCTCATCCTCTGTAACCTGTTATGCATATACATATATATATGAACATCATTGATCTTGCACTAAACGATCAACAAATTCTAGCTTAACCTATAATTATACATGAAAATGATTAATTAATTAATTGATCATGGACCTCATGAACCAATTTGTCAAGAGCTGGAACAGCATCTGACTCGATGAAATCGATCTTGTGCTCAACTCCTGCTTCCTTGATGAATGGAAGGCCGACCTCATAGCACTCTCTGGAGATGTCAATGGCCGTTATCTGCATAAAATAATTTTGATAACAGAAAATTGATCGTATAAGTACTGATCGATGGAGTGATCATATTTAAAATTTGGTGTTAGAAGTAACCTTGGCATCCTCGGGTAAGGCAAGTGCTGTGGCAAGAAGAGAGTAGCCAGTGAAGACACCAACTTCTATGGTTCTCTTGGCGTTCATTACCTTGAGGATTATTGATAGGAGCTGCCCTTCTTCAGGTGGGACATTCATTAATGCCCTGTCAAGTCCAAAATTGAATGATAGGTAGATGATTAAGAGTTAAGAAACAAACAGTAGGGTTTGATCAACTTTTTAGTCTGAATGTTATTTGAAAATTTTAAACCAGCTTTGAAATGCTTGCCATACATAATCAAAACAGATCCAAGAACTTAAAAGTCCATCACACAAGTATTTTTTTCCTCAAATAAAAAGTGCTTGCTTGAAGAGTATAGTGTCAAATTAGTAAAGGCTGGCTTGCCTTTTGGGAATTCTGGCCTTAGTCTCCGCTCTCAGCTTCTTAAGCAGTTCATGCTCCTTCGGCAGGACGTTGGTCTCCAATATGTACTGCATATGTATATAGTAAATTAAAGGTTTTACTGCTCTCCGATTTAGCTTTAAAATGTACAGGAAGTACTGCATGAAGTGAGATAGTAAAACATGGAAGAAACCTGATGCAGAGCTTCACTTTGCAGAAGACACTTCTCGAGATTGGAGAGATCATTACCGTCCATTTTTAGAGAGAAAGAAGAGACTGGCTTCTCCTTCGCCGCACAAGAAGAAGAATGAAAAGACCAGAAGCCTTTGGCCTACTATAAATTTGCGGTAGCAGGAACAGGTTGATAAGAATATATATGAATAAAAACTAAGTTGACTTTATTGTATATATTTTTTTATTTTTATTATTTTATATATAAAACTTGCAGCCCAATCAGGATATCTGTAATTTAATTTCTCAAAATTAAAAAAGGTTGGTGCGCTAAGCGAGGACGAGTTTTTTTTTAGTTTTCCTTATCAATATGGGTCTCGAGAGTCCCACCGTCGAGCTGGCTAATTGGATGGACGGGTGAGCTACTGACAAATAATTGCAAGGGTTTGCCTGTTCGTAATAAAATAAAGATTAACTAACAACTTATCGGCTTATCCTCAAGACGTCGCCTTCCTTGAAGGTTTTTTTTTGGACGTCAAGGGGAATTTTTTTTGGACGTCAAGGGGAATCGAGCGTGGGATGAGAAGGAAGGAAGAGCTTCCGTCGACCATCTAGCCGCTTACGCTTGGTTGAATTAAATTCAAAAAACAAACGTAGTTTCTTGCACAATGCAGTAGTCGGTCCTCCTCCGATCATTGCCGTCCTCTAGGAAGAGCTTTGCAGCCAGCGAGGCCGGCGCTGCCAAGCTCTCTCGTAATTTTTGCCATCACTTAGGATGCAAGTGAGTCAGGCTAATGAATGAGCTGGTTCGAATTTAGCTCAATACAAGACTTCTGAGCTGAATTTTATGAGCTAATAAGTCAAGTTTAAATCAGCTTTGACTCGAATCATTAACTCTTGAGCCGGATTGTTTAAAAAATATTATGATAAAATATTTAAAATATATTAGAATTCAGGAGTTCTAATATAAAATTATTATTTTTATATTAGAACTATCTTTCATAGTAACCTGACTATTACATCCTGATCATTAAAGTGCTTCCATAGTAATCTGAGCCATTGCGTTGTAACTAACTGTTTTCTGTTTAACTTTTCATATGTTGTAATCTGTAATATACAAAGGTATGGAAATGCGAAATGCTTCATCTCCTCACAGAAGGGGGCAAATGCTTCATCTCCTTGCTAAGCGCTGTTCAGCTTGCTTCAATAAAAACTTATTGTAGGAACTTGAGTTTTTCATCGTATCAGAGTCTCATTGTGTTCACAGCTTCAGGTTCTGATTATTTTTGTACCGTTTCACTTGTCTGCGGTTCATCTGTATCCTCTGCCGTCACGACTACTCCCCAGATTCTTCTTCTATTATCTCTCCTCTTACTTCTCCACCTCTAAATGATATTCCCATACCATCTCAACTCAAGTTTTTAATGACAAATGCCAAGTCTCTGCTTAATGTGCAACTCATTACAAACGATTATCCAATTTGGAGGTCTCATATTTTAAAATTATTTGGTGCAAATGATTTTGTTGGCTACCTAGATGGTTCTATCACCAAACCTTCTAAACAACATATTCTTCCAGACGGTTCGATTGCTGTTAATCAATCCTATCAAAGCTGGATATTAATTGACCAAAATCTCGCTGCAGCCCTCTATTATACAATTTCTCCATTATTTCTATCTTATGTCCTTAATCTTGAATCGGTGAATCATGTCATGACATTTGGCTCACTCTTGAATGACGTTTGCAGTCTACAAATAGGTCATGCATTTTCCGACTGAAAAATGAGCTTCATCAAATACAAATGCGTGATAAATCCATGGTGCAATATCTTTCTGAAATCAAGCAAAAAGTTGATGCCATTTCTGCTTCCGGATCCACAGTTGATCCTGATCGAGGATATTATTCTTTAGACACTAAATGGGTTGCCCTCCTCCTACAATGCTTTTAAAATTGCTATTCGAACTAACCTTCATCATATTAGTTTGGATGATTTATATGCCTTACTATGTACTAAGGAACTCAACATCACTTCTGACCAAGCAGCTGACAAAGCACTAGTTAATTCCTACTACTGATTCTTCCTTTGTGCTTGCTGCTTTTCGTGGTCGTTCCAGTGGACACTTATGTTGTAGATTTTCTTCATCCTGTGGTGGTCGTTCACCTCAAGTTCCTGCTCGTGGTGGTCGTCGGTTGGCTGCTCATTTCAATTGAATATCAAATTTGTGGTAAGAATGGACATTCCGTAACTGCTTGTTGGCATTGAACCAACCTGTCTTATCAACTTGCACCACAGGCTTACTTGGCACATGAAGATCTGCCTACAACAGGCTGGTTTTTTAATTCTGGAGCTTCTATACACTTAACTTCTAATACTTCTCAGCTGCAATTAATTCAACCTTATTTTGGTCCATCTCAAGTACAGTGGCAACTGTAACATGCTCCCAATTGCTCACTCTGGGCAAGGAATATTGCCTATTCTGTCCCATACGCTTCGCTTACCTCACATTTTAGATGTTCCCCATCTTTCTCATAACTTACTTTTTGTTCACCGTCCTCTTACTGACAACCCATGTTATATTATTTTTAACACTTATGGATTTTTAATCAAAGACTCCAAGAACCACAAGACTCTGCTCCAAGGATCCAGTCTATAAGGATTATATCCTATTAAGCTCTCTACCTCTATCAAGCAACAACCAACTCATTGTCATTCTACTGCTCTTTTTAAAAGTATAAATTTGGTCCTTGATGCTCTAAATTGAGATCAAATGAGTCTTTTTTAGGATTATCTAGGTCCCTATTAAAAAAATCAATAGATTAAAATAGGACATCAGCAGTTTGCATTGATATGAAAAATGTTACAAAAATAAAGAACAACTCAAAAAGAAGTTACATTAAGTGTGAAGCTGCAATAACAAAAAAACCTTACAATGCTCAAATCCAAAGACAAAAACATATATATAAAAAAAAACTCAATTATGATTGGACTCAGACAACAAAAAAAAAAACACCGAAGGGGCCAAAGAATTATAATGCCATTATCACTCTCGGTTGCCATAGGGAATTCTAATAAAAAACATCCAAAGGACCAATAAATATATTGTCAGCAGCATACCCGAAAGCCAAATGGAATCCCAAGACCTTCCAGGGAAGAGATCCAGGTGACCAAAAGTTGTCATCATCGTCCAGTAAGCCAAAAAACAAAGCATGCAAATGCTGCCAAATGGTAAAAAGGCCAGTCGAATTAATGCCAAAGTAACAACTGAAAGCTCTCCCAGTATTATCTTTTGTGAAGATTAAGATAAATAGCCCTTCTAATACCAATATTAACAGTAGATAAACTGCAAGAGTGGTTGCCAAATTTTCTCCCATTTCTCTGCTTCCAGATATAGTAAATAAGAGCCCAAATTGCAAAATAAAAACCATGTTTAATAGCAGCAGAAATATCCACACGATCAGGCACAAAATTTAAAATTTGTTGCAGGTTAGGCCTCAAATAAAATGAAGAGATGCATGGTATAACACTGCAAAGATGCTTAAATGAATAATCACAATCAAAGAATTAATGACTCGTGGTCTCAAAGCAACCAAGACAAAGAACACAATTAGGATTCACCCGGCCTAATGTTTCTTCTAATAAGATTGTCCACTGTTTTGAAGCCACCCAATAAAGATAGCTAACCATAAACAGAAAAATGGAGAGATAAGCTTTTATGCCATAACATGGCAGCCCAAGCAGGTGAGGTTGAATTTTGGTAAAAGGAACTGATAAAGTGTTTAATGTGAGGATGAACTTTGCCCTTCAGGTTCAGATTAGCATCCAAAGAGTTTTCTATAGGAATTCCATAAATAACATCCTTAATGAACAAAGGCAAAGAAGCCGGAAGCTACCAGCTTCCATCCAGAACAAAATCTTGCACAACTTTTCCAGCAAAATGAGAAGAGCAAACATTGCCATTCACCAAACTAGCAATGGAATTACCCCTTATCCAAGGATCATAATAGAAAGAGAATTTGGAATTCAACATTATCTTAAAATTAAGGTTTTGTTTCATAATTTCAACAGTACCTCTAATGATCCTCCGCCATTTGGAGCCTTTCACAATGCTACCATTCCAGAAAGGTAAGTACTTAGCTTTCCAATAACAGCTGAAGAGAGGGCTTTTCTTTTCCAACTGTCAAAGAGGGATGAAACTTTGGATATTAACTACAGAAAATCAAACATTTCTAACCTTTTAACATAAATAGGAATACCTAAGTAGTTCAATTTGGTTGAGTTAGAGGGGAGATTAAGAATGACAGAAAAATCATCATTGATGCCATTATTCCTAGAGAACATAGTGGAACTCTTAGAAGAGTTAATTTTGATCCCATACACCTCTGTAAAATCATTCAAAATATTTTTTAAGGCATAAAAATTTTCTATAGTAGCTTTGCCAAAAACCAAGAGATCATCTACATAAAAGAGATGGGTGAAGCAGGTGTTGCCAATATGAATTCTAGAAAAAGTGCCATCATTCATAGCCTTGTTAAACAGAGAAGAAAGCCCATCCATAGCAATATAGAAAAGATAGGGAGATAGTGGAAAATCTTGTCTTATACCAGAAGTGGCACTAAAAAATCCTTCCAAAGAGCCATTGAGACATAGAGAAAAATAAACATTTTCAATGCAAGCTTTAATCCAAATGATAAAAATATGAGGGAGGCCTTTTTCATGAAGCCTGGAGAGGAAGAAAATCCTACAAACCATGTTAAATGCCTTAAAGATGTCAAATTTAGCATAAAAATAATTAGAGTTAGGATCCTTTTTGAAATCCGAAAGAAGCTCAACAGCTAAGAGAATATTATCAGAGGACACAATGCCCTTTAGGAAACCAGATTGAGATATGTTAATAATATGAGGCATACATTCTTTAAGCCTATTAGCAAGGAGTTTTATAATGAACTTGTAAAAAGAGTTGTAAGGAGATATATGTCTATAGTCTTCTATGTTACGAACAGTTGAATTTTTTGGAATTAGAGAAAGGGCTGTTGCTTTCACTTTTTTTGGGAGATAACTTTTTTTAAAGAAGTGTTGTATGGCCTCACAAGTAGCTTTACCTGTAATATTCCAAGTAGAGGAGAAGAAATCAACAGTGTATCCATCTGGACCTAGAGAATTGCACTTAGGAGAATTAAAGACCACCTTCTTAATATCCTCATTAGAGAAATGAGCATCAGGTAAGAAGACATATAGTCTGGGATGGTGCTTCCAATAGAGATAGAGTGAGGAAAGTAGGGGTAGGAGTGTTGAGAAGACACAGAAAGTGTGTAATAACAACAGAAGCAATATCCTCATGAGAATAGAAAGTCCCAAAATTAGTAGTAAGCTCCCTAATAAAGTTGTAATTTTTCTTATTTTTTATTTTTCCATATAAAAATCTCAAATCTTCTTCTCCATTGGAGAGCCAATGATTTTTACCCCTTTGAATTATCCAAGAAGCCCAAGCAACATATAAATCAGAAAGATTCGGGGATGTATGTTTAGCAACTGTAATAAGATCCATATTATAGAGAGAAGAATCCAAAAGAGAGAAATAATCCTTTTGCTGAGCCTCAAGAGAATTAATAAAGGATGAAATATAAGTAAAGGAATGCCAGGTGTTCCCTTTAATTTTGATTTTCAATCTTTTGAGCTTAGCATAAAGGGCAAAGATAGGATCCATAGTATGAAATTCAGAAAAGCCTCAATGACATCATTCCAGAACATAGAAAATTCCACCAGCAATTTTTGAATTGGAATCTTGATAACTTAGGAGAAGAAGGGTGCAAAAATAGGATAATGGGTGAGTGATTAGAAGAATAGGGACAATCTACTTTGTAACATGAGATGGGTAAATCATTAACCAACAATCATTAACAAAAATCCTATCTAATTTGATGCAGACAGGATTGCCCAGTTGGTTATTAAACCAAGTATATTAAATCCCAGTAGAGGCTAAATAAAACAACCCATTATCAAATACCATATTATTGAGCTCCCAGAGTTTGGGCCGAGGGAGAGGGACACCTCCAAAATTATCATCCTAAGATCTACAACAATTAAAATCATGCATAATAGCCCAAGATAAACCAACAATAGAGATATTGAGGCTAATCTGGGCCAAATAAGTCCATAAAGAACTCCTATCAGTAGGAGTGTTGTGGGCGTAAACAATAGATAACTCAAAAAAAAGTAAAGAGTTGGTTTCCATCCGTCCGTGATTTAGTTGAGGGCATATAAAGGAGAAAGTAAAAGCCATTTTAGTAGTGTCCACTTAATCCAAATGTGACTAGGTTTGGATAAGTGAAAATTGTTGCAACTTCCTTCAAAGGGGAAGAGGGTGTGAGAGGCATAAAACCAGTTATCAGACAGAAGTCTAGGATTGACTTTAGCTTCCAGAATAGCAACCATGTCAAGGTAGTATGACTTAATAAGATTCTTACAGGAAAGAACAATATCCAAACCATGAAAGCCTCTGACATTCCAAGCAACAAAGTTAACAAAAGTCATTTGGATTTAGGGGGAGGGAAGGTTGAGACTTACCCTTAGGATTGTCATGGGGTTTGGAAGGAGATACTTGGGGTTTTGAAGGAGAGACTTTTGAAGACTTAGAAGCTTGAATAATTTTTTGAAGTTGATTTTGAATTTCTGGGGATGCATTAGAAAAATCTTCCAAGCTAGAAATAAAGGCAAAGAATCTATTTAGAAGGAGATTGGTGGAATGTGATTCATTAGGAGGAGAAGATTATGGGAGTAATAAGGATGAGGTTTGGTGATTTGGGTTAGGTTTACCATAAGGGTTTAAGATCATTTCTGGGGGGTTAGGTTCGAGGGAGAGTTTTATAGAGGTGCTACGAGATTTTTGACTTATGCTTCTCCCTCTAGGAGGCTTGAAGGGTGGCTAAGAAGAGGGCTGGGGAGGAGAGGATGGTCAAAGGATTTGAGGATGATTAATAGAGCCACAAATAGGGCAAGGTTGAGGTTTCCAGTCATATTGTACTCTAAGCTTATACATTTTACTAGCAATATCCACTTCAACTTCAACAAGAAGCTTAGAGGTGTTATCAATTTGTATACACACTGGAGCAAAAGTAAGTCTAGTCTTAGCAGTTGTAAGATTATCCACGACAAGAGGAATACCTGCTAAACTTGCTACTTTAGAAATTCCAGATGGAGACCAGCAAGCTAAAGGCAAATTATGTATTTTAAACCATAAAGGAAGAAATACAAATTCATCTTTTGTAGGAAACAAATCCACAGACCATTTCTTAAAAATGAAAGTCTTCCTTAAAAAAACCAAGATCTGCTAGACTAAGCCATATCAAAATCATCGGCCGATGAAAACTTAAACAAAATGAATCCATCATTAAGAGAGAGGAGAGAAAGACTTCTCTTAAGCTTCTAAGTTTTTTTGAGAGCTCCGAGGAGGGCTTCATAATTAGGGCGATAACTAATAACATATTTGTAACAACCCAAACTCTTAACTATCAAGATATTATCTGCTTTGGCCCAAGGGCTTAATAGTTTATTCTTGTTGGTGTAACTTCCCAGGAGGTACCCATCTCACGATTTCTTTGGGATGAGCATGCTTAAATGTGGAGTTTCTTAAATAAAATTTCAATCATTAAACTAAAAGGCACCTTAATTTAAGAGTCTAACATTTTTTACTTAAGGGGTTTCACAATCTCCCCCACTTAAGTAATTGATATTCTCGTTAGTATCTTTATCTCAATATCATCCACTGAGTAGATAAGATTCTAGAGATGGCCCCTACAGGTTTAAGTGGTGACTTCCGCTACATAGCACTTTGTTTTATATAGAGTTCAGGAGGTGGCTCCCATGACGTAGTACTTTGTCTTGTATGACACTTAGTTCCCTTCTTCAGGCTGGTGTATTGCTCTGATTGTATTTGTAACATCCCAAACTCTTAACTATCGAGATATTGTCTGCTTTAGCCTAAGGGCCTAATGATTTTGTCTTATTGGTGTAACTTCCCAAGAGGTCACCCATCCCGGGATTTCTCTGGGATGAGCATGCTTAAATGCAGAGTTTCTTAAATTAAATTCTAACAATTACACCAAAAAGTGCCTCGATGTTTAAGAGTTTAACTTCTTACTTAAGGGGTTTCACAACACCCAACAATAAATAAGTTCCACTCAGAAGCTGCCTCATCAACCTCTTGCTCCGAAATATGAGCAACATTGTATGTAGAATGAACAAAATTGACCAAAAAATTCAAAGAGGTAGAGTTTTTGGAGTTAAGCATACCTTTCCAATTTAGAAGGTAGTAGGTTGGGGTTGGGAGGAGAGGGGGAGAGGCAAAGGAAGGGTTTTTATGCTGTAGAAGAAGAGGGAAATCTGACTTAGGTATAACTCCAAGGAGTAGTATTTTGTGTAGCGAGGAGGCTATTGGTTTGCTAAAAGGGCTGGAGGAGGAGGAGGAGGAGGAGATTTCATGGGCAGGGAGGTAGAGGAGATGCCTTCGGTAGAGCCAGAGGCGGCGAAGGAAGCTAGAGTATCCAACGGGACAATGAGAGGTGGCTAGGGTTTCTCACACCGAACTTCATCCTCATTTTCAGTCGTGTTCAAAGCCTTCATCATTGACTATTGAAATATAGCTTTCCTTACATCGAATCATTGAATAAGTATTTTCTAAACGTTGATGCTGATTTTATGACACTCGCCCTTGTACTTTCAATAATTAACACTAAGGAATTTGAATATATTGGCCGGCATTTGGATATTTTTGTAAAATATATTTTGTTTTATAGTTTGAGTGCAAAATTTTTAGCAAATGCATTTAATAAAATTGTAATTATCAAATATGATCAAATTGCAACTATTAATTTTTGTAGTGATTTTTTGATTAAATATAAATAAATTTAATGTTATTTTTTATTTATGTTTCAAAATTAATCTTAATTATTCAAAATTTTACACCAAATAAGTATCACAATCATTACTAGAAAAATTTTGACATATTAGATTTCATTCAATACATTGGTATAATAAATATAGAGCCCATTTAGGTGAAAAT
This sequence comes from Dendrobium chrysotoxum, assembly GCA_019925795.1. NCBI lineage: Eukaryota > Viridiplantae > Streptophyta > Magnoliopsida > Asparagales > Orchidaceae > Dendrobium > Dendrobium chrysotoxum. The sequence goes on from CM034301.1 coordinate 43,740,971, forward strand.
CATCAAGCACTCAGCTTCCTCAATGATGTGTAAGTAGTTGCTAAATGACTTTCATCTCTAGTGTGCATCAATACATCTGCCTTCATGATCATTTTCAAATGCTATAATCAACTTGGTCATCTCTAGACTGAACTTTAATGGTATGTTTGGTGTAGATTATTTTAATGACAATGAGATTGTTGTGTTAACAAAGGAGAGAATCTACTTTGATGTAGAGTGCTAATATTTCTTGTGGATTTCATCTCAGATCAAAAGATGGCCGTTGTTGTGAAATTGTCAATGATTAAAGATTAGAGCTGATCTTGATGGTCATGCATATGAGGTATTATCCATTGATCACTTCTATGTGGCTTCTTACATATGATTATGTTTCAAAAATTTATATTCAATTGAGCTTTTATGTCATCAACAATCTTAAATCCATCTCTTATCAATCACATCAATTTTTATGGATCTTTAGTAGGTGAAATTATTCTGTGCGTTCACTGGCCGTCATTCGAAGTTGAATTAGGACGCGCTATGTTACTTTTTAGCTGTGTACCGGGTGATGTGGCGCATCATGATTCGCCTCCAGACTGTTCAGTGACCGCACAGAATAATCTCTCCTTTAGCAGACATCTTGATAATTAAGATACCAAGGGGTTTGATGTTCCTTTTACCACTTCAAGTTGAACGTTTAGTTGCAATATTTTTGATAGATGTATAATATTCAAAAACTTGTAAAGTGGTATTGAATATCTAAGGTGTTTGTGAAGTGTTAATGGCATCAGAAACTCTAACTTGATTGTAACAATAGTCGTACTTGGGTCAAAACAAGGATCAGCACATCCTATAAGATGACAAAAATCGTATTATATTTTAAAGATTTATTTTGGTATAATTAAAGATTATAGAAATTTAAACATCAATTTTATAATATTTAAAATTTCTTCAACTTCTTTTTAAATTCATTTAAATTTGTAAAAGGGAAATATTTGTATAAAAAATCTTGAAAATAAAAAGTAAATCTAAATTCTATAAATATAATTTTACTATAGTAAAATATTATAAATTAAGAAATTAAAAAATTAAAGAAAATCATGGTTGTGAAAAAAAATAATGACAAATAACCAAAATTTTAAAAAATAAATTAAAAATAGGCAACCTTCTCTGAGTCCTCAACTCAGTTTGTCGTACTCGATGGGGGGAGCGGGGGTCCTCCCCCTGCTTGGGTTCCGGTACTTTGCATCTGAAATTTTTTTTTTTCGTACAATGCTCCGACGCTGTGTACCCGACTGCCCCGGTGCCGTGCAGTGTACCCAAACATCCAGGCGCTGCATTGTTCTTCGAACATTTTCCTATGAGAAAAGACAAAGAAGAGCTCTTAATTCACCGCCACACCTCTGTAAGGTGGGCTGGAGGTAGAGTGTTGAGCACTGCATCGCTTCGAGGTGCACTGAACAATTTTCTTTCTTGTTTTTCTCAAGGGTAGCATCCCTTGGTGTTATATAGAGGTTTTCTCTTTTTTTTAGCGTGTGAGAACGGTGTAAATGAGAAGAGAACCAAAAAGAGAGTGAGAGAGAAGAGAGATCTGTACTTATTTCTCCCAATTTTCATAGTGGATTTCTTGGTATGGTTTGCCTCCTGTTGACCTCTGCTGTTAAAACAAAAAGAAAAAAAATGCACTCATACCTCTACCTGCCACAGCCATGCCGCGATCCGAAGCCCATACCGCAAATCCTGCTCTGTCGCTACAGTATCGCAGTCTGCGAATGACGCCGAAGTCAGAAATCCCATTCCACGCCTCGAACTCCAGCCCTGTTCGCGTCTATAAAACCAGACGAACGCGAGCTCTTCGGAGACACTTGAAATCGAACTCCCTCTCTGCCTCTCGCAAAGCCTCCGATCTTCCCTGACCTAGCCGAAATTCCTCCACACAAAACTCCATTCATTACTTCTCATCCATTCTCTGTTGCGGCTCAACTTCATCCCCTTCGACGACTTTCCATTCCCGCCGGATCGGAAGTTGCGACCTTTCAGTCAGAAGCAACAACGCGAGCTCGCCAACTGTGAAGGAAACTTCCTCCCATTCGTTGCTTCTTCGGCCGAGAGAGAGAGAGAGAGAGAGAGAGAGAGAGAGAGAGAGAGAGAGAGAGAGAGCTTTTCCCCTTACCTAGCCGCTCATCTCCGATCTCTCTCACCAAGCCGAATCCTCCGACTCTCCCAAGCCCTAGCCGGATCCGCCTCTCCATCTATTCCGCCTCCCATACCTGAAGCTCCTCCGACTTCGTTCCCTTAGCGACGTTCCCTTCCTATCAGTCGGGAGTTACGACATTTTGTTCAGAAGCCACCGTGGGAGCTCGCTTGTGTGAAGGTAACTTTACCCTATCGCGTGCTTCTGCGGCCAAATCCAGTAAACCCGCCGAACTAGAGAGTAGGGAGAGGGAGGTTTTTTTTTATTTTTTATTTTTATATACTTATTATTGTCATTATTATTATTTTTGTAATTTTATACTTATAATTAATTATTAATTATAACTAATTAATTATCATTAATTAATTACTACTTATAATTAATTATTAATTAATTATAATTATCAATTATAACTAATTAGTAATTAATCATAATTATAATCAATTAATCATAATTAATTAATTAGTATTAATTATTAATTATAATTAGTTAATTAGTTATGAGTAATTATTTATAGTTAATTATTTTTTTAATTATAATTAATTATAATTAGTTAAATATTTATCTATAATTAGTTACTATTAATTATAATTAGTCATTACTAGTTATAATTAATTGAATATTATTAATTATAATTAGCCATAATTAATTATGGTTATTTATGGTTAATAATTCAAAAAAAAGAAGAAAAATGCAAGAGGCTCTTCTCCTCTTGCCTCGATCCACGAGCCTCTACCTCGACGCTTGCAAAGGTATAACCCTCCAACCCTAAAACTCCGAGAGCCTACTTCGTTGTCTGCGGCGGACCGGAAAACCGCCTATACACACTTTCTTAAGCGTAGTGGGATGGGACCACGGTGCGGCGCCTGCAACGAGGCGGGTAATCACCTAAAATCCTACCCTCGGCGTTCGTGTCGAGCCGGCAAACCACCTATACACGCTTTCTTAAGCGTGGAGGGAAGGGAACCCGGTGCGACACCTACGGCGAGGCGGGTAGGCCCTATACACGCTTTTCTTAGCGTGGTGGGGACGATCTTAAGTACCCGTACGCGGCCCTGTACCTGCGGGGAAACAAATGCCTTTCTTTTTCAGGTACGTTGAAGACCCATACACGCTTTCTTTAGCGTGGTGGGGGATTGAAGACTTTACACGGCCGCGGTGTCCTCGAAAGAGGGCACCTACCATACACGCTTTCTTAAGCGTGGTGGGAAAGACCCAGTTTTTCGTAGTTTCCCCTAAATAGGGGAGATGCCGGGAGGCTGCCGAAATTTCGGGTGAACAGAAGACCATTTGGATCTTATTTTGGAACCACAGTGGACATGAACTCAAAGAACTTAACTTAAACAAAATACAAAAGACTTTGAATGAGATTGAACATATAATTGAACTCATGCAAAGACCTGATTCGGACTACAAGGGACTTGAATCAAACTTGAACTGAACTCATACTTGAACTTTACTTGAATGACAAAGGATTTGAACTCAAATGGACTTGGTGCAAGGAGTTTTGACTTGGACTCTAACTGAATTTGACATCAAGAGAACAAAGACTTGAACTAGAACCTAACGTTTGAAGTGAATTCCATTAATACTCAAAATGATAAAATCTAAGTCAATGGTCAAGCAAGGACTTGTGGAGGATAAAGATAATTTCTATATTTCACTCACAATCAACAAGCAATATGAGTATGCAATTCGACTGTGGGAAGTGATGGAGATCTTTTAACCCACACAAGTCTATGTAAAGAAACTCAAAGACATCAGAAAAGGGAGCCATCAGTTGATGTGACTATTCACATGCAAACAGGAGGATGATTTGCTAACAGAATATATTTGAGGGAGTGTAGTGAGTATAACTTGTTTGCAACAATCTATTTAATGTTACAACAAAGGATCTTTAGCCTACATGAACTTGCAAGTCGATATGCCAAACCCCTGCAAGCATGATTCACTCACAAGTGAAAGTGAAATTCCATGCAATTGTCTCACTTGAAAGGATTGCAATGACCATGAGAACATGCGATAATTTCAATAACAATCAATATCTATATATAAGCAATTAAGATAAGTTTCAAGTGTTAAAAATTGAAAGGCATATGCAATCGATTGTAAGAGAACATCAAAGGTGCAAGTTCATCATGTAAACTACAATATATTCCCAAGGAGGCTGAAATATTCAATGCTTAACATGACTCATACACAAGCAAGAGAATCGTGAGGTGAATGAAAGTCAGTAATGCTTACGTCATCAATGACAATTCAATACATCAACGAGAAGCTCGTGACAAATGTAAAGATACTCATACAACTCATAGTGAGGCAGTAGTGAGTGAAGGCATCTGCCTCCTGCAGGCAGGGAAATTCAATATGCAACAAACTGAAAGACATGAAGTCTTTGACTGATTCAAGGAAAATGAAGCTTTCATGTAGTTAACACTATTCAGCCGTATGCAAATACACTGATTTATCGCAGACGAAGTTAGAAGATGTACGACAAAACACTACGGGTCATTGTAGTAGATTTGTTGTATAAACAACAAGTTGGTTACAAGCAAGGGAATGATGAATGAAGGATGCAAGTCCCTACAAGTAGTGGTAGAAGTTCTGCTATGCACACAACATGCCATCTACAAGAAGGATACGGGGAGCCTACGATAAGTACTAAAGTACTTATACAGCCTGTAATAAGATAGCAGCAGATGAATGCAATTGCCTCCTACAAGCAGGAGATTCGTTGGTGTACTACAATCTACCTGCGTAAATTATGCAAGTAGTGCACGACAGTCTGCCTGTACAAAGCAGCAAATAACTCAGTCCACAAGCTGCGACGCTACACCACCGGATCTGCAACATCCATGCGAGCAGACAGAAGGCTTACAAATCCCTAGATGAAATCCCAGCGCCACGCCACCGGATCTGTAACATCTATACAAGCAGATAGAAGGCGTTTACAAATATTCTAAAAGTACCCCCGCACGTGCACTATAACATGTATACACTTAGGTACAGATAAGGGGATGTAGTATAAACCCGCATGGGCCCCGACGAGCGTGTTATTGGTACACACGTGACGTCTAGGGATGCTTCGCGGGTCAATCAATGAATTCTAGTTCGAGCCCGATCCTCCTATACGGGTAGATAGGAGTCGACACGGCTCGAACCATTAAATAAATATGCGGTCGTGAGATTGACTGGAATATTTATTTTATAATTCATATTAGGCCTTCAACGCCTATAATCAAGAGAATTCACCAATAAAGGTGCAAAGCCTATTGTGGGCTCCGAAAATTCCATTGAGTGTATGCGTTCCCGGCCTCTCCGCGCTATCAGTCTATTTTCCTTATTTGATGGCAATGACGGCGAAGAGTTTTAACAAGATTAGGTTCCGGGTGAATTTTCAGAAGGCAGATTAGGTTTTAGATAAGACACTACCCAGAGATTTCGCCCTCATTTTGTGAGGACTTTATGATCTGAGTTCTGGTTTCCTATAGGCGCAAGCCCCTATAGTTAATTACCCTCCCGATAACGAGAGAGAACTTTCGATTAAGGCTAGTCATTAAAGAGCTCGCAAAGATTGTAAATCCACTATATAATAGCAACAATCTTAGGGTTTGAATTTTGGTTTTATGATTTAAAATCTGTCACCATGAACTTAAAACTGGTGGTGGGGGGAATGAAGACGAGCCCGATCAAGATCCTATGGTTCCATCGTCCCAGGCTGTCATGATCCCTGGTCTACTTAGTCAGAGGAGGTAGTCGACCCAACCTGACAGAAGGCATCTTATCGGCAACCATGGGTTGCTTCGTCCAAGAATACCTTGTAGACCTGGGTTGGTGTTTGTCTAAGGGGATATATCTGAATCCACCTTAGCTGACAGAGGGCTTTGTGCCTATTGACTATACCCTATGATTCATCGCTCAAGGGTTTGACGCCTTTAGGGAACATACGGGCTTTGGCCGTGATCGTAATATAATGGTGCCATTTTGCGGCAAAACCACCCGATCAGAGGGCACGTGCCACGTCCCTATTGGCAAAAGACTATTTGAGGATGAATCGTAGCGATACACCCGACATGCATTCGCTCTTTGTGAGCTGAGGTTAATTTCAAATTTATCACCCCCGACAAACTGTTGCGGGAGGTGGATGTGTTTTTTTAGTTTTAAGTTTTCAAGATTTAGTCTTTTATTAGTTTTGAGATTTGACCCCTCCGGTTAAGATTTCTTGTCAACACGGCCATCATCGGGGTGACGTTAAAGTCACTAGTGTTTTCGTAGGATTTTGGGAGGCATTTTGTGATTTAAGTCATGTCGACTCCAGTCCTTTCGAGGAGGAGGATGAGACTTGAATTTAGACCCGCGCAGCATTATCAGACCATTAGATTTTGAAATCGTATGCGGTGGTCGGAGCACATGCGGGTTGTAGCATTTAACCCTGCGCAGCATTCTCGGACGTTAGCATTTGTAATTTTAACACATTGACCGGAGCACATGCAGGGTTGTAGCATTTTAGTTTAAGGAGTCATATTTAATACATAAGTGAGGGATTTTTTTTAAAGTATTTAAATATGATCTATTGTGCCAGTGATTTCATTTAGAGAAATGCCCAAGATTTCATTTAGGGGCCTACGAACGCCTTCTGTCCGCTTGTACACATATTGCGGATCCGGTGGCGTTAAGTTCTCATATTCTCTCTCGTAGCTGATCTAATTTGTTCAATACAATCCCCTTGTCCTTACTTATAGGCTAGTTGTTATGGGCACTACAGATTCCATGTTCCAATGTTTAATTCTTGATGTTTTTCTTCTTTCTCTTCTTTTCTTAGTGCATCTCCACCATACTCAGGGGGTACAAAGGACATTATAATCATCCTTATGCCGTTACTAACTTGATGATTGAAATTTCATGTTTCTTTTAAGGATTCATAAATGATCTTGGAGGTGTTATCACAACTATCATGAAAATGCTTTAGTGAGAACAGAGATACTCATTTATTCTTAGCAAAATTGTTTAAAGAAAGACAATGATAGTGTGGAGTATCATGTTCCTAACACATGAATTTTGTGTTCGTAAGAGACTATCGAACATATGTTAGGAAACTATCGAACATATGTCAAGGGTATCTTGCGGCCCATATGTGATTGCTTATGTGATAATAGATGATTTTGTTATCTATTACTAAAGCTATAAGATCATTTTTCCTCTATCATTGCAACTTAAGGTACTTGCAACAGATGAACTTGCAAGATATAGAAAATGATATTTCTCTTTTGTAGACAATTATTTTCTTTTTTCTTCTCTTAACATAACAACGTCCTTTGGAGAAATACCAAATGAAGTATCAAATCATGGTTCCCCAAGATATGGATATGGTTTTGATCAAAAATCATTAGAAGATTGCTATAGGTCCATGGAAATTTCACCACTCATCGCTCAAGAGTATAACTTCATTCAACAATCTAATTTTAGACATATTGCAATGTGATGGCATCTTATCAATTAATGATTCAAGAGCTTTTAAAATAATGTTCATTTAAAAGTTTGAATATTTGATAAAGATAATCCAATATTAGCATAGTCTATTTGAACCTCAATAGAAATCAGTATCATTTATGACTTGATAGTGGCTCAAATCTAGTAGTTATTTCTTGAAGTACGAGATTATGATGAGAAGCTTGATTTGTATACACCATTTATCACATGTCGATTTAATTTTAAATTGAGTTCAAATTGGAGTCCAATTTGAATTTATATCCAACATTATTCGCTCAAATTTAATTTAAAATTAATTTTATGTTTGAATTATGTTCAAATCAATTTCCAAATTTATGTCCAAGTCCCCTGTTGTTCACTGAAAATTTCGGCAGCCTTCCGGCGTCCCCTCCCCGGCGCCGGGAGGTAAGGAGGGCATTTGCCCTTTCAAGTCCGCCCGGCCGGAAAGATAATCGACGACCGAGGGCTTCGGGGCGTTGTCGGGCCCCGGAATGGTCTTTGGAAGTTCTGATTGATGAAGATTGCAGATGATTAGATGCAGATCGAGTGGTTGCAGAAGATTGGACGCAGATCGAGTGGTTGTAGAACATTGGACGCAGATCGAGTGGTTGCGGACGATTGCCGGTGATTTTTGCTGAATGTTCAATTGAAGCTCCCCATTTTCCTCCTTTCTAATTGATTAAATGAATTAATTAAAATTAAATTTTGATTTAATAATTAATTAATTAATTAATCCCAAATTAAATCAATGCACGCTTCTCCAAAATTTTCAAAATTTGGCTAAGTCCCGGATTTTGTGAAAATTTCGGCAGCCTCCCGGCGTCCCCTCCCTGGCGCCGGGAGGTAAGGAGGGCATTTGCCCTTTCAAGTCCACATGGCCGGAAAGATAGTCAACGGCTGGGGCTTCAGGGCGTTGTCGGGCCCGGGAATCGGTCTTCAGAAGCTCTGATTGACGACGATTGTCGATGGTTAGATGCAGATCGGTTGTCAATGACTTGTTGTGATCCCTTTATTTTATTTTATTTTATTTATTGTATTATATATACAATACATTTATTATAATATAATATAATATATATTATTATTATATATAAATAATAATAATAATATATATTATAACATAAGATATATATTATAATATAATACAATACAATATAATATAATATATAATAGTATTATATACTATAATAATATTATATTATATATTATAATAATATATGTTATTATAGAGAGGGAGGCGGGACAAAAATCGGGAAGGAGCCCGATTGGGCTAGGTCGGAGACCAGGGAGGCGGGGCTCGGGTGCTGGTCGGCGGAAGCGGCGTCGGTCGTCGGCGGAGGCGGCGTCGGTCATCGGCGGAGGTGGCGTCCAGCTGGGTCGGAGTTGCACTAGAGGAGGCGAGGCTCGGGCACGGGTCTAGGGCTTGGGTCGGAAGAGGACTAGACGACAGGTTTCTGGTCGGTCGGAGGCAGGTCGGCCGGAGTTTGACTGGAGTCGGCGGCGGGATGAAGAGGTTTGGAGGTCAGCGGGTTGGAGAAGAGGCGACGACCGGTTGTTGTGGTCTGAGATGGAAGAAGAATAGTTCGGCGATGAGGCTCGGGTTCGTAGGAGATCGTCAACCGATTTCGTCCGAGAGGTAAAGTTTTTTAAAATCTTCTCTTGTTCTCCTTCTATTTTCTGTGCATCTGAGAGTGCGAACCAGAGAGGGCGAGTATTTTGTGTCATTAATGTGCGGTTAGAGGGATCGTGGGCTCGGTTGGTCCAAACATGGGGATTGAAGCTGGTATTTGTGCGGTTGGGTCTCCGACAGTTAGCAGTCAATAAATGCCCCCCAACAAATATGATATGCGCCTTGTAGCAAATCATGTTTGTTGCAACTGGTTGACCTTACGGATCTCTAAAATTAAATTTAGATGTCACGTAGAGGGTCTTCTAGATATCCCTGATTTATCTTCTCAATTTGTCAGGCATAGAACATATCTTCTGCCCTAGCTTTGTGCTTTCTTGGGCTTGATGAAGAATCCATATCGGTGACCTATACACTTTTTAAATTTATATTAGGTCGGTGGCAAATAGCCATCTGTCCAAGGCTTTATGCATGACGGACTTTGATGATAGTAATATTCCCTTAGTTCAGCCTATGGCTTTATAAGAACTGTGGAAAAACTTGTTCGGTCCTGAGCTTTGTGCTTTATCGGACATGTTGAAGAAGAGAAGCTCCTTCGATCATAGCTTTCAGCTTAACAGATTTATTGAAGGAAATGCCTCTAACTTGACGACAATTTTCGTTGTGGCTTGGTGCCTTTGAGTTGATTGAGAATGTTCTTCTGAATTTTGCCTCAATCCACTTATTAATCTTCTGAATATGAATTGCTTCGATTTGTTAAATTTGACAAGTATCAAACTTGGTAGTATTTGTCATCGGGCTAACAAAACAGGTGCTTTCCTACTACGGCCTCTTATCATGGCTTATTGAGTGGGTAAAGCTGTCAGTGGCTCGGCCGCATATTGGCTTGTTGAGACTGATATTATACCTGTTTGAGCACTGGACTTGTACTATAACAGCTTGTACTTGTTGAATTTGATTTGTTGAGGTTATCGGACCAAAAGTTTTTTCATTTGAACTTTAGGAGTTTGACGTATTTGAAGATAAATCTTCAATGATTGCATATTTATTTGCTTGAAGGCACTAGCTTCTGCACTGTATTTATACAGTAATAGCATTCTGAATGATTTTACATATTTATTTGGGGATCAATGTTAACCCAAATAAATATTTAAAATGCCCCCTGTCTTGTGGGAGAATTTCTAAGATATCTTAGAAATATTTTCTTTCTTTGCAGGGAATGATCTTTAACTTGCTTTCTCTAAGAATAGTACTTCTTGAGATATCTCCCATTGATCGGGGGCATAGGTCGTCGACCTTCCATATCGATGAGTTGATAGGCTCCTCCCTGGTACACCCTCTCAATGACAAAAGGGCCTTCCCAGTTTGGTTCAAATTTGCCACCAATTTTTCGGTGTGGGATAATTGGTCTTCTCAGCACCAGGACTAATTCTCCTTCTTGAAATGCTCGAGGGCGTACCATACGGTCGAATGATTTTACCATTCTTGCTCGATAAATTTCTAAATTTTATTGAGCTTGGAGTCTGACTTCATCTAATGCATCAAGTTCTTCCATCCGTAGGCGAGCATTTTGTTCTTCTGTGAGGTCGTGCTGAACAGCTACCCGAAGTGACGGCAATTCAACTTCAAGAGGCAACACAGCTTCAGCTCCAAACACTAATGTATAAGGAGTTGCTTTCGTAGGTGTCTTGTATGTAGTACGATATGCCCATAATGCTTCTGCCATCTTAGTATGCCACTCTCTTTTATTTTTAGTGAGGATTTTCTTGATCAGCATTACGAGCGTCTTGTTGAAGGCTTATGCCAATCCATTTGCCCTTGGATTATAAATCGATGAATATCGCCAATCGATTTTATGTCGCTCAATGAATTTGTAAATTTTAGTACTTTTGAAGGCTGGACCATTGTCTGAGATAATGCGGCGCGGTACACCAAATCTGTAGACAATATTATGAGTAAAGAAGCTGATCACATGATGAGCAGTGACTTCTTTGAATGGTACCGCTTCAGCCCATTTAGAAAAATAATCTGTTGCAGCTAATATAAAGCGGTGTCCAGCAGATGATGGTGGATCAATTGGCCCTATTACATCTGTCCCCCAATATTCAAATGGCCAAGATGCTATAGTGGGATGCAAAGGATTTGGAGGTTGATGTATAATATTGCCATGAATTTGACATTCATGACATATCTCTGCATGATTGGTGCAATCCTTTACCATTGATGGCCAGTAATAACCCATTCTTTTAATTTTAATGGCCATTTTAGGACCCGATTGATGTGCGCCACATAGTCCTTCGTGAACTTCAGAGATAACTTTATCAACTTCATCTCGCTCTAAACATCGTAGCCATATTTGATCGAACGATCTTCGATATAGCGTGTTGTTAACAAATGCATATCGCAACGCTCTCTTTTTGATCTGTGTAGCTAATGATTTATCTGCCGGGAGTTTGCCTTCTCTAAAGTAGTCAATGAAAGGCTGTCTCCAGTCATTTTGCTCTTCAACCTCTAGGCATTCAAGCCAGGATTTAGAGGTTCTGCCAAATTTTCTTTCTGTAAATATTGGAGGTTTATCTATTTGATTTTCTAAAATAATTTGTTGGGGAGGTTGAGGAACAACCAAAGCTGTATCCTGCTGGCTTGAATTTGGTGACCCCTCTGCCTGCGGGGAACATAAAATTGCTGGCTCTAGTACTCGACGAGTGTTGACACTGATCAACACCGGCTCGTCATTCATGCTCGTCATTTCTTTAGCAAGTTTTTCTAAAGAATCTGCCTTACTATTATGAGCTCGAGATACTTGAATCAATAAAACATTTGTAATTTGCTTCAGGAGTTCGAGGACTCGTTTATGATAGTAAATCAACCCGACTCTGCCGATTTTATAGATACCCAGTACTTGATTTATAACGAGCTGAGAATCACCAAAAATTTTGAGGTTTTGAATTTTCATTGAAATAGCGATCTCGAGACCCGCTATTAAAGCTTCATATTCTGCTTCGTTGTTGGTTCTAGGTTCAGTTAAACCAAATGAAAATCTCATTATCCCTCCATTAGGTGCTATGAAGATAAGACCGACACTAGCTCGAGCTTTTGGGAGGTTTGGAGGTTGGGCAGGTTTAATTGATGATGCACCGTCAAAATACATCTCCCACATCTGTAACTTCTCTCCTTCTTGGACAACTAAAATTTGTTCATCAGGTAGATCATCATTGAGCGGTGAATCTGCAGGAACGGGATGTGCGGCAAGAAAATCTGCTAAAACTTGCCCTTTTACTGCCTTTTGTGGAAGATATGTGATATCAAACTGCAGAAGTATCACTGCCCACCTGGCAAGTCGACCTATCAACGCTGGTCTTATCATCAAGAACTTCAGCGGATCGATCTTTGATATCAGTGTAATTTTATGAGATAGCATATAGTGGCAGAGTTTTTGAACTGCGAAAATCAGCGCCAGACAATGCTTCTCAATTGGGGAGTAACGTATCTCTGCTCCAATCAATCTTCAACTGATATAGTAGAGTACATTTTCTTTGCCTTCTTCATTGTGCTGAGCTAGCAATGCCCCAAGGGACTCTTCCAACGCTGCGGTGTATAGGATAAGAGGCTTCCCTGAAATTGGTGCTGCAAGAATAGGCGGGCTTAACAAATATCTCTTGATACAATTAAAAGCTTCTTGACATTCATCATCCTATTTGAAATGAACATCTTTCTTCATTAGCTTTGCAAATGGTTGACATCTGCCAGATAGATTTGAGATAAATCGCCGTATAAACGCGAGTTATCCTTGTAAAGAACGAAGTTGACGAAGACTTTTTGGAGGAGGCATTTCTATGATTGCCTTGACTTTGTTAGGATCAACCTCAATCCCTCCATGTCGTACCACATACCCGAGAAACTTTCCTGAGGAAACTCCGTAGGCACATTTGAGCGGGTTCATTTTGAGATTGAATTTTCTGATCCTCTCGAATACAATTCTCAAATCTTCAAAATGATCTTTTCGATCTATACTTTTGACAACAAGATCATCCACATAGCACTCAACTTTCTGGTGGATGAGATCGTCAAATATATGTATCATAGCTCTTTGGTATATAGCTCCAGCATTCTTCAAGCCAAAGGGCATGACTGTGTAGCAGAATATGCCGATGGGAGTCCTAAAAGATGTATGTTTCTCATCTTCAGGTGCCATTCTGATTTGGTTGTAGCCCGATGATCCATCCATAAATGAGAATATATCATAGTTGGACGTATTCTCAACCAGCAATTCTGATATTGGAAGTGGAAAGTCATCTTTTGGACATGCCTTATTCAGGTCTCGATAGTCAATACATATACGAATATGTCCGTTCTTCTTTTTCACTGGGACAATATTGGCTATTCAATCAGCATACTTCTCTTCTCGAATGAAACCTGCTTCGATAAGCTTCTTAGTTTCTATAATCACTTGCTCTTCAATTTCTAGCCTCATTCGCCTTGGAGCTTGCTTAACAGGTATTGCACCTGGTTTAATGGCTAGTTTATGAACAGCTATATCAGGGGATAAGCCTGGCATTTCATCGTATGTCCAGGCAAAACAGTCCCTGAATTCACTGAGTAATGCTTCATCTTTTCAACTTTATTCTTTGAAAGAAGAGCACTGATAAAGGTCGGGCGAGGGTCCTCATCAGTTCCCAAGTTTATTTCTTTTAGCTCATCCATGGTAGCAGCCTGTCCACCATCTTCAAGTTCTTCTGGTGCAGGTTTAGCTTCCATATTTTTCTCTTCATTCGTATCTGTGTCTTCAGTAGTCAGATGTTTATCTTTTACCGCATAACATGTATTTTTCTAAGCATGTTCTGCTACGATAAATCCGAGGCCTTTTGTATCACTACTACCCATTTTTGATAGTTCTTGGCACCACATTCTTTGAAAGAAACGTGCTCGTCGCTAAGTAACCATATTATGAATTCCAGCTTTCCGTTTCATCTGCTGAATTCTTTTGGGATAATATCTGGGCATTTTTGTAGGAATTAGCTCAACATCTTCATTGAAATTCTCATGCTCATTGAGATTCTCTTCTTGATATTCTCCAAATTTATAAAATAAGCTTCCCGGTCCTCTACTTTCGCGTAGGGGAGGTACATAAAATATTTTAAGCTCTTCAACATTATGAACATCGCAGGATACAATTTCTCTGAAATGTTTTGGAGGGATCAGTGTAACTACAAAAGTATTTTCCTTTGGCTTTTCATTCAACAAAGGGTTGTAGGTTTCAGAGATATCCTCATCTTCCTCCGTGTCACTTCCCAAATGAAGTACAACTTTATTTGATTTAGTCAATGTATTAATCTTTTTAGGAAAATTAGGTAACATGCCTTTCTTTCCCATCTGCTTTTCTTCAACTTCCTTGGGCTGTTTTGTACTCCTTGAGATCGATGCTTTAACTTCTAGAGATTTTGTCGGTTTTACTTCATTTGGAATGAAGTATTTTGCATCATCATAAATTTTTACTTCATGGACTGCAAAGGGTTGTATATCTCCAGAGATCCAGAACTCTTCTCCATCCTTTAGATATTTCATACATTGGTGCATAGTTGATGGAACCAGACCATTCTCGTGGAGCCAAGGTCTACCCAATAATGCCTTGAATGAAGTGTCTGCATCGATAATATGGAACTTGGCTTCGGTGCACAGCTCTCCAAATTTTAGGGGAAGGACAAATAACCCTATAGTTTTTTGCCCTTTCTCGTTGAAACCGTGCACCATAAGTTTATCTGGCCCGAGATGTTGAATATCTAGGGATAGTGATTTTAGTGTGCGCAAGCTCATGAGATTTATTGAAGACCCAGGGTCAATCAAGATTCGTTTGATTATGATGCCATCACTTTCTGCCATAACATATAGAGGACGATTATGTTCTGTAGTCCCCAGCATGAGATCTTCTTCAGAGAACGTAATAACAGGTTCATTTCTGGCATGAAGGACTTCGCTCAAACATCTTTCTGCGAAATACGCCTCATATCTTTTTGGATTTTTCAGAGCCTGTATCAAGGTTTCTCGAAGCTCTCTTGACATTAGAAGAGCTTCATAGATGCTGAGCTGTGCTGGAATTTTTCTCAAATGGGAAATGATATTATACTCTATCCCCTTATTTGTATTATATTTCTTCTTATGATCTTTAGGGATGATTTCTTCATTGATGATTATATCTTTTCCCTTGTCTTTGCTTGATGATCCCTTTTTTAGTGGCGGAGGCAGCACTTTGCCACTTCTCAATTGTACTTGAGAAACCTCATTTGACTCAGCCTTTTCTGATGAAGATTTTGCATTTTCAGAGTCTTCATTCAATTTTACACGCTCCATTTGCGAAGCCATTTGTTGATCTGACTCATCGTCACTTGGGAAACATAACTCTTCTTCTGAGTTACAATCTGTCTGTAGCACCATCAGACAAGACTCAGATGTTCTTTTATCAGTCATTTTTGTAGAAGACATTACTATCTGGCCCCCACCATGACCTTTAAAAGAGTCTCGTTGGCATGCAGTCGATGCTACTGAGATGACTTGGCAAGTTTCTACATGGAGTGATTCTTCATCTTCTTGTTCATTATCTTCTACTTTTGATTGGTCTATTTGAAGCTCGGACATAAAATCTGCAAGTGTTATGGGTCGTCTCAATGGTTGACGATAATCCTCCAAATTGTTGATGATCTTTTGAAGCACGGTCCTCTTCTTCTTTAGCCTGTTACGCTTGTTTGAGCTGTCAGACTTCTTAGAGGATGTTTTATAGAACCGCTTAGTATTAGAACGTCTTCGAGTTGATGACCTGGAAGTGGATACACCTGAATTTCAATTTCCTTTCAATTCAAGCACTGGTTCCGTAAAGGACTTCCATTTTACACCAGGAACTCCTTCCAGTTGTTCAATCATTTTCCTTGTCTTCTTGGAGATTGCAGTCTGCCATTCATCTTTTTCTGGCATCATTTTTTCTTTCATTTTATCTCCTTCCTTAACGGGAAGTATAGAAGAAGTCATAATCACCTTCACAGACTCCTTCTTTGGGTGAACTAGAACACTATTTGATAGCGTGAACTCACCATCTCTATATTTCTTTTCAAGCCAGTCTTTGAAGACATAACAATCTTCAATAGGGTGACTGATAACTCGGTGATACTGGCAAAAATTTGGATTATCTTTCTGCTCAGCTTCTTCTGGTCTTTTACATTCAGGTAATTCAAGACCGGCATTAAGTGCCTGCTTGAATAGTTTTGCCACACTTTCCCTCTTAAAAGAATATTCTCTATTCATTTTTTCTTTAAGGGATGTGATTCGATCACCGGTTCTTGGCCTTGCACGTTCCCCTCCATCACGAAAAGTCTGAGACCTATCGTTTCCTCCCAATACTAATTTTGGCTGGGGTTTAGAATATTGTCTTCCTTTATCATCTTTAGGAGTAGACTATTTTTCTTTATCGATCCTTAAAGATGATGCAGAGTAGATCTCATCTCTTCTATTGTCCACGGCTTTATTTCTTCGAGGCCTATCTGAATAATTTTCAGACTTAGACAAATTCAATTTTTCAAACTTAACTACTCTGTCCAGTAGCTCTTGATAAGTGCTGATGGAGGCCATGCATAAAAATGGTAACATCTTATCATCGATGTTTCCCATTAGCAGTTGAACAGCGTGCTCCTCTTCCAACTGTAGTTCGCATTTCATACTCATATTACGCCAACGAGTGATGTACTTCGTCACTGACTCACCCTTTTTTCGTTTCTCTAAGGCAAGGTCAGTGATAGTAGTCTTCTCCGTAGCACTGGCGAACCTTTTCACGAACATATTCTCTAGTTCTGAAAATGTCTTAACAGAATCATTGGGCAGCTCAGTGTATCATTCAAAAGCAGTTGCAGTCAAACTACTAATGAATTGGCGGAAGAGCAGAGCATCAACGCCCCCAGTATTTCCACATGTTGCTTTAAACTGAGCCAAGTATTATTTAGGATTGCTGGTGCCATTAAAAGTATTAAACTTAGGCACTGAATAGCCTTTAGGGTAGGACACTTGATCATACTCGGTCGGATACGGGTGACCCTTGCTCACAAACTTCTCTACCTGCTCTGAGGCAATGACAGCCTTAATCTTTTCATTGATGATTGATTCTAATTGGGGAGTCATCATCGACTCAGATGTACTTGTAACATTTTGGTGAGCTTGTAGATGAACAGGTTGATCAGTCTCATTTCCTTCTTTATGTGTGGTTTGTATTCCAGACACCTGGGGTATTGGGCCGGTTGACAAATTAGTAGGAACACTACTGGATATCTGCTGATTAACGGGTTGACCCGATGTATGATGATCAGTTGGTTGAGCAAGTGCAGGAGTAGTAATGATGTTCTTCTGCATTAACTGCATCATCGCAGTCATCTGTGCCATCATTTCTATCATCTTGCTGTTCAGATCAGATATCTCCTTATCTTTTTCTTTCATATGGAGTTTCAAACATCTTTGTGCTTGTGCTAATGTCTCAACAAGCACTTCTTCATCTTGATCATCATTTTGTTCACCGTCTGAGGGAACTACTTCTGACTGCTCGTGCTGAGCTTGATCTTCTTTACAGGCTGTTGTTTTAGAAGAGGCGGGTCCTGCTTCGTTACGTCGTCGATAGCCATGTGTTTGATGTGGCTCATCACCATGCCCTACCATGTAAACTACCTCGACTTCCATGGTGTCTTCATCTTCATCGTCATCATTTTCTTATACTCGAATCTCAGAGCGACGCTTCCAGTAGATTTCTGGCTCTGCATGTGGTACATGAACTTCTTCAATTGGAGGAGTATGATCAAAATTGACCTTCTTCTGAGAGGCTGAAGTTAGATGGCAATAGGATTCCTTGGAAAATTTTCCAAGGTGTCGACTATTACGAGTATCAGTAATAGGAACCTTTTCCTTAGGTACCCATTGTTGACGATTCTTATTAAAGGCGGATCTCTGGGAGGCTGCACCAGATGTCACGCCTATATTTACTTTCTTCTGCACTAATTTTCTTTCAGGAGGTCTCGGCCTCCAAATTTCTTTACATTTCCACTGGGACCTTTTGATAGCGGATCCCTGAACACGAGGTTCAGGTTTCACGCTCCAATGTTCACCGCGTGGAGTTGATCTCGATTTCTCTTGAGCTACCGTAGCAGTTGGTAACTCTCTTTGTGGGATTCTCCTAACCTTAAATGTCGATGGCCTTTGATATTTCTTCCTTATCAGGCCATTTTCTCTTGCAACTTTCAAAACTCTGTGCACCCTGACGGACAGAGTTTCATGCTTCTTCGTTTGAGGAATAGGGGTTTGGGGCTGCTGATCCCAAAATGACTGTTTCAACTCGCCAGTAGGGCTGTTCCTCTTCACCCATTTTAGATTTGCAAACTTGTTATGGGTGGGAACGTTAACCTCTGGTTCCAAGGCTGGGAGTGTTGATGGATGCACTGGCAGTGGTTGTTGAGCTCGTAGTTTGGCATTCAACTTTCTCCTTTGCCTTCTTGTGAGCCTTCCTCCAGATGAGGAGGCTTCAGCATCATCCTTCCCGGATGCAGATAACCCGGTTAGCAGAGTGGTGGCCCTAGTAGGTACCACGGATATTCTTCCTCCAGTTACGACCCTCTCTGTGGTTGGGGCCTTGGGCTGCGATAATCTTTCGAAGACAGAGGTTCTATTTTGTTGAACTGCTTTAGCAGTAGCAGTTCTAGCAGCTCGTGGTTATTGCACGGAATAGGCACGTCGTGCATAAGTTTCAGCATAGTCAGACCTCGCAGAATGGCCTTGAACAGTCATGCCTTGAATAGGTACAGCGGTAGCCATTGCAATAGCTGCAGAGAACTCTAAGCTTCCAAATCGGATAGTGGCTTCAGAGTCTCCAGTGTTAATGACAGCATTCGCTAACTGGATGCTAGCGCCTCGTCCCAGTTGGACGGTAAAGGGAGTATTCTGTAGTTCCATTCTGCACAAAAGAAAGGTAAGGGTTAGTAGTCAAAAATTGATACATCACCCCACACTTTCAGAGTGCAGAGACTAGACAGAATGAAATAATATATATATATATATATATATATATATATATATATATATATATATATATATATATATATATATATATATATATAGTAAATTTTAATGGATTGCATTATTTCAAAACCCTAATATTAATTAATTCATTAGAATTTTAATAATTTCATCGCTATTATATTTTATGTTAACTAGCCAAAGATGGAAAGAAAAATCAGTCCCCAGTGGAGTCGCCAGAAATCTGTGGGCTCCGAAAATTCCATTAATATGCGTATTCCCGGCCTCTCCGAGCCATCAGTCTATTTTCCTTATTTGATGGCAATGACGGCGAAGAGTTTTAACAAGATTAGGTTCCGAGTGAATTTTCAGAAGGCAGATTAGGTTTTAGATAAGACACTACCCAGAGATTTCACCCTCATTTTGTGAGGACTTTATGATTTGAGTTCTGGTTTCCTATAGGCGCAAGCCCCTATAGTTAATTACCCCTCCCGATAACGAGAGAGAACTTTCGATTAAGGCTAGTCATTAAAGAGCTCGTAAAGATTGTAAATCTAGTGTATAATAGCAACAATCTTAGGGTTTGAATTTTGGTTTTATGATTTAAAATCTGTCACCATGAACTTAAAACTAGTGGTGGGGGGAATGAAGACGAGCCCGATCAAGATCCCATGGTTCCGTCGTCCCGGGCTGTCATGATCCCTGGTCTACTTAGTTAGAGGAGGTAGTCGACCCAACCTGACAGAAGGCATCTTATCGGCAGCCATGTGTTGCTTCGTCCAAGTATACCTTGTAGACCTGGGTTGGTGTTTGTCTAAGGGGATATATCTGAATCCACCTTAGCTGACAGAGGGCTTTGTGCCTATTGACTATACCCTATGATTCATCGCTCAAGGGTTTGACGCCTTTAGGGAACATACGGGCTTTGGCCGTGATCGTAATATAATGGTGCCATTTTGCGGCAAAACCACCCGATCAGAGGGCACGTGCCACGTCCCTATTGGCAAAAGACTATTTGAGGATGAATCGTAGCGATACACCCGACATGCATTCGCTCTTTGTGAGCTGAGGTTAATTTCAAATTTATCACCCCCGACAAACTGTTGCGGGAGGTGGATGTGTTTTTTTAGTTTTAAGTTTTCAAGATTTAGTCTTTTATTAGTTTTGAGATTTGACCCCTCCGGTTAAGATTTCTTGTCAACACGGCCATCATCGGGGTGACGTTAAAGTCACTAGTGTTTTCGTAGGATTTTGGGAGGCATTTTGTGATTTAAGTCATGTCGACTCCAGTCCTTTCGAGGAGGAGGATGAGACTTGAATTTAGACCCGCGCAGCATTATCAGACCATTAGATTTTGAAATCGTATGCGGTGGTCGGAGCACATACGGGTTGTAGCATTTAACCCTGCGCAGCATTCTCGGACGTTAGCATTTGTAATTTTAACACATTGACCGGAGCACATGCAGGGTTGTAGCATTTTAGTTTAAGGAGTCATATTTAATACATAAGTGAGGGATTTTTTTTAAAGTATTTAAATATGATCTATTGTGCCAGTGATTTCATTTAGAGAAATGCCCAAGATTTCATTTAGGGGCCTACGAACGCCTTCTATCCGCTTGTACACATATTGCGGATCCCGTAGCGTTAAGTTCTCATATTCTCTCCCGTAGCTGATCTAATTTGTTCAATACAATCCCCTTGTCCTTACTTATAGGCTAGTTGTTATGGGCACTACAGATTCCATGTTCCAATGTTTAATTCTTGATGTTTTTCTTCTTTCTCTTCTTTTCTTAGTGCATCTCCACCATACTCAGGGGGTACAAAGGACATTATAATCACCCTTATGCCATTACTAACTTGATGATTGAAATTTCATGTTTCTTTTAAGGATTCATAAATGATCTTGGAGGTGTTATCACAACTATCATGAAAATGCTTTAGTGAGAACAGAGATACTCATTTATTCTTAGCAAAATTGTTTAAAGAAAGACAATGATAGTGTGGAGTATCATGTTCCTAACACATGAATTTTGTGTTTGTAAGAGACTATCGAACATATGTTAGGAAACTATCGAACATATGTCAAGGGTATCTTGCGGCCCATATGTGATTGCTTATGTGATAATAGATGATTTTGTTATCTATTACTAAAGTTATAAGATCATTTTTCCTCTATCATTGCAACTTAAGGTACTTGCAACAGATGAACTTGCAAGATATAGAAAATGATATTTCTCTTTTGTAGACAATTATTTTCTTTTTTCTTCTCTTAACATAACAACGTCCTTTGGAGAAATACCAAATGAAGTATCAAATCATGGTTCCCCAAGATATGGATATGGTTTTGATCAAAAATCATTAGAAGATTGCTATAGGTCCATGGAAATTTCACCACTCATCGCTCAAGAGTATAACTTCATTCAACAATCTAATTTTAGACATATTGCAATGTGATGGCATCTTATCAATTAATGATTCAAGAGCTTTTAAACTAATGTTAATTTAAAAGTTTGAATATTTGATAAAGATAATCCAATATTAGCATAGTCTATTTGAACCTCAATAGAAATCAGTATTATTTATGACTTGATAGTGGCTCAAATCTAGTAGTTATTTCTTGAAGTACGAGATTATGATGAGAAGCTTGATTTGTATACACCATTTATCACATGTCGATTTAATTTTAAATTGAGTTCAAATTGGAGTCCAATTTGAATTTATATCCAACATTATTCGCTCAAATTTAATTTAAAATTGATTTTATGTTTGAATTATGTTCAAATCAATTTCCAAATTTCTGTCCAAGTCCCCTGTTGTTCATTGAAAATTTCGGCAGCCTTCCAGCGTCCCCTCCCCGGCGCCGGGAGGTAAGGAGGGCATTTGCCCTTTCAAGTCCGCCCGGCCGGAAAGATAATCGACGGTCGAGGGCTTCGGGGCGTTGTCGGGCCCCGGAATGGTCTTTGGAAGTTCTGATTGACGAAGATTGCAGATGATTAGATGCAGATCGAGTGGTTGTAGAAGATTGGACGCAGATCGAGTGGTTGCGAAGATTGGACGCAGATCGAGTGGTTGCGGACGATTGCCGGTGATTTTTGCTGAATGTTCAATTGAAGCTCCCCATTTTCCTCCTTTCTAATTGATTAAATGAATTAATTAAAATTAAATTTTGATTTAATAATTAATTAATTAATCCCAAATTAAATCAATGCACGCTTCTCCAAAATTTTCAAAATTTGGCTAAGTCCCGGATTTTGAGAAAATTTCGGCAGCCTCCCGGCGTCCCCTCCCCGGCGCCGGGAGGTAAGGAGGGCATTTGCCCTTTCAAGTCCACCCGGCCGAAAAGATAGTCAACGGCTGGGGCTTCAGGGCGTTGTCGGGCCCGGGAATCGGTCTTCAGAAGCTCTGATTGACGACGATTGTCGATGATTAGATGCAGATCGGTTGTCGATAACTTGTTGCGATCCCTTTCTTTTATTTTATTTTATTTATTGTATTATATATATAATACATTTATTATAATATAATATAATATATATTATTATTATATATAAATAATAATAATAATATATATTATAACATAAGATATATATTATAATATAATACAATACAATATAATATAATATATAATAGTATTATATACTATAATAATATTATATTATATATTATAATAATATATGTTATTATAGAGAGGGAGGCGGGACAAAAATCGGGAAGGAGCCCGATTGGGCTAGGTCGGAGGTCAGGGAGGCGGGGCTCGGGCGCTGGTCGGCGGAAGCGGCGTCGGTCGTCGGCGGAGGCGGCGTCGGTCGTCGGCGGAGGTGGCGTCCGGCTGGGTCGGAGTTGCACCAGAGGAGGCGAGGCTCGGGCACGGGTCTAGGGCTTGGGTCAGAAGAGGACTAGACGGCGGGTTTCTGGTCGGTCGGAGGCAGGTCGGCCAGAGTTTGACTGGAGTCGGCGGCGGGATGAAGAGGTTTGGAGGTCGGCGGGTTGGAGAAGAGGCGACGACCGGTTGTTGTGGTCTGAGATGGAAGAAGAAGAGTTCGGCGATGAGGCTCGGCGTCGGACTCGGGTTCGTAGGAGATCGTCAACCGGTTTCGTCCGAGAGGTAAAGTTTTTTAAAATCTTCTCTTGTTCTCCTTCTATTTTCTGTGCATCTGAGAGTGCGAACTAGAGAGGGCGAGTATTTTGTGTCGTTAATGTGCGGTTAGAGGGATCGTGGGCTCGGTTGGTCCAAACGTGGGGATTGAAGCCGGTATTTGTGCGGTTGGGTCTCCGACAGTTAGCAGTCAACACCTATGAAACCCGATCCTCTATCAACAGCCCGATAGAGTCGACAAGGTTCGACCCATAAATATAAAGGACCATAAAGTCACCCCGATGATGGCCGTGTTGAATGAAAATATCAACCGGAGGGGTCCATTTTAAATATTTCAAAATACCACCCAAATACTCCAAAATCCAAAAAAATCCAAAAAAATCCCAAAATCCTAAAAATATTTAAAAATGAAATAATCCATCAATCACTCAAAGCATAAAATCTATCCACCCACCGCAATAGTTTGCCGCGGTGGACAAATCTGAAAATAACTTCAGCTCACAAAGAGCTAGTGCCTAGTTGAAAATATCACTAGGATCCATTCTCAAACAATCTCCTGCCAGCAATGACGTGGTACGAGTCCTCTAACCGGTAGTTTCGCCGCTAAATGGCACTGTAGGATAAACGGTTATGATTCGGGGCCCTTTGAACAAGGTGGTCGCCGCCAAATGGCACCATTATATTAAGGTTATGGCCAAAGCCCGTATGCTCCCCAATGACATCAAATCCTTGAGATATGAATCAATAGGATATGATCGATAGGGCACAAAGCCCTCTGTTAGCTAAGGTGGATTCAAATTTGTCCTCTTAGGCAAATACCCATCCCAGGTCTACAAGGTACCCTTGGACGAAGCAACCCATGGCTGCCGACAAGGATCCTTCTGTCAGGTTGGGTCGACTACCTCCTCTGACTAAGTAGACCAGGGACTACGATGACCCGGGACGACGGAACCATGGGATCTTGATCGGGTCTATCATCCATTCCCCCACCATCCGCTTTAAGTGTGAGATGGTGAAGTTTTCAATTTTAAATACTAAATCTCCCAATTTTCAAATTCCCAACTCATGCTGCTACTATATGCCAGATCCACGTATCTCTACGCATCTGATTGACGACTAGCCTTAATCGAAAGTTCTCTCTCGCGATCGGGAGGGGTAATTAACTATAGGGGCTTGCGCCTATAAGAAACCAGAACTCAGATCATAAAGTCCTCACAAAATGAGGGCGAAATCTCTGGGTAGTGTCTTATCTACAAACCCATCTGCCTTCCAAAATTTACCCCGGAACTTAGTTCGTTAAAACTCTCCTCGAAAAGAAAAGCAAAATACAAAAAGTCGGGCGGAGGCGGAGGCCGGGGCCGAATTTTCGGAGCCCACACCTCCGTGGTTTTTTTCTGGTTTCAAATTTTTTCACGTTAAATCCTAATATCCTTTTATTTCCGCTGCTTTTAATTTGTTCTTTATTTCGCTGCGTGGTTTACTTCCACCCCCAATAATTGAATTTTAAATCAATTACTAATAATTTATTTATTGTTATGTGTTTTAAAAAACTATTAGTTATTAATTAGTTTAATTAAATATTGCATTAAATTCGTAATATGATTTAAAAATTTTGTTCATTCTAACTTTTTAACTAACAGCCACTTTCTAGTACCATTGGCCAACTTCCTAAACAAGAGTCAGCTAAATTATAAGGAAACAAATTACTGTTCTGATTTATTTAATTGGGTCGAATTCTATTAAAACTCTCTTTTTAGTTTGCTGTCTCTTTTATTTTTGATGTAATCTTAAGTACAATTTGTTTGTTCAATAGAAGATTCTATTTATTTTTTAAAATTCCTGCTGAAGTAAAATAAACACAAGATATGTACATATTTATATATATAATACTCAAAGAGAAATCAATTAGAATGGACATCAAAGATGACAGGTCAAAGTTCATTGGATCGTAACACAGGCAAGGTTGTTGGTGCAGTTGTGTGGGGGGTTGGAACAGGGAAGCAGGTGCGCGCATTGGATGAGCTTGAATGTGAGATCTAATGGCTTGAGAGAACTCTCAACTAATCAGTCACAACTGTTCAGCCCATCAAATAAGTGACTGGTTTCCATCTTTGTTTTTTTCTTTTCGTGTGAGAGCTGCTTGGTGGAGACCGGTGTTAGTTCTGTGTAAGATCTGATTGTGTTGATCAATCAGATTACACTGTTGTTTCAAATCTCAATTTAGCCTTTCAAGCTCAATGAGGGGTTGCAAGGGGTCCTCCCTTGCTTGTGTTAGGATGTTTTACATTTGAAATTTTTTTTCGGTACAATGTAGAGCGTTGCGGCGCTGTGTATCGGGCTTGATCTCTTCTCTGAGCTTAATAGCTTGCCTTTTGGGAATCCTGGCCTTGGTTTCTTCTGTCAGCATCTTAAGCAGTTCATGGTCTTTCGGCAACACGTTGGTCTTCAATATGTACTGCGCATATATATATATTTTTATATAAAACAAAGGTTTCATGACTCTCCCGTGTAGCTTGTGGCATTAATTCAGCTTTACAAAGTATATAGGAATTACAGAGCAAGACATGAAAAGGGAAGGAACCTGATATAGAGCTTCACTTTGCAGGAGACACTTTTCGAGGATGGAGAGATCATCACTATCCATTTCGATATAGGAAGAGATAGAGTAGAGACTGATTTCTGCCTTGATGTAGAAGAAGATGCAAACGGGCTATATTCTTCCAGACTTTTGCTAGCCATTTATAGTGGACTAAGCTTGCTGGGAACTACATTGATAGAATTTTGATTTAATTTTCTTATTAATAAAAATATAATTGTTCTAAATTCTAATGAATGTACGTCATCAGTTGCTTTAAGCAAGCATAATTTTTTTATATATTTTTCTGTACCAAATCTGGTCTTACAAAGTCTCACGGGAATGGATGCAGCCCACACGGCAAGCATGTACGGGATTATTGATATGCCATAATCCCAGATAATAATAAAAAGAGACGTCTTTAATTGTTTTTTTAGCCATTATTTGGACTGTTCCCCTCAAATTGTTCAGAAATGATGCATTTTACACAATTCGACAGACGTCCCTCTACAAACTTGGCCAAAAGTGGATTGCATAAGCAGGAAGATCTTGCCCCTAGTGGTATGAGTCGCTAGACCACCACTGCAGCATTTTTCAATGAGCTACTGGCTGAATGAGGTATATGGATTGCATAACTAGTTTCCCTTGAAGAAAAACCCTTACTACATGGAACAACTCCCGATGAATAATGATTCATGCAATTAGCCCATGGAGCAACGAAGTACCTCAATCTCAATGGTAGTTATTTGTACTACGACAAGGAGGTTTGATGTTGGGAGGAGAAGAAGATCACCATTTGGAGAAGTCCAGGATATAGAAGAAAACAGAACAATTTTTATATTCTTATCTAAACTTATCTAAATCTCAAAAACTCAAAATATGAATACAAGAGAGGAGATAATCCTCTATTTATAGAGTAAGACTATCCTAAAGGTCCATTTGGAGGGAATTATTAAATAAAATTAGAAATTGCAATAAGAGGTAGAAGAAACATATAATAATAGAGAAGAGGAAGATTTGCTTGGCTGAACCGGTCTGAATAGATTCGCCCGGTGTCAAGCTAGCTCATCGACTTAAAGCATCAACCACTCGATCATTCCTACCTACTCGATGTTTCAAAATAAAAATAATTTTCTTAGAAAAAAACTACTCACCTGACTTTCATTGGACTGAGATTTCATTGGGTTTGTAGGAATTGTAGCGGTTGAAATTCACCAGCAATACGAATTCATAATGGAGCAAGTACTTCTCCCACTATTTCAAGGCTCGAATGATCGCATATAGTTCATGCTCATGCATTCATAATTTCTATCCCGTGGAGTTGAGCTCTTGCTAAAGAACCAGAAGAGTTTTCCTTAACTTGATGAACCATCTGTCTCAACTTACAATAGCTTTCAAAAACAGAAATGGCTAGGACCAGCTTCGAACTAAGTTGTTCCTTCAGATTAGAGAAGCTGGGCTGTTGTTCTGGTCCCCAAACAAAGTGTTTGAGTTTTAAGAAATTATGTAATAGTGCCGCAATCATGTAGAAGTTGAGGATAAAAAGCCTAATTGAAATTAGCAAGTCCATAGAATCCATAGACTTGGGTGATTGAGAAGGGTTTTAGTTAGGATTGCATTGCCTCAATCCTCTTAAGGTTGGTTTGGGCTCTCCTGCCACTAATAAGAAATCCCAAAAAATATACTTCAGTTTATGCAAATTTTCTTTTGCATATATTTGTATATAATTGCTATCTCAAAGAGTAGTAAACTGCTGTTTGAAGTCGCAAAGATCATAATCTAAGAAAGTAAAAAATATAACTTTTTTTTATCTGTTGGTTGAGAACTTTGACTACCAACAAAGAGATTTTGAGTTCGAATCTTGCGTGTGTGATGTATGTGTGAGTTTGTCTTTATTGACCTAAATGTTCCTAAAAAACCTAAATCAAAAGCCTTAATTATACATGCAACTGCATACTAAAACCTAATTGGTTGTTTGCACCTACTAATAATGAATTTAATAATTTCTCAATATATTGAGGGTTAGAAGAGAATTGATTGCAAATAGTGAAAATTCAAGCAATAAACTTTTTTTGCTTGCGTTGATTGTATTATATGGAGCAATGTTAGTAAGTGAAGGAACACTTAATTATAAAAGGTATATTTATTTATTTTAAAATGATGAGCAATAAAGAGTAAGGTGTGTGGCTGGAATATGTGATCTTTGAGTTATAACCAACTCCATTAACCAATGGGCCACGAGTCCTTTCACAAATGCATATATCTTAAATACATTATATGAAATTGCCATAAAAAGGTTTGTTATTTATGGAGAAGCCATATCCTTATACTTAAATGCCTTATCATTTATTTCTAGTTATAAAAGAAAATTTGATTTCATATGCCCATAACATCCAAAATTGAAGAAATAAGCCAATTATTTATTTTTTTGAAGAAATATTCCTAACAATTTATTTTGAATCTTACCACACCCTTTGTTTAATTGCCAACTTCTTATTGAAGCCCATCCAAATATTGACTTTAATTCATTTGAATTCAAACGTGAAATCAAACCAAATATATACATTGTTCAAACTTGGTTCGAATTAATTTTGAATTGAGGGATTTTGCCTGATCACAGCGTGTGAGGAGAAGGGAATTGCATTGAAAAGAATGGATATCAAAATGAGAGGTTGCTAGGGTCACTAACGGAACCATGAACACACGAAGAGAATGGGGTTTTGCATGGGAGCTAGCTGCGGGCTCAATTTCCTGATGGGAGGTCGTTATGGCTTGACAAAGGAACCGTGGATGTGTGAGAAGGGGGCTTCAAATAGGAGCTAGTTGCGGGCTTTCTTTCAAGATGGAAGGTCATTGGGGCTTGCCAATGGGATTATCGACATGTGAGGAGAAATTTGTTTCACGCAAGGGTTAGCTACGGTTTTGATTTTGTGATGGGAAGTCATTGGGGCTGACCAACAATATTGTGAATAGTGTGAGGAGTGATTTTCACGTAAGAGCTAGTTGTGAACTAGTTGAGGTCACTAGGGTCGTGCGATGGGAAGACTATCATCTGATTAATGCATGTAAATGAAGATTTAAAACAAGTTTAAAAAAGATTCAAATAAGGTTCAAACAATATTCGATGGAGTTTTGTTCACTTTTAGACATATTTTTTAAAAAATAATAAAATATTGATTATATTTCTCCACTTTTATATATTATAAAACATACAGTATCAATTTTCCCTTAATAAAAGTAAATAAAGTTAAAAAAAGTGATCTCAAAACTTAAAAATGTTAAATATCTTGTCTGAAAAGGTTTGGTTGGATATCTTATTTTGATGAAGATTTTAAATACCTCTTAAAAGAAATTTAATGACCTTAAAGCATAACCTGATAAAAAAAAATTAGTTAGTTACAAGCCCATTATTTACCATTTTAAAAACATTGATTCTCACGTACCAATTTCGTAGATTTCTGCCTCACGCGGCAGCCTTTTGGAATCTTCTGAGTGGCCGGTGGTTAGGTAAGCGGCCTTTCCCACCTAAACCTAAAGCTAAGGCCTAAGGCCTTTTTAATATCATCTTTTTTTTATTTTTATTGTAGATTTTTAAAAAGATTTAATTTGTGCTCTTTTATTTTTGAAATAAATAAAGCTAATTTAAAAAATACTAAAGAAAAAAAAAAGTTGGGGCGACATTTAGTCCAATTAAGACAAACTCACACACACAACACATACATGAGATTTAAAACCATGACCTTCTGATCGGTAGCCACAGCTCCTAACCAACAGGCCAAGGTGATTTGCATTTAAAATAATTTTTAGATGTAAGATATTTATAGATGTTTACTTTTTTTAATGAAAGTGAACTTGATCAGCTAGTCGCCATCATCAACAACTGTCAGCAACGTCCACCGCCACTGTCATTGTTTGCAGCGACTATTGCTATCATCACTATCACCAATTGCACTGCCTCCGGTTGTCATGCCATTGCAGTTGAGTTCATTGGCCCTCATTTTGTTAGTTGTAACCACCTAGGATTATCGCCCTGCATTTTGCTACATTATAATTATTATTATTTTAAATATTGATTTAAAGTAATAAATAATTAATAATAATAATAATTATTATTTTAAATATTGATTTAAAATCTATCAGTTTCACTCTGAATTAAATTTGATTTGAATTAATATTAAAATTTTATTTTTATTTTCATTTAGGCCGATTTGCAAAAACTTCATTTGATAATACTTTTAGTAAAAAAACAAAGGGCTGTCGTTTTCTGAAGAAAATAAAGAAGCCATCAGCATCATCTACCAACTTTGCCAATCACATTTTCAAATTTGGATAGTCAAATTTTGCTATCCAACTCCAACCTAACCAAAAGGCAATTTTGTGCAAATACAAATTTCAACATTTATGGGGTTGTTAATGGTCCCAATCTATTGGGTTATTTTGGCTAAGCGCCTGATTTATTGGACAAAAAAGAAATGCACGATAAAATAGAATATTATTTAAAAAATTAATATATTTAAATTGTTTTATAATTTATTTGAATGAGCCTAAAATTAATATATGTGATTTTTTGGCTTAAAATAAAATACATGAAGTGTAAAATTAAATAATGGTAGTGAACGACGGTTGATGGATGAAGATAGTGATAGAAATGTCCCTGACTTTAATTTATTAATTTGTTTCGTAAAGTTGGAGCTCTAATAGAGCTTGGACCTGAAGTCATCAATCTAAGTTAACATACAACCTCATAGTCTTCTTCATACAATTGTTCGTATCTCCAAGTGCTAAAATATGAGTTTTTAGCAAATGAGAAATAATGTGTGAGGTTATTTTTTAAGAAGAATTTACTAGCGAGAGTATGTGAGGGTTTGTGAAATTCTTTCAATAAAAAGAAGTTAAACTCTTAAACATCGAGATGCTTTTTGGTGTAATTTTTGAAATTTCATTAAGAAATTCCGCAGTTAAGCATGCTCATCATGGAGAAATCCTGTGATGAGTGACCTCTTGAAAAATTATACTAACAGTATAAAACCGTGAGGCTCTTAGGTTAAAGCGGACAAAACAGACAATATCTTGATAGTTAAGAGTTTAGGCTGCTACAGGGTTTTTATTTAAGATTTCATCTATGGGCTGAGGGCTGAACCAAGATTCTATAGATGAAGGATCAAAGAGGAGTTTTTTCTAATCTTGAAGCTTGATAGAACAAAGGCACTTCGAAAAGTTAGGAGGGGTTTTCTCTTAGGGTGTAAAACATGAAAGTACTCTATTTCTTTGTATCAGAGCAGTTTTTAATATAATTATGTGATTGGGCTTTTATATAAAAACTTCTAGTGGGTGCATGATATCCATTGCAAAACAAAATCCCAAAAAGAGTTCATATGGCTTTAGGCAATTTATCAAACAAGTTTTAGTTTTTCAATCTCCCTTTCTATTATTTTAAATTTTACTTGATTGGCTTGTTGGTATTGTGAGCGGCATTCTTGCGATTTGCATAACACATATCGTATTATCTTATTTAAAATGAAGATATTTTATCCTACGCAAAAAAAAAAAAAGAAATTAAAGAGAGGTGAGAATGGCAAGGGATAGAGAAGCAATAGTGGCGAGGTAGAGTTCAAGAAGATAGAAATAGATTGTATTGCTTGACTAGGGATCATATCACTTTGCTCCCTCTCACTCTCTCTTTATATATATATATATATATATATATATATATATATATATATATATATATATATATATAATGATGGGAGAGATCAAGCAGGGTGGGAGAGAAAAGTGAGTGTGAAATCCTTAGAATTTTTAAGAATATTTGATCTAGAGCAGTTAATAATTATTTCAAGGGTCATTATAAGTCCAAATCACAAACTATCTTTGCTAAAACATTTATAATGTTGTGTTTGAGCTTCCATAATTTTTTCATAATTTTTGGGTAGTGTTGAATTTTCTTAAGAAATCTGCACCTGTCGATACAAGTGGGATTTTTGGTACCGTCAGGTGTCCGTTTTATAAACCAATTTCATCAGAAATTTCTAAATTAAATTTGCTAATTTATGAATATTTTTTCGTAATTTTTAAATTTTTTATTTGAAGTTATAAAAGAATTTAAATAAAATTAATATTTTAATATTAAATTATTAGAATAATTAATATTTTAATTAAAATATCTAATTCCATTAATATGTTATTTAAGCATTTCATTTTTTATTTTCCATTAACAGAACAAAAATTGGGTTAGAGAGGGATTAAGGGAAAAAGATAAGAGAGAAAGAGAAATTCGATTTTTTGACGACTTCGGGTCATTTTTATACGTAGGCCCGGTTGGAAAACTTGTTCATCTCACGGTAAGTCATATTATGCCCATCTCAATTTTAAAAAAATGTACAATTTTTTGCAAATTTTTCGATTAAAATTTTGTATCCGTTAGCAAAAAATGGGGATAACTTTGTATAAGTAAAACTTTTATCACGTAACTTTTTATATATTA
The DNA here is from genome assembly GCA_019925795.1 of Dendrobium chrysotoxum. NCBI lineage: Eukaryota > Viridiplantae > Streptophyta > Magnoliopsida > Asparagales > Orchidaceae > Dendrobium > Dendrobium chrysotoxum. The sequence goes on from CM034301.1 coordinate 43,773,451, forward strand.
TGGAGATTACGATTATGCATATTTTAAATATTTTTAAAAAAATTTTACAACTGGGATTTTAAAATTTGTGGGATTTTTATTAAATAGAAAATTATCTGAATATTAAAAAATAATTATATAGTACAATAAAAGTCTTAAAATATCATTTTACACAATCTCTGATAATTTGATAATTTTCTGAAAATATATATTTTTGTCTAGTTGGATTTTATGTTGTCTACCGTTATACAACATTGTAAAATTTTGATATATTCTCAATTACTTTTTAATTGTTATAATGTGATGATATATGTACATATGTGATTAAATTATATCTGTTGGGAGCCATAATGGGCCAGAATCTGTGTCAGGAAATTGTAAGGAGGTATAAGGGGTCAGAATCCTTTGACATTCTATCTGAGACGGGGATATATAATATGTTCCGGTGCTAAAATCACAAATAAAAAGGGAGTTATAAGGGACTAGAATCCTTTGAGATTTTATCTAGGTCCGAGAAATATGATCTAAACTACTATATGATAGGAATTTCAATTTATTTATTTGTTCAGTATTATTATTTAAATCAGGGAATAATTATTATGCATTTATAATATTTTTTAGTATAGGGATTTATTTAAATTGCATTTAACTACTTTTAAATATTCAACAAAATATGAAAAAGAATATTTGGAAATTTAGATTGGTTTGTTTGGTTTGCTGAGTTGTTGTAACTCGTTGTGATTTTGCTTCTAGTTTTCAGGATCTGGGAAAGGGAAGGAGGTTTTGGACTAGCAGTTTATGATCAGATCTGAGGTCATAGGTATTTTACTATTTTGATTTTTGTATAATCATAGCTAGTTAAATTTTTAGTTTTATAGCTCTTGCATGTAGTCATGTACTGTAGTGTAGATATTTATTTTGGTGAAATAAAAGAAACTTTATGGATGAATTTAATTTGGGTATTTTAGTAGCTCTATAGTCTGTTGTCTATTTTAATAAATATTGGTAGAAAATTTTGAAACAAATTTTAAAACTAGATCTTGGGATTGCTTATCACAGCTCAACACGATGGGACCTGTCCTGGTCGGGTTGGGTTGTGACAATCTTTTGTCATATTAGAGCAATAGTTTAGTGAGATAGTTTCAAGTCTGTCTGGGTGTTTATTATTTTTGTTTCATGTGCATGTGTGTTCAGTTGCATATTCTGTGTGATCATGGATCCACCAGACCTAGATATGATAGATGGATATAGTGCTAGTCAGATAGCTCTTGTATATAGTTCTGCTCCAACAGCTAATTCAGATATAGTTTCATAGTTTGCTACTTTGATAGCCTAGATGATGGGTGAGGCATAGAACAGAGTTTCTATTATTAGATCTGAAGAGGTAGATAGACATCTATAGATGTTTCTGAGATTGAAGCCTCTAAGATTTGAGGGTACTATTGAGCCCAAAGCAACAGAGGATTAGTTGAGGAGGCTAGAAAAGAGATTTGACGGTATACAATATCCTCCTGAGAGGGAGGTACCGTTAGCAGTCTTTCTATTGGATGGTGAGGCAGAACGTTGGTGGATGGGCCAGTAGGAGGAAAAGTTTAACGGAGATTGAACACTCTAATTATGTGGGATGAGTTCTCTGTTATGTTTAGGCTTGGTTTGTACCACCTTCTGTAAGACAGCAAATGCATGAGACTTTTCTTAGGCTAGTTCAGGAGAGCAGGACAGTTATATAGTACGAGGCAGAGTTCACTGTTTTGGCTAGATATGCTCCATAGTTGGTTAGCACACTCGCAGAGAAGTACTACAGGTTTTTAAGAGGACTTCAGGTAGTATGAGACAGCTTGTGGTGCCATTTCAAAATTTTGATTTCTATGAGCTTATGGAGAGAGCTCGTCTGATAGAGAACGACCAGATAGCTACTCAGTAGCTGTGGACTGCTAGTAGGAAGAGGTTTAGTGGTGAGACTTATAGTAGTGGATTTTCTAGGAAGATAGTATATTTACACCTAGAGATTCCAGGAGAGGTGGACAGTCAACATCTACAGAAATCTCTAGTAGTGGCATCATAGCCAGTTCTGATTTTATTAGTGGGGCACCTGTGTGCTAGAGTTGTGGTCGACGCCATTCAGGTCAGTGCTACGGGATGACTGAACAATATTTTAGATGCGGTCAAATAGGGCATCGGGTAGCAGAGTGTCCACATGCAGGATTTGATTAATATTTTGAGTCCAGATTAGAGAGCTTTGTTAGACCAATAGGGAGACCGAGGGTAGTTCCTCTCCATACTTTTTCTAAGGGACCATCTGGTAGAGCTGGTGGTTCAGGTTTAGTGGTAAGGAGACTATTTGGTAGTGGTTATAGAGAGCCTAGTAGCCCTGTAGCTCCAGCTCCAATTCAGCTATGTGTATATAATTTGACTCAGCAGGAGGCCCATGATGCTCCAGATATTGTGATAGGTACTATTTATATTTCGAAACATCCATGTCGTATTTTATTTGATTCTGGAGCTAATCTTTCCTTTATTTTTGAGCATTTTTTTATTCACTATACTTGACTTCAGTTGCACTACGTATTTCTCTTTCTATTATTTTACCGACTAGAGATAATATGATAACCAGTAGATTTTATTTATGTGATATTGAGATCTTTGATAAAAAATGGAAATCTAATTTAATTTTATTACTCATTTCATCATATGATATTATTCTGGGTATGAATTGGTTGAGTTAGTATGAGGCTCAGATTGATTGCTTTAAAAAGCGAGTTACGTTATTTATGGGCTGTGAAAGTTGTGTATTTCAGGGAGTTAGAGGTGTTTTATCCTTTTTGATCTTTAAGGTGGAAGCAAATAGATTATGTAAGAAGGATTGTATGGCATTTCTAGCATCAATCTGGGATATGAGTATATATGCTAATTCTCTTTCTGATATCCCGGTATTTCCTAAGGAGTTAGTCAGTTTACCTCTAGACGGAGACTTAGAGTTCTGTATTGATATATTTCTAGGTATGGCCCCGATATCTAAAGCTCTGTATAGGATGGCACCTAAGGAGCTTCTGGAGTTAAATGTTCAGCTTCAAGAGTTAGTTGACAGGGGATTTGTTCATCCTAATGTGTCTCCCTGGGGAGCACCTATTTTATTTATGAAGAAAAAGGACAGTACGATGCATATGTGTATTGACTACAGAGAGTTGAACAAAGTTACTATCAAGAATAAGTATCCAGTATCACGGATTAATTTTCTATTTAATCAGCTTGCTAGATCTTTTATATTCTCAAAGATTGATATACGATCAGGTTACTATCAAGTGAAGGTGAGAGAGGCTGATGTGATGAAGACAACTTTCAGTACTTGGTACAGGCACTATGAGTTTTTGTTCATGTCATTTGGGGTAACTAATGCATCAGCTATTTTTGTGGATCTGATGAACAGAGTATTCAAAGATTATCTGGATTAGTTTGTGATTATTTTCATAGATGATATTTTGGTATATTCTGCTTCTGAGGAAGATCACGGAGACATCTTAGGAGTGTATTGGAGACTTTGAGGCAGCATAAGTTATATGCCAAATTCTTCAAATGTGAGTTTTGGCTGAGCAATAATTCTTTTCTGGGATATGTGGTAAGTGGTGATGGTATCTCTGTTGATCCTCAGAAAATTCAGCAGTCACTGATTGGCTGGGGCCTACTACTGTGTTTGAGATATACAATTTCTTGGGTATGGCTGGATATTACAGAAAGTTTGTGAAGGGATTTTCTCAGATTTTTGCACCTCTGATGAGACTGACACAAAAGTCAGTAGCTTTTGTCTGGACACCGGAGTGCGAGGCTAGTTTTCAAAGATTAAAGGATTGTTTGACTTCTGCTCCAGTTTTGGCTCTTCCCTTTTGGTACAGAAGGATTTTAGGTATTCAGTGACGCTTCACTGAAAGGTTTGAGATATATTTTGATGCAGCATGGTCGAGTGATAGCTTATGCTTCAAGACAGTTAAAGCCACATGAAAGGGACTATCCGATGCATGATCTTGAGTTGGTTGCTGTTGTATTTGCTTTAAAGATTTGGTGTCATTATTTGTACAATGTCAGGTGTGAGATTTTCATGAATCATTAGAGTCTGAAGTACATATTCACTTAGAAGGATCTGAATTTGAGGCAAATGAGGTGGCTTGAGTTGATTAAGGACTATTATCTGACTATTCAATATCAACCTAGTAAGGCTAATGTGGTCGCAATCACTGAGCAAAAAGTCCTCTGGATTATCTTGTATGTAGCTCACTTCTGATGAGCATTTGATACGAGATATAGAGAGATTACAGTTGGAGATGATTTCTTCTACTAATTAGGATTCTAGTATGGTGACTCAGATGATCATTCAACTTTCTTTAGAAGAAAAGATTCAGGAAGCTCAAAAATCAGATTTGAATATCCAAAGTTGATTAATTAGATCATATCTGATAAGAAATCTGAACTATGAATTTCTAATTTTGGTGTTATTTTCTATAAGGATAGACTTTGGGTTCCTATTTTTGGAGATCTGAGGTAGGAGATTCTTCATGAGGCTCATTATTTAGGCTATATTATTCATCCAGGAAGTAGTAAGATGTACGGAGATCTAAAGGATATATTTGGGTGGCCTAGATTGAAGAAGGACATAACAAAGTTTGTGTCGAAATGTGAGGTCTGTCAGCTAGTGAAGGCAGAGCATTAGTGACCGGGAGGTCTTTTGCAATCGTTACCTATTCCAGAGTGGAAATGGGAAGAGATAATGATAGATTTTGCTATGGGTTTTCCTAGATCAAGGCAGGGGCATAATGTTATTTGGATTGTTGTTGATCGACTGATAAAATCTGCCCATTTCATTTCGTTTTGACAGATAGATCCGGTGGACAAGTTAGCACAGATATATGTTAAAGATATTATCATGTTGCATGGTGTGTCGAACGTGATCATATCTGATCGGGATGGCAGGTTTACCTTCAGATTATGGAGAGGTATTCAGTAGGGACTGGGTATGAAGTTGCACTTCAGTACGGCTTTTCATCTACAGACAGACGGATAGTCCAAAAGGATTATTTAGGTATTGGAGGATCTTCTGAGACTATGTGTTTTGGATTTTGGGAGAAGTTGGGAGGATCATATCCCGTTGATAGAGTTTGCATATAATAATAGTTATCAGTCCAGTATATGCATGGCTCCTTATGAAGCTCTGTATGTCTGGAAATGTAGGACTCCTTTGACTTTGATAGAGGTGGGAGATAAGTAGGTGACAGGTTCAGCCTTTGTGGATGATACTACTACAAATATCAATTTGATTGGAGAAATGTTGAAATTTGCACAAGATAGACATAAGAAATATTACAATAAAAAATACAGGTTGGTTGAGTTTTAGATTGGTGACCTAGTTTATGTCAAAGTCAGCCCTATGAAAGGTATTAGTAGATTTGGAAGAATTAGTAAGCTTAGTCCAAGGTATATTGGACCTTTTGAGATCATTGAGCAGATTGATAGTTCTGCTTACATGTTATTGTTATATAATCATATGTCTGATATATATAGTATTTTTCATACATCTTCTTTGAAAAAGTGGGTGTCTATTTCTGGGAAGAGATTATCTACTGATGAAGTTGAGGTTCGTCCGAATCTATAATATAGGGAAGAACCAAAAAGGATTTTGACATATAATGTGAGAAAATTGAGGAGAAAACATATTCATATGGTCATAGTACAGTGGAAGCATAGAACTGCCAGAGAGGCTACTTGAGAGAAGGAATCTAATATGAGGCAACTGTATCCAGGTTTATTCTGACTCATTTTGTGTTAGGAATGTCGAGGATGACATTATTTTAAAGGTGGGTAGATTGTAAAACCTTTAGAATTTTTAACCTAGAATAGTCAATAATTATTTCAAGAGTCATTATAAGTCCAAATTATAAATCATCTTCTCCAAAATATTTATAATATTATATTTTAGCTTTCATAATTTTTCCATAATTTTTGGGTACTATTGAATTTTTTTAAGAAATCGGCATGTGTTGGTACAAATGGGGTTTTTGGGACCGTTAGATGTCTATTTTGCAAACTAATTTCATCAAAAGTTTCTAGAATATTTTGATTTTTATACAGTTATGGCTGGTTAAATTTTTAGTTCTGTAGCTCTTGTATATAGCCATGTACTATACTATAGATATTTATTTTGGTGAAATGAAAGAAATTTTATGGATGAATTTAATTTCAATATTTAGATGTTTTAGTAGCTCTATAGTCTGTAGTTTATTTCAATGAATATTAGTAAAAAATTCTGAAATAAATTTCAAAACTAGATCTTGGGATTTGCCTATCACAGCTCAACACAATAAGACCTGTTCTGATAAGGTTGGGTTGTGACAGTGAGGTAGCGGTATTAGAACTCTATGCTTGTGTACTAGTCCTTGATAGGTGAATAGTGAGGAAAGAGAAAACAAAACAAATAATTTATTTATTTTTTAAATTATGTGAGAATATTATGATCAAAATTTAGTGATCAAGTAGCTAGAAAAATTTAAATTTATTTTGAGATGAATATGATGCATGAATGTCTATTCAATTTTTCTGTTGCACTCATTTTAAAACAAAATAAAATTTATGTGACAATAATTTATTTAAATTTATCTGAAATGAGCATATACATGAAAAGGTTGGAGTAGCTCCAATGGAAGATAAGATTTGAGAGAGTCACCTTAGATGGTTTGGCCACATAAAACTGCGGCCTTCCGATGACACGGTTAGGAAAGTAGATGTATTATATTTGACTTATGTTAAGAAAGGTAGAGGTAGACCTAAAAAGACTTGGTTAAAAAATATTAGAAATGACCTTTCTTTATTAGATTTAAATGAGAATTTGACTCTTAATAGGGCACAATGGAGGAAAAAGATTAATATAGCTGACCCCACATAGTGGGATAAAGGCTTGTTGTTGTTATATGAATATGATACATGAACGTGTATTCAATTCTTTTGTTGTGCTTGTTGACCTCGATTTTCGCTCGAGTGCCCTCGAGCACCTTCGATCTACTCAATTTGGCCCCATCGAGTCCAATTCGAGCTCGAATCAGTCTGAATTGAGTTGAATTAGACCCAATTATTTTCTATTAGACTAGATTATTTCATTTGAGCATTATCGAGCTCGATTCAAATAAAATTCACATGAGTTTTAATTTAATTCCATTAATTAAATTCGGTCTAGCCTGGATTAAAACCCGAATCGGATCTAGTCGAACCCGATTTTAGCTCAATTTGCTCGATTTAATTTCAATTAAAATTTAATTGATTTTCTTCTTAAGGTCTCGATTTGTTCCTAAATCCAAAAATCGCGTCAACGGTAGCGGTCGAGCGAGATCTACCATTCATCCAGGATTATGCCGTTAACTGCGAATGTATATGGCAGAATTGCAAAACAAGGAGCGGAGTAAGTGCCAAGATGGCGGGGATCGCTCGTTCGTTCTCGGCAAGAATTAACTCACACGTTACAAGTCAGACTCTTAGACTGGATTTGGGGGGGAGAGCAAAAAAAATTTTTTTTTCTACGCCCATGGGATCTCTCCGTTTGAAGATACACGCACCCCAGGCATTAGCACTCGAGGAGATCGGTCCATCCCCCTCGTCGTCTCTCTCGTTCGCGAAGTCCAGAGCAGGCCGAAGTCGCTCCCTCCTTCCTTCCCCGTCGTCCGTCCCTACCATCTGAACCTGACGTGGCTGAACCCCTCTTTAACTCCAGCTAGTTCGCAAGACACCCGATCTCAGGAAGCATAGCCCGCCTCTGCTCCCTTTGTCACCTTTGGATCGGACAAGGATCTGCCTCCCCTAGCCGATCCGAGCTGCCTCTCTAGCTGCAGGTATATCTCCTCCATTTTCTTCTTCTTCCTCCCCTGTTCCGCCTCTCCTACCTGATTGAGCCAAAGAAGCCGAAGCTTGCTCCCGATTTGCCCCAGCTGAATCGCCATCTTCACAACAGATTGCATCTTTTGGCACCTCCTTTTCTTGTTCTTAGAAGATGAAAGGGAAAGTGTTGTTGTGATAACCTCTTGAAGGAAGAGGGATTTGAAGTTGTGCAATTGGTCATGAATTTCTTGGCTACTACATTCAGATACCTTAGTGTCTGAATAGACATGCATTATTTTTTTTCCTTTATAAATAGACATTTCTAATAAAAAAATGCATATTATCTCTCCCCAATTAGTATGTGATACCTTGCATTATATGATGCACATCAAACCATATTACGTTATCAATATCCTCATCAATGCATTCACTGATAAACTTTACAATGATTGTCTTTTCCTTTAACTTTCACCATTCCTAAACCATGTTGGAGCATAAGGGTTTTGGTTTGTGGTAGTTTGGTTTGGTGTTTAATGCTAATCGCACGAGTAAAATTTCAAAAATCATGTTCATTCATCTCCCAGAATCTATAGTTGCACTTGCAACATATTGTTTTTTTTTTTTTTCGTTTCTGATCATGTTCTTTGTCTTTGTGGTCAAATGTGATCATTTTCACAACTTGTAGATCCATCAATTCATTATAATTTATGACGAGAGCCTTCTTGTTTTTGGTCGCATCTTTGTTAAGCATGTTTGGTTTCTTCTCTAGATGCAATCTCTAGCAGTCACGCCATGTGACCTGTGAGCTTGTAGTGGAAATGTTGGTCTTTTCATTTGCCTCTTTTCTTCAACAGGTTTGGCATCAGTAACTTGCCATCTATGCCCTTTGTGTTTATTGTTGGTTTGATTTTTCTCTTCATTGGCTATAGCTTTTAGCCTACTTTGATGATGCTTCCAACTCAAAATAGCTAAAGAATTTGCTTAGGTTTTTATGAATTCCCGCAACATGTTTCTTAAAAGCTGATTTCTCTTCCAATAAAATTTTCAACGCAATAGCTTGCTTATGAAATGCTATTTTGCTTTTGCACACTTTGCATGCCGTTATCTCAGTCGTTACTTTCAGACCCATTTTTCAGCTTCATATCTGAGAGGATAACATTGAACCTTCAATAATCATTGGAATCTTGTCCATGTCATTCATGACATGGTTCTGAGTTCTACCATATCAATGCATACCAGGATAATTTAATTTGTACAAATGCATTGGTGCACTTGTAGATGTAAATGCTTCCAAGTGCTCTTGCCAATTGTTTACCGTATTAGTATTTACTCATCCATCCTATGTTAATAGCTCAAGTTTTGGACCCATTTTGAATGGAAACATATTAAGTTGGGCCTCACGGTAGATTTTTCTCCTCCTTCAACCTTTTGAAATATATTTTTTTGAGCAAGCACAGGCTCACCTTAGTTCATGGAGCAAAATTGCTCTTCACGAGGTAGTTAGAGGAGACATTTTTTTTCTTGTCTCGTGTATGCCCCACAAGTTAAGGCATTGCCTTTTGGGGGGGGGGGGGGCACACCTTTTGTGTTTGGTTAGCTTGTGTATGCCCGATGATAGAGGTTGATCTAAATTAAATCTGAACCTGTTAAACTATTAATTGATAGGCAATTATAAAATTAATATTTCTATTTAAGAACAATTCAAATTAAATGATTATTTTCTCAAATTATATTTTAATTGTAGAATAAGACTTGGATGATGTAGTGCTTGATGAATGATCACTTGAGGAACGAATATTAGTTGCTTTATTTCTTTTTAACTTGTACTTTGGTTTAATTATACATGTTTGTGAATTGGATTTTTGAGACTAGATATAAATCATATGTTTATGGACTTATAAATTTATTTGATTTTATTTCTTATATTTAAAATTTTTAATTCGTGAAATAGGAAAGATTTATAAAATTCATTTTTCTTACACTCCACTTCATGATAGATAAAATGCTTCACCTTAGGCCTTCACCTTTTTAAACATGTCTCTCATTATCTGATATTCTGATGCAATGTAAAAAGTGCTTTCTCTTTCTTAGGTTACTACATTGCTCCCTTGTGGTGATCTACATTGGCTAGTAGTAGCAATTGTCTAAGTGTGAGATGATGTTTTTACTATCATATACTCATATGTTTGATGATATATCTAGTTGAAGTTTCTAGTTTAACTAATTTAATTTCTCCTTAGTTATCCTTGGGGCTTAGATATGTGATTTTGGGTTTAAAGGAATTTTAATTTTCACTTCTTGCTTTCATTGTTATCTTTTTTCCCTTCACACAACCCACCAGATTGGATTTGCATTTTGATACCTCTTGATTATGATGAGGTTAATGAGAAACCTTTCATACTCCGAATGCTAGTGAGGAATAGCTAGTAATATAGTTTTAGAGATATTTTGAAAAATAATTATATTGATATGTATGCCTTTAGGTTGTGGACTTGAGTTGATCACTTCAACCAAGATAACTATTGTTCTTGTAGGGCCACCCCACGTAAAAGAGATTTGTTTGTTTTGCATCGGAAGAAGTTATAGTGGGTCTCTTGTAGGAGGATTTTATATGTTGCTTTGTTTGGAGGTTCTTTGAGTCGTTTTGGAGGTTGGGGGCTTTATGAATGATTTCACATTAGAAAAATTTGATATAAGGTGACTCTTTTAAGTCTTTTTGAAACAAGGCGAATTTTCATAAGCGAGTTTTCTTCTTCTTACTTGCATTTTCTTCTAAAGGTGAGCTTACACATGTAGGTTGAAAGCATGTTTAAAGTTGAAAATTTTATTTAGATTTTGGTTTCAAGATTGGGTTTTCTTCTTTTCTACTTTGAGTCTTTTATGGGTTTGATTTGGGTGATCGTGTCAAGTCTTTCGAATGCTGTCTTAAAACGTGGGGACACTAAATAGCATCAAAATCCCCTCTTGTTTGCATTTGGCTCAAATGTTGAATTGGAACCAAGGGTGGGTTAGGGACATGCCTGACTTTAACAGGGCATGCCTATCAATGAGATGCTAATATTCCATAAAAATAATAAATAAAAACTATTTTTGTAACAATGTGGGGAGTTCTTAAAATTTGGGACAGTCCTGGAGAGCGAACAACTGAGCTAACATCTAGACGAAAGAAAAGGTATGTTTTTATTTAATAGCATTTTATTTTGATTATTTGTATATTGAACATGATCCTGCTCTCATCCAATCTTTGTTCGTGTCTTTGTGCTTTTGTGAGGTACATATGGGGAAGCAAAGAAGGGGCTTGTTAGGAGCACTAGACGAAGGAGCTTGGACAATCGGATCCGAGCATCAGTCGCCCCCATTCATTTTGGTGGGGGTACTACGGGCGATACCACCGGGTCATAGCCCCCGGTGTTGTGAGTTTTCTTAAAACTTAGATAGCCTCTAGGAAGCCTATCTGTGTGTACGTCTTCCTACCTTTAGGGCCTGTAGAAACTTCAAATCTTAGGTAATTTTCTTCTTTTATTTTGTTATATATCCCTAAGCCCGTTTACACTTACGTGAATGTCTAAGGGGTTAGAAATAAAACATCTATTCATCTCCTACAACACTAGTGACACCTAAGGATAAAAATTAAGGACTAAGTCTTAGAGAACTTAGACTTAGGATGCATGCTCCCTTAGGATAGAAATACTAAACATAAAAAACCTAGTGACACATCACCCTAGGGCTAGTTTGCCTTAATTCATTAATAAAATAGTAAAATCAATTATAATCTAAATCAAAAATGCATTAAAACACTTAATCTCTAATCAAACTACAATCAACATACGAAATCACTAGGAGGTAGAATTTAAACATAAACTTGAACTAAAATCTAATTAAAATATTAATCATCTCTTAATCAAATATTAACTAGATAAAATTCATCAAAATAAACTCAAATTCTAGGAGTTATAAAATTGAGAAACAAACCTAACTCAAACCTAAAAGACTCATAATACCCAAACTTTTAAAATTCGTAACTAATTACAAAAAAATTCAAATCAAGTAAATCAAAAAGCACTCAACTCTAATTAAAGTCTACTATTCATTAAAAATATTAACTTTCCAAAAATCAACCTAATTTGAAAAGTCAACTCTCCGGTCAACTGTAGTCTAATAACTAGGGCCTGAAACTCCTAAAAACAAAACTTTGCCTAGAAAACTCTAAATCCAACAAACTAACAGTCTAATTACTCATGGTAAGGTCTAGTATTTAATAAAAATACTAACTCCCCTAGACCCAACCTGTTTCTAATAATGACCTTTTTGAACCCTCTTAACCTAGTAGACAGGTAGACCCCAGACCTTCTAAAACTCGCTAATATAACTTAAACTTTAAAGATCACTACCATAACCATTAAAATAGATCCACAAACTAAACTAACTAAAAATGGACCCTAATTTACTAATATTTTAACTTTAATCAAATCTTCCTTTTCAAACCTTCAACAAATATTAACACAAAATAACTCAAACCATCTACCCAATATATGATCTATCCAATGCAACACAAACTTTCTACACACATGTAGAATTGATTGTTAGGGCACCACTTCTAGATCTAGGTTAGGCCGATGTTTTCTTTCTCAGTTGTTTTCTGTGTTGTGATCGCTCTTGCATGTGGCACGTGTGCTGTTTGTGTTGATTTGATGTGAGTGTTTATTTTATTACTGCACAGTATTTTGTTTACGATATTGTTGTTTGTGCATTAGATCTATCCCTAGGCTAGGGACGTTTTATACTGACTCAGTCTTATACATGTGGCCACGCTCATGCAGCGCTAAAAATAAATGGGGGCTAATATGATAAATCATAAATTATAAATGCTTGCTACAGGTGCTCAAAAAATACTTAGCCCCCAAATGAATAAGAGCGTGGCCAAGTGTGTTTACTTTTCTGCACTGATATAACTGCTTGTGATGTGATATATTAAACTGCTTGAGATTTTCGTTAGGATAACCTTGCAGGTTCAGTTTGAGTCTAGTTTTTTTTATTTTTCATAATGTAATTTATAATTCATATTGAGTTGTGAAAGTCTTCAAAGGCATGGCATTTCAAATGTTAGGTACCCAAAGGGAGAAAGAAAGACCCTCTCTCGGGGAGTTTTTTTCTCATTTGGGTACCCTTCCGGAGAACGATCTGAAGGAGGATGATCTGAAGAAAGACGATCCACTCGAAGACGAAGATTTGAAGACGAAATGCCTTGCATTTAAAACTTGTGTCATTCAATAGGATTAGAATCTAGGATGTTGTCGGTGGGGCCTGGCCACCATTACTTTTCTGCAGACCCTGGGTTGTACTTATACGGCACTTGTCGTGGACTGTGGACTCTTTCCTACTCTATTCTGTGGATTTATATTGATGTGTTTATTTTGTGTGCAGTAGAAATTGCCTGCTTTTCTTAGGTTTCTTTCTTGCATGTGCTTGGCCTGATTTCGCTAGGCTCTTTAGAAATAAAATTTTTCTACTTGTAATTAATATTTAAAATTATAAGAATTAAATAATATAAAAATTTAACGACCTAGGAAATAATCGGAATCGTCCGGGGTCGCATGCATGTTAATGCATTTCTCTCCCTCCTTGTTATAAGACACTTCCCCACCTGCGAGTAGAGTCCAGATAATCCGACCTATAAGGATGAGGTGCTGGATCTGAGGAAGTCTAGTCTTTTCTAAAAAAAATATTTCTTATAAGCCTTTTTTAAAATTCTATGCATATTCGATTTGGATACTTGAACTAGCATGCATTGCATTAGAAACTAACTAAATTAAAATTTTAATTGCATTAGCTCTAGGAGCAATCACCCTACATTAGTCCAGGGCCATCTAGGAGACTCTCTAGACATCGGCCCTACTTTCAATAACCAAACTACCTACACATCTTTCATAAAGACTTGGACAGCATGGATTTTATACGATTAGGTGGTTAGCTAGCTTTCCTTTTCAGGCAGGATATAAGCCCAGAATGCATTAGCTAGGACACGGGTGTTAGTGTTGCGTAGAACACTAAACCCACCCTAGATTTAGGATTCATGGCTACTACTATCAGTGTCTCGTAGTACGCCTCATCGGTGGGTAAGCCTCCTTTCCTTCAGAGGCTATAAACCCTGCCTATCTGCGTCACATGGATGACGCCACCTCCATCTTTCTCTCCTGTGTTCTTTGAGTGCATGATTTATTTCTTTTCTCCAGTTTCTTCTCACCACCTTAGTCCCTCCGGATGCTGATCTGAGCTGTGCATGTTGACTAAGCCTAGTTGAACTTTTCTTTCTCTTTGAGTAGGATTTCCTAGTCTTATCCCCTTATGCCAATCCCAATTTGGAAAGTATAATATAGAATCCTTAATCGAGAGTATTCTCAGGCTCCGGCTTGAGATGTAATTAACCACGGGGGCTTGCGCCCGTGGGGAACCGAATCCCACTCTCAAATAAACCCCATTCGAGCTAATGTATCGGGTGGAGGAAACCCGTTGTGATTAGATCGTACATATTATTATCCATCGAGGTGCGCTGGTGAGAGCCACTATCCTCAATGGTTAATCCTATGTGTGATCGAATCTGCCCTCCCATTGGCAACAGATACTGTCTCCTTGCGGGGCGGTGTTTGTTTGTTCCTTTCGGAGGTCCACATCGCTCATTTTAAAATAAAATAAAAATTTTAAAACCATCATAGATAATTTTTTATCATGGTATTCTCAATCGATGTATTTCCTTTTATGGTAAAAATATTGTGACCCATTTGATAGCTTGATAGCTTTAAAAGAATGGAATCATATACTATGAAAAAAGAATAATTATATTCTTGATATTCATGCCACTGCCATAAGTCATCACATTATATGTAAATGTTTTCAAATTTTGATATTTTCTAGTCAAACTGATTGGAAAAATGTCATTTTTTTCACTTAGTATTCCATTTTAAAATTGGAATTTTATAAGCACAAATATGTGTTTTTTAATAAAATATGGATCAGAAAAGAATTAATCAAATATAGGATTTAAAATTTTAAATATCACATATTCAAATATCATTAATTTAGACAATTAAATTTTGGGAAAGAGTATTTTAAGAAAATATATGAACCTATTTCTTAAGAAAAAAAGTTGATTAGAAAATGTGAATATGTGAGGTAATTCTTTAGAGGATTTTAAGATAAAATTTTCACCCTAACTGATGTAATTCTTTAAAACCTATTCCTATTGGATAAGGTTATGTTGTGTGAGAACCCGAAAAATGATGTGTGTTACAAAAAATCTGTTTGAACTGGAATGCAATCGCACTGTGCTTTGGAGTTTTGCAACGCTAAGTTTGAGAGCAAAACGACACCAGAAACTGCCGCTATAATAATTCTAAATTTGACATGCAACATTGGGTCTGAACGTTGTGGAATTAGGCCACTAACAACATTTTTAAATATATTAAATTTTCATTAAGCCTGTCATTTGCCATGCCATCCCTCATTTGGCTGAAGCTTGCCGAGTAAGGAAAATGGGAAGGAGAGAAAGGAAGAGATAAGGAGAGGAGAGAGAAGATGATTTGGGGCTTTTTGTTTTTTGATTTTATTCAGAGATTTCTCCTAATCGTTTTAAGTAACTTAAATTTTATTTTACTTCTAAATAATTTTTTGAGTTTAATAGATTTTCACTTATAAATCGATAAAAATATATTTTCTCCTAATTTATCTAGTTATTAACATGTAAATTTTTGTATATAATAGATACAGATTGTACAAACATTTTGACTGTAATGTTTTTGAATTTTATTGGGTGAAGTAAAAGTTTTGATTTTCTAAAGCTATAGAATAATATATAGATTTTATTATATTTTATAGATATTACATTTTATATTGCATTTCATATAAATGATTATGACATTTGCATATAAATAAAGAAGGCTGGTTGTCAATACTATAATTAATACGGGTTGGCTCTTAAAACACTAATACCTTGCATTGCAGGGTGGGCCAATGGGCTTTTCTTTAAAGATGGTTTGTAGTGTCACCCCGTTGTAGCCAGTAATTGATGATTGATGCTAACGGGTAGAGAGTAATGACTCTTTACTGATTTAAAGAATGCCACGTATAATGATAATTGATTTAAAGATAAATAAAAGGTATGATGGAAATGATTGATGACCAATTGGAAGAGATGCCACTTATAATGATATTGATTTATAGATAAATAAAAGGTATGATGAAAATGATTGATGGCCAGTGGGAAAACAGTTAGGGTTAAAAGATGATAAAAATATCACATTAAATTGGATGTCCTACCATGCTGACTCATATAATGAAGCATGTATGCATTGATAATATTGATAGATAGAACTGTGATATGCATAAATAGTATTGATAGATAAATCAAAATGAGTACATATACTGCATATGATACATATGATTGATAATGGATAAAATATATAATACTAATGATATTAACACTTGTAAGTTACATTCCTTTACTGATTTATGGAGGATTTCAGTACAATTGCTTTACAAATTTATTAATTCCCATATCGACTATTAATTCATTGAAATGATTTCTTGCTTTTGTTATTGATCATTTTGAGCCTTACGAATGATAGCTAATCATTATTGTGACTGGATTTCATTGATTATATTGATTGAGTTAAGAATGCAAATTGATTCTTCAATCCTTCCATTAAAAGCTTTACTAAGTTTGAGTTATTGTTGGGCTTTTTACTCATTATGTGGATTTTAATGATTTCATGTTAGGAAAGAGGTAGGGACAAGGTGGAGTAAGTGGCAAAAATCCTTAGGTTTCTTTTAATTTTAATTGCAATTTCTTTTATTATTTTATAGTTAAGAGTTTGTGATATAATATTGATTATACTAATCTCCTAGCTATTGTATATTGTGATTTTTGAAGAATGAAGATAGTGAAATATTTTGGAGTATACAATTGTTAGATGCTTCTGCTAGATATATACAAGTTTATAATAAATAATTTATAGAAGCTCTGATAAATGATTAAAATGATAAATAAATAATTCTTTAAAATTTGATCTTAGAGAGTGACATTTTGCCTGCAAGTAATACATATAATGATACTTCTGATCCCTATGAACATATTAATCACTATAAGGTGTAACAACCCAAAAACTTAACTATTGAGATATTGTCTGCTTTGTCCTAAGGACCTTACAATTTTATTCTGTTTGTGTAACTTCCCAGGAGGTTACCCATCCCAAGATTTTTCTGGGATGAGCATGCTTAACTGTAAAATTTCTTAATAAAATTCTAACCATTATACCAAAGGGCGCTTTGATGTGTAAGAGTTTAGCTTTTTTTACTTAAGGGGTTTCATAATCTCTTCCACTTAAGTAGCTGACGCCCTCATTAGTATCTTTATACCAAAATTATCCACCAAGTAAATAGGATTTTAGATGTGACCCCTACAAGTTTAAGTGGTGACTCTCATAATGTAGTACATTATCCCATACAAGATTCAAGAGGTGGCTCCTATCACATAGCATTTTGTCTTGTATGACACTTAGTTTCTATCTTTCAGATGATGTATTTCTAATAACCAAGATAAATATTTTTTTAAGAGTCATTATAAGTAAATTTTAAGAAATCATTTTTGTCATAAGATATGCATTATTGTATTTTAATTACATGAATTTTTTTATAGTTTTTGGGCACTGGTGAAAATTCTTAAGAAATTGATATCAATCGGTACAAGAGTGGATTTGTGACCGTCAAGTATCCATTTTGTAAATTGATTTCATCAATATTTTTTTAAATAAAATAATTTTTTTTATAAATATTTTCTTATAATTTTTAAAGTCCAAAATGATTTATATGAATTTTATATTGAAAAATTAATTAAATTAAATAGTTATCTTAAAATAATTATATTATATTAAAATATCTTAAAGCACTAATATATTCTATGAAAAGCCATTTGATCTCCCTAAAAATTTGGCAAACATAGAATGGTTTTAGTAAAATCTGAGAAAATGAGAGGAGAGAGAAAAGGAAAGCTTAGATTTGGAGGTCGTGAAGTTATTTTTGTCTGTCAGTCCTATTGGGAGATTTGCTCGTCTCACTGTAAGAAATCATTACCTATTTTTTATTTCAAAGATTTAATATTTTTAGTATTTGTTAATCAAATTTGTATTTCTGTTACCGAAAAATGATGATAATTTTATATTGGTAAAACTTTCACCGTGTATCTTTTTATATGTTATAGATATTGAAATTATGAATGAGTATTTATTTTATATTTTTTACCGATTGATTTTGAAATAGTAATTTTTGCCTACTCTGAAATTTATTTTGACATCTAAAAATAATTCTTTAATTTAATAAAAGCATCATAATATTATTTTATACGATATCTAGTAATTTGGTAAATTTTTAAAAATATAAAATTTTGCTCAGTAGGATTATTATTGTCTACACTTAGGACATGTTGACAATTTCTAAATTAAGCTCAATTATGTTTTATTTACTTTAATGCATTGATAATGAATATGAATAAGTCGCTATGACTGTTATGATATTGTGATAATAATATGTGTGTAAAAGGCATGTAAAAACTAGTTGACCTATTAATTGGAGACTAATTGGCCTGTACAGAATGGTGAGTCGATGGACTTTCCTTTAAATATTATAGTTTGGTGTTATTCTCTACTAATTCATGTGACATTGATTGGGAGTTATAAGGAGATGATTATTGTGCCGACGGGTAAAAAGTGATCTCTGTTTACTATGCCAATGATTTATTAATACTAATACAATACTGAAAAATTATCGTGATAGTCAGAATTCTTACTTATTTAGTTTGACTACTAAAATGAATATTATTGAGACATTATTTTCATTACTATATGGATTTATTATTAACACTATTACTGATTTATTAATACAAAAAGTATGATATATACATTGAGCACATGATATACATGATATATTGAGCATGTGATTAAGATACTGATTTAATACTGATATAAAATAACTGGATAGTATGCGTAAACTCCTATATGATTTTACTATGTTGATTTAATTTCGATAGTCTTTATCGATGATTTGATTTTATCGCTTTATATAATTTCTCTACTGATTGTATTATTAATATGATGATTCAGTGATTTGACATTTGTGTTGATTTATTGATTTCTCTATTATATTGCCCTATGATCGTATGAATGCTATTATTATGATTTGACTGCTAACATGTATATTGGTTCTTTATCATGCTTTAAGTTCAGTTATAGGATTTGATTTCTTGCTGGGCTGTTTAACTCATTATATATGATTAAATGATTTTAGTTCAGGGTAAGGCAGAGGATCAATAGTGTGAGATTGGTTAGGATTCTTTAGTTTATGTTCCTTTTTATTTTAGTTATTTTTTTGTACTTAGGACATGATAGATATGTGATAATTATAAAAATTCTGAGTATTGTATATAATTTTTGGGAATGAATACAGATGTGTACATTGATATTTTGAATTATAAAATTTATTTTCACTATTTATTACTGATAGATAATATTAAATAGCTTTGGTTGTTATTTATTAAAAGATAAAAAAATAATTCTTCTAAATTAGATTCTAGGGCATCACAGTATTACTTTGATACAATTTTTTGTAATAACTCGAACTCTTAATTATTGAGATATTGTTTGATTTGGCCTAATGGTTTTGTCTTGTTGGTGTAACTTTCCAGGAGGTCACCCATCTTAAGATTTCTCCTGAATGAGCACGCTTAGTTATAGAGTTTCTTAATGAAATTTCAACCATTATATCAAATAACGTATTACTGTTTAAGACTTTAACTTCTTTTTCTTAAGGAGTTTCATATAAAGACATCAAGCTTTCTGATTAAATCCTCTATTAGATCTTTCTCACAACTCTTAAGAAATATGCTCTTATATGATTCCACTCTCTCTCAAATAGAATTATTTCTACTTTTTCCATTGTAGCCATAATTTTTGTCAACTACTTTATTTCTAATTAAAGAATCATCAAAAAATCCTCCTATTTTCTTGGAGATTTGTTAAAACGATGAAGAGACTCTAAAAATCCTGAGAGAGTGAATTCGATGCTATCACAATGTATTTCTTAAAAGGTATCTGTCTTAAATATTTCTGAGAAAATTTTATAAAGGAGCATGATTATTATCAAAATTAGTAAAAGGAGCATTGATTAATTAAAATTTAGATAGGAACAAATATGCCAAATTAAATGACGTATTGTTAGAATATGTCATTTAATTTAGCGTATTACTCACACATAAGAGAGAGAGAGGGAATATGCCATTTAAAATGACTTATTACTCACATAAAAGAGAGACAGAGAGAGAGGCAGGTGAGAGAGGGTGATGGCAACGGAGAGAAAGAGGGAGATGACATTGGAGAGAGAGGGGGAGATGACATGAAGAGAGAGACTAATTTAATAATTTAAAACTTTATAAGATAAACTTTAATAATTTAAATCTTTATAAGAAACTTTAATAATTTAAAATTTATAATATAATTTAAAACATATATTTAATAATTTAAACTAAATTTATATAAAACTTTATAATTTTTAATTAAAATAATAATTTATACAAAATTTGTTTAAAAACTTTATATTATTAGAAACTAATATTATATTTATTAATATTATATTATTAGAAAATTATATTTATTTTAAAAACTATTAATATTATATTATATATATTTTTAATCCATTTAAATTATATTTCATTGAATTTTTAATCTATTTTTATAAAAATTTTATTAAATTACTAATATTAAAAATAATATTTTATAATATTTTTAATCTATTTTTTATCAAAATTTTATTGGAATGAAAATTTAAAAATTTTTGTAATAAATACTTTTTTTATAAAAATACATTGAAAATATAATGAAATATTATTTTCATTTTCACTACATCTATATTAAATGAACTAAAAATTTTAATTAAAAATATATTTTTAATACTTGTTTATTTTAATTAAAAATTTTTAATAAATAATTATTTAATAAATTAAATTATGATTATTAAAAATAATATTTATATAATATTATATAAAAAATACCTCCCCATCTCTCTCCTCCTCTCCTCTTATTCTTCCAATCCGGTAGCCCTCTCTCTCCCCCCTTTTTTCTCTGAGCCTCTGTATCTCTCTCTCATTCTCTCTCCCCATGTCATTTGATTTATTTTAGTTTAAATTAAATACGTCAAATAATTTTGCGTATTCTAAATAAGTCAAATCTTTAGCATATTCAAAATACGTCAAATTATTTTGACTATTTTGCTCTTTTTTAATTTTTTTTTAAAATTCACTCTTTAAATTAATTTTAATAAATA
Organism: Dendrobium chrysotoxum; assembly: GCA_019925795.1. Classification (NCBI taxonomy): domain Eukaryota; kingdom Viridiplantae; phylum Streptophyta; class Magnoliopsida; order Asparagales; family Orchidaceae; genus Dendrobium; species Dendrobium chrysotoxum. Next base: position 43,794,646 of record CM034301.1, read on the forward strand.
ACATACTCATTTCTAAAATTTGACCGATATTTCTACTCCTTATTGATGTGAGAGGCAGAGCACTGAAATGATTATCTTATGTTTTTTAGTAGAAACAGATATAATTGTTGAAGCGTGCGAGGCTGCGAGCACAGTGCCGCCATTTATAAAGTTACTCAGATTTACAACTTAAATATTATATATTTCTGATGAGATAATTATTTATATTCGAAAGCAATTGAAAGGTGTGACCTTTTTTTTTTTTATTCGCATCCCTCACATCAATAATGGAGCACATGCTGGCTCGTGGGATTCATCGATCCATTGGTTGAAACTTGCCAGACACGCAACTACCATCCGAGTCTCATAGGCTTATTAAAATTTAATAATGTAATTAAATATTAAAAAAATAAATTTAAAAATAGGTAAAATTGTCCATCAAATGATATTATCACTTATTTAAGAAAAAAATTGATATGGGCTATTTTGTTTATTTTTAAATTTATTTTTTACTATTTAATTACATTATTAAAATTTTAACAGTACCTCGTTTAGAATTTTTTTTTTTCTCCATTTATAATCTTGTAATGCCAAGGAACCTAATCCACTATAAATGGCTGGCCAAGGCTAGGCAGAAGATAGGCAATCTGCATCGTCTTCTTCATCAAGGGAGAAGCCAATCTGTTCTCTTACTCTCCCTATCTCGAAATGGACGGTGATGATCTCTCCTTCCTCGAAAAGTGTCTCCTACAAAGTGAAGCTCTGCATCAGGTTCCTTCCCTTTTCATGTCTTCCTCTGTACTTCCTAGGCCACAAGCTATACCAGAGATTCATGAAACCTCTGTTTTATATGAATATATATGCAGTATATACTGAAGACCAACGTATTGCCAAAAGAGCATGAACTGCTTAGGAAGCTGAGAGAAGAGACCAAAGCCAGGATTCCCAAAAGGCAAGCTATCAAGCCTTACTAGTTTGACAATATACTCTTCTAAAATAGCACTTTATTCCACCAGCCCTTAGTTTTTCCGTATCAATACATATTGTACATTCACCTGAATAATTGACCATCTACCTATCATTCAATTTTGATCTTGACAGGGCATTAATGAATGTCCCACCTGAAGAAGGGCAGCTCCTATCAATAATCCTCAAGGTAATGAACGCCAAAAAAACCATAGAAGTTGGTGTCTTCACCGGCTACTCTCTTCTTGCCACAGCTCTTGCCTTACCCAAGGATGCCAAGGTTACTTTTAACACCAATTTTTTAAATATGATCAGCACTTACAAATCAATCTTCTGACAGAAATTGTTGTATGCAGATAACGGCGATCGACATCTCCAGAGAGTGTTATGAGGTCGGCCTTCCATTCATTAAGGAAGCAGGAGTTGAGCACAAGATCGATTTCATCGAGTCAGATGCTGTTCTCGCTCTTGATAAATTGCTTGATGAGGTCTATGATCAATTTATTAATTAATTAATCATTGCATGATCAACGATGCTTATATATATATGTATATGTATAACAGGTTAAAGAGGATGAGCTGTATGATTTCGCCTTTGTTGATGCTGAAAAATCAAGCTATTGGGAGTACCATGAGAGGCTATTGAAGCTGGTGAGAGTTGGTGGGCTCATATGCTATGACAACACACTTTGGCTTGGAACAGTTGCGCATCCTCCTCAAGAAAACGTTCCAGAATTCGTCAATTTTGTGAGGGAAGTTGTGCTCAAATTCAACGAGAAGCTCGCCGCCGATACGAGGATCGAGCTGTCTCAGGTTTGTATCGGCGATGGGCTCACGATTTGCCGCCGCGTCGTCTGAACTGGAGTGGATTACGATGTAGTGCAGAAGCCGCTGGTCTTGCTTCTGCAACTCTATTATTTTGTCTTTGGTTTCTGTTCTGCTATATGCTGTGCTCTGTGTGTTAACAGTCATTGAGGTTTTACCTGTTGCCAATAAAAAAGATCATATAATGAGCATTTCTGATGGGCAGATATTTCATCTTTTGTTTAACAAAGTTTGCACTCACCTTGCGCAGAAAATAAGCAATTTTTCTGGTTAGGGTGGCAGAGCATCACTTTCATATAAATTTAATGAACTCAATAGTCCAACATCATTCAATTATGAAGTCTTTAAGGTGCTCAAATATTCTAGTAGGGTCAAATATTTATAAAACAGATTATGGTAATTTGTCCAATATAGTATATGAGATTTTTGCACAACTAATAAAAAATATTTCATCATAAATTTATAAACAGGCTTTCATTTCACAAATAAATAAAAGTTAGAAAGTACATAATTCTTGATTTTTAAAAATCATAAAACTTAAACCCTAAAAAACATTAATGATGATCGTCGTCATCGATTGCTTGCTCCTAACAAGCTCTAAAAATCGCCGACATAATCACCCGATCATCATCTCCCATTGGCAACTAACATTTACGATCATCATTATTCGATCATCTTTTGTCGTATTTTGGCTAACACTTAAGCCCATTACCCTAATTATTTTCCAATTTCTTACCTCAAATCTTATAATCCCGTCCTGCCCTAGAGGAGGAAGACAAATTTTTTTTTTTTTTTAAACTTCACCTCATATAATGAACTATTTTACGTATTAATATACTTTTATTGAGTACCTATGATTAATAATTTAATTTTTCTAAAAATCTTTAAATTAGAATATCTATTTATTTTTTTCTTTAATAATGAGAATTTGGTGAACTACTACTGGCTGCGGGTCCAAGGTTGGTTGGTGATTTGGTGCAGTGATCAATTTCTAAGGAAGTAGGTGTGATGGTGTCATTATCAATATTGAAGTCAAATAACAATGTGATTGCAATAAATTCCACAGACCCTTTTAAAACATTAGGCTGAAAATGATTGACTTGAATTGGAGAATTATTTTATTTAAGTTATTTATTAACTGCTTTCTATCAAGTATACAATTTGAATATAATTATTGAGTATTTACTGATTTATTAAGTATTTATTGAGTATTTATTTATTGAATATTTATTGAGTATTTATAAATACTCAGTAAATACACAGCAATTCGAACGGTTCTTTTTGTCCGAACTCTGCACAAAATAATTTCAGGTAAAACAGAGCCCTATTAGAGGTATTCTAAACCTTGAGTTGTAAGCCCTACACTATCTTTAAAGAATAATTTGATGACTCTCAATAGAAGTACAATGAAGCCTATGAAGGGGGACTGCAATTTGCCTATATATGATAAACTTTAATCTCTTTTATGAGAAAGAATTGAAGACTACGAAGAGAGATTAGACAGATATGAGTTTTTTATATACTTCATGGAAGTATTTATATTTGAGGATGTGTAGGAGGGTTATACTATTTATTAGATGCCCAATATATTTATTGATAAATTATTAAATTTTGAATAAAAAATAAAAAAAATGAAAAAAAAGGTTTTGCTTTGAAAATGTTGCAGTAAAGGTCAAAGTTTTAGAACAGTTTCCTTTAAAGTGTGGACTTTTTACTTAAAGAAAATGTTTCAAAGGATTGTTTAGAAAAAGAAAAAGTAAAGTCTCAAATAGCAGCGCCTAATGCGGCTGGCTGTGCGCTGGCGCCGGCGAGCCAGACGACTGTTGGGCCCGCCACGTGCAATCGGGTTTGGTTTGGATCTGAATAAATATTTTAAGTATTCCATAATATTTTTTCGCCTTGTATTAAATTTTAATAAATTCAGAGTGCAATATAGTGGCTATTACCAATTTTAAATAATTTTCAAAATTTCGGAACAATTTTTTTGCGTTACTTTATATGCCGATTATAATTTAGAAAAATTTAGAAGTTTTTTTTTTTCAATCACAATTTTAATTATGATTTAAAAAAAAAGCTTTTTGAAGATAAAATTGTAAAGAAGCTATCATTCAAATATATATTAATTTTTATTGAATTCTTTTCCTGACGCAAAATAATAAAAAATTTAATTCCAAACAAAATGTAAGTTTATAACCTTGAGAGAACTTAAGAGAAGGTTCACGTTGATGTCTAGAGAATTATCATGTATTATAATTTTCTCAAAATTATAATTTATATCAATAATTTTTTAAAAAGATTCAGCATATTTTAGGCCCACATATCATGATTATAATATCGTGTTCATGACACAATAAGATGATAAAAAAAGTCCTCAAAAATTTTGACGTTTGAAATATGGGGCAACTGATTCATCGTTATAAAATTCATCAATTAAGCTTGGATCTTAATGCAAGTGTATGAATTAGATGTTAAATGGATTGTCCAATAGAGTGTTTGAGGATTTCAACTAAAATTATGAAAAATACTACTACAAAAATGCTATTGATAGACCCTAATTATTAATATGACAGTGATTAAGAATTGGAGGGATCTTAAATATATGAGGAAATTTAGAGCCCTGTTAGATGAACAGACCACTGATCATCGCTACTAATCATTATCATCTAATTATTGTTAGCCTGATCAATAATAACAACAGTCATCTTCAAACCACAATTGCTCAATCATCATCATCTGATCACCATAGTTCAATCACCATTATCCGATCATCAACATGTAACATAAAATTTTCAACTATGCTTCAAGTGTTTGATTTTGAACCATTTGTTCAACTGGATATGAATAAGGACACTTCTACTGTAAATAGATTTATCTCATCAAAATATTTTCCAAAATAATGTTAGGATAATCTTAAAGTTAACCATGAAAAAGTTTGACTCCTAAACTTGCATCAGTATCCATGCTTGATCGATAAATTTTCTATTGATGCATCAATTAACACCATCATTATATATATATTCGATCAAATAAGCTCAATTATACAAACAATTGGTGAAAGTTGAACAAATTGTAGGATTTCTAAATATATACATAAAAAGGAGTACAATGACATACTAACATATACCTAGTTGGCTAATTTAGCATACAATTAAGTAGAACAGAAGCTATGCTCCACGCAAATAGCTTCAAGTAAAGCTTTGTTGGTATAATTTCATTTCGCACAAAAAAGGCTCTCTTAGATATGCTTGTTATGCCTAGATGGCAATCCTCGAAAAATTGAGATGTGCAGATTAACTTCTTAGGAGGGGCATCATAGTTAACCATGCTTGCTCCTTCTGTCAAAGCTCTCTTGAGTCTCACCCCCACCTGTTCTTCGAATGTGACGTATCTTTTTTGGTGCTGAGGGATTTGCTTTCGGTTTTTCATACATTATTTCTTAGGCCGAATCTTCTGCAAGTTTTTTACTTTTTGAACAATTTGCCTCAGTTCAATTCGTTGGAGAAAAACTTTTGTCTCTTTTTGATTAGCTGCACTATTTATCATCTATAGAGGGAAAGAAACAATCGGCGTTTCTCCAATGATTGGGTCAATCCATTTTCTATCATTCATGCTATTAAGGTGGCTGTCAGGTTTAAAGTGAAGATGGAAAAATTATGAAAAGCTCAAGGATAGATTTGTTGGTATTCTTTAAATCGACTTCTGTTTTTGGCGGTTTCTGTTCATTCAAGAAATTGCGTTTTGCTATCTGGACGATGATGAATCAGGTTGACTCCTGTTGGCTGGTTGTTGCTTTTGGTTGCTTGGAAACCCCTGTGCGATGGCCTTGCGCCTATCGATTTTGCCTTGGCAAGCCTGCGGCAACCAAGGGACTGCTATGTTTCTGCTGCCTCCATCAAAATTTTGATCTTTTGATGTTTGATGTTAGCATGATGTACTGAGTCCTTTTTTGACCTTCTTCCCCAATTTTGTTTTTTGGGGGTTAGCGGATCTTTTAGCTAGTTGTTCTCTTATTTTTCTTTTCTTATATATTTTTTACACTTCTACTTGTAACTGCCTTTTTGTTTTAATGCATGGGCTTCTGCTCCAAAATTTTCAAAAAAAATTATGCAATCCAATGCTTTTCAAGTACAGTCCAAATTAATGAATTCAACTATCATCAATGTACATAGTACTGTGCCTTGTTTTGTCAGTTTCGTGCTGTGCAAGCAAACACTTCGGAAATCACAGGCGAAGATGACTTTGGAGAGAGTTTTTTGGGGCATTTAGCTACATAAATGATTTCACAGAGAATCCATGCACAAAGTCTCGGTTGCTTGTGCTCTACGAAGACCTCTTAATGACCTCAGGATTTGTAAAAATGAGCCAACTCCTTGGTAGCTGGCACGTGTAAGTAAGATTAAAATTAAATAATAAAAAGATTTTTTCATCTAGAAGAGTCATTTAAAAGTAAATAAAATTTTAGAGATTCCGTCTGGGAAGCCGAATAGTTGATCAGAGCTCAGGAAGAGGGGAGGAGCACAATAGTTGAAGAATATAACCGTAAATATGGGGTGGAAGCAAATATCTCTAAGGGTTTGTGTGGTATTGTTGGGGAAGAGAAGACTAAAACATCACAATGTCGGAATAAGCCAGAAAGTAAAAGTAACGGAAAAGTAAAGGACATCATAATTTAACGAGAAAAAATTCATAATAAAAAAAAAATTATGGAGCCACACCATACCAAAAAATTCACTATAAAAATTGAGAGAAATAAGTATAGATCTCTCTTCTCTCTCACTCTCTCCTTGCTTCGTTTTTCACATACACCGATCTCACACTTGCCCTGACTAAATATACAAGAGAAAGCCAAGTAAATAAACTCCAAGGGACGCAACCCTTTAGAAAACGTGAAAGAAAACCGCCCAGTGCATCTCGTGGCGCTGCGACGCCAGCTTGGGGCGCTACGGCGCCTAGTCTTTGTTTGACAATGCTGCAGCGCTCAAACACTCAGCGTCGCGGCGCTTAGTCTTTGTCCTGACCCGCTACGACGCGATATCTCGACTGCTGCAGTGCTCTGCTCTTTGTCATTCAGCATTGGGGCGCTCGGGAACACAGAGCCGGGGCGCTCGGGTACGTAGCGTTGGGCGTTGTACAGAAAAAAATTAATGGTGCAAAGCACCCGAACCCAAGCAAGAGATAAACCCCCCTGCATCCCCCCATTGTACACAACAAGCTTTGAAGTCTAAGACAACAGAATAACCAGATTAATCAACATAATCAGATTCCACACATAACAGGTATGACTAAATTATTTTTTAAAATTGATTGTGAAATTGTTATGGAAAAAATAACTTAGTTATTCTAGTCTAAAAAAAGATTTTAACAACAGAAATTTTTTAAAATTATGAAAAAACTAAAAAAAATTATAATAATAACCAAAAAAAATTATGATTGCTGTCTAAGAGCAAAACAACAGAAAAGTTATCAAATAGACCCTAAATATTAAGATTTATCATTTCACTGCCTTTAATGCCACCACCGTCCATGATACCTCTTCCGCCACCTCCATCTATCCACCAGCCTTCCATGGCCACCTCCCGTACTTCCCTGTCGCTTAGACCTAAGGTTTTCCCATCAAGTCTTCCTATCATGTAAATGTTGATAATGTCCTTTAAAAAATTTGTGAGCCTTACAAAGTTACAATTCAAATTAAAAAGCACTAATTTTCATATATTTTAGGTAAGTTAAAAAATATCATTTTCTCTTTCTTTATGCTTTAATTTCAAGATAGATTTAGGCCTCGTTTGGGATGACTTTTTTACTACTTCTTAAAGCAACTTTTTAATATAAATATTTTCATTTTTAAATTAAAAAGTTATTTTAAGAAACAACAAAAAAGCAATCCCAAATGAAACCTTATTTAGTACAAAGACCATTTTTGGAATAAGATTTTGAGTCAGAATTTTCATCAAAAATTAATTGATAGATCTATTGAGAGGAACAGTATATTGGTGACTAACCTTTCAAACCTCATAGATATCCATAAAGACGAAATATAGAGATATTTTCAGTTTGAAAGTAGTCATTGATTATGTTCTATGATGCACTAACAGTTCATTTTATAGCTTGATGTAGGAATTTTCTAGGTGTGGATGTATGCCATTGTTGGAAATAGTTGGAAATCATTTTCGAGAAATCTCAAGCAAGTCTATCGTTGTGATGCAGATAATACAGGACTAACATTCAAGAACTTTTATATTTTATCTTTATGATTAATTTCATCCTAAAGTCTCAAGGGTTTGTTTGAGACAATTTTTTCTCTATTTTGTTTTTCAGACAGCAATTACAATTTTCTTTTTCTACTACCTTTTTTGTTATTTTCTCAATGCTTTACATAATATTTCTATAGTGAAATGCTATTTTTTTAGATAAGAGTAGCTACATTACTTTTCTCATTGCAACTTCACAATCAATTTTATAAATTGTTGTCAGTCATTTCAAACATACCCTAAATATGTATACTTAATTTTAGCTTATGGTTTTAGAGGCATGATGTTAGAACTTGGAGGAAGCTTGAGCTTCTTGGAAGAGAGAGAGAGAGGGAAGGGAGGAGAGGGAGAGAGCTACTCTAGGGAATTCAATTGGGCTTACAAGAGGGGCACCTTTATATCAGCCTACAATACCTATTTATAGGCATTTACATATGGTGTGGTGTTTATACAGATCATCCTAATCTAAAATTAAACCACTACACAATAATCTCCACCTTGGTCTAATTTTACGATTAAAGAACCACCCGTTTACAAAAACTCACGCTTGTTGCAATTCAACTGGTTCCTTGTACTAACTCCACCAGCAAATCTGTTGAACCGAGCCCAATCTTATAGGCAAAAGGCCTCCACTATGCATTCTGATTCATGACTCCAGCTCTCGCTCATGCACGTTCTGAACCACTCGTGCCTATGTCCCTCGATGTTCCTCCCGTGATCTGCATGCTCATGCCTTGTGCATCACCTGCTCCCGTGCGACACATCCGCGCTCCAACACCGAGCAACCACCTATCTTCCTTAGGTACTGGTGTGCGCTCCAACCCGCGACTTCGCACGATCCACTCTTCCAATCCCAAGTTCTTGCGCACTCCTACGTGATCTAAGATAGGGTTCTTGATCTTGCTTTCACGACTCCAATCCGCATGAATAACCAATGATTCTTGAACCGACCAAGAATCCTCTGTAATAGCCCGTATTTTGACTCAGTCAAATATTTTTTTCTAGAGTCAATATAAGTCCTAATCATAAACTGTCTTCGCCATAGCGTTGTTATTATAATATTTTACTTGCACGATTTTCTTCATAATTTTTGGGCGCCGGTGAAATTCCTTAGGAAAATTGGCACATATCGGTACAAGTGGGGAATTTTGGATCGTCAGTTATCTGTTTTGCAAACCGATTTCATCGATATTTTCTAAATAAAATGATTTATTTTAAGAATATTTTTTTATAATTTTTAAAGTCCTAAAATAATATATTTAAATTTTATACTAAAAAAATTATTAAATTAAATAATATATTAATATTATATTCAAAACATCTTAAAGCATTATTAAAAACCTTTTAATATCCTATTATCCATTTCGTTTGGCCAAATAGAGAATGAGTAAAATAATTTAAGAGAGAAAGAGAGGAAACCTAGATTTGGGGATCATAGAGTGATTTTCGTTAGTTGACCAAATTGGAAACTTTACTCGTCTCGCTGTAAGGAATCTTTACCCTATTTTTTATTTCAAGGATTCTGTATTTTTGATATTTTTTTATCAAATTTATGTTTTTGTTATCGAAAAATGAGAATAATTTTGTATCGATAAAACTTTCTCCGTGTACCTTTTTATATGTTAAGAAGTTGAGATTATGAACATTTTGAGTATTTATTTGAGATTTTTTATCGGGTGATTTTGAAATACAATAATTTTTGCCAACTCAAAATTTTATTTTGACGTCTAAAAATAATGATTTAATTCGACTAAAACTTTTGAATGTTATTTTCTACAATATCTGATAATTTGATTAAATTCTGAAAATATGAATTTTTGCTCAATATGATTTTTGTTATATACCGTTAGGACATTTTGATATTTTCTGAATCAAGCACAATTATGCTTTATTTGCTGCAATAAAAGTAAATATGAATATGTGATTAAGATTATTGTTATAATATTGTGATATTAATATGTGATTGAGATTACTATTATAATACTATGATAATAATATGTGTGTAAATGACAAGTAAAGACTAGTTGACCTGTTGGTTGGAGACTGATTGATCTGTACATGATTGTGGGCCGACGGACTTTCCTTTAAATACTGTGGTTTAATGTTATCATCTACTGATTCACGTGATACTGATTGAGAGTTATAAGGAGATGATTACTATGCTGACGAGCAAAGAGTGATGACTCTATTTACTGAGCCAACGATTTATTGATATAATACTGAAATACATCATGATAGTCAGAACTTCTTACTTGTTTAGTGTGACTACTGAAATTTATATTCTTGAGGCATTATTCTTATTATTATACGGATTTATTGTTACTGTATGAATTTATTGTTACTGTATTATTCTACTACCCCTGTCTTTAGATTAATATTGTTACCGATTTAGATACTAATACTATTTAATACTATTGATTCACTGTACTGATATTAACCATGTGATATTCTAAGCACATGATATAGAATATCTGGATAGTGTATGTACATTCTTATATGATTTTAGTGCATTGACATAATTTTGATAATCTTTATCGATATTTTGTTTTGATACTTTATATAATTTCTATACTGATTGGTGGTATTACAGATACGATGATTATTTTATAGATTTGATACTCATACTGATTTACTGCTTTGTTTGCTTTCATACCATAGTGTTTTATTGTTTATAAATTCTACTACTACTGCATGTGAATTTTATTATTTTTGCATTGATTAAATGATCATATGAATGTTATTGTTATGATTTGATCCATAACATGCATATTATTCCTTTACCTTGCTTTGAATTCAGTTATAGGTTTTGCCATTTTAGTGACCTGCTGGGCTTTTTAGCTTATTATATGTGATCAAATGATTTTAGGTCAAAGCAGAGGATCAGGAGTATAAAGTTGGTCAGGATTCTTTAGGTTTTGTTTCTTTTTGTTTTAGTTATTCTTTTATATTCAGGATAGAGTAGTTGTGATATGATTGTGTAGATCTTGAGTAGTGTATATGATTTTTAGAAATTGAATGCATATGTATATATTGATGTTTTAATCAATAATTTTATTTCTACTGCTATTAATGCTTATAGATGAAATTAGAGCTCTGGTTGTTGTTTATTAAAAGATAATAAAATAATTCTTCCAAATTAGATTTTGGGACATCACATCCTCCACCTACTTTGGTCTCCACCCTGCGCAACCTCTCCACCTCCGATCATAAAACCAAACCACATCTGCCACTGCCACTCACGGTCCCGACCCTCTTCGCCTTCACTTGCAGCCTCTAATCTCGGAACCAAACCGCGAACAAATTGAGGTCGACACCTTTGAATCTGCCACCTTTTCTCGCTCCCAATCCACGAGACCAAACTCACGGCTGGCCTACCCGCCCCTTGCTCTTGCACTTTCACATGCAGCCTACCCATGCATGATCAGTCCCTGCTCATTCACTCTTCCCGACTAGGGCACCTTTAACCTGCTCGCGTGCACTGCACACCCTTTAAGGCACCAGGTTGTGCCGCCTGCCGCGGTCTTGCCCCCAATTTGTCTGTTGGCCTTGCTCCTGTGCGAAGATGCGCGTCCACTAGCATGCCTTCTGTTGCCCACATGGAAACCCACGCCATGTGCCTACCCTGACACCTGCGTGACCCGTCTAAAGGTTCTCCTGCATGAGAAGTCTGCCTTCCTAGTGCCTGGCCCAACTCCACGCGAGACCTCTTGACCGCGGAACTGACGTGAGACTGCATATTTACAACATCCTATATATAGGACTTTGACACCGTTGTGATGTCTTGCAGAATATCGTAAGTAAAATTGGACTACTACCCAACACCTAAGTTGTCTAATCTCAAGAAATTTTAAGGCTAAGTTCTATAGTATGCGGCATAGAAAACAGCTTGGGATAGTTGCCAGAGCTTATAATGTTGAAGACTTTGATGAGGCAATGCTTAGACTGAAGGAGTTGAATGGGATGGCTATTGCTTGGTTTAGTGAACAATTTGATGCTTAATTTCAGAATAGCTGTTACACGAAGGGTTCTGTGACCTCCCACGGGAGGTTTGAAAACAATTAGGTTTCGTTTGGAGCGGCTTTTTTCTGCTTCCTAAAATAATTTTTTAGTATAAATATTTAAATTTTTGTACTAAAAAACTGCTTCTTAAATATTTATACTAAAAAGTTGATTTATGAAGCATAAAGAAAACCGTCCCAAACGAAGCCTTAGAGAGCTACTTCTTTCAACGTGGCAAAAAGCCATCAACACTTCAGAGTGTCGCTGCTTAAATTTTTCTATATTATTATTTTTTTATTATTAAAATAAAACTAATCTGTAATCTTTTTGAAGACTATATTATTATTAAAATAAGGCTAGCATAATTCTTCTTCTTCATAAGTAGTTAAAATAAATAATATTTTAATAAATATTATTATTAAAATAACTATATAAATAGTTAGCCAAGGTTTGGGATCGAGCAGATAGGCCTTTTTGGCATTTTGCATTAATTCTTCTTCTTCATCAAGAAGGGAGAACCCAACCTCTTCTCTCTCTCTCTCTCTCTCTCTCTCTCTCTCTCTCTCTCTCTCTCTCTCTCCGCGCGTCAAAATGGACGATGATGATCTCTCCTTCCTTGAAAAGAGTCTTCTACAAAGTGAAGCTCTGCACCAGGTTCCTTTCTCTTTGATGTTATCTATCCATACTCCCTATGTGTTTGTAGAACTTAATTAAAGCCCCAAGATATATGGGAGAGTCATGAAACCTTATATATATATACATACGCGCAGTATATATTGGAGACCAGCGTCTTGCCAAGAGAACATGCGCTGCTCAAGAAGCTAAGAGAGGAGACCAAGGCCAGGATTCCCAAAAGGCAAACAAAGCCCGACTAATTTGACACTATGCTCTTCTAAATTACCTCTTCATACCGGCCATTCCTTAATTTTTCCACATTAATACATTTTACACATCTTAATAATTAATCATCCACTAATAGCTCCATTTTTTGCTTAACAGAGCAATATGGAGTGTCCCCCCTGAAGAAGGGCAACTCCTAGCCATAATCCTCAAGGCAATGAACGCCAAGAGAACCATAGAAGTTGGTGTCTTCTCCGGCTACTCTCTTCTCTCCACAGCTCTTGCCTTGCCAAAGGATGCCAAGGTTACTTTATCCACTAAATATTAAATATGATGACTCCATCATATCCATCAATACTTTAGCTAGGACATTCGATTAATTTCATCAAACAGTACTTACAGTCAACCTTGTGATAAAAAAAAAATGTTGCATTCAGATAACGGCGATTGACATCTCCAGAGACTGGTACGAAATCGGTCTTCCATTCATCAAGGAAGCTGGAGTTGAGGAGAAAATCAATTTCATGGAGTCAGATGCGATTCCAGCTCTGGAAAAACTGGTTGAAGAGGTCACCAATTAATTACTTTCATCTATAACAAATGTATGATAGCTTAAGCTAGTTTGATTTCGATGGTAATATATACGTTTATAGTACAACAGGTTAAAGAGGATGAGCAGTTTGATTTCGCCTTTGTTGATGCTGAAAAAGCAGACTATTGGGATTACCATGAGAGGCTGTTAAAGCTAGTGAAAGTTGGGGGGCTCATATGTTATGACAATACACTTTGGTTTGGAAAAGTTGCGCACCCTCCTCAAGATGATGCTCCAAAATTTATCAATCCTATAAGGGAAATTGTGCTCCAATTCAACAAGAAGCTCGCGGCCGATACGAGGGTCGAGTTGTCACAGATTTGCATCGGCGATGGGCTCACGATCTGCCGCCGCAGTGCCTGAACTGGAATGGATTATGATGTAGCAGATGAAGCAGCTGGCCTTGTTTCTGTTTCTGCAACTCCAATATTGCAGCTTTGGTTTCTATATGTATTCTGTCATGTTCTGTGCAAGCTTTGTGTGTTGTTTGGCTAAGCTTTATATGTTGCCTAAATATGAAATAAACATTTCATCTTTTGTATAATAAAGTTTGAATCTTCAGCATATAGATAATTAGTATTTATCATTACATCCATGCTCTGTTAATGAAAATTTATATTTACAAATATAAATTCATAATATAGATGGATATTTTAACCAAAATTAGAAAACAAATATATTTTGTCTTCAAAAAGGAATGAATTTTAACATTATTTAATACTATAAAATAAATTTTTTCTGTTACTTATTGACCTTGTTTTTCTTCATTGATTTCTCATTTCAAGCTTGCTTTAGCGCAGTTCTGTGCAGTATTTTATAGTAAATTGCTTTCCTTTTTTTTGTTTTTAACCTTGAAGTGAGACAGGTTTGAATTAAACGGTTGCACCCAACCCTTGATTTTCATCCTCTCTCACTTTTCCCTAACCAACAACCCATAGAAAAAAAAAATTCTGATTGAAGTTGATTGCTAATCACTATCGATTAAATAAACTTTGAGAATTCTATTCGAGGGTTCACCTAACTCAAAAAAATTATTATTTTCATTTCGTTAATACATAAATCATTAGTACATTCTTCTTAATTCCTTGATAATTATAATTTTTGTATTAAAACGATAAGAAAGTAATAGTCAAATGAAACTGTTATTGATGTCTGAAAAATAAAACAATGAGAAAATTATTTCAAATAGAACTAAATCTCGTGCTAAAAATTCTTTTAAATAAATATTAATTGAGTTTTTTTTAATTCTTAAAATAATTGGTATTTAAATTTAGTAAATTTAAACATAATAAATAATAATACTAATAATAATAATAATAATAATAAGGAAGCTCCACCTAATTGCCCAAAGAGTGAACAGCAAAGAACTTATTTAAATTTAAAAAATTTGCTCTGTTCTGTTTCAGTAGATTTTTAATTAGATTCTATGATCAATGATTACTTTCTTTATAAAAACCTTCAAATTAGAATATGTATTATTTTTGTAAAAAATAATTTAATAATGAGAAATTGGTCAAACTAAGGGCGCCGGGTGCTCTACGATACTGCCCGTTGAAAATGAGATTGATGGCCATTAGAATTTGGTGGCAGAGCAAGCAGGTCCTAATGGCTATGACGTTGAAACAAATTCGGCATTAATTCTTCAAACTAAGATCTTGAATTTAATAATCAAATGACAATTTAGTTGACAAGAGACCGTCCGAGAGGATCAGCGGCAGAATCAATCTTAATTTTCAAGAGGGTAAATTTATAAGTAAAAATATAGAGATTTTTTTTTTCATAAATATCTTTACAACCAAAAATTATTCCCGGGGGCTGCCCCTCGAACCCTATTTGTTCATATTTTTTATCGTTGTAAGCTTCGCAGATATGTCCGGGGTCCAAGGGGGCAGCGCCCCCTTACAGTGTTCGCCCATGGATTATCTTTACTATTTCTCTTTGTATTTGGTTTATCGTTCCCTATGCCTAAAAACCCTTATAATAAAGACTAAGAAATAGATGAAAGTGAATAAATTATCTAAAGAATCATATAATAAATTTTTTTATAATTTTTTCAGAGGGGGCTGGGATCCGCCCCTGAGGATGTTGAGTCCTATGATGAGAATTTTATTTATCCTCCACCGAGAAGTTCTAGGAACGAACCATAGAACAACATTGCAGCAATAGAACTCGTTGCCATAGCAAAAGAAAGCTCATGTAGTATAGTAATCACATAATGTCCCACAGCGAAAATATAACACATCAAGAAAATCACATAGGAACCCACCGCCGACGCAACGAGATTGCAATCCATGGAATTTACCTAAGAAGCTCTTAGATATCAGGAGATTAAGGCTTCGTTTCGGACAACTTTCTCACTGCTTGCTAAAATTTTTGTACTAAAAAATCATTTTAAATAACAGTACCTATGTGTTTAATCTCATCATACGTCCTCCATTTAAAAATTTTATACTTGATGATTTTTTTTTTAAATAAATAGTCGACATGCCGTCAATACAATATCTGAATCTCCTGCTATTTCTTTTTCTTCAAATGTAGTACAAAGAACAGCATAGAAATGTGCCGAAATAGTACTGACAAGTTTAGCCTTAACAGGAGAATTACAACCCAAGAAAATAGAGTATGAATAATAGAAAAAAGTAAAATCACACAAAAATGTGTAATTTCGATATGATCATTGTAAAAATTACAAAACATCGAACTGAAATTGCAACAAATGAAGTTATTAGCAATTTTGAGGGCCAAATTAGCCTTATTTGTGAGAATTGACAAAACTGGCAGCAGATGTTTCGAGAAGCACAGGTGGTGGAGGCTTTTAGTGGGTCGCATGGGAGCTGGAATCCAACTAGCAGTCCGACAAGCATGAACGAGATAGGAAAAATAATGCACACGAGAAACTCTAAGTGGCTTGGCCTGTGTGAATTGGATCAAGATTGGATGTGGACAAAAGTGTTTAAGATAGGGTCAAAAAATTTTTTAAAGGAGACAAATTTTTGAAATTGCTCTACCTTATAAGAAAAACTCAATTTTGAGAGAGGGCGATTGCCGCCCTCAATTCCATGTGGTTCCGCCCCTACAACACCCGCCCTCAATTCAAGCATAATAAGAGTACTAAAGAACACAATTTTTATGTCATATGAATTTAGGTCATGCGAAAATCTAATATTCAAGATTTTTGTAGAAAGAAGATTTTACAGAGCTATTATCTTCTATAAGTAAACTACTGAATATTCATCTCATTCAACATATTAGGTGTAAATTTATTTTCTTTCATGGTTAGTTAGAGGAAGACATCTATATGACTACAACCAAAAGTCTAGAAAATAATTCTTATTCAAGATAAATTAAAGCCTCTATGGTTCTCTACTATAGCTTATGATTATTCATCCAGTGGTAAATATTATAGGAGCGGAAGATCTATAGCTTAAACAAATTGTTGTAGAGATAGGTTTCTTCCTTTGTGACTTGGAGAAAGACATCTACATGGTGCAAACCAAAGCGCTAGGAAAACAAAATACTTTGTGTAAGCTAAATTAAAGCCTTGTGATTTGAAACAAGCACCAAGTCAATTGAACAAAACATTTAATAGAGTTCATGAACATGTTTGAATTTCATAGATGAAAAGAACATGAAAATTTTGTATTATTATGTTGTTTGATCAAAGAATGAAGTTTAATTGAAAATCCACATAGAATAGCATAATTAGGTTGTATATGAACCAAGCCGAGCCAAGCAAGAGCTGACCCAACCTTGAGCTTGTTTGCCAAAACCTTGCTCGATCTCAAGCTCGATTAGAGTATTTTTAATAATGTTTAAGTTTGATTCATTTAAAAATTATGATTTTGAAAGCTTGATTGATCAGCTAACCAAACACATATTATTGAGTATGTAAATGAGCAATACTATTTAGCAGCTTATTAGTTCGCTGAACAAGCCTTACAAGCTTATTAATGAGCAACCTAGAGTTTAATAATGAGATTTAAATTGAATGAACTAATAAATAAACAAACATTTTAACGAGTATAAACAAGTAGCTCATCTTCATGAACAAAAGTAATTGAATATAAAAAAGAACAAGTCTTCCACATAATCACATATTAAGTATATTTATAATCCAATCTTAAATGAGAATATTATAGAGTCTTAACTGAATTTCTTAATAAGCGTATTCACAAGCTTTAGATGATACAGTTCAAGATCATAAATGAATCAAACACTAAAGTTTTAAAGCTTGTTCATTTATCAATCAAGTTTTTATAAACATATTCAGAACTTGTTTAATCAGTTAATTAAACGATCATAAATGAGCTCTAATCAATTCGAGCAACAAGTAACTTATCAAATGTATTATTCATTTGCAGCACTAAACATAATTGATTCAATGAGACTAAATTGATTATTTAGAAATAGTCTCGATACTATTTGAATTTTTTTCGGATTTCTAAACAAACAAAGAAAAAATGCTAATATTTCTTGGCATTAAAGAATAAATGGTGCTTTATTTCTCCATATCTATGTCTTTGAAAATGAGTAAACCTAAACATCAAATAAAAAAAAAGTGGGTTATGAAGGAGCCATAGGTGGGGATAAAATTTCACTAGATTGAAGAAAGTACAAGACTTCAAATAAAAAATGAGTTTTTAGGCTTAAGTAAACTCTCGGTACTACAGGAACAGAAATTTGAGATATTCAGATAAAAAGATATATAGCAATACTTAATAATTATTTGTTATAAAATACATGAAATGTGTAGCCTCAAATACATGAAAAAAATATATATTGTTGAATAGAGGTCAAATCCATAGAGAATCTCTTAGATGAAGTCGCTTGCTAGCTCCACTTCAAGTCATCGAGTATTAGGGGAGTTAAAAATTGACACGACCTGAAAGTCGACCCGAAAAAATTTGGATTTGGGTCAACCCGTTTGTAAAATAGGTCAGGTCTGAGTCGGGTTCAGATTGACTCGATAACCCGCGGGTCGACCTGATTAACCCGGATCTCACGACCTAATCAGTTTCTGCGAGCTCTTGCGGCACTGCCTAGCCGCACTGGCGCTCTCGCCTCTCGAGTCTCGAGTCGACCCTTGCTACGCGCTCGCGCTGGCGCGCTCGAGTTAATTGGTCAAGCCCCGCCTCCAGAAGAAGACCCGCCAAACACCAGGCTGCCTCACTCCGACTCCTCCATCGGCCGACTCCGCTGGTCCGCGTGAATCCCTGATGACTCGACCTCGCCTCTCACAAGCCCTACGCGCTCAACCTTTGCCCAGTCGCCATTCGCCGGTTTGCCCACGACGCGTCGACGCCTAAGCCGGCAAGCCCTACACGTGATGACGCGACTCAACAACTGCGACTACGGGTCGGGTCGGGTCAACCCGGCAACCCATGCGGGTCGAGTCCGGGTTAAAAATCCTGACCCATTTAGCTAAATGGTTCAGGTTCGGGTCAACCCATTTATGCCCGGGTCAAGTCGGGTTCGACACGAACCCAACCCATTGACATGAATTGACACCCCTATCAAGTATAGGCAAGTTATTCGGCCAATTGAGTTGTTCTAGCAGCATGTTGAGGCGAGTTATCCATGAGGCGATGTCCGAATTCACGAGTAAATAGGCCTAGTCATTCTAGCGATTATATTTAGTCAGCCCTTAGGGCTATTTCACATGAGTTAAGCATCTTATCTTTAATTCAATAGGCAAATTCCATTATGAGTTAAGGGACTTCAGATGATTATGTTAGTTCTGTCTAAAATCTGATTGTTTTGATCAATCAGGTTGTACTATTACCTCGGACCTTAATTCAGTCCGTTGAGCTCCCTAGGGGTCCTCAATTCAAGTGTTGTGCAGACGAAATTTTTTTTCCCATATAACTATACGATGCTACAATGCTCCAAACCCTGGCGTTGTGGCACTATCAGACAGATTAGAGGCAGAGAGTTGAGCGTCAGAGCACTCCAGACCCCGACGTTGCGGCACTATCAAACAAATTAGAGACAGAGAAATGAACGCCGCTAGGCTCCAAACTGGTATTGCGGCGCTCCAAACTAGCACCACCACACTGCTAGACAGGCTAGCAGTTTTCTTTCTCATTTTTCATTTAGGGTTGTGTCCCATTGTTGTTTTTTAAGTTTCTCTTAATATGTTCCAGAGTGAAAATAGTACAAGGGTGAAGAGAAGCAAAGACAAAATGAGAGAGAAGAGAGATTTGTATTAATTCTCCCAAATTTTCATATTGAATTTTTTAGTATGGTGTGTCTCAATGATTTTTTTTCTCGATTTAAGATTTTCCAGGTTAAATCCTAATGCTCTTTATTTCCTATACATTTTATCTATTCCTTATTTTTTTTCGCTGTGTGGTTTTACTTCCCCAGCAGATTATTCTAATTTGGTCGACTAATACCAGAACTCGATCTATTGAACCAGATCAACCTAATTCGAATAGGTTTCACGCAGGAATTGATAGCACAAAGGAATGATTTTAAATGTTAGTCTATATTCTATTTGTAGATTGAGCTAGATGGGGGACATACTAATTAGCTAGCCAACTTGCCAAGTCCTTATCAAATGTCACAAAAATTCCTTTGATAGCTGTAGCTCTGTAACATTAGAATTTTTCGATAACTTGAGAGATCAGACAACCGATTTATTATTCTGTTCGGACCCCGGACGGCGTCCGAAAAATTAAAAAAAATGTACCACGGTCGGTATTACAGTGGGTACCTAGAGGTACCGAGCGGTACCAACCTCTTTGTACCGGACGGGAGAACCGGACAGGATAAAAGCTCCAGACAACCAGAGGGAGCATGCTTGCCGTGCTTTCTACTGGCCAAATGAAGATGGAGTGGAAAGCACTCTTTAGGCCATCAAAACACTTTAATATGATAAAAATGATTTTTTTTTCTCGGCCACGTCAATGCATAAGCAACCCCAAACGTGGGCAAGAGCAATATATCTCGTCGTTTCTTTCAGCTTCCTTACATTAGCCGATGCCATTAAAAAAAAATCAGAATGACATGTCTATAAAAAATTTATATGTAATATTTAAATTAAAAACTTTTGAAGTTAAATTCAGGATCATTCAAATTATGATTTCAGCATATGTACAGTCAAACTGAACGTCTTTACGCATTGAATTTATTGACACTACAAATGATACAATCTCACTCAAAATGAGCTTAAATTAAGCACTTGAATTGTATTTGAAAACTTCTGAACATGAATTGATTGACCAAATGCTTCTAGCTAAATCGAGTGTCTTGACGAGATGAATCTAATGAGCCCAAGATCACTTGATTCTGATATCGTTAAGGCATTCAAATGTTGATCTATGATCAAGAGGATCAATACGAATCGTATAATGTGTTCTTTGTATTCTAGCTAAATTTACCAAAATGTTCATCCCAAAAAAGCTACAAGTAGGGTTTCAATCTCTACATATGAGAGAGCTCAAAAGCTGAGAGAACTAAAAAGCTCTCTTGCATTTTCCAACTATCACCATCGACAACCACCGCTAGCAACTGTCACCACCATCTCCAGACACTTGTAAAAATTTAACTCAGTTGGGTTTTTATTGTCCTCATGTGGACACTATTTTTGTAAACCTTTTAAGGGAAATTGAATGTTTGTTCTCAAATAATCCTATATTTTTTAACTGTGAGCAAGAAATGATTCTTGTATCTCTTATTCTATAGTGGATTGTTACGACTGGGTTAGTCCACGTGATTTTTTCACTTTTCCAGTTTTCCACGTAAAAATTTTCTTATTTCCTACAACTATTTTTGTGCATGCTAAATTTTTATCCAAAATTAAGACATAAAATATATACTCTGCCGATGCAAATTTTCTAGCATATAATAAGAAAAATATTTTAAGAAGGTTGATTTGTTTATCATATATATATATATATATATATATATATATAAGATATGAAAAGAGGTGCTAGATTATATTAGGAACTTGTATAATTCTTAGAAGAGTAATAATTATAATAATTGAAAAAACTAAAAAGCAAGTCACGAGTATATGATAGATTCTCCTTATATTAATTTAACTCATTAGTATAGTGTTAAAAGACATTCTTTTCTTACAGAATTCTATGTCTATACATTATGTTTGAAAACATCTGTAGTACATCATTTGCGTGCACCTTAAGCAGCATAATTTTGATCGCAGCTCTCCTTGATCTGTTAGTTATGACTATCATCCAACAAATTTTGCATTTGAAGTTTACGTATCTAATATGTGTATGAATTTGTCTTAATTGGCTCAAAATTCACACACAAAAAAAAAAAAAAATCAAATTTGAAAGGTCTCAGAAATGTTTTTATGATTTTTGTGGGGCTGGAAGGCAAATTTACTTTCTTTTGTAGGAAGAATGCAATTTCTCAGGTTCACTATTTGGATTACGATAGCATATTGGATAAGGAGTTCTATTTTCCTAAATCATGTATTAAATTCATTGACAAAATTAGTGCAAAATTCATATATCATAGCAACCTGGATTGTAGGAAGCTACACTTAATTTCATAGAAACACACTTGCCTCCCTCGTAATCTTGGTGGCCTGAGCATTCCTAGCATTTCCGCATTATCCTTTGCTTATGCTTGCTCTCTTATTAGGCGACTGTACAATCAAAATTCTCCCTTAGCCAGTTGGTGGTTTGCTCTTTATGTCTTTCTATGGAAAAAGCCACCTCCTTATGCATCTTTCTACTAGAAATTTTTGCATTTAATAGATGTTAAAGCTAAGGGATCCTTCTCCTTTAATGTATGCAATT
The DNA here is from genome assembly GCA_019925795.1 of Dendrobium chrysotoxum. Classification (NCBI taxonomy): domain Eukaryota; kingdom Viridiplantae; phylum Streptophyta; class Magnoliopsida; order Asparagales; family Orchidaceae; genus Dendrobium; species Dendrobium chrysotoxum. The sequence goes on from CM034301.1 coordinate 43,816,866, forward strand.
TTAACCCTTCTGCCATGATATGAGATCACTGGTGCTCTAATAAGAGCTTAGTTGACAATTTGGGCTTGATCAAATGATGGCTTATTTCAATCCCCTTAGCAGTGAAAGACTTTATTCTCTATGCCTCTTGGCGTCTTCCCCTCAACCTGCACAATTTTATTAAGGATGCTATTTTATCTGTCTCTGCCAATTCTAGCAGGAACAACAACATTCTATTTAATAGCAGAGACCAGGTTTATTTTAAAACATTGCTTTCCAGTTTTTATGATTCCCTCCAACCGTTTCAATGGGCTAATTATGTTTTGCATAAGCATTGTGTATTGAAGTTTTCTTGCTATTGCTTGTTTGCTCTTTCTGGTGGCCTTAAGAGTGCAAACTTACTCTACAGTAAGGGTATTTTGATTGAGAGGAAATGCCCCTTTTGTAATGTTGTGGAGGAAAGTGTGGCCCACTTATTTTTTGAATGTGATTCTCTTCACCATTTTAGCTGAAGTTATCCCGAGGTGCCACTCTTTTCTTATGTGACCTAAGATTTCTCAGATTTTTCAATTTATAGCCAATCTACAATATGAACACAAAGCTCAAATTTTTTTTGGCTTTCTTGATATCTGTTACACTCTTTATTTCATTTGGAGGGAGAAGTGTGATCGGAGATTTGATCTTCATTTATGCTCCAAATCAACCATTTATAGCAAGATTAAATCATCTTTAAGGGCCAAAATGGTTTGTTGGAAGCACAAGGAGCATGTCTTGCACTTAATTAAGTAACATATCTTTTCTCTGTTGGAGGAGCTTGTTTTATTACACTTTTCTCTACATTACTTTTGTGATAGTTTCAGTTTCTATGGAGCACTTGGCTGGATTTTGGGGATGTTATTATATACCATATTTACAACTTTTCATGTGAGTTGATGTGGTTTTCATATCTTGCTGGTGCCTTCTTGCAACCGGAGGCTTCTGTCAATTTTACTATGCTTTATCCTGATGGTTGTTCGATTAATCAGTGATGATTCTCTGCTGCTTGTGCCTTTCGACCTTTTTTGGGGTATGGTGGGATCTCTACTTGCCATGGACAATGATTATTATCCCTTAAGTCCAACCCCACCCCTTGGATGGCCTCAATGGCAACTAGGGTGTTAGTATTTTTGCTCCAATTTTATTTTAGTTATAGGTGCACTTTCTTTAGGCCTTTCTTTGTGTAGCCTTGTATAGCCGTTGCTTAGCGGTTTTTGGCTCGTCTAAAAATAAGATGTAAGAGGCTGTAATTAGGACGCTCTTATCAAATCAATAAGAATTATGTCCATGATTATTGAGCTCTCTTCCCCCTTCTCTCTCATCCAAGAAAGATCAAGAAGCTCTCCTTAAGAAAAATTCCAACAAATTGGTATCAAGGCATGGTGGAGAAGATCAAGGGGAAGAGAGAGGAAGGTATTTCTGGTATTCAAGGAAGGTAGACGCCAGCGGGTTTGTTCGCGTGAGGCGGACGGGAGCCACTTGTAGTGGTGGCCAATGGAGATTGACGGTGATGGCCACTAGCGGTGGGTGGGGGTGGTAACGGTGGTAGCAGTGGGTGGCAGTGGTAGCAATTGCTGGTGGTGGTCGATGAGTGGCGGTGGTGGTGGGCGGATGTTAAGCGAGCTTCCTTGTGTATTTAAAAACTGAACAAGTTTTGTTTACATTCATTTACTTTGTATCACTTGTATTCCAATCAAACATCAAAATTTTTAAAATCCCTGCATTTGAAATAAATTCACTACTAATTTATTCACTAAATAAATGTACTTAAATAGGAGTTTGATCGGGCTTTGTCTTAACATTTAAGTTTTTTTCTCTAGCTCATTTTCTGTCCACCTAAAGTATGGGCTTTCACTTATAATTTGGCTCTGAAATTAATTTGATCAAATATAAAACTTTATGCAATTTTTTAATTTACAAATTTCTCAAAGTTAAATTTGACGAATGTGGAACATTATTTTAGAAATAAGCTCAATTTGATGAATTTGGTGACCGGCGGTGGTGGCTAGTAGCAGTAGTGCTGGCCGACAGTGGGCGGCTGCAGTGGTCGACGGTGGGTGGCGACAACGATAGGCGGCGGTAGTGGTGGCCAGTGAAAATTGGATGTGGTGGCCGCTAGCAATGGGCGGCGGCGGCGGCGGCGGCTGGTGGTGGCTAACGGGTGGCAATGGTGGCGGGTGGCTGTCAAGCGAGTAGGGGTGTCAATACCTGACCCGACCCAAAAAATTCTGGGTTCGATTCAACCCATTTGTCATATGGGTCATATTCAAGTTTGAGATGCTAACCTGTTTTTAAAATCGGGTCAGGTTCGGGTTGACACAGAAACCCGAAGGTGACCCAAATTGACCCGAGTCCGCACTCGTGAGTCATAACCATCTGCACTCCGTAGCAGTCCCATGCTCGCAAACACCCACAGTGGGTTGAGCTTGCGACCGCACAGGTCGCGCTCGCCCTCCTACTTCTCGTGCTTGCGTCCACACCCGACTCACGCCCACACTGCGCTTATGCCCACTCGCGTCTGCACCCGCTCCCTCGTCCGCGCAGGCCGCGCTTGCCCTAGCGTGCGCCACTTCCCTCTCACGTCTGTGCCCGAACTGCTGTTGTATTCCGTGTTAGCGAGTTGACTCGGGTCAACCTGGTAACCAAGCAGGTCGGGTACGGGTCAGAAATTCTAGCCCATTTGCAAAACTAGGTAGGGTTTCGAGTCAGTTGAATTGGACCCGAGCCAATTCTGGGTTCGACCTAAACCTGACTGAAATACCCATTTTGACAACCCTACAAGCGATCTTGCTTGTGGTGTAAACAATCCTCGCTTAAAACTGGGCAAGTTCGATTTACTTTAAAAATGAACTAAAATGGTTTACATTTGATTTACTTTGCATCACTTTGTATTCCAACCAAACACCCAAATTTTCAAAACCCCTGCATTTAAAATATTTTACATCACTTTGTATTCTAGCTAGGGGTGTAAGTGAGCCGAGCCGGCTCGAGCTCGACTCTTTTATTGCTCGCGAGCGGAGCTTATCGAGCTCAACTCTCGCAAGTCGAGTGCGAGCTTGATGAGGCTTGGCTCATGAGCTCGTGAGCCGGCTCGAATAATTATTAATATTTTTTTAAATAACTTTATTTTATTTATTAAATTTAAATATTTAAAAATAAAAATAACAAATGTTTAAAATATTTAATAATATAAAAGTAAATTAATGTTGAAATATTTAATAAATATTTAAATATTTAAAAAATCCCGCCGAGGCTCGCGAGCCGGCTCAAGCTCATTTATAGTGGGACAAGCTCAAGTTCGAGCTTGGTATTTGATAGTTGAGCTCGACTCGAACAATCCCTGACTCGAGCTCGACTCATTTGCACCCCTAATTCCAACCAAGTAGCTCCCGAATAAATTCACTGCTAATTGTGTATTTACTAAATAAATGTATTTAAATAGGAGCTTGATCGGGCATTGTCTTACATTTAAGTTTCTTTCTCTCGCTCACTTTCTGTCCACCTAAATCATGGGCTTTCACTTATAATCTGGCTCTCAAAATTAATTTGATCAAATATAAAACTTTATGTAATTTTTTAATTTACAAATTGCTCAAAGTTAAATTTGATGAATGTGGAACATTATTTTAGAAATCAGCTCAATTTTGATGAATTTAATGATATCAAATTCAAACATCCAATATATATATACTTATAATCAAAATAGGATCTCATCGCAGCAATTCCTAATTGTCCAAGATTGTATGAATTCAAATTCATTTAGGCATCAAAATTAGCCAAAATAAAAAATGAAAATCAAACACTACTAAAAATCATGCATATTTTAGGATAATTCAAAATAATGATCCAATCACATCCATAAAAATTTATAAACAAGCATTAGCATTGTTTCTTCTTATTCCCTTATATGAAGAACAATTGAGTCGGCCACCTCCCAATATGGGATATATGCCAACAATAGATGTTTAACATTTTGCCAAATTTAAGTGTTCAATGCTCTCTTATCAAAGCCATTTGGTCTCCCTTCTTATAAGGATAATGACAGAGCAAATTGCCTCTCGATGCTTGACATCACCCTTTTTCTAACATCATTGATAGATGCTTGCTAGCATATTGGTGTGCAATTGATTGACGACCACCAACATCCAACTCCTAATGTTTGCCAATATCCAACTCTCAACGTCTCCTAACATCTATCATCCATCATCATCAACACCATCATCTCATCATATAAAACACTTGCCGACTAACTTCACCGACATCTATAATCAATCAATGAATCTTGATCAATGTCAAACTAGTAATCACCTCTTTACTGACATAAAACATCCGCTAATGGACATTGTCTGGCTTTGTAATCAAACGACATCTACATCCTACATTAGTTGTCTGTCGATAGCTATTACTTCAAACAAAAGATGATCCTTGAGTTTTTATACGTATTTCTCATCTTCTTCAATTCTAACAAATATTAAAGTTTTGCAGCATCATGAAATTTTTTTAGTATATAATTATAATAGTTTCAAATCATTTCATTACTTTATAACTAAAGTTTCGAAAATATAAATATTTTATTTTTAAAAAAAATTGTCATGCATTTGCTAAAAAATAGTTCGTAATATTAAATATATATGTTTTGTTGGCAATGAGAAGATTCAAATGCCAATATATTAGTATGTTACTATTTTCTTTTTAGTCATGATTATATTTTATGTTAAAACTAAAAAACATAATTACAATTTGAATTATATAAATTTAATTTGTATTTCATATATAATTTAGAATGAAAAAAGATATAATCTGCTCAACATATCAAAATTTTAAAATGTTTAGCATGTTATATATACTTTGCAAAAAGAAATATCTTAACATGACTGAGCTGACTGTTCGCACCGGCTTCAGCCAGTTGCCCAGTTCAATGTAAAACCTGTTGTTCCTGTTGACCATAGCGTCCTATTGAATTGACCGGTTTATAGTTTAACCGGTTGATCCGGTCCAATTTTTCATTGCTTTCTAATAATGTTAAATGCTTTGGTTTATTTATACTTTATCATAATAAATAATTAGTTGAAGCGTCTTGTATCCTTACCATTTTTATAATCGTATTATTAAAATAATTAGCTTAGTTAACTCCAGAACTAAATAATTGTTAAATAATATTGTTGCTTCGATAGTAAAGTAAAACCACCCTGCGCATTTTCTATTAAATTAAAAAAGTGATTATCAGTATTTAATATATTGATAAAAAATAATCATAATACATTTTAATTTTTTTTAATTTTATTTTAAAATAAATATAATATGTAAATATTTATTAATATACTCAACTCAACATAAATTAAAAAAATTTAAAATTTAATCATCATTAAAATTTAATGAGAATATGCTCACACAATTTTTTTTATATAAACTGATTTTTAAATATAAGAATAGCATATGTTAAATATTACAATATTTTTAAACATAGAAAATATGTAATATATATATATATATATATATTGGCACAATTTTTAAGTAAAAATCTAATATAATTATTTTAATTTTAGGAGATTTACATGCATATCACTTTATATCATACTATTTGCATATCTAACATCAAAATCTTTAATATTTCATGCCAACCACCCATAGATCAGCTTAGGTGCAAGAAATGAAATATTAAGATTTATAGGATGGTATGAGAAATATTGGAGTGACAGATTTGATATTAAAATTTTCTATAGATGGTAGGCATCAAATTTTAAAAATTTAGATATTTGATATGTAAATAACATAATATAAAGTTATATATATATAAATCCCCTTTTAAATTTTTATTAAAAAAAATAGAAAAATAACGTCCAAAGCACTATACTATATTTGCATTTCTTCCTCTAACTTTATTGTTAAGAAAAAAATCTCTTTCAATAAAATTGCATATCAATAAAATAATATTTAGCTCCAAAGTTCAACAATCAATGCATAAAAAAATTTATGTTCGTTTCTTCTTTTGTTTTATTTGTTAATTGCTTGCTGGAGAATAAGTTACTAACACGTAAAGAACTAATCGCCAAAAGACTATTTGATTTAACTATCAAGTTTACAGTGCGGCTTATGGGATCCGTACCTTAATCCAATAAGCCGGCGAGTAAACCGGGCACGGTACGTTAGGGCGTCCGACGTGAACGAGAAAATTATTTCGTGCAGAATCCGAACGCTCTATATCTGAATTCTAATTAATTTAAGTTCAAATTCTAATTAAATTAAGACACATAAATTTCTTATTTTTTTTCCTAACAACCCGATGACCCGACCTAGCCCAGCCGTAAAAAATTTTGAAATCGCGGCAGCCTACTCATTTTTATATTTTTAAAATAGAAACTCTCGTAAGCTCCCAAATATTTAAGATTTGCGCGGGATAAAACCTTTACTAGCTGTTAAGACAGAAAAATGAGTAACTACGATAAAGATGGAAATTGGTTTGGAGGACATCACATTCTCTGAAAGACCATTAGAAAAAAGAACAAGCTTAAGAGTAAGATGTAATTTCCTTACATAATAATTGCTTTTCAATGTATATTATGAGGCAATATATATTTTGCTGAGCTTAATTTTTCAACAAAGGAATCTGTCGTAGTGGCAAATACAACATAATTGTGTCCACTTTCAAGGCAGATCAAGTTCTCAAACAAGCTCAAATGCTTCGACGATGAATTTATAAACTATGCAGCAACGGTTTATATATTTTTTGTGATGTTTCACACACATTAACTTAAAATATATTCTTCAAAAATTTATATGTCGAATGCCGTGAAAATGCATGCTTCTGTTAATCAACTATGTAAAATTATATGTAAAATAAAATATTTTTAGAAATTCATTTATTCTCTCATATATAATTATTAAGTATTTTCTTTTTCGTTTATGTGATTTTTTTATTCATTTTAATGCTGTGTATTACTGTATATTGCTGTGCATTATTGTATATTGTTGTGTATTTTGCTGTGTAATGTTGTATATTGTTGTATATTATTGTGTATTTCGCTAGATATTGCTTTGTATTTTACTAGGCATTATTGTGTATTGCTAAGTATTCAAATTTATATGAATCCATAATATTTTATTTATTCATTTGAAAGTTTTTTTATTTTTATTATACAACTGTGTGTTAGAAAAAATATATTAAAAAATATAATTTTTTTGCTAATACGCACTATGTATTGTTGAAGATCTTTTGAATGAGATCCCTATAATCATTAAAGCTGAAGAGGTTATCTTGAAAGTCCTATATGATTGGAAGCCTTCTCTTTGCCCAAACTACTCTTCCTTCCTCCATGCTAAAGATCTTTGTCCTCCTAGTGCCCCTCTAAGTTCAACTATCAACCCCATTTGCAAAAATTCACTATAGCAATTAATATTTAGGAATTTATTATCTTCAAGATCAACGTTGATGATCAAACTATGGTAGATAATTTTATTTTTCTACAAGCTCTTCTTTCAAGTAAGGATTATTATTTTTAATGCAAATATTTTGTATCAAAGTAGGGGTGCAAATATTTGACACGACCTGAAAACCTGACTCGAACCGACCCGAAAATTCCGGGTTAGAGTTAACCCCTTTTCCCAAACTGGTCGGGTTCGGGTTGATCCGGAAACCAAACTCAACCCCGGTTAACCCAGGAACATGGCGCGTGTGTCACGTTCGTGCTGGCCTGTGGCGTTGTCATCGTCCTGTCCTCGCAGACCTCGTCTCATTGAGTGACCGCATCTTACGTGAGTCACGTGATAATGTCACGTCGAGTGCCGCTGTCAAACTCGAGTCACGTGATGACAACCCTATGTCAAAGTAATAAGCAATGAATGTTGGCTAATTTTTTTTTAAATAAAAAATTGAGAATAAATAAAAAGGTGATGCTATATAAAATAACCATAATATAATATTTTTTGTACTATGCAAAATATATAAAATTTAGATTATCAATTCATATATTTTATTTATTTTATAACTAAATATCAGCCTCGAAGTAATCACATAAATAAAGAAAAAGAAACCAATAATGCTAAATAACTTGTCTTTATTTGCTGTGCGCTCTTTTGTATAGGGATGAAAAGCTTCCATATGGCATCATCCCTAATTAAAATGTTATACGAAAATTTTGACGGTGATCTATCATTTTTTTTTCATATATCGAGTTCTATGTTAAATAATATGATATATTAAAAATATAATAAAATTTGTGTCACAATTTTTATATTTGTAATAATAAGTTATTAAGAATTGCAAAAGATGACAAGTTTTATGCTTATTATTATAAGTTATTAATAAAATTAATGCAAACATGGCTCTATAGTTATTTATAAAAATAATTATAAAATTATTGTGAATATTATAATATTTATTTATTTTTGGATAAGGTAAACATTTGAATTTGGCCCATAAAAAATTTTCAATTTATTTTTGATCATGTGCTACGAATTTGAGCTTATAATTTTTTATTTTAAAAAAAATTTATGATTTTTTTTAATACCTAGCACTTAAATTGCAAAAAAAAATATTTTTGTTATAATTATTTTTAAAAATAATAATAAATAATATATAAATTATAATAAATATATGTACAGCTAAATATCTAACTAAATTTTTATATTTATTTTGAGATTAGTGTGATATTAATTACTTATATATTATACTTATTTTAAATTAGATCTAATAATTTTGAAATATATTATTATCAAACTTTTTATTTGGTGGCTGAGAATTTTGAGAGATTTTTTATTCAAGTTTTATGTATATGATATGTGAATTTGTCTTTGTTGAAAAAAAAAAGTGTCTAGACTGTTCCTAAGTAGTCTCAGGTGCCCCATCGAGCTTGACTGGGTTGGTGGGCGAGCGTGGCTAGGATTCCGCCAGCCCATATTCGATTCCTCTCTGAAGCAGCGCGACTCCTTATGTTGGGAGAAAATAAGTGCATAGTCCGGCACCTATGAGGATAGTCGCCGCTAGGCCCGCCAAAAAATTAATTACTCCGTCAAACAACTTCTCTTCAAAAATGACAGCAGTTAGATATATATATATATATAACCTGAAAAAAACGGTCTTCAAATTAAAACTCTCCTGCCCGTCACCAAACCGCAACAGAAAGACGAATTGCGGCTCGTTAAGCTACTTACTCTGTTTGGCGTTCCCTCCATTCTGATTATTTATAACAAGCGAAACACAGAGAGGGAGAGAGGCAAGCGACCAACTTGGGAAGTGAGAAAGATAAAACAGAAGAAATGAGAGGTGGTAGAAAACCAGGGAGCTGCGCAGCGATTCGGCCTTTGCCTCTATCCTCAAACTCCCGATCCTCCAATGGACTCGCTTCTTCAGGTTTGTTTCCTTATCCCACTCTCAGGGTAGGCTGGATTCAACCTTTCTCTATATTAATCGGCATACTTTACATTCCGCTGCTACTTTTTAGTTTACCTGCTTAGATTTTCTTTCGGTTGGGCGGGCGATTTGAGTGGGCGGCATTGGAGGAATACTAGGTTTATTCTTGGATTTAAAAGCTCGATTTTTTTGGCGGTTGCCCGCAACGTTCTTCTTCTTCTTCTTCTTCTTCTTTCTCCTTGCAATGTCTAGTGTATGAGAAACTGGCAAGCGTGGTTTTTTTGTTTGTGGATTTCCTGGGAGGATGGAGAGGCGAGCGAGAATCTCTGGCTTTCAGCATCCTGGATATACACTTCTTGTTTTGATTTTAAGTATTTATTAGTAGAAAGATGCACTCGTGCTGTTTTTCAAAATTACAACAATTGTTGGGCAATTAAAATCAGATTAAGGGGTTGTTCAACTTCAACATCCTATTTTAGGTAGTACTTTAGGAAGATTTAGCTTAAATCCCATCATTTTTTTTTGGGGGGGGGGGGGGAACTTGAAGAACTTTTTTTTAAAATAAATCTCATTGTCAGCCTCAAACAAATTTCAGTTTTCCATTCCCTCAGGATTTACTGAATCCTACACGTAGCTGCATAAACTCATGAAGGCAAATTTTAACATAGAAATGAGCAAAGATAAAAAGTTGTTCTTGGGAGTTTTTATAACTAATTCATTATAGGTTTTGTGACCCTATGTATCCGGAAGTAAGATTATTGGAGCTTGTGTGTGTTTTCTTCCTGCAAATCGACAGGTTTCGCCATGGCCAGCCATGAAGCACCAAAGTGAACTGGATAACCTTGGCCGGCTCACTATATTGCTCCTGCCTAAAGTTTTGTTTGATTTCATGGCCAAACCTTTCAGGATTACATGTTGGAGCTTCAATCCTTGAGTCTGCATTGACACAATATATGCAACATGTTAATTGTTAATTCCTGGAGCATTAGTATCAGTCACGGAATTAGGATTTCAAATGAGGGGAGGCAAAAACATTTAAGAAGATTGATGAGAAGAATTTTGATTTATCGTGCATCGTTTAAGTAAGCTTTGTTTTTACAGAGGATATAGTAGGTGGCCCTCCAAGATGGATTGGACGGGGACTTTCTTGTGTCTGCATTAAACGGAAAGGAATTTACGAGCGTGACTTCACAAATCTAACGCCATTACAGGTGAACTGTTTCAGATTTGCTGCTCTACCTATATCAAACAAGATGTCTAGCACTTACCTTAAGTGACGCTACCATGCTTTTGAATTACTTTTCATGTAAAATACCCTTTAAGCTTTACATGACGCGCCTTCAAATGTTGTATTTCATAGTGGAATTTAGAGTTCCAAGTGGCATGATAGAGCACGGCATAGTATCTCTGTGCCCTGCAACCTACTTTTATGCGAAGTTCATAGCTTTGTACCTCAATATCAAGTGCCTGCTTAGTTTCTTTAGTTTGTGTAACTGCTAATGCTCAATTTCCTTTTGATTATTTCTATTCTTTCTTTTGAATATTTTTGTTCTTTTCGTTGTTCCGGATACTCTTGTTGTTTTCACCATTGTTTTTTATTTCCTCTTTCTGGGTGGGTGGGTGTTTCTGGCCTATCTTTATCAAAATATCTAAAGCATACAAATTTTATTGAGCCCGAGTACCATAATTTATTGACTTAGGAAACCGACTTATAGTGCTCTGTTGTTTCATTTTCTATAGTGCCATCATTAGTAGGAATTCGGCAAAATCAATCGTATGGAACCTACTAATTGAACAAATTTTGCAGGTGGAAAGGTTGAAAATGCTGAAGCATCGAATGAACATCTATTTTGATCCCTCAAGGAATGATCATCAGGTGATTTTTCTTAAAAATGTTACTTTTATGCAAAAGCTTTTATAGTTCACACTCCCCAGCACCTGTAAACACCACTTTCATACTTCTGCATGCATTTTATGATGGTGTGCTACGAACCTTGGAAAAAAATTCTCTCAAGATGAGGAGAGATTCAATGCATTCCATGTGTGAGAAGAAATACTTTTCCCCTTAATTTCTGGAACATTATGATTAAAAGATAGTTCTTTTCAAACTTGGCATGCATTGAATCCCTCATAAGCCTTCTAGTTATTTGAACAAGAAAAAAGGTTTCTTTTATTTCAATATTTTTAGTAATTGATTTACCAGTATAACGGCAAAGTCACTTGCCGCATTGGAAATATTTTTGCTCTTAGATGCAGGATGCTGAAACCATATTTTGAAATGGTCAAACATGTTAAAATTGATAAAATCAGTAATGCCTAACTAAGGCTTTACTTGGGGTAGCTTTTTTATTTCTTTTTAAAACAGTTTTCTAATACAAAATTTTTTTAAGAAAAAATTATACTAAAAAGATACTTTAAAAAGCAATAAGAAAGCTGTCCCAAACGAAACCTAAATTAGTTGCTTTTCTTGTTTCTGAAGCCCAGTGCATATTCCAGCTCACCTGTCGTTAATTTCTCTTTCAAACAACTTATGCCTGGTGTGAGTGGACCTTGAATGCTACTTTCTTGGACAAATTCCACTGTTTTTCAGCTTATTAATGAAAGCCAGCTAAGTCTTTGTTGACGGGGGCTTTTGTTTACCTTCGTTAAAGCATAGGGAACTTTGTTTGAAGCTCTTGGGTCAATTTAGAGCTACTCGTACTCCATAAGGTTCTAGATATATTATATAAATGAGGCCTTCATAGCTACCTTAACCCTTCTGTGAAATGTATTAGCAAAGATTTGGCCTTAGGGGTTGTTTGTTTGTTTAATTGACATTTGATAAGCATATACTGTTTTTTTTTTTTTTTTGTGATAAGCATATATTGTTTTTTTACTGATATTTTAAGCAATAATTTCATAAATAACATTTGTAGCCAACTAGTGATTAAAATAAATGGAAATAAAAGCAAAAGATTAGAACAATTGTTGATCTTACAAGGTAATGTTATTTTAAGATAAATAACATTGAATGAATCAATAAATAATAATGTTATTTTAATAACATTGCTGTTTTCATAACATTGAACAAAATTTAACCGTTTGTGTTTTTCTAATATGGAGGAATATTGTTATTATTATTAAGAGGTCTCCTAAAGAATTCACCAGATGACGTGGCTGGAGGGTTTTTATTTTTTTATTTTTTGTTACAAATTTACCCTGTATAACTCCCGTTCAAAACATGATTAAGAAGGGGCATGATTGTTACCGCTTCATTAACAGTTGTTTTCGGTAAAAGTAATTCCATCAAATAAGCGTTTATATACTCTATATTAGTTATCAGTATTTATTATAGTTCTTTGGCTACAAAGGCATGCAAATCCATCAGATTTTCAAACTTGCTCTTTAAATGTGATGCATGAAGTCTCTGCTGTGATTTGATGTCACTTGCTATAATATTCATGGATCAACATACAAGCCGAACTCAAATTTGTCATGAACTTAGTTATGTACTTCAGCTGTAGTCATATGCAAAACTTCATCCTCTGTCGCGCCGAAATCTAATAGACCTACCGTTTCTTATAGGAAACATTAAGAGCTCTTTGGACTGCTACGTATCCAGATACAGAACTCAACGGATTGATCTCAGAGCAGTGGAAGCAAATGGGTTGGCAGGGTAAGGACCCATCAACTGACTTCAGGTAGACAAAAGTGTAAACTCCTTACAATTTTCTGCTCAGTAATTGGTGATTTTGTTTAATGCACCCGTTGGCTGATAACAAAAGGGTGTATAATGAACAGGGGAGCTGGATTCATTTCTTTGGAGAACCTTCTCTTCTTTGCTAAATCATTTACTGTAAGAAACTCATGTCATTTCTCTTCCTAGTTTCATTTGACTTGTAGCAAGTCATTTGTCTTTTGATTCTTGCCTCATCATCCAGTTTTTTCTTAGATATCTGAAGCTCAGACTTGACTTGCTTCGTGGGATATTTTCAAATTTTTAGTGTTAAATGGGCTTATATCTTAGCTGCATGCTAGAGTTGATAAGCAGCAAGCTTCTGCTTAAAATTTGAGCTCAGTGTATTGAAGTGGTTCTTACATTTTCTTTTAGGCAACCATGCAAAATTTATGGTGCTTATGAAGAATTACTCAAGATTTCAATCAGTCTCCCCGCAACTTACATTATACCTAAACTGGGGGTCAAAGGAAACTGAATATGTACTATATCTATTACAAGCTTAAAATTTGTCCGGCTTTTCCCAACTTATAAGGGGAAAAGATAGGCTTAAAACATGCTAAGGTTACGAAGAAGTTGGGCTTCCCCAACTTAAACCCCAAACACCCCTCTAAAATGATGGCTAGGACAATGTATTAATATTTATTTAAGGCCTATTTTACTATTCTGGTCTCAACCAATTATAACTAACTCTTCTAGAGAAGTAGATTGATATGTTTTAGAATATATTGTTTCAGGTGCCCTTTCAGAGTTTGCTGAATAAGCAAGGTGGAAAGCGAGCTGCTTGGGAGTACCCTTTTGCAGTTGCTGGTGTTAACATAACATTTATGATCAAGCAAATGCTCGATTTGGATTCCTGTAAGATTTTGATTTTCATTTTTGTTGGCATGCTGGTTACTTCAATTTCTTATGATTTTTAGAATGGTTTCATATTTAAACATATCATTGGAAGAAAATGAGGCCCATATACAAACACAAATCAAGTAGCTAGTACGAGCTTAAATTGTGTTTTGTATGGTAGCCATGAAGCACATAGACTGGCATAGGATATGGCGCAATACGGCAGGGGACATGTTTGGTGAATTAAAAATGTCTAATATAATAAACTGAAGAAACATGGCGTGCGCACAACACACACAACACGACAGAGGGGGTGTTATTCTATATATATATATAGAGAGAGAGAGAGAGAGAATTATAATATTATTATTTAAAAGGAATGGAGCTCCTAGCTCACACTTCTTTGAATGACTGATTTAAAATAAATTTTGGTTAATTAAATGTGTTGGTCGGGGGCCTAAGAGAGAATGAGGGTAGTCTCTGTATTTATTTAGATCAGGGTGTGAACTTGTAATGTATCTACCACGTCTCTAGCTGAATGAGCAATGCTTCTACAAGATGACTCCAGCTTCATTAGTTACTAACTTGATTCCAAAAAAATCTGCAGCCAAGCCTAGGACATTTATCAAAACTGTTCTTCTCCAAATGTTAGCAGGTAAAATGGCTGCTGTATAATGTAAACTATTCAACATGACGTTCGTACCACTAGCGTATCACTATGCAAATACCAGCCCCTTACGCTTTTACCTTTCAGGGGATGAGCGGGCTTTCGACCTGTTATACTGTGTGGCTTTCATGATCATGGACAAGCAATGGCTGGAAAAGAAGGCCTCCTACATGGAATTCAATGTAACTTGATATTTTTCATCCATATCGGCTTCACACTTTCCTATTATTCTACCAGTTCTATAATTCGTGTGTTAAATTTGCATTATAGGAAGTTCTGAGATCAACCCGAACTCAGTTGGAGAGGGAGCTTCTATTTGATGATGTTGTGCGGATAGAAGACATGCCATCATATAGCCTTCTCTTGTAAGAACCACGAGTCTACCAAAGCCATGATGAAATATGTACATAGTGATCTACTCCTCCTTTCTACTAATATTTTTCTTCTTTAAATATCCTGTGAGTTTATGAAAATTTTGGCTAGCAGCCTTGCTCGAGTTGTAGAACTTCGACGCACAAGGCTTTGCTTTTTATTTGTCAATTATTTATCTTCTTTCTCAGCTGGTTTTGCGTGTCAGTATGTAGCAAACCAGCCAGTCTGTAATGAACGAGTTCAAGTTGTGTCTATTAATCAGCATTTGTAATTAGCCTTGAAAGTTTATCAAAATCTGTCTTATTCAGCTGTATGCGAGTAAAAGAAATAAATAAATCAGCAAACTTTCTGTAGTGATGACTTTGCTTTGAGGTTTTAAAGAAGACTTTGCCATCAACAAATCATATGGATCTTTGATGCTGAAAGAGGCCACTTCATTGTAGCGTCTGATTTATTTCAATGGTGTAACAAGTTATATAATGCTATTTCTATGAACATATAAAGTGAATGCCCATTTCTATTAGATTTACATAAATAGGACGCCTACCCTGTGTTATTTGTTTTCCTCTGCCTCCCCTCTAAAATTGTGAAGAAAACCATGGCTAGAGGGTAGAGGAAAGTTTGGCAAGGCTTGAATGAATCTCCTGCTGAGCACCATCAATAAGGTATCTGAAAAGCTCCTCTTATGTTTTAAGGAGTGATTCAATGGACAAGAGGAGAGGGTAATGGCCAGTTCTGAGAGGAAAATCAATACATTCATCATTCACAACTTGAACATCCTACGTTAAAAACTTAAAATCCCCTTATATTAACTTATTACATGTAAGTTCAAATGAATCAAAATATTTTAAATACAATAAAAAATTACAAAATATAAACTAATTCATTATTATATTGCATTAAGTAGTCATTTCTTTATTTTTATCATGTGAGATATTGTCAATTTTATTATATATTTTTTAAAATTTATAAATATTATTAAATACTCATATATTTATATTATATTATGTTAATTTTATTAATTTTTAATAATATTATTATTTATTACGTCATCCAGTTCAATCCCAATTTGACCGGTCAAACCGTGAATCTCTCCTTTCAGTTCCTTGTCCGATCGAATTTCACAACCTTGGAAAAAAGTGTCATTCATGAATAGTTTATGTTAGATTTTTTAACAATCAATTTAATTGTTGAGTGAGTAAAAACCTATGATTCAATGTTAAATAAAAAAGGTTGTATCTTAAAGATCACTTGTCGAGGTCACTTTCAATTTATCACTCAACATTTTTATGGAAAAAAAATGCAAATTGATATTAAACAATTACCTTGAGCTCGTGTTCTTCACAAGTCACAACAAATAAAACCTCGTTCAATTATTTTTCAGCTTATTCTTGACACAAAAATCAAAACTAATTAATAACTATATCTTTAAATTACACATTATTAATTTTCTTTTTTTTTTTAAATTTATTAATTGGTTAATAATAAATAGAAGAATTCTACCATATAGTTCTCATTATTTATTTACTTTCAGTTATTCGAAATTAGCTCATGTTCAATTGAAATTTAAATGAGTTGAATGCATACATAATATTCATAAATAATTTCAAATATGAAACAATTTTAAACAAATAAAATCTTAAAGGAGTTGAATACAAACACATGATGAACTAGCTCAAATTTAACTAGTTTAAACTCACAGAATCACAGTCATCTACTCATTCTATCACATCAAAAATTGTCCTCCACTATCATTGTGGTTGTCATGAGATTTATATTTATCAGCGTTAGAATGTTTTTTTTTTTTAATTGGGGATACAAATTTAATCACAAACTCACACATGCAATACTTCGAACTCAAAATTTTTTGATTGGGAGCTTAAATTTTGAAGCTGGGACCTCTTTGTGGAGAGCTTAAGCTCCAAAAGTTGGGCTTCACACAGACACAACATTTTGAACCTAAAGCTTCTTAGCTCGGAGCTTAGACTTTGAATACAAGACTTGTTGGTTGGAAACCTCAACTCGAAATCAATAGATTAAGAAATGGGTTGAAGTATCTTCTTTAATGTCTTCATTTTTTTTTTTTTCTGTTTCACTGATATGACCTTCCTAAAGGTGGCAACTGTTAAAGAGTGGTTTTGACACTTTGACCTCATGTCAAGGTCCTGGAATCAAGCCTTTAGTCACAACTCACAAATAGTCTTCCATCCATCAATAGCAGACAAGTATTTGATATTTATCCATCCGTCATGGCAAAGTGGATGAAATTTCTCAGTTTTTAAAAGTAGTGGAGATGCCAGAACTGATGCATGTGAATCTCTTATTACCTCTCGAGACTCTGGAGCCTTTTAAAAGCCTAGTAGATTTTAGGAAACTGAAAAGGCTCCCTGATTTCACTAAAGCTTAAAGCCACTAAAGGTAAGCCCTGAAAAAGACTAATTTGCTAGTGCAGGTAATGATGGGTAGCTTTTGCTCCTTGCCCTTTTTGGATTTCAGGCTGCAGGTAATGATGGGTGCTCAATCACACATCGTCATTCACGGACGATCGTTTACTCATGTTGAGATTTGAAATCCAACATATCCTACCGGATGGAATTTTTTTTTTTTGAATAGATATCTACCCACTGTCACTCCAAAAGAACGTTTGACAACTAATCCTTAACTGACCTAGAAGAGGCACCCCCCAAAAATCTCCTGGCCAGCACTTGATTGAGCCCCACTTAAGAGGTGTTGCCGCTCAAGGGGAATCGAACACGGATTGATGGTTAGCAGTTCCCAACCGTACTTGCCCACCAACCAAACTAAGCAACAGTGGATACTAGATGAAATTTCAACCATCTTCTATCTTTTTTCATTATTATCATCATTCACTCGGTTGCCATGCGTGAATGATGGGAGAAAATTGAAGAGGTTGATCCCAGTCGGAATTCTGCCAGAATTTTCTCGTAAAATTTTGTAGTGACTTTGTATTAATGTATAAGAGTGCTGTTAAACTTTGGATTTATAATCTTTAGCGTTTTATTTATGATGATTAATGCAACATAAGTGTTAGTGCATAACACATCAAAAATAACTCAAATAGGCAACACTCTCACAAAATTCTCCAAGGAATTCATTATTTAAAACTGTGTGATCCTCCCAAACTCTGCTGGCAGAAATTCTGCTCCCCCTGAAACGATTCCTCAACCCTAATTTAATCTGCTTCGGATGAAACTGGCGGCTCAGTTTTGAAATTTAAAGCCAAGATTTCTGGATAAAAATATGTAGGCCCATGAAAATGCCAACATATTGATTGTCGACTAATTCAAATAAAAATGTCATTCAATTTACACCCAAAAAAACTCTAAAATTAAACAAAAAAAAAACTTAGCACCAAAACAATCACAACTAAAACTTCTACAGTTAGTAAAAATTAAAACCCATAACGAGTTCCGACTTCCAAACCTTCGTCAAAACTTTGCTCTGGTAAATCTGGTTTCTCCAGGTACTAGCGAACAATTTAAGGGGCACAAATTGTGTGTGCAATGCAAGACTACCAACAAGGAACCTAATGCACAATTACTCTTAAAATTAAATGCCGAACACATTTTTATTTCATTTTTATAAACGATTCATTATTAAAATCACAGCATCGTGTACAACATAAAAAATCTATTCCAAAAAAGACATCCATAAATGGTCTAGCACACCGTGAATACAAACATATTATTACAATTTACAGTCCTAAAGAATGGCAAATTGCACATTTTATCTTCATTTTGAAAGCGCTTTACAAAAGTTCCTCAACATCCTGCTCAATGTATGATTTCTGGTTTTTCATATGCCTAATGGTAGGAGCAAAACTAGATCAACGTCTTAAATACATTTTGGAAGAAATAATTTACTCAAATTACTCCAAAAAACATTCATCAGATACTGCAAACAGCCACTTTCTAACTGCAGATCATCTCTCAGTTCAACGTCATACATAATTCACCGTATTCTCTTTGAATCTCGGGCAGCAGACATATGCTCCTGTTAAAAAAGAAGGCGAAACAAAATTGAATATGTTCTAACCATGCTCCAATAAATACCATCAAGAAAATGGTGCTCTCATCGCTTTCATCGGATAATCTATATAAGCATTACACTGGAGCTCCTAAGAGTAAATTATGTTTGGTGTTGATTTAATGCACAATGGTATTTGAATTATGTTAAATTGAAAAATCTAATTGAATCCCATTCATAATTGACACTTTTAATCAGAAATCAGCATTACTCACTATATATATATATATATATATATATATATATATATATATATATAATGAGAGAGAGAGAGAGAGAGATGATGAACAATAAATCACACAAAGTGTATGACTCGAATGTGATTCGAACTTATGACTTCAAAGAAATAACCTTATCCGTAGCCCTGGATCCTTTCACAAGTATATATTTTCACATACACAAATACAACTAAAATGAACCACATCACTTGCATGAATAGAAATGAGATACAAATATAACTTTTTTTATTCGTTTGAAAGTGTAAGAAAATATTTTTTTCCCAATATATTAATCATGATAAAGTGAAAGAATTGGCTGAAATAAATAGAGTTACAGATGAAGAGTAGAGAGCATACCGAAATAAAATCAAAAGCCTTTGTCTCATCCTTCTTTGAGTTGGTCATCACTGGACTATTGCCCTGAATTGGATTATTTGATATCTGGAAAATGTCAGGGAGTGCTGAGGCGTAACCTCCATCCGTGGCAAGACCAGCAACATTGATATAACCTGAATTAGCATTCCCAATATTTTGGTATAGTAATTGCTGCTGAGTAATATAAGCTCCCATTGAACCATAGGTCATGGACTGTGCAGCAAGAGACGGATTGAGCATAATGTTTGGCTGCATGTTATATTGCATGCCAGTCATGGGGTAGTAAGCATTTGGACCAAGAAAACCCTTAGAAGTCACACTGGGAGGAAGTTGACTCTGCTGAGTGCTCCCATCCAAGAGGGCAGATCCATGTAAGCCAGTTCCAGATGCTCTTGTTTGCACGCTGTCCTGATTCATTCCCGAAAGATAGTGTCCAGCCATCAAATCTTGAACATTTTTCTTATCATCAGACTGAACATTCCAAGAGTTGGAACCAAAAATGTCAAACTCATGCTTGTTTTCAGTCGGTGCAATCTGATCAGATTTCTTATCATCAATTGTCAATCCTGAGAAGATGTCCGTATGCTTTTTCTCATTAGCAATATGGAATGAGACATCAGCAAATGGATCATCCACAATTTCATTTTTGCTGATGCTTACTTCAGAAATTTGTGCACCACCAAATAGATCATCAACTAGAGGAGCTGATGTTAGATCTCCAACGCCCTGATCAACAAGATTTTTGGAAGAACTTCTGAATTCATCATCTTCCAGGCCACCTGTATCGATTAAATCAGGCAAATGAACAGTGGGAACTGGCTTGGATTTTCCATCAGTTGCATCGTCCTCATTTCCTGGTGCAGAATGCAGGTCCCCACCCAGGAGACTTAAGACCTGAATATTGAAGGCCAAAATAGTGATTAATTACCATTTTAGCACAAAGAACTCGAAGAAAAACAAAGATACTGTTTTACCACCTAGATTTTTTCAATTCATTCCATAACATTCTGATAAGCAAGTGATGTGAAACATGCAAGTAAACAAGAATTATTTTAGGAATTAATAATAGTTTGTAAGCGTTACTAATTATAAGCTTTATGTTTCACCAAGTTGGATCCTTAGGCTTTTCAATTAGAATTCATGTAATAGTATGCGGTTACAAACTAGATTAATAGGATACTCACAATATAACAACAAAATAAGTCAAGTAACACTAAGGCAATGATAACAAGAATCTACGGCTTAACAATTAGAAATTCTCACCTTGAGTTCCCTCAATCTTGCTCATAAAAGTAGTGCTTTAGCGGAGGAAGAATACAAGCAACCCTAGAGAATCCACTAGGAGACAAGTGATGCCTACGATATTGCTCGACGGAGAAGTAGCCGGAGGAGGAGAAGTAGATGGACGGCCGATGATTCGCCAATTTCTGGTTGGAAGATGTTTCTTCGATGGTAGGCACTAATGTGAAGAGAATGTGAACCACGTAGCCGTCCACGGTGTCGTCAACACCCAAGTTTAAATCAAAGAAAGGGGATCGAAGAAGATCCGTTTGTCCTTGATCATCGTACACGAATCCGTGATCGTGTTCCGGATCGGCCATTCATGGAGGCGACGTCGGCTTGAAAATAATCCTTGTATGTGTAAGGATTAGAGGAGGGGAGAAGTGGAGGGAGTTTGGAGATGATGAGGGTTTCGGCTAGGGCTAGGAGAGCGGGTTGTTCTTGGAATTAGTGAGGGAAGTGGAGATGAATTGCTTTGGGAAAATCTGAATATTACTTTCAGATTTTCTAGAAAGGGAAGGAATAATTTTGAAATAAGCCGCGAGTCTCGGACGGTTTGGGTGGTGGGCGGCGGCAAGGGGAGGGGCTCACGGCCACGGGAGGAAGGGAATGTAAATGGGGAAAAGAAAAGATAAGCCGCGAGTCTCGGACTCTTCCAAAGACTGACGGGTATTGCAATTACCCTCACCTAGGTGTCTCTTTCTCCTCTCAAAGCTCCCAACATTGAAGAAGACAAAAGCTAGAATTTTATTCAAAATCAACATTGATCTCATACAAAGCAAAAGACCTCTATATATAGGCCTCAATAAAAGAAAAGAAGAAAGACCTCAAATGCCCTCGAGGCTACAATAAGAACTCACTGCCCATAGGGGTAAAAAACTAAAATGCAAAATAAACAAAACATAAAATACATCAAAAGTAAAGGCTCCGAATC
This sequence comes from Dendrobium chrysotoxum, assembly GCA_019925795.1. NCBI lineage: Eukaryota > Viridiplantae > Streptophyta > Magnoliopsida > Asparagales > Orchidaceae > Dendrobium > Dendrobium chrysotoxum. The sequence goes on from CM034301.1 coordinate 43,838,679, forward strand.
GTAGCCGTCGATCTACGATTCCGTCAATGGTACACATGTCAAAATCTCTGGCTGATATCCTCATCATTCTCCCCAGGTGGGAGAAAGCTCAACCCCATCGAGTAAGCATCTCTGGAACTCTCGTACCACTCTAGCAGATCGGGGTCCAATCTCTGCAGCTCATCAAGGTCGATCCAGAGGTTTCCCTATCCATTGAACTAAATACCTTTGGCGAATACCGCCTTTAGTGGAAATAATCTCATCACTAAGTATTGCTTCTATCTTCTCCGCAGTGGGTAAAGTGGGAATGTTTTGGAGTGGAGGTAGGCTAGGGTTCTCACCAGGTAGGTTCACACAAAGCTCATTATTTAGTGAATTAGAGGGGTTAAACTCTAGACCCTCTAAGGCTATAAGATTTTCGATGTTAAACGTAAGATTAATGTTAAAACCTTCAAGAAGGTCTAGCATATAGGCATTACTATTTATTTTTGATGTTATTTTGAAAGGTCCTGCGCTTCTAGCATGTAACTTTTTAACGATTCCTTGTGGGAACCGCTCTGGATAATCCGAACCATTACAAAGTCTTCAACCTCAAATTCTTTGAATTGTTTCTTGAGATCCGCATTAAGTTTATAGTTAGCATTGCTTTGTTCAATCTTTTTATTAATTTCCTTATGCAATTCTTGTAGATGTGAAGCAAATGCAGATGCAGACTCAGATGCTCTAAGCTTGGGACCCATAGGGATTAAATCTATAGGTTGTCTAGGTTGATACCCGTACACAATTTTAGCCGGACTCAGACCCGTGGTTCGGTTAACAGAATTGTTATAAGCGAATTCAGTTATAGGAAACTTGGAATCCCAGTCTCGAATGTGTTCGCCTACTAAAGCCCTTAGGAGGTTGCCTAAGTTCCTATTCACAACTTCTGTTTGTCCATCAGTTTGTGGGTGAAAGTCAGTGAAAAATTGAAGTTTGGTACCCATCTTGTGCCATAAAATTTTCCAAAAATAGCTAGTGAACTTAACGTCTCTATCTGACACTATGGTTTTGGGTAGGCCGTGAAGTCTAACTATCTCATCGAAATATAATTTTGCAATGTGAGAGACATCAAAAGTTTTAGAGCAGGGAATGAAGTGTGCCATTTTCGAGAATCGGTCGACTACCACACAGACAGAATCATGCTTCCTCAAGGTCTTGGGTAGTCCGAGGACGAAATCCATACTCACGTCCTGCCGAGGGCAGTTGGGTACAGGGAGGTGTATAAAGGCCTGTGTTTTGCTTCCTTTGCTTGGCCAACTGACAGGTGTGACATCGCTTCACTAACCTACTAACATCACACTTAAGACTAGGCCAGTAAAATTGATTTTCAACCGCAGCGATAATTTTGGTTTGACCAAAATGTCCAGCTAATCCACCAGCATGTAATTCCCAAATGAGGTATTCACGAAGAGACGTGTTGGGGATTTAGAGCTTCTGGGATTTGAATAAATATCCATCGCCCAAGAAGAAATCATGTATTATACGTTCACTTCTAGCAGTTAGCAACAAATAAGTATCCTTAAAGTCAGTGCAATCTTTGTAATCTTCTTTAATGCGCTCAAATCCAATTACTTCAGCCCTCATCTCACGAGTAACCATCATCCGACAGCTTAAAGCATCAGTTGCTTTATTCTCGGATCCTGCTTTATGTCTGATCGTGTATGTATACTCTTGCAGGAATTCAACCCAACGACCATGTCGGGCATTGAGTTTCTTTTGGGAATTAATGTATCGCAACACTTCGTGATCCAAAAAGATAACAAATTCTTGAGGGAGTAGGTAATGTCTCCAATACCTAAGGGACTGAATAATGGCATAAAACTCTTTGTCGTAGGTAGAGTATCGTTGCCTAATGTCGTTCAATTTCTCGCTAAAGTAAGCGACTGGGTGTCCTTCTTGAGAAAGGACTCCAATACTAATGCCTGAAGCGTCGCAGGTTACTTCAAAGACTTTAGAAAAGTCGAGTAGTTTCATAACCGAGGCTTCTACCATTCGTCTCTTGATTTCTTCGAAGGCTTTAGTGGCGGCAGTGATCCACTGAAATTCTTCCTTCTTTAGACAATCCTTTATCGGGGCCACTATAGTGCTAAAATTTCTAATAAACCTCCGATAGAACGTGGTCAATCCATGAAAACTCCTAACATCTCTGATATTCTTTGGTTCGGGCCACTCATTAATTGCTCGCACTTTTACAGGGTCAGCGGATATGCCTTGGGAGGATATGATAAATCCAAGAAAAATTACATTATCAGTGAGGAACAAACATTTCTTAGGATTAGCATACAGTTGTTCTTTCCTCAAAACTTCGCAAACTTATTTTAGGTGATCTAGGTGTTGATCCACCGAATTGCTATAGATCAAGATATCATCAAAGTAGACTACTACAAATTTTCCTAAGAAGGGTCTGAAGACTTGGGTCATGACTCTCATAAACGTACTTGGTACATTACTCAGGCCAAAAGGCATTACCGTCCATTCGTATAACCAATCCTTAATTTTAAAAGCAGGTTTCCATTCGTCTCCAGGACGAATTCTAATTTGGCGATAGCCACTCTTGAGGTCAATTTTAAAAAATAAGGTGGCTCCTGTCATCATATCTAATATGTCATCTAGACGAGGAATTGGGAAACGATACTTGACCGTGATTTTGTTGATAGCACGGCTATCAACACACATTCTCCACGATCCATCCTTCTTGGGGGTCAAGAGGGCAGGGACCGCACACGGGCTGAGGCTTTCCTTAATAAAACAGCGTTGTAATAACTCATCTACCTGTCTCTTAAGTTCAGCATGCTCCGTGGGGTTCATGCGATAATGTGGAAGGTTGGGTAGAGATGCTCCAGGTATTAAATCGATGACATGTTGGATGTCCCTTAGAGGTGGAAGATGGTTGGGCAAATCCTCAGGGAAAACATCAGCAAAGGCCTTAAGGAGGGGTTTAACCTCTTCGGGGATAGGTTCTTCCTGGTCAACGCTCACTTCATGAGCTACTAAAGTGTATAAGGGTGATCCTAACCCTAATTCAGTGTCCAGGTCTTTGGCGGTAAACAGATTTAGGCCAGTGCTGGGTTTAAGGGGAGTGGGTTTAACGTCCTCCTTGGTAGACTTAGGTTGGGAGGGTAAGAGTTTAATCTTCTTACCATCGTGCTCGAACACGCAGGTGTTAGATCTCCCAAAGATATGGACATCGTTATCGAAAAGCCAGAGTCGACCAAGGATGATCTGACCAACATCCATAGTTAAAACATCACACCATATCTTATCCTTGTACCCCACGAACTCAACGGAGATGAGACTCCTTTCTTTTACTTCCAAGGCGGTAGAGTTGATCCAAGTGACCTTGTAGGGGTTCGGGTGCAGAGTGGTCTTCAGGTGTAGCTTAGAAATCATAGTGGACGAAACAGCATTAATGTAGCTTCCACTATCAATGATAACTTTACAGTTCTTGTCATCGATCTTAGTGAAAGTATAAAAGATGGAAGTCCTACGCCAATCGTCACTTAGTTTAGGTTGTGCAAAGCACACCTAACAACTTGCAGGTCTAAGTGATCCATCTTCTGTAGGCAGTGGATCACGGAAGTGTTTTCCTCATAGAAAAAGTCCTCTTCGTCATCGATATGATGAACTAGTTCGGTGTCTGGTTCTTCTTCGTCATCGATAACTTCTTCGATTATGGTTACCTTATATGGGCTGGTACATTGAGAGGCAATGTGCCCATACCCGTGACACCTAAAGCATTTGGTTCCCGCAGGGGTTTTACGTGTCTCGCGTTCATGGGTTTTACTCTTAGGGTCAGAGCGGGGTTGGAATTGTCCATCCGTGGGTCGACCAGTTATAGAACCAGGTGGTTTGTTTTGAGGTTGGTTGGGGGACGGTTTAAAAGGGTTGGGACAGGACTCTTGGCTCCTAGAGTGGGCATGGTTCCTAGATTCTTCTAGGTCTAGCACAAGACTACAAGCAGCTTCTAAGATAGTAATTCCTCTAGCAAAGAGTTCATTTCGAAGGTCTTCCCTAAATCCGGCTCTAAATATGGAAAGGAGTTGGGCAGGGGTAGTGGTCTCCTCGCTACTACAACAGATCATAAAGTCATCGAAAGCAGATATATAGTCCTTCACAGGTTTACTACCCTGGGTCAACCTATTCCAACGATCTAAAAGTCTGGGGTAGTAAGAAGGAGGGAGATACTTATGCTTGAGCTCTTGTTTCATGGTTCTCCAATTAGTAATGGGATATTCTCCTCGAGTCTCTCGCATGTGTTCCAAGTTAGTCCAATACTGGCTAGCCCTACCAGTCAATTTCATATCAGCAAATCTAACTTTTCTAGCCTCCGAAATATTATACCACTTAAATTAGCTATCCATACCCTTAAGCCAAGCTAGGAAAACTTGGGGGTCTAGGGTGCCATCAAAGGAAGGGGCATCAATTCGAATGTTTTTAAGCAGTTGGGCGTCATTATCTCTCCAAGTGGGATCTTGTCCTACGGGTTCCTGATCGGGTCTATGGTTGTGACAATAATAATCCCGGGGAGGTCCATAATCAGTTCGAGCTTCTTCCAAATAAGGACAATGAGGCCTAGAGGGTGTATAAATTGCGGGATTTCCTAACCGTTCGATGTTATCCAGACGCTCTCCAGCTTGCCTTCTAAAATCATCTAACTAACCCTGAGTCTCTCTAATTTGCTGAGTTACGGTTCCCAGTTGACCTACAATTAAGTCCAAAGTCCGCTGAATTTGCTCCGGGTCCATTGGGACACACTAGGTAACACTAAGGGATGTTGTGGAATGACGGGCAGCACCTAAACCTATGGTTTAATGCACTTAAAGCTTACTAAATGGTGCTGAAAAGTAAGGGACATCAAATGACAATGTGCAATAAAAGTTAATAATGAAACGCTATGTAGGAATTAAGCTTAAGGATTGCTAGGACTAGTCATGAGGTAAGTTCTAGCACATGCCAATGAGCAAACCATGATCTAATACCAAGATGATGTGAAACATGCAAGTAAACAAGAATTGTTTTAGGATTTAATAATAGTTTGTAAGCGTTACTAATTATAAGCTTTATGATTCACCAAGTTGGATCCATAGGCTTTTCAATTGGAATTCATGTAATAGTATGCGGTTACAAGCTAGATTAATAGGATACTCACAATATAACAACAAAATAAGTCAAGTAACACTAAGGCAATAATAACGAGAATCCACGGCTTAACAATTAGAAATGCTCATCTTGAGTTCCCTCACTCTCGCTCATAAAAGTAGTGCTTTAGCGGAGGAAGAATATAAGCAACCCTAGAGAAGCCACTAGGAGACAAGCGATGCCTACGGTATTGCTCGCCGGAGAAGTAGCCGAAGGAGGGGAAGTAGATGGACGTCCGATGATTCGCCAATTTCCAATTGGAAGATGTTCTTCGATGGTAGGCACCAATGTGAAGAGAATGCGATCCACGTAGTCGTCCACGGTGTCTTCAACACCCAAGTTTAAATCAAAGAAAGGGGATCAAAGAAGATCCGTTCGTCCTTGATCATCGTACACGAATCTGTGATCGTGTTCCGGATCGGCCATTCATGAAGGCAACATCGGCTTGAAAATAATCCTTGTATGTGTAAGGATTTGAGGAGGGGAGAAATGGAGGGAGTTTGGAGATGATGAGGGTTTCGGCTAGGGCTAGGAGAGCGGGTTGTTCTTGGAATTAGTGAGGGAAGTGGAGATGAATTGCTTTGGGAAAATCTGAATATTACTTTCAGATTTTCTAGAGAGGGATGGAATAATTTTGAAATTCAAAATTATCCCTAAATTGAGCTAGGAGGGGGCGGCTGATTAGGGAGTTTAATTGGGAGGATTTTATTAGGGGTTGGGGCTTAATTGGAGAGAGAATAGGGGAGAGAGGGGCCGGCCATAAGGCGAGGGGGGGGAGGATAGGCGTCTAGGTTCAATATATGTGGGCCCTTGGCTTTAATTAGTGATTGAAATCAAATCCAAAATCTGAAATCAGATTTGACTTAAATAAGGGGGTTTCCTAAATGAGATCTCTTGATTTAGGAAAGAGATTTGAAATTCAAATTAATTTGAAGTCAAATTAAAAACTTTCCAAACCATCATGGGGCCAAATTAGGAAACTAATTATGAGGGAATTTGGAAATTGAAATCAAAGCTAGGAGGGTAGTTGGCCGGCGGCTTGGAAGCCTTGGGAGGCCGGCGGTTTGGTGGGCTTTGGGCGGCCGGCGGCTTGGGAGGTTTTGGGTGGCCGGCGGTTTGGGTGGTGGGCGGTGGCAAGGGGAGGGGCTCACGGCCACGGGAGGAAGGGAATTTAAATGGGGAAAAGAAAAGATAAGCCGCGAGTCTCGGACTCTTTTAAAGACTGATGGGTATTGCAATTACCCTCACCTAGGGTTCTCTTTCTCCTCTCAAAGCTCCCAACATTGAAGAAGACAAAAGCTAGAATTTTATTCAAAATCAACATTGACCTCATACAAAGCAAAAGACCTCTATATATAGGCCTTAATAAAAGAAAAGAAGAAGACTCAAATGCCCTCGGAGCTACAATAAGAACTCACTACCCATAAGGGTAAAAAACTGAAATGCAAAATAAACAAAATATAAAATACATCAAAAGTAAAGGCTCTGAATCGTAACCGTCGATCTACGATTCCGTCGATGGTACACATGTCGAAATCTTTAGCTGATGTCCTCATCAGTAAGTTGGATTCAAATGAATTAAAATAAAGATAATAATAATAATAATCAAATATAAGTTGGGAAATAACAAAGTATAATATAGGCTAATGGCCAAAAGATACGCGTGATGTTCCTTAAATCAATGCACCTAATGATTGAGCATCAAGCCATCAACACTTCATTGCCTTTTTGGTTGGTAGCAAAAGTGAGGACGAGACCATGATAGTGGCATCATCCATACAAGAATGTTTGATATAGGAAGTTTAAGGATGTCTTAACTAAAATAATATAGTGAATGTAATCACATAAAAGAAATTAGGATTCACATATATCATTAATTATACAAATTCAATTTCTTTAAGAATATTTGAAAATACAAATGATGATGATCAACAATAAATCTAAACCAGAAAAACATATGAAAATTTGAATTTTTACACTACATTGAAACCCAAGTTTAAGCAAATTTGGCTAAAACAGAACTTGCAACAGTGAAACAAAATATTTAGAAGAGAAGAGAAGAGGAAAGCATTTACTAAAGTATAAAATCCCAACCTTGCAATGATGATACATAGAGATAAGGTCTCCCAAAATTGATTATTGCCAGTACACCACGCTCAAAGAAATGCCACGACCAAAAGGCACTCACAGGATTGAAAGTAAAAACTAGAATTCTTTTTTTTTTTAAACTAATTTTCATGTAACGATATCTCGTACTCATAAACAACTCATCCCAAAGTAGTTTGCCCTCTCAATACTAAATAAAGTCTCATAGTTTTTGAAAACCCATGACTCAATTAGCACAAAGTTAGTCGCACTTTATAAAGCACCAGAAATCTTGTGGAATTCATACCCAACAATTAAAGTGAATTTAGAAAGCATAACCAAAATTACCACAATCCTAAACAAAATTGTAGAGTATAAGAAGTTGTAGCAATGCTCAAAACCAACGATATGATTTATAACGAAGCAAAAAAAACTACAGGAATCAAAGAGCAAATAATAATAAATGACCACCACAGGAGCATATAGTTACAACTGCTACATAAACCAAAATTAAAAAAAAAATGCTGCAAAACACGAACTCAACTACAAGAATCATATAAGATATAAAAGCTGTAGGGATAAAATCCTGCATCAATCTATTCAGCCTAAAAAAGTGAACTCCAACAAATTTAGCATATTGTGTTCAATAAGTAAACTAAGGCATATTTTTTGCGCCTCCTATAATGTAATCCAAGAAACATCACAAATAAGAATCGACCATCAATAGTGGACACAAATTCATCATTACATATAGCTTCAAGAACTATATATATATATATATATATGCAAATTCAAAACGTTTTTTGTACCTAAGGTGGTTAAAGTCACCTAAGATTTATTTGAGATAGCAAAGTCAAGTCTATCTAAGATAATCTAAAGTAAACTAGGAAGGTAAGGGAGGATCCAGTTGATGATATAAAACCCTAAGAACTAAGAAATGAGTCATGTCATGATAGTCATATCATGGTCGTCTATATATACATCATTATATATTAGGTTTGGATTTACTTTTGATAGCTTTGGTGTAAATTAACATAATTGATATGTCTTGAGTGTTGTTGTTAAAATCTATCAAGATTAAGCTAGCAAGTTATATCACATATAGACATATATCTTAATCCTATAATCCTATGCCTAAGTAATCACGTGTATCATTTTTCTTTCATTATATGTATTTAACTTCAGCATATTTTGTCTCATCATTAAATACACCTAGCTTTAGTTCGCATGCATTTTGTCGAATTTAAATTGGTAGGTTTTGAAAGAAGTTCAAAGTACATGTTGCACCACATCCCCACCTCTCTAAATGTGCCCTCAACTATTAATTGTAAATTGTATTATATATCTAATATATCATCAAATAAATATTCATGAACTACAATCTCTTCCATTAGATTGGACTTAACAATACACAATTCCTATTTAAGTGTGTATACTGGCGACTTCAGCATTCATTTTTCTTTAGGAACATAATCATACATGCAATAGTCCAAATAAAATAATCGTTATAGGCATCAACATTTAAAGATCTAAGTAAAGCATTGGATAGTATTTTCAGTGAATTGTACCTAAATTTATTCCTAAATACTTACAAAAGCCTTTTAATGCAAAACAAAATAATCTAGAGGCAAACAATGTGTAGCTACAAGATATGTAAGCCTTGCATAATATTCAAATACACTAGAAATGCTTTGTTTATAACTTTTAAATTCATTATGCAATTAGTTCTTATATTTACTAACAGGAAAATATTTCTCTTTAAGTTCATGTCTTGTGCAAGCCCAACTTGAATTAATTTTAATTACAACACTAGCCAAAATAATTGAGCATGGCCCACTAATTTTGGTTTAGCAACTTCAACTATTTTATAATCAATTAGAAAGTAATGTTCAGAAAAGTCATCCTGCAAGCTTGAAAATTTCACAACATAAAATGTCCTATTGAATATAGTAATATAATTTTAAACATGATACGTTTAAAATCATAACTTCCTCAATTTTGTTTAAATTGACTTATTTCTTAATTTTGTTAATAGGCCCAATTAATATATCCTAGTTCACATGCTGACTCAATAATAATCTCCGATAGCATGAGGATCTAAGCCAAATGAATAACAAAGAAGCCATGAATGTAAATAAGATAACAATGGATACAAAGATAATGTAACAATTGATAAATTCGAAGAGATTAATGAAAAATTCAAACAATGAAAAAATAGTAAACAATTGAAATTTACAACACAATTGAAATCCTATTTGTAATAAAGTTGACCAAAATTAAGATCTTGCAACACGGATAACAAATTTTTTTGAAGAAAAAAAGAACATTCACAAGTAGAAAAATCCAATCCACATGCTGGGTAGAAGAAGATTATTTTCATCAGAATTTGATCATCACACTTACAACACCATAGAATCTCACACCCTACAAGCAATCACAAGATTAAAAGTAGAAAGAAAAAAAAATGTTAATAAAAAACCACAATTAATATTTAATATCTATAAATAACTTATATCCCAAAGTTGGCTACCCCCACATGTCTACCAAAAATCTACCTATTTTGAAAACCTATAATTCCGTCAACATGGACTTGGTTGGACACAAATAAAGAATATTGTAGTAATAGAATTCAAACCCAACAATGAAAAGACTTCCATAAGCATGGCCAAACAGCCACAATCCCAAAATAGAATCATAGCTCTTGTAACAATGCCCAAAACTTACTACAAAAATCACAATGAAGTAGTAAAAAGCGATGACAACCTAAGAGCAAACAACAACAAAGGATCGCTACATGGGCATTCAGTCATAACTACTACAAGAGCCAAATTGAAAAAATACTATAGAAACCACATAAGTTAACGACATGGCTGCAATACCACATCAAGAATAGAGCAAGCCTTCAGTTAGACCGGTCCAGCCGGCCCTAGGCAAAGGATCTGCCCGTGTGTACTCCAGGCGAACCAAGTGTCCGCCTATGCTACAGCCGACCCCCCTATTTGATTTTGGTGAGAAAGGAGAGGGCGGCTAGGGTGCATGGGCTGTTTAGTAATTTACTTTGTTATTTTGTTTGCTTTAAGTAGGAGGAGAGAATTAGGGTTAGGTTATTTGAGAATTGCTGAATTTCTGTTGGTGCTTGGCGTTCTTGGGCTCTAGTGATGTCTAAAGAATTGGGAGAAATAGATCCTCCACTCGAACTGAGGATCAATTGTATCTTGGTATATTTCCTTCCGATTTTATCAATTACTATGTTATTATTGTTGTTTTTCTGGATTTGTTTGGAGATTTTGTGGTGAGATATCACTGCAATTCCTTAATTGATAAGTTCCACTTGAGTTCTACAAGTGTTTCCTATCAAATTGGTATTAGAGCGGTGTCTGGGGCTGTTTTTTGGCGAATTCCGGCAACAGTTTCTCATTGTTAAACCGCTGTTTTTGCTGTTTTTTGGGTGGGATTCCGGAGTTTTGAGTCTAACTAACATCCGAGTATCGATGGCGACCAAGAAGGTTGATGCTTTGGAAGAATGCCTTGAGGGGGAGATGAGTCAAATCAAAGCGACGGTGGAGGATAGACTTTCCTCCATGGAAGAAAAATTCTCGGACCTACAAGAGATGGTGAGGAAAATATGGGATCTTCAGAAACCAAGCGTCAACATCGGAGGCAAGAGTGTCGGTACAAGTTCTGATAATCATAAGGATGACAATGATGATGATGTGGAGATTTAGAGGGAGAAGACCCCCTCTGGAACCTTTTTCAGAGGGAGGAGAGGGGTGGAAGGTATGGGGAGAGGCATGGATATGTGGAGTATGAGCAAAGGGGTGCTGATGGGGAAAATAGAAAGAGGGGGGGGGGGGGCGGCAGATTACGATCAGAGAGGTGCTGGAAGGAGGGGAAATTGAAGAAGGGTTTGGGTATGAACCTGGAAGGAAGGATCGGGACGCTTGGGGGGGGGGGGGGGGGGGGGGGGGGCAGCCCATTTGGGGAAGGGGAAATGGATGTGATCCGAAGGTCAGGAAGCTTAAGATGCCCATCTTTGAAGGGGAGGTTGCACACGAATGGATTTACAAGGTAGAGAGAGATTTCGCCGCCAATGAATTGACGGAAGAGGAGAGATTGACGGCAGCTAGCCTTTGATTGGAATGGAAGGCGTTGGCCTAGTACCAGTGGAGAGACATGAGGCGGCCTATACAAAGTTGAAAGGAGTTCAAAGAGTGCTTATTGGAACATTTCCGAACCAGCGGGGGAGGGGACTTCTATGAGCAGTTATTTGCCCTGATACAGGAAGGCTCAGTGGCAGAATACTGAGAGAGATTTGAGTACCTGGCGAGTCAACTGAATCAGCTGTCTGAGATTGTTTTGGAGGGGAATTTCATGAAGGGGCTCAAATCAGAGATCCTAGCAACAGTGAGAGTCATGAGGCCTCGTGACTTGGGAGAGGCTATGGAGTTAGCTCAGCTGATGGAGAATCAGAAATACTAGGAGAGGGGAGCCAGAGGAGACAGTTCAGGGCTCATACAAGATGACCACCACTTTCTTAGCACCCAAGTGGCCTACACCGGGAAACAAAGCCCCAAGGGGCAAGCCTGTGGGAGGCGAAAGTGGGGGAAATTTCAAAAATCTTACAAAGAGAGAGCTGTATGAAAAGAGGGAGAAGGGATTATGCTTCAGGTGTGATGAGAAGTATACTCCGGGGCACATATGCAAGGACCGAACTCTTCAGGTTCTCATAGTCTGTGATGACGAGGAAGCTAAAGAGAGAGGTGGTAGTGAGACATAGGTAGAGGAAGAGGACAAGCTGCATCTAGACATGGCGAAGATCTTTTTGAACTCAGTGGTAGGATTCACCCCGAGTCATACCATGAAAGTAAAGGGAGAAATAGCAGACAGGGAGGTGGTGGTGTTGATTAACAGTGGGGCTACCCACAATTTCATCTCAAACTAGGTTGTGGACCAATTGGGGGTGACATTGGTGGATACAGGGTGCCAATGGAGTGATGATGGGCACGAGGAAGGTGGAGACGGGTAAAGGAATCTGTAAGGGGGTAGTGCTGACCATACAGGGGAGTTCAGATGAGGGAGAATTTCCTCCCATTGGAGTTAGGAAGTACTGGTATCATTGTGAGGATGAAGTGGCTACAAACATTGGGAAATACAAAGGTCAAATGGGGAGCACTGACGTGGAGATGGTGATGGAGGGGAGAATAGTAGTGATTCGAGGAGATGCGGGGTTATCCAAAGCCATGGTGTCCCTCAAAGCCATGGTAAGGACAATACAGAAAGTGGGGGGGGGGATTCGTGGAGCTGCAGATACTAGAGGGGATCAGATTTGAAGAGGGGGAAGATATTCCTCCTGCAGTAAAGCCCATAACACAGCAATTCAGTGAGGTCTTTCAGCCACCATAGAGGGAACAGGAGCAGAAGCATGCTATCACCTTGAGGGAGGGGGTATCACTAATCAGTGTCAGGCCTTACCGCTACCCTCAATTTCAAAAGGATGAAATTGAGAAATTGATCAGAAAAATGCTAGAGGCAGAGATTATCAAGCCTAGTGTAAGTCCTTTTTCTAGCCTAGTCTTACTGGTTAAGAAAAAGGACAAGAGTTGGAGATTTTGCATGGACTACCAGGCCTTGAATAAGAAAATTGTGCTAGATAAGTTTCTCATCCCAATGATAGATGAGCTATTGGATGAACTGTGTGGACCAGTTATCTTCACAAAGATAGATCTGAAGTCCGGATACCATCAGATCTGAATGAGAGGGGAGGATGTTCCGAAGATCGCTTTCAGAACGCATGAGGGACATTATGAGTTCCTGGTGATGCTGTTTGGCATCACCAATGCTCTGGCTACATTCCAATCCCTGATGAACAGGGTATTCTGATCATATCTCAGGCGATTTGTGCTGGTTTTCTTTGATGATATCCCAGTGTATAACAAGTCGGACAAGAAATATTGGGAGCACTTGAGGAAGGTCCTAGAGGTGTTATAGGAGCAACAGCTGAGGGCCAATCTGAAGAAGTGTTGCTTTGCTCAGGCCAGTGTGGAGTACTTGGGACACATTGTATCTCAGGAGAGGGTGGCCGCTGATTAGGCTAAGATCGAGGCAATGTTGAAATGGCCGCTACTGAAGAATCTAGGAGAGCTGAAGGGATTCCTAGGACTGACGGAATACTACAGGAGGTTTGTGAAGTGCTATAGTACCATCGTCTGGCCACTAATAAAACAATTGAAGGAGGATGGCTTCTTGTGGGGGAGACAACCACCGTGGATTTTGAAAGATTGAAGAAAGACATGACTATTGTACCGGTCTTGGCCCTACTAGATTTCAGTCAAGTGTTCGTGGTAGAGACTGACACATCAGAATATGGATTGGGGGTAGTCCTCATGCAGAGCCACCGACCCATAGCTTACTTCAGCCAGGTACTGACAGCTAGAGCCAGATTGAAGTCAAACTACGAGATGGAGTTGATGACTATTGTGCTAGCCATCCAAAAGTGGTGAACTTACTTGTTAGACCGACATTTCATTATCAGGACAGACCAGCGGAGCTTGAAGTACTTGTTGGAGCAAATGATGGCGACATAGGAGCACCAGAGATGGTTGTCAAAGTTATTGGGATATGGCTTTGAAATCAAGTATAGGCCTAGGATAGAGAACAAGGCGGCGGATGCCTTGTCCAGATGTATGGTGAAGCTCCAGGAGTTGGTCATATCGATACCCCTGATGCTGGATTAGGGGGCCATTAAGGAGGAAAATGCGCGATATGAGGAACTGGGGAGACTAGTGCAGATTTACTAAAGGATGAGAATAGCCACCCTGAATATTCTCTAGAGGGGGAGAGGTTGTTATACTAGGGGAAATTTGTGATGCATCAGACATCAATCCATATTCCATACCTGTTGCAGGAGTTCCATGGGAGCGCTGTTGGGGGACACTCTAGGGTGTAGAAGACATACATGAGACTTGCTGCAGAGTTGTATTGGAAAAGGATGCATAAGGATGTGGAGAAGATGGTAGCCCGTTGTGAGATATGTTAGAGGAATAAGTATATGGTCATGGCCTCAGGGGGATTACTTCAACCCCTAGCTCTACCAGATCGGGTGTGGGAATTCTCCATGGATTTTATAGATGAGTTACCCCGATCGGAAGGGTTTACAATGATTCTAGTGGTAGTGGACAGATTGAGAAAATATGCTCACTTCATTCCCCTAAAACACCCCTACACAACAGTGACAGTTGTAGCAGCTTTCATTAGAGAGGTGGTCAGACTGTATGGGATACCTGAATCTATAGTGTCTGACAGGAATAAGGTGTTCCTCGGCCACTTTTGGAGGGAGTTATTCAGGTTGCCAGGGACCGTACTGAAGAAGAGTATCGCTTACCACCCGCAGACAGACGGGCAAACGGAGGTGGTAAACAAGAGCCTAAAGACATACCTACGATACTTTATTTCGGAGACACCTCGGCTTTGGGCCAAATGGCTAGCATGGGCAGAGTACTGGCACAACATTTCATATCCTGCCACTTCCCAGATGACCCCATTCAAAGTGTTGTACAGACGAGACCAACCTCACTTGGTGCATTTTGGACATAGTAGCACACCAGTCTCTTCAGTAGAGCAGTATCTGGAGGAAAGAGATAGCGTGTTGGAGGAACTGAAAAGGCACCTATTAAGAGCACAGCAGATTATGAAAACACAAGCAGACGTACACAGGAAGGACATCCAGTTCGACGTAGGGGAGAGAGTGTTCTTAAAGCTACGACCATAAAAACAACGGATGGTCGCCAATAAGAGGAATGAGAAACTTGCCCCGAGGTACTTTGGCTCATATGAGGTATTGGAGAGGAATGGAGCAGTAGCATATCGTTTGAGATTACCCTCGATGACGACTATACATCCAATGTTCCACATGTCACAACTAAGGAGAGTGCTGGGGGATCATGTAGCTAGTTCAGAGTTACCAGTGACACTAACAGAGAATTTGGAGGTGGTATTAGAACCACTAGAGTTGAGGGGGGTTTATCAGGGAGAAGGGAGGACTAAGGAGGTTCTAATTAAATGAAAGAGCCTACCAGACTACGAAGCCACCTGAGAGCCATATGAGAGAGTGAAGCATCAATTTTCGCCCTTTCACCTTGAGGACAAAGTGATTCTTTGAGAGGGGAGTATTGTTAAACCGGTCCATGCTAGACCAGTCCAACCGGCCCTAGACAAAGGGCCGGCCCATGTGTACTCCAAGCAAACCAAGGGTCTGCCTATGCTATAGTCGACCCCCTTTGGGGGCCCACTATTTGATTTTGGTGAGGAAGGAGGGGGCGGCTAGGGTAGGAATTAGGTTTGCAACTTTGCATGGGCTATTTACTAATTTACTTTGTTATTTTGGTTGCTTTAAGTAGAAGGAGGGAATTAGGGTTAGGGCTATCTGGGAATTGCTGAATTTCTATTGTTGCTTGGCGTTCTTGGGCTCTAGCGGCGTCTTGAGAATTGAAAGAGATAGATCCCCCTCTCAAATTGAGGATCAATTGTATCTTGGTAATTTCCTTCCGATTTTATCAATTACTACGTTATTATTGTTGTTTTTCTAGATTTGTTTAGAGATTTTGTGGTGAGATATCGCTGAAATTCCTTAATTGATAAGTTCCACTTGAGTTTTACAAGTGTTTCCTATCACCTTCTTACATGAAGGAATTGTCGGCAAGCACAACAACCTATCAAGGAAAAAAAAGTAATTTTTTACATGTGTGCTTGTTCGTGTGTATATGAGATGGACTTCTCTCCTCCAAGGACAATGACTATTATCTTCTTAAGTATTTTTTTAATCTACTATTTAATAAAAAATTGAAAATCAAGAACACTCTATTGATCGTAATTTATAAAATTAAAATGACATGTGTATTGAGCTTAATCAATTTCTGTGATGATTTAATTATCCATCAAACATACGCAAAATAAAAAGACTATCTTATGCCATATAGAAGCCATTTTATAAGCATAGGTTCATCCTTGAATTTCACCAAGCAAAATTATCCAATACATACAATACAACATCAAGAACACATGTATTTAATTCTAAGCCGTTTGAAAGACAATAAGCCTTGAAATCAAAATCATCTTATCATGTATCAAAGCCATCAATTTTAAAAAATTTTATGCATACACTTGATGATCAAATAATCATAAAAGGACTTAAAGCCTTGCACCCCAAAGTTTTAATGGTGTAAACACAAGGCACCTTTCTTAACTCACATTTGAAGGTCATAACATCAAAACTAACTAAAGTGGAGAATGAAGATTCTCCTTCAATTTTAAGAAAAAAAAGTTCACCCAATATATTTGTTCATTGTGGTTATGGGGGAGAGGGGGCCGCTCATGACGAATGGAGATTCTCCTAGTAGATGCGTGCAATTGAAATATATGCGTGTGTGAGTGCATGCGTAGAAATGAGGTACATGGATGTGAGTGTACACCTAGAAAAAACATCCACAACTATGGTATCACCAATCTAGCCTGATCAACTAAGTCATTAAAAACAAACTTTTACATTAAGAGAGAGAGAGAGAGAGACCACTACTTTAGGTTAATTATTATACCTACGGGGGGCTATAAAGCTGAATCTGGTCCTCAATTCTACTACTTTGGCAACTGACTACGGGCTAGAAAGCCGAATCTGGTCTTCAATTCTACTGCTTAAGCAACTGACTATACAAACCAAGCAACCCGTTCACACTATAATCAAATACTAAAGTCCACTTTTCAAAGGTTATGGAGATTTTTGTTTTAGGGATAAATGGGTGGAAAAACACCCAAGAACACATGCTTTACTAGTGAACTGACTAGAAAAAGTAGGATGTAATGAACTGATGACTGATGTACTAGTGACGATTTGTGAAAGACAATAATCATACAAATAATCTAACTCTATCAAAATAGTGATGCAAACAGCAAAGCTCAAATTCTAAAATATAAAAAGAAGAACTACATGTAGTAACGAGAGAATAAGTAGGGAAACACTATAAATAAATGATTAGACCATCTATTATGATAATTACCTTGTTTGCCTTTTCCCTCAGTGAAGCTTGGGGTAATTCGCAGCATTTAACCACAGTATCGTTGTTTTCACTGAAGTAAGATTCGATAATAGAACAATAATCATCATCCTGCTTCCTCAAAATTGATTCCAGTACACAGATTGCCTTCATTCGGACCTACAAATCAAGCAGGAAAAAAAAAAGACTTTAGCAACGCTACTTATAATTATGACGTATTATAATCCATATTATTACTTCAAAAAACACTAATAAGAAATCCTAAATATAGTAATAACTGACATCCTAAATATAGCAATGACGAAATAGGCAATATCATGCCACAGAAGGTATCTTCTTACATAAAACAAGCATTCATTTCTCCATAGAACTGCTAAAAGTCCAGACAAATACGCTCTTCACATCATCACTGGGTAATTCATATAAATAATCAACAAGATACATGACATAATAGTTGCAACATGGCTTGAAAATTATAACAGAATTTCTAGCAAAACCTTAAGTATAAATTCATAATTCGAACAATGTAAAACTCGAATGTTATATTGTTCTAACCCTAAAAACTAGTATTCCATGTATACAGTATAGCATTTTGATGAAGTTGGAAAAACATTAAAATGAAGCTGGCCAGCAGTATTCTCATAATCAGGATACTTAATACCAACATGAAAATTCTCAAGTTTAAACCACCAGAACCCATTACAAGGGGAAACATAAAGATATTTCCTCTGCTAGTCTCTTTGTCCACCAAGTTTTGTCAGGAGAAGTTCCCATGCTTAGCTCCAACGTCTTAGATTCTTTATCCTGGAAAAAATCATATCCTCTAAAACCTGTCGCTTCATCAGAATCAAACATACACTTTCATTTAGAAGAACAAAAAAATTTCCTTCCGAAATAGTATAGACGTTGAATCATGAAAGATCTTCTAAGCAAGATGCCAATGACAATTTATAAAGGGTAAATTAAATTGGGTTATTAACCTTGAATGATATTTCATATAGGTCCATTACTCTTGAAAACATTGAAATAGGTTCAAAAGTTATCTTCTATATAACAAATGAGAGCAATCGGTTATCATTTAAATCATCCAAGTGATACTGATGTAATGTCAGCAGTTTTTCCTCCACTTCTCTAGTGTTTTCATCAGTAGAACAAAAAGTACTGTAATCTGCACCAGTGGGCTCATAGGAGGCAAGATCTTCAAGGAGCCATGCAATGCTGCCAGTGTATATGTAGACCTGAGCAATGGGAGGAAAGGGATATGATATGGGTCCTTGAGTTAATAAAAATAAAAGAGAGAACACAGATTTCAGCCCTCCATAAAGAATAACCGTCTATACTTGGCGAGGCCACCTCCTTATTCTAGTCAAGTCATCCTAGAAAGTTTAAAAGACTCTGAAAACTCGCAATGACCATCACTTATTGCTCAAGAGCTTTAAAGCATATAACAAATTTTTAACTATATTTAGTCACTGCTCTAACTTGCTGCACATTTTCCTCTGGTTTAAAATAAGAAAAGCCTATGAAAAGTTAAGTAGGAAGCAACCAAAAACTGACTCCAACACAAGCATAGCCCTGAAAGGCAACTCCCCCCTTTTGCGACAAACTAAAGGCTTTTGGATCCAATTTTAGCTTCTTTAATACAGCTTTAAAAATGGAAAAAGGGATGCTAATGCAACCAACCCAAACAAGGTATGTGCCCTTTGGTTGGAACTAGTTGTTAAGATGAAGTGACTGCAGTTTCAGAGAAGCTTAAATTCATTAAAAGCCAAAGACCTACTAACCAAAATGAAGGTCTTTGACGACATAAATTGTCCATCATAAAGTAATATGGCCTTAACGGCCTATGCCATGACAAAAAAAGGTTAATCATTCGTGGAATGGCAAACTATGCATCACATTTCCAAGACCGCTTGAACACTAGCATCTCTTGGGAGGAGTATTTCATGCCTTCACAACAAATACAACATATTGGCACTAAGGTATGATGGCAAAGCAACTGACCCAATTGGCCTCTTGCAACTTGTCTATTAACAAGTACGAGAAGAGGTTCACAAAGCTCACTTGCTATATGCCCAAAATGGTGCTAACAGAGGATCAATATTGTTACCTCTTCCAAAGAGTATTGATTTATTCCCTCTAACAACAGTTGGTGTCATAGTATCTTAGAAATTATGAAGACTTAGTGGAAAGAGCCATGCTAATGGAAAATGACTAAAAGGTAACCCAAGCATGACACTACAAGAGCAAGAGGAAGATAAATGATTGATAGCAATCTCCATAAAAGATATAGTCGAGAGGGTGGGCAATCTACTCCTAATTACAAAAAATGGCATGACAGGTGGTGCCTTGCCAAAGTGAAGCAGTGCCATTGACGCAAGGGTTTTGATCGCTTTGCACAAAATCGCAAGTTAGGAGAAACTCTAAGATGAAGTGATGAAAGTTGGCTAGTCGATAAGGAGTCGTTAGTGGCCAACATGAACATATGAGGAATCAAGCCAATGATACCAACCTTTATAATAAGAAGTATGATGGTTCGAGCTCATAATTTATTTGATCAGTCACCAGAAAGCACAAGATGAGTTGGAATTGAAACAAGTACATTCCTTTGTGATAATAAATCCATTTTTATGTTAATAAATTCATTTTCAACGCATTTTTTTATTGTGTTAATGAGACAAAATATGAATATTATTGTATAAAACTAGAAAGTAAGTTATTAGTCCTTGCAGATGGGAGATAGCATGAAGGTGACCATATGTATGTTGAATTTTGTTATGAACACATAGCATTCATGTGAATCATGTCATTATTGTAATTGATTAAATAAATTTGACATCCTTCTAAAAATGGATTGTTAACAAAGAACTATGCCGCCACAGACTATTACAAGCAAAGAGTTAAGATTAAAATTTCAAGACATTGCATTGTATCAACTAGGTCATCTTTCCCGTCATCTTGGCATTCAATATTATGAGCCTTGTCGAGAAGGGCTGCCAAGTATACAAAGCACATTACCAAAATCTTAGTAATTAATCTAACATGGTAAGATGAGGTGTTAATAATTCATAGCTACATGGATGCCTTCCCATAACAGCTGTCGCCAAATCAAGACTTTGATTTTGCAATAAATGTCCTCTAAGAGGTGAAGCGCATCTCATAGTCACCATATAGCCTTGACTTAATTGAGTTGCAAGTTAACACAACAACATACAAGGCGCATTTGGGCGCCCTCTTGACCACCCTCTAAAAGCACAAATTATATATCAATTTTCAAAATATTCTTTTGGCATGACCGCATCTTCTTGAGATATGTGGTTAGTGTTAATGACATTTTTGTCGAATAAAAAAAGTTATCGCCATCATTGACTACCCGAAACCACACAATATGGCGAAAGTCTACAATTTTATGGGGTTTACCCTTTACTACCAACTAGGGATGTAATCGAGAAGAGTTTAGCACAAGTCAACCCTGATTCAAGCTTGACTCGATGTATTAAAATATGTCTCAAACTTGAGCTCAACTTGATTAAGCTCATTGTAAGCTTAGGCTCAATTAAAAGTTTGACTTAGGCAGATATTGGTTAGCCAGCAAAAATCTTTAGTCAGCAACATAGCATGCAATGTGTGGGCTAGCGTCTGCTAAGTTTGACAGGTTTCAAGGTAACTTAATATGTTTCTTTTTCTTTTTTCTTTATGTAATACTGGCCCTTATAAGACGCCAACTAAAGTGTATAATGACAACTATGACTATTAATTTAAAATTTGAAGCATTTAATGTATTTAACTTTCTTTTTTATTGAATTTATGTTTCTCCTATGGTATCTATGTGGAAATTGGGTGACAAGTTAAGGAATCAACTAATGGCAATAAGCCTTGGTGCCACCTCTTGAGCAGATGGATAACTGGGCACTAGATGAGGCTGATAACTCCTAGGCACAAAGTCCCTTGCGACCTACAGGTCAACCCACGTAGCCCCTAGTGGGTGGGGGTGAATCCAACTGGTTTTCTCAACCTTATCAATTTGCACAAAGCAACTCCAAAAAGGGGAAGGGGGGTGACTCACATGAGACTCTTAGTCTCCAACTGACATGTTATCATCTTGATTCTCTCTTATTACGTTAGGAAACAATATACATCTTTTAGATAACATACAACTTTAAAATAAGCTCTTTACAAAACAAGAACTACAATCCAATGATATAACCAGACTATCTCACACCAACACTTGCATAGTCGGATGAATTTACATATTGCCACATGCTTATGCATATGAATGAAAAAAGCTATAGAACGGGACCCATATCTACTCTTTCTATTCCACTAATCCATCAAATAAAACCAAACAATAGCGGTAGAAAACCAAATTGATTGAAGCAAGATAGCAGTTTAACAATAAAAATGAAATACATATATCTAGCAGAAAACATTACCCTAAGGGAACGGGAAAAAATAGGCAATGATTAAAACTTCATTTCCTCTGCTTATTATTTCTACTGTCACTTTATGTAAAATAACATGCATAGCTCCAATATCTTTCCCAATAGCATAAAAGTTTAAGTATAAGCACAATTTCACTTTTTGGTTATTTCTCTTTGTTTTTTAATTATTTATCAATGAACTTTCTCATCCATTTATGTTCACATTAAACATCAATTTTATATATAACAACCACTAAAAATTGAATGACCCAATCTATCTTCTAATTTAAAATAAATTTTAAAAGACAGATAGACTTTTAGGAAAACATGGAAAACAGGTAAGCGTGCATCAGGAAGATATTCAAATACTCCCGCTAGTCATCCTCAAATGGCATTTCGCAACTACAAGAGAAAAATGCTATGAAATGAAAAAGTAAAAGAAATGTGCAATAAGCATTGAGCATGTTATAGTGAGATACATATTAAATTGTTGACCTCCACAGCATATCAAAACAAAAAAAAATCAAATAAAAAAATGCATTCATACCTGCTAGGATCTACCGCAGTCGGCTGCCCATCCCGCATATCCTGCACAAATCTCGCTCGAGTCGCGCTCAATCTCTGCGAACGGCGCCGAAGTCAGAAGCCCATACCCGCGTGCGATGACCTCGCTTTGATTGCCGCCCGTTTGCGTCTATAAAAGGAAGACAAACTCGAGCCTACAGGCACTTCTACGCACTTCCCTTCCCACACGCGAAACCTCCCTCGGCTCCTCTGTTGCAGTTCGACTTCGTCCCTTTCACGACCTTCCTCCGCCGCTGCCCTATTCGCAAGACCGCATGGAGAGAGAGAGAGAGAGAGAGAGAGAGATCCCTACCTCCATCATTGTGGATCGACTTCGCTCCTCCGGTTCTTCGCCCCTCCAGCAACGTCCCTTCCTGTTGAATCAGAAGCCACGACGGGAGCTCGTTGGCTAAGAGGGTAACTTTCTCCCTCTCGGCTTCTTCAACCTCTACCCTAGCTGCCTCCAACCCGACGACGTTCCCTTCTCTATTGGATCGGAAGTGACGATTGGAGCTCGATTGCTGAGAAGGTAACTCACTTACTTTCACGCGCTTCTTCGGCCTGATCCCGCAAATCCGCCGAATTAGGGATTTTAAATGTTAATTAAAATTTATTTTAATTAGTTTTAATTATAATTATTTTAATTAATTATATTTATTATAATTAATTTTAATTAATTTTAACTAAATAATTATAATTAATTTTAAATTAATTATAATTAATCTAATTAAAATCAATCTTGATTAATTGTAATTAATATTTTATTAATTAATTAAAATTAATTACTATTAATTAATTAATCATAGTTAATTAATATTAATTAGTTTTAATTAATTAAAGTTAAATATAATTAATTATTTTAATTAATTATAATAATTATAATTAATTACTTTAATTAGCTATAATAATTGTAATTAATTATTCTAATTAATTATAATTAATTTTAAATAAATATAATTAATTAAAGATAATTATAATTAACTATTAATTTTAATTAATTTTAATTAATATTTAATTTCTTTAATAAAAAAAATGCAAAGAGAGGAATGCCTACTCTCTCTCACCTCGATCTGCGTGCCACAACCTCACCGGTCGTCAAGGTATAGCCTCCTAAACTTCGAAAACTCGTTCTCGGCGCTCGCAACGCGGCGAAAGACCACCCATGCGCGCTTTTCTTAGCACGGTGGGAGGAAATTCGTCGCGGTGTTAGTGGCGAGGCGGGTAATTCCCCCCTAAAGTCCTATTCTCCGTGTTCGTGGCGCGCCAAGGGACCACCCATACACGCTTTTCTTAGCGTGGTGGGAGGGAACTTGATGCGGCGCTTACAACGAGGCGGGCAATCCCTGTGCGCGCTTTTCTTAGTACGGCGGGGCAAAACATAAGTACCCGTATGCGGGGAAAAACTGTTGTTTCACACATGTGCTCTCGAAGACCCATGCACGCCTTTCTTGGCGTGGTGGATGACAAAAACTTTACACGGCCGCGGTGTCCTCGAAAGAGGGCACCTACCATGCACGCTTTTCTTAGCGTAGTGGGAAAGGCCTAGTTTTCCGTAATTTCCCCTAAACGGGGGAGATGCCGGAATGCTGCCGAAATTTCGGGTGAACAGAAGACCACATTTTGAACCTGATTTGAACTCAATTGAATGCAGGGGACTTATAAACTTGATTGGACCAAAATGACTTAAGTGAACTCAAACTTGAAACACATTTAAACTCAAGACAAATTTAATTAGATGAACTTGCAAGAATTTAAACTCATTTGACTCAAGTGAACTTGCAATTTGAAGAGAATCTATGTTGAACCCAAACGAATTTGAACCTGAAGAATGCACTTGTAGACATTGAACTCAAACTGTACAACATCAAGCAAGGATTTGAACTTGCAAAGAACAACAGGGGATTTGATTTGAACTCAAGAAAATTGAACAGAGGCTTGATTTTGGATAACAAGTTGAACTTGAATTTGGACTCATATTCAAGCAAATGCAAAAAGCTTTGACTCAATTTAAAGCTAAATGAAAACTACAAAAGAGGCAGGAATTGTTGATTCATCCACAAAGAACAATGCAAGCTCTCAATGAACTTAGTGACTTACCAATGGCCATATACAAAAGAATATGAAGTGATCATAATCATTCACATACAAACATATGTTGAGAACTCATGGTGAAAGATCTTCAAGCAAACAAAACTTGACATGGATTTAAAAAGAACTAAAGAGCAAGGAACTTCAACCAGACATGAACAAATTGAATTAGGGATTGAACCTTCAAGGGTCATAAGAGATTTGAATGAATATATGAAACATATACCGGGTTCGAACTCAAGCATGAACTAGACTTGGGCTCAAATCTATACAAAGAATAGAACTTGAAAGGGAATTCAAACGGCAAGAACAACAAATAGTTGCAAAATGCACTCCTATATACATTATTGAAATCCATGATACAAGCAGCAGTTCTCCTATAGATTGAGATGATAGTATTGTCAGTTGATAGTGGAAGACCAGTCCCTTGCAAACAAGCACAATCAACGACCACCTACGAATGAGGAAGGTGGATATGATGCCAGTGTAATGACCCTTCTACAAGTACGTCCAGGAAATTATGGTGAACACAATCATTCCCTATAAGCAAAGATGGATGATATTACACATTTGTGGATAACAACAGTGGGTATACCGTGGATACAGCAAATCTCCTATGGACACAAATACATACATCTATAAATGATCTTAAAAGATATATTGCATGGAGTAATCCATCTACCGATGACAACGAATGATGCGCAATAGAGGTTAAAGCCACTTTGCAGTTAACAATCACCCAAAAATTAGGTGACTACACTGATCCTTTGACAATCACATATCAGTACGCGGGACGAATATGCCTACAACAACGGTGATTGAGATGTTGCGAGTATGTGGGGTATGAAGATAACTCAATGTACGGAGGACACTTCCTGTAAGAATGAAGAAGATATTTGAGCAAATTCAAACTGAACTTCCTGGTATTCCAAAATTTCTTCCTTGATCCCATACTTAGGAATAAAATAGTTCTGACATCCACAAATACTGAAAATGACAAGTGTGCTCAGATACCTCTAGTCATCTTGAAGGTCAATTATTTGATTATAGATATTACATCTTGTAGAGGTTCACAACACTATAAATCTTGAAAAGAGTTCTTTTCGAGACAGCAATCACTGATCTCAAGGTATATGACATATGTAAAGACACAGTCATACAAGATTGAAATGATTGAGTCTCTTCTTTAAACCAACAGCAGAAAATGATAATGATGGCATAGTCAAAAAGCTGTCCCACTAATTTCTATCCGAGTTCTGGGGAAGAGAAAGCCAGATCAAATCATTATAGAGCAAGTGAATCTCAGTTCAACTAGGTTTCGAACATCGAGTTGGATAGGGTTATCGAGACTTGCAAATCATTTATGAGCAGTGGTCCTATATTTAACATATCACCCACGAGCTGACACAGGGGGGTTACGGTAAATGCAAGCTCCTACAAGCTGTTGTAGAAGACTCTTATTATATCTGATATATTACCGACAAGCAAAATACAAAACAAATGGATCAAGCGCGAGTGCCTACGAATTACTGTGGGAGACTCATCATGCCCCCAAGCAGGAGATTCGTTAGTGCACTATGATCTACCTGCGAAAAGCAAGTAGTGCACGACAGTCTACCTGTACAAGGCAGCGAACAACTCAATTCAAAAGCTGCTGCAAAACGCCACCGGATCTGCAACACTCATACAAACAAACAGAAGGCGTTCACAAATATTTTCTAAAATGCCCCCGCACATGCACCATAATATGTATACACATAGGTACACATAAGGGGATATACTGAATACCCGCATGGGCCCCGACGAGCGTGTTATTGGTACACACGTGACGTCTAGGGATGCTGCGCGGGTCAACAAGTAAACCTGAGTTCGAGCCTGATCCTTCTATCCAGGTAGATAGGAGTCGACACGGCTTGAATTATTAAACGAATATACAGTCGTGGGGTCGACTGAGATATTTATTTTATACGTTCATATTAGGCCTTCAAGGTCCATAATCAAGAGAATTCACTTACAAAGGCATAAAGCCTACGAAACCCGATCCTCTATCGACAGCCCGATAGAGTCGACAAGGTTCAACCTATAACCCCTTTCTACCCCGATGATGGCCGTGTTGAATGCAAATTTCAACCAAAGGGGTTTACACAAAATACTTTCAAATGCCATCCAAATACCCATCAAAAATCCAAAACTCCAAACTCCAGAAAATTCTTAAAATCCAAAAATGTTTAAAATTGAAACGTAACCATTCAACGCTTAAAGCAAAATCCATCCACCCTCCGTAACAGTTTGCCGAGGTGGACAAATTTGAAAATAACTGCAGCTCACAAAGAGCTAATGCCTGGTCGAAAATATCACTAGGATCCATTCTCAAACAATCTACTGCCAGCAAGGACGTGGTACGAGTCCTCTAACCGGCAGTTTCGCCGCCAAATGGCACTGCAGGATAAACGGTTATGACTCGGGGCCCTCTGAACCAGGTGGTCGCCGCCAAATGGCACCATTATATTATAGTTATGGCAAGAGCTCGTATGCTCCCCAATGGCATCAAATCCTTGAGATATGAATCAATAGGATATGATCGATAGGGCACAAAGCCCTCTGTTAGCTAAGATGGATTCAAATTTGTCCCCTTAGACAAATATTCACCCCAGGTCTACAAGGTACCCTTGGACGAAGCAACCCATGGCTGTCGACAAGGATCCTTCTGTCAGGTTGGGTCGACTACCTCCTCTGACTAAGTAGACCAGGGACCATGATGGCCCGGGACGACGGAACCATGGGATCTTGATCAGGTCTATCATCCATTCCCCCACCATCCGCTTTGACTGCAAGATGGTGAAATTCCTAATTTTAAATATCAACCCCTCAATTTCCAAACTTCAAATCTATGCTGCTACTGTATGACAGACTCATGTATCTCTACGTATCTGATTGACGACTAGCCTTAATCGAAAGTTCTCTCTCATTACCGGGAGGGGTAATTAACTATAGGGGCTTGCGCCTATAGGAAACCAGAACTCAGATCATAAAGTCCTTGCAAAATGAGGGCGAAATCTCTAGGTAATATTTTATCTACAAACCCATCTGCCTTCCAAAATTTATCCGGGAACTTAAATCATTAAAACTTCCCCCGAAGAAAACAAAAAGCGGGCGGAGGCCGGGGCCGAATTTTTGGAGCCCACATAAATGTTAATTTTAAAAAAAAATAGTTTGTAAATGTGTTGTTGTTGTTGTTCCAAAGAGATAACTCGGCAATTAGGAAAAAATGTTAAATATGCACAATTTTCTACAAAGCTCAAGAAGCAAATTTAAGCGCACTACTTATTCCCTACATGTTCCCTTGTTCATTTACTCTAAGTTCGAACTAGTTGATGACAGAAATATTTGAATTACTTTTGTGTACGTACAAGAAGTTATATTAGCTGCAAAGTATTCAGAAATGATTTTCCTTTTAGGCTGGATAGGGGATAGGGAATCCTTTGTTTAATCCATTTATGTAAATACATGAACCAAAGTAACTTGGTAAAATGATATAATACATCCAATAAATCTTCCTCTGACTCTCATCAAGCACCATTAGTGTTAAATATATAAAAACATATGCATGTTTGGCAACAAATTGTACAGTAGTTAAATATGAAAAATTTTCTAGACAGTGCAAGAAGAAAATGTATACACCATACTTTCTCATCTCATGTTATCTCAAATTTTTACACTAAGTTTGAACTAGTTTTCAACAAAAACACTAAAATTACTTTGTGCATATACACAAATTATATTAGCTGAAAAGCTTTCAGAAATGCTTTTCCTTTTAGACTATAGTGGTGAGATAAACCCTCATTTGCGCCATTTATAGAAGTACATGCACCAAAGGAACTTGGTAAGATGACATAATACATCCAATAAAGCTTTTTCAGACTCCCATCAAGCCCCATTAGGGTCAACTATATGACAGAAAATGCATGATATTGAGAATGAAAAAAATGCTTCACACCAAACTGCCAATGTAACAGAATAAAATAAATAGAAAGATGAAAATTGATAACCATGATGATGATGATGATGATGATGATCACTGTAACTTGCCTGCCACAGATGAGATTGAAGCTTCATTTCAATTGCGTGGGACATAGCAAGTGGGTCCAATTTTGATGCTTCTGCAAGAAATGCCTGAAGTGCATCCCGAGTAGGTTGCAGCCGGACACCTCCTGAAGTGACAATTGTGTCCAAAAGCCTCTCCTCACGACTCTTAACCACCATGTGACTAGACCTATTCTCATCATTAACTGATGTACTCATCAGGTTATTTCTTGAATCGAGATTCCAACTGCCAGAAGCTGCACTCCTTGACGATCCAGATGGCTGCCGCTTTTCACCATGATGCTCATCTACTGGTTCATATGTATCCCTGCTATCTATTTCTGTGGTTAGAGACCTCCGCAGATTGGGGCTTCTGTAAGTCCCACTATCACTCTTTTTCAATGCATGGGAAACGGCAAGAGAGGTTATTCCTTGAATGATAGAGGAACTTCCAAGGCCCACCACTTCACTGAGAAAAGATTTCCTCTCCTCTGTTGGCACCTCATAATTTGTATTACCAAAACCTTCAATTCGCTTATTGATGCTTTCAACTGGAGCTGCTGCTGCTTTATTATCTTCAGAAGAAAAGAGGGCAGAAATAGCTTCCTGAGCTGTATCACGAACAGCCTTGTTAAGAGCATCCCCTTTCAACGGATCCAAATTTCCCTTGTAATGAAGCAGTTGGCGCACTGCAGCTGAATTCCGTTGCATTTCCCTCCTGAATTCTGCTCCAGATTTCACCACAGCATACTTGACAAGTCTTAGAGCCTGTTATAAGTTCAATGGAAACAACATCAAAATAATTCAAAGAAACTGCAATATTTACTTCTTGTAATGAATGTTCCCCTACATACCATATCGAATGATCAAAATTTTATTCAGAGGATTCACAAGCAAATCTAGAAAAGTAAATAATACGGGAAATAGAATGCAAGTTTATTATATGAAGGATATCTTAGGCCAAACAAGCTGTCCGAAGCATTCAGTGTAACTCCACGTATCCAAAGACGCGTCCTAACTCTACAATTTTGTGCATTGCTACAATAGTACATAGTCTCTAGAGAATTCTGAACCAGAAGGCATCTTTTTCATGTACTTCGTGATTTACAATGCATCACCACTCTAGATAACTAATAACAATCACAGAGAAAACGCAAATTCTGATAACAAAGCAAATCATGGAAACAGACTTCTAAATCAATGAAAACTGTATACCTTTTGTTTGACAATAGGACTCTTATGCTCAAGCCGCTTAAGGATGAATTCCGAAACCTCCTTAACGATGCTCGCGTGAGAAGTCCGCAGGAGGTCACAGATCTCCTCGAGTTTATAGACGGGCGCGATCTTATCCTCATCCACAGTCACTCCATCTATCATGCGAGATCTCCAATAAGATTCCACGGCCCGTCGGCTCGTATCCATCGTCCCCTAATCCAGAAAGAAAATCCAAGCCCTCACAGTTCCGAGGGCACTCACGGCCCAATCTCGAAAAGACCGACAAATGAATCGGCAATAACTAAGAATACGAGCTGAGAGAAAAGCGCCGATAC
Source organism: Dendrobium chrysotoxum (assembly GCA_019925795.1). NCBI lineage: Eukaryota > Viridiplantae > Streptophyta > Magnoliopsida > Asparagales > Orchidaceae > Dendrobium > Dendrobium chrysotoxum. The sequence continues at coordinate 43,868,673 of CM034301.1, forward strand.
CACCGATCAATTGTGACAAATCAGTTAAGAAATGAGAAATCTCTTTGACCTCAAATCCAACGAAAAACCTTGCATTGACGAGACGAGACGACGAATTGAGATTAGGGTTCTCGGGCTCGGATCGAACACGAGGTCGTGCACGGGGGGCGGGGACAGAGAGAGAAAAAAGAAGAAGATCGATTGGTCGTATTTCCGTTTTTTAATATATAATATATATTTCTAATTACGGGATTGTTGAGGAAGAACCGAGGAAGCGCTCAGTACAAGCATCACAAGAAACCATGCGAACGCCATTATCGACCGTCCATTTGATATCTGCGCTCTTTGATTTGAAGGAAATTAGAAGAGGTTAGATTGATGAATATATACACATATAAAAAAATATAAAGGGAGCTATAATAATTACTCCATTTTTTTTATATAAAAGTTGAAACGCTAACAAAATTATGATTTAAAAAAAATTGATAATATTCTATAAAATTTTATCAATTAAATTAGGATATGTATATATATTCATAAGTTTATATTTTTATGAATATATTCATGTATATGTTGTGACATATATTCAATAGTTTGTGTAATTTTTAACTGAACTTTATGATCACAAGCAACTTATGTTCAATTGATAAGTTAATGAGTCAACATAAATAATTTTTTTTGTTTGTTTTCTTAATGAGCCAACTTAAATTATATTTAAGGTTGTTGGAACTCGACTTGTTTACACCCTAGCCAATACTTTGCCATTTAATCTATCCTCGTTCAGTCTGGATCTCGTTAGTCTTGATATAATCCACTATCTTTCTAATATAAAGGTTATCCTAATCATCTATGTATCATATGCTAATTCAAGGTGGATTTGATTTGTTGCTAAATTTAGTAATTTACTCCCCCTTTTTTCAATAAAGAATTATCTTGACCTTTTTTTATTGTTATTCATAATAACACTTCTAGACTCTTTGCCACCACCTACAAGGGAGAAAAATTTTTATCCATATTTGGTGGCATTTGCAACTTTCTTGTGACACCTTATTAGTATATTCTAGTCGGCATATCTCCACCTCACATTAAGGAATAATATGCAGCTAATCTTGATTTGTTGGTTGAAAACTTTGTCTATCAACTAAAAGGTTTTGAGTTCAATTCTTACATATGTGTTGTGTGTGTGAATTTGCCTTAATTGGCATATGTGAATTTCATTCATATCTATCGCATTCTCTCTCTCTCTCTCTCTCTCTCTCTCTCTCTCTCTCACACACACACACACACATACACTCAACAGTATAATTAAAATTTTAAATATTCATATAATTTTTTCAAGATTACTTTTTTATTTTCAATTATGTAGCACATTTTTAGTAGCATCATTATCTCATAAACCTTAAAATAATAATATTGATGATCATCTAAGGATCAAACCCTAAAAATGATAGGCATTTACTATACAACTCATTAACTCAAATGTGTATCTATCAATTATTTGCCCATAATGCATTCTCTATAGCATTCTACCATTCACCAAGGAAAGAAACAATTTTCCTCATATGTAAATGGCTCTATATTATTCCTTCAACAACATTAATACTATTTAATAAAATTAAAATAAAATAATCATATGACTTGAAAACATTATATAAATTTTTTTTTTTGGGGGGGGGGGGCCTAATCGAACGGGAGCCAGCGAGAGGAATTTTTTTTTCTCAACCACGGAGCTGCCCCGCACGTCCTATTACATAAATATTTTAGAAAGCACATAATGAATCACAGGTTACTCGCAGGATCATTTGCTTACATGTCAGAAATAGGAAGTGAGATGTTTATGAAAGTTAGACCACTTCAACTACTTAGTTGATGATAGAACTGGGAAGTGACTTTTTCCAAGAGAAATAGCTAATATATAATTCTTGTCCTGAGCTCATATGCTCAGACAATCAGACTTTCGAGCCATTAAAACTATTACTCTTCTATAATTATATTGTTTCTTTCATATGCACACACGTTAAGTTCATGAATACATTTAAATAATAAAATAATATATTATAGTACATAATAAAACTACAAACAATTGAAATTTTCTTAGAAATTGCAAAATAAATCTAGAAATTTACATGAAGAGGACAAAATTATGATTAAATTAGGCCAAAAATTAACAATAAATAACCAAACAAGCCCTGCTCTTGCTTATATCAAATGAGAGAATCGTGTTCAGGTCAGTCTTAACAAGAAGATTCCACAGTTCTAGCAAGTAATAACCATGCTTATCAGAAAATATTCAGAACAAGCAATCGCACGGCTAAAATCAACAAGAGAGTATCCATTAGTACAACTAATAAGCACTCTATTAGAAAAAAATAATAAACTGGAACATCTGAATTTCACATTAGCTACCAAAAGCTATCACTTCAAATGTAAAAATTACATTCAGAAACCTAACAACTTAAATGTGTGCTTGGCAACATTACTATGCTGGGCAATATGGGGGGTGTCGAGAGTGTACCATACGTTTTCCTCAGTTCTGAATATAAGCACATGAACATCTAAGCTGTTTCTGATAAATAGAAGATGCGTCATGAAATCTGATCAAGTTTATTCTACTTTTTCATCAAAGATGGATCTTTCTGCTTTCGTGATATGCACGCTAAATTTAAGTTCCATCTTGTTAATAAGTTCAAACTCGCAGATATCTCCTCTACAAATGTTATTTCCCTCGGCAAAATCCACCCAACCACCAATGAAGCCTATAAATTTGTTGCTCTGGTGATACAAGACTGGCCAGCATCTCATGGATGGATCCTGAAGCACGATGACTTTCCTTTCATGTTTCAATTTGCCCAGCGGGCAAGCCAATTTTTTTTGTAATTCCTGCTTGTGAAATGAAATATCAGTTCAAAAGGATACTTTGGGTGCTAAAGATATAGAAATTTTCATCTTCACAACAGCCATTAAAAATTGTCGCACAAAATCATATGGATCAATAGCTTCAAAATTTCAATGATCTAAATAAATCAGAATTTGTAAGCTAACTTGCAGTAGGCAGAGATCGCACAACATCGTTAAACCAAGGCAACAACAAACATGCATCCCTCTAAAGCCAAATCATACCTAAAAGTCTACTCACAGAGCTATTTCTAAGCACTTAAAAAGCTTGTTTCTTGTTTCTTGTGACCCATTGTGCAAATCAAAGGGTTGAATTTACCCATGATGTTAGAGCATTTCCTAAGATGCCAGCAACTACTATAGTGGCTATTGGGGGCATTGCCGCACCAAACTAGGAGAATCAGGGCAAAAGAAAGAGAAGCGAGACTTGACATAATTTCCTCGTAATGACAGTAATGTATTAAAAAAAGAGGAAATGAGATTAAAAATGGCAGTGCCAACATTGCAAGAGAAAAAAATATACAACTATCAAAATTGAATATCTATGAATTTTGCCCCATATCAAAATGTGCCTTACGTCGTCGACCGAACACAAAAAAAACAAAACAAAACTGATGAGGACATCGGAGATCAGCGGCTACAATCTGGATTTTATATTTTTTTGTGTGTTTTATGTACTAGTTTATTTTATATTTCTATTTTTTCCTTTTTACCCCCATGGGTGATCATGTGTTGTTGCAGCCCGAAGGGCATTTTAGTCATTGTTTCTTTTCTTTTTCATGAGGCCTATTTATAGGCTAGTTCTCTTGTATTTTGAATGATGAATGATAATGAATGAAATTTTAGATTTTGCTTCTAGATCTCTTAGTGAGTTCTTGTGAGAAGTGATCCCTAGGAAAAGTGATGGCCTTATGGCCGGCGGTAGGAGCCGGGACTCGTGGTTATTTTCTTATTTATCCTTCCCTTACCCCACCTCCGGCCATCTCTCCCACCTCCAACACCACCGTCGGCCACCTAGCCCAAGCCCTACCACCGGCCCAAGCTTCCCCAAAGTCCCCTCTTCTTCCCTAACCCGCCACCCTCTCCCTCATCCGGCAGCCGCCGGCCTTTCCCAAATCCCCTCCCCGCCGGCCTCCCCTAGCCTCTCCTAGCCGCCGGCCATCCCCTTTGGCCAATTTGAATTTCAAATATCAAATTGCCAAATAATTACTTTCTTAAATTACCTCCACGCTATTTAGGAAAGAAACCTTATTGGGATTCAATATATTTTGAATTTCAAATACCTCCAAATAAAACTTAAACTCCATTAGGAAGCTTTCTTAATTTAAATCAAATCTGAAATAAAAATCAAATTTGATTTCAATCATATTAATTCCATTGGGGACCACATACATTGAACCTGGACACCTTTCTCTCCCCTCTCTCATGGCCGGCCCCCTCCATCTCTTTCCTATCTAATTAATGCTCCCAATTAAGCCCCCAATCAACCCATTAATGCTCCCTTAATGAGCCGGCCCCTCCTCCTCCCAATCTCCATTACTCCCAAATTCTGATTTGGAAATTCTTAAACTTTCAACCTAGCCGCCCCCTCCCTAATTCCCCTTCACGGTATTTTCAAGATTTCTGATTTCTTGCTTACCGTATCTCTACTCCAGCAATTGTACATTGCTGTTTTGTACCCAGTGCATTCCCAAATTGAAGTCCAAAGCTTCCAACATCAAACAGCAGCAAGTCCAAGCTTTCTTGATTGCTATATAGTGCTGTCCAGAACTTTCTGAAGCATTAAAACTGCTGACCAGCAGTCTTGGTGAGCTCTCCCACTACTGACCTGCTGCCCACAAGTCCAAGTTGCTGTCCAACAGCGTCCGGAAGGCTCGTAGTCGCCATCTACTACCCCCAATCGCCCACTATGACCACACCGGAGCTTCGTACCTTCAACCTTAGGTAAACTCCTTTTCTCCCAGTCATATATCTTCCTAGTTTACTTTCCAATTGTGGTTATATTTTGATTCACAAAGTATCATGCTAATTCTCCTTCGCTAAAACTTAGTAAACGTAGGATTGAGAGTGTGGCCCTTATGCTACAAGTCACATTGTTAGACTAGGGATTGTGTTGAAAACCTCCATGTATTATTGTTGTGAACTATTGATTATTGATTCTTCATTTTATGTGTGTAACTTGGCCTAAACTGACATCACCCCTCCCTTGTTTTATTTCGTCGTTTGAATCACCTATGTTAATTTTTAATATTGTTTTCAATGAATAAAGCGTGCAAGATTCTTATTATCATTATAGCATCATTTCGTTCTACATCAAAAACTTTTCAATTCTGAAAAAGAAAATTATGCGGTTGAGGATAACTTGTTAAACTAATGTGTTTCTAGAGGCTATGATTTATGAATAGTTAAGACTTATTTTTGACAAAGTTCATAATCACTGTTGAATTGCTTACTTTATAGTTGAGCATCCATATCTCAACATGTATTGCAAGATATAAAATAGCAGCCGTCCAAAAATTTTTAGGCATGCAATTACGAATGATTACATGAAAGTGCATATAGTAGAAAGAGAATCTATACTTCAACATGTATTGTAAAGCATTAATCAGTAGTTATCAAAAAGTTTTTAGGCATACAATTAAGAATGATAGCATGAAAATGCATATATTTGAAAGAAATAAGTTGCAGGTAATAAAAGGTATTGACAAAGTTGTATAGACATGCAATTGTTGGAATTCAAATACGTCAAGGATATATGTGCATTAGAACAGACCATATTGATGTTGACAGGAGGCTACAACACGGAATTACTAGCTGCATTGACCTCTAAACACCCCATAATGCAAGTGTTCTTACTATTGCAGTAACTGAGACGATTATCATTTGCGGTATTCACAAAAAAATCATCTCAATCGCCCTTGACAATGCCAATGCAAATGACAGCGCTGCAAAAACCTTGAAGAGAAGCCTAATGAACACTAATATATTTTAATTTAAAGGAGTACATGACAATATTATTTGTGTTATCCAAGAAAGGGTAGCTTATATCAAGAAGGCTCTTGATTATCTAGAAGCCTTTTGTGAAGGTGTAATGCTACTGGTATTATCTACATCTCGGTGTCTTCCTTCTGATATCAAAACCTGTTGGAATTCTACTTGCCACATCTTGATCGTCCTTTTTCATTAAGGCAGGCTTTTGATACGCTTGGACCGGTCCAACAGGCCCAACCTGTGGGCCAGCTCCTGCAGTACAACAGGCGCAAGCCTGCTGGTTCGCAAGCTACTTAGCTGCCCCCCTTAGGAGTGGGGTCCACTTGCTAGAGCTATTTGCTTGAGGGCTGTTTAGTCCTTTTGTTTTGTGTTAATTTTGTGTTTGCTTCTTTTTTTTTTAAATTTATTTTGTGTTTGCTTTAAGTAGAAGTTTGTATTAATGTTAGGGCATCTTTTTTGTGGCTAATTTTTGAGTTCTCTTTGATGTCTTGGGCTCTAGCAGCGTCTAGAGAGTTTTGGAAAAATTGATCCTCCTCTCGAATAGAGGATTGTTTGTATCTTGCTATTTCTTTTCATATCATAGTAATCAAGAGTATTTTTCTTGTGTTTTCATCCATAAAAACCTAGAAATCTGCTTGGCTAATCAGCTGAAATTCTGATTTCAGCAATTATTTCTTGTTTTTCCTATTGTTTCCTATCAGTTTTGTATATATTTTTTAAGAAAAGACAGGTTTGTCTTGGAGTCTTGATGATGATAATGATGATTCAGAAAGGCTCTCCAAAATTAGAAGCATTTTGCATGTTAATGATAGTGCAACACTTGTTTCTAGTTCAAGCCATCTGAACTCCACTTATTCTTTCTCCGGTTAGTAAATATCAATAAAGTAAATGAAAGCCTCAAGAGAGAGGATTAGTTTGTTAGGCTATGTCACTATTCAGAAAGGAGAAGTTTGTAAGTATTGGTCTGAAAGCAACCTGGTGATGACCACTGCAATCATTCCAAATCCAAGTCGAAAATTAATGAACATTCAGTATGCTTTTAAGAAGATTTATCCCAGCAAAGCAGTTAAAAAAAAAAACGAAGGAAGTGATCTCAAAATCTTTTTAAAATCACAATATTCAGTGTCTCAATTTTAAGTAGCCTCATCAAGTAGCGTTGAATTTTATGCTTCTTAAGTTCAACCAGCTGCTTCAGCATTAACAAGGCATAGCACACCATAAGTTTGTGGGGATAGTTCTGTTTTTACTAGTTTTGAATATTTCCTCAGTTATGCTTGTTCAAGGTAAACATTGAAATCTGAATCCGAGACATGCTTAAAAGAAACTCCACACAGCCTCCAACAGATAAAAGGGACAATTTGTCATCTTAGAATGGTTGAAGATGAGCATAATGAGAAGTTTGCCATATTATCCAAACTCTCCAAGGATATTCTTCCGGTTCCCATGACCACATTTGCCTCTGAATATGTATTTAACACTGGTGGATAAGTTCTTGATAACTATAGAAACGCACTTACACCTTAAACTGTGAACGCACTTGCATGAACTTTGAATTGGCTTCGTTCTCAACTTTAACATTCATGTGTACCAACTGCAACATTCAGTATTTTAGTTAGACAAGTTTTTTTTTTTTTTTTTCATTTATTTTTAGGGTGAGTTAATAAAAGATACTCTTGGCTACCACATTTATTCATTCATATGTAGCATGATCTTGTAAAAGTGCTAATTGTTCCAATACCCAATGAGATGATTAGCTCAAACACAGCTCACCTTGGTATGTTGGTTGAGAGCCTAAGCTACCAACTAAGAGGCCTTGTGATGTAGAACGGAAGCGGCTAGCCATGATTAAAATTTGAATTTTGAAGACCTCCCTAATTTAGAACGTTGCCAATAAGGAAAGTTATAATTGCTTGGTTTGAAACTTCGAGGGAAAGGGGAAGGTGATTGAGTGATTTGAAATTTGAATTTCAAATGGGGATGGAAAGGAAAATTATCCCTTTAGTTAAGGATGAATTAATGCTCCAAGGGGGGGGGTTTAATTGGAATTAAGTGGGTTTGAGAGAGAGGGGAGGGGCCGGCCTAGAGAGAGATAAGAGGGGAATTGTCCACATTCAATGAATGGTCTAGGTTCAACGAATATTGAAATTGGAATTAATTCCAATTCAATTTCAGATTTGATTTGATTAGAAGAGGATTCCTAAATTAGCATCATTAATTAGGAAAAGGTTTGAATTTCAAAATTATTTGAATTCAAATTTGAATACTTTCCAAATCAATAATGATCTAATTTAGGAAATTTATGAATGGAGGGGCCAAATCAAATCATATTTGAAATTCAAATAGGTTTGATTTAAATAGCTTTCCTAAAATGAAATAAGATAGATTAGAAAAGAACTAAAAAATTGCAAATAAAAGAGATCAGATTTTAATATTTTCCTTTTGTGATTTGCATCCAATAAGGAAAGCACTAAAGAGTAATTCAAAATTTGGAGGCAAAGGGAGGGGAATTGATTGGGGGCCGGCGGCTTAGGAGTAGGGTTAGGGGTGTAATTGATGGCTAGGATTAAGGTGGAGCTTGGGACCCGACTGCTAGGGGAGGTGGTCGACAGATTTTGGAGGGAAGAGGGAGAATCGGCTAGGGGAGAAGGAAGGGGTTAGGACGGCGGCTAGAAGAAAGAAGAAGGGGAATTAGAGAAGATGATAAACCACGAGCTCGGACGCTTCCTGCGGCTGGTGGGTAATGCGCTGCCCTCACCTAGGGACTTTAAACCACGAGCCCAGACCCTTCCTGTGGCTGGTGGATACTACGCTTCCCTCACATAGGGATCTCACCAAAGTTCTCCCCAAAGAACAAGAGTATAGAAACTTTTTTTATTAATAATCCATCATACTAATACAATAACAAGGGCCTCTATATATAGGCCTCAAAATGAAAGAAACTCAAAAAAGACAAACATGCCCCTAGGGCTTATATAGGACTACTCCCTAAAGTGAGGGTAAAAACGGAAAATGCATAAATAAATCAAAAATACAATTAATAAATTAAGATAAAGTGAAATGATCTTGACCGTCGATCTTCGGTTCCTCCTCTGATATGCATTCATGGTTGGATGTCCGCATCACCTTGAGTTCGAGTCTTGTGTATGCGATGTGTTTGTGAGTCTGCCTTAATTGGCCCCAAAAAAAAGATGTTTAGCTCAACAAGTGGCTATTGAGTAATGAAGACGAGCTTTAATCAATTACATGTATGTTGTTAATGTCGTATTTTGATGATTACTACAACCATGAGCTCAAGATGCATTTTGGTTAATGACGACATGTTACACTTAGTAGCCTAACTACAATCATAGTAAATGCTCATACAACTAAGTTGGTAAGTGCTAATTTCATATGGTTTCAGGTTTTGAGCAGCTGCAGCCAGCCTTATTGGCTTTCTTGTTTTGTTCTTCATAATTAGCTATTTGTTGCCCAGTAATAAAAATTTAGTCAGTGCTCATCAACAACAACAACAACAAAAACAATCATTTATCCTATTATGTGGGGTCAGCTACATGCCACATGAATCTTTTTTCCCCATCCTATCCTATTACGAGTAAAATTCTCATTTAAATATAATAAGAAAAAGTCATTTTTAATACTTTCTAACAAAGTCCTTTTAGGCCCACCTCTATCTTTCTTAAGGTAGGCCGTATCAAATAAATCTACTCTCCTAACAGGGTCATTGGAAGACCGACATTTTATGTGAACAAACCATCTAAGACAACTCTCTCTAATCTTACTTGCCATTAGAGCTACTCCAACCTTTTCACGTATATACTCATTTTGCATTTTGTCTCTAAGTATAAAGCCACTCCACCAGAGCATCCTCATCTCTACAATACTTAACTTAATTTTATGCTTCTCATTTAATGGCCAACATTTTGCACCATAGAGCATTGCAGGTCTCACCACCATCTTACAAAATTTCACTTAAGTTTGCGGGGTACTTTTCTATCACACAATAGGCCTGACGCATTCCTCCGCTTAAACCATCCAACTTAAATTCTACTAATAATATCCCCATCTATTTCACCATCACTTTGAACAAGCCCAAGATATCTAAAATGTGCACTCTTTTTAATGGCTTGATCATCCAATGTCACAATGCCATCACTAGATCTATGACTACTAAAATTACACTTCATTTATTTGATTTTAGATCCACTCAAACGAAAACCTTTTTGACTCTAAGGTTGACATTCATAATCAATCAGTGCTCAGTTTAGAGGAAATATAATTATAGATTCAGTTATAAAATAAATTATACCCAAAGTACAATGTTATGTTTAAGGCCAACAATCAAGTTTTTTTAATTAATTTATCCTATATTTTTAAGTTTCCTGAGCAGTTGTTATACTTGTTTAATTTTTTTATTGGTTTCTCTTTATTGTTATTTTTATTGGACCGATGCTATACTTTGTTATCATGGACATTTTACCAAGTTGAAAAGATATTAGCTTTTCAATATTTTTCTTTATTATTATAACATATTCTAATAATTGATTCTCCTCATTTTCTCTCTGATTTATCTTATGTATTTTCTTATACATAAACAGTTGAATCGGTGTTGAAATCAATAATAAAATGTAGTGTTCCAACAAGACATCAAAAAGAAAATGACCCTACCCTAGCTGTTGTTCACTCCCTTCCCTCATTGATATCTCGCCCAACAAATGTATCTCTAGCCTAAGTCACTCATCGCTTGCACTTGCTCAGCGCTTGCTCTCCAGCACACATGCACCAGCGCTTTGTCAGCTTGCTTGCATATCACTCTACCCACTAATGTGAATGCACAATAATTTGCTTGCCACTTTCTTTGCTTCTACACAACTCTGCTTTCTTCGTTCATGTGCATATGCCTATGTTCCTATGCTTGTTGTACATTGCGGCCCTCTTGCACACCCATCTGCTAGCAAGTTGTTTGCCCTGCTTGCATCATCACCCACACTTGCTCGCTAACAACCTCATCAAAACTTTTCCTCTTACTTAAAAAAAATACTACTCTCATCTCTTCACTGCGTAGTGTTTGTTAATGACTTCTACTCTCTCAAAAACAAACCCTCCATTATTAATAAAACTATCAAACTAAATGATACTATCTCTTCCGATCATAGGCTTTTCATTTTCTCATTGGATCTCATAAGAAACATTATCATCTAGGCTCTTGGGCTTCCAAACCAATAGATGCGGCCAAATAAATCAAATGGCAAGCCTTAAATGATGCAGTTCTAACATGAAAGCTCAACAATCTCAGGCATAATATTGTTTCTATTGTCAAATTTTGGGAGAGAACCAAAAGGATGTAAGGTTTTTGTCTTCTTTCAGGATAGTAACATCTCTCAAGTATGCATCTGCTTTACTCTACCATCACCACTTTACAACATAACAATAAATATATTCAATATTACTATAATACCATGAACACAAATAAGATAAATTTTTTCAACATCACCTCTTTACCATTGATCAAACTACCTAGTAAAAATAAAATTAAGAATTTCTTGTTACAAAAATGCACTTGATCTTATTCGGCCATCTTTAAAATTAGTTCAAGCTCAATTGATAGTGGACTCTGCTATTTCAAATACCTCCAAGGCTCTCTCACAAATTATCTTGGTTACTAAGCTCATTACTCCAACCACTTCTAATCATGATCAGATTAATTCTACTGTCAATATAGGCAATCAAGTTAATCATTGTCATGATAGTGGTTGTGGTTGCAACTCTTTTCCACCTTGTTAGCCTTGTTAGAAGACTAATCACTATCTGATTAACAGCAACAATATCAAGCCTTTATCCCACTATGTGGGGTCAGCTACTAATCACTACCTGACCTATGTTGGAAAATATTAAGTTATCTTCAAGCCACTTTATCTATTCCTATACCCCTGCCAATTCTATTGGTGTTTATTCCAATTCCATGTCTCTCCCAAGAAGAGTATTATCAACTCCAACAATTCCAACTAACCACTATTCCAATACCCCCTGCCAATTCTATTGGTACTTGATCCAATTCCATGTCTCTTCCAAGAAGAGTATTATCGACTTCAACAATCCAACCAACAATTTCAACATATAATGTCCTTTTTTTCTTTTGGGTGGTTGTAGTTGCTCATGGATGTTCTCACTAGACATTTGCAAGAGGATGTACCTTGGTGTATGTTTTTTGCTGATGATATTCTTCTTGTTGATAAGACTAGAGTGGGAGTTGAAGGTAGACTTGAATTATGGAGGTCAACCTTAGAGTCTAAAGGTTTTCGCTTGAGTAGATCTAAGACTAAATATATGGAGTGTAATTTTAGTAGTAATAAACCTAGTGAGGGGATTGTGACTTTGGGCGATCAAGTCATTAATAAGAGTACACATTTTAAATATCTTGGATCTATTGTTCAGAGTGATGGTGAAATAGATGGGGATATTATCAGCAAAATTCAAGTTGGATGGTTGAAGTGGAGAAATGCATCTAGCTTGTTGTGTGATAGAAAAGTCCCCCTCAAACTTAAGGGAAAATTCTATAAGATGGTGGTGAGACCTGCAATGTTTTATGGTGCCGAATGTTGGCCATTAAAAGAGAAGCATAATACTAAGTTAAGTGTTGTAGAGATGAGGATGCTCAGGTGGATGAGTGGCTTTACCCTTAGAGATAGGATAAGAAATGAGCATATACGTGAAAAGGTTGGAGTAGCTCCAGTGCAAGATAAGATTAGAGAGAGTCGCCTTAGATGTTTTGGTCACATAAAACGACAGCCTTCCGATGACCCGGTTAGGAAAGTAGAGGTATTAGATATGACTTATGTTAAGAAAGGTAGAGGTAGACCTAAAAAGACTTGGTTAGAAAATATTAGAAATGATCATTCTTTATTAGATTTAAATGAGAATTTGACTTTTAACAGGGCACAATGAAGAAAAGGATTCATGTAGCTGACCGCACGTAGTGGGACAAATGCTTGATGTTGTTGTTGTTGTTGTGGTGGTGGTGGTTGTAGTTTGATGTAGGCAAAAGGGGGGTCAAAACATTTTGAGTTTTATTTTGGTAAGTTCTACTTGAGTCAGCTCATTAATGAGCCTCTTCTTATTATTCAGCTCATAAATTGTGTATTTATTGCCAAAATTAGATTCATTCCCCCTCCTTTTATCACCTCTCTAAAGACTCTTTGGTTTCCCCACTCATGTCTCTTTCCCTTCCTCTTTGTGTCTTCTCGGTTTTGGTGGCTTTTTGCTCTTCCCGTGATTTCCTGGCTGGTTTCCCCTTGTTGCCTCTTCGGGTCTCACACCTGGGTGTTTTCCCGTGGCTTTGCTGGCTGGTTTCCATGGCTTTCTAGCTGGTTTCCCCTTGTTGCCTCTTCGGGTCCCTCACCTGCTGGCTTCCCGTGGCTTTGTTGGCTGGCTACCCGTGGTGTTTCCTCTTTGTTTCCTGTACCAAATATTGGGGCTGCTGTTTGGAGACTTTTGGCCTTCCATTTCCTTATTTTAATTAGGATTAAATGAGGTATTTTGGGGCTGTTGGGTTTCCTTCTTTTTACCTATAAATATAAGGTGTTTTGTAATGTTAAGAGAGATATGTGATAAGTGTTGATTTTTGGAAAGAACCTGCGGGTTTCTTTAGGATTGCTTGCAAGCAATGCCTATTCTTCTTCTTCTCTCCTTATAGGAAAGTTTGCGAGCTTCTCCGTCTTCGTCTGGACTTCTTATCCTCTTCTTCTTTCCATAAGTACCACTCCACCTGTATCCTTCTTCTCTATGGATGGAATGCAACTTTAGGATTTGTTTTGTTCGTGTTTGTAAGCGTCATTTTATTATATCAAAGGAATATATTGTGTTAGTTGTCGTAATTTGTTTAAATTTGAGCATTGCATATATCTTTCTATTACCTAGGAAGTATATAATTTTGTAAGCAAAAATTAGGGGCTTTCTCCTAATTTTTGCTTGCATCATAGTTGCTCATATTGGCAAATCTTTAATATTAGATTCTACTGCCTTTTCCCATATGACAAGTAACAGCAATTATTTTCATCATTTACCATGAAAGCATTCCCTCCTATCATTATTACTAACAGATCCCTCCTTTCCCATCTCTAAACAAGATCTATCCATATCATTCTTATTAACTTTAGACAATAAATTATATTTTTTCTCACTTTCCTATAATTTCTTAATCTATAAATTGTCCTACCAAAACCCACAACTAATCAATAATATTTTATCCTTCACATTGTCAACATCTCAACAAAAAGAAGACAATTAATAAAAGTGCTGAGGTTAAAGGCATTTATTCTCTCCAATGCTACTTCGTTGCCTTGTCTCCTTATAGTTGGCATTGTTTTCTTAGTAACTTTCGGGGTTTCATTCATATTCCCTCTTCTGCTTATAAGTTTATATCTGCCAATAAGATTGTGAATATGATATCATCATCATATTTTTTCCAGTGTCTATATCTTCGCATAAGTGGCCTTCTAAATTTGGTCCATCAAATATCTAAAAGATACAAGTCCTGTGTGCACTCACATATGAGTATTTGTTATTTTGCCTCCTTTATTAATGACTACACCTTATTTGGGTTTATTTATTGAAGCAATGGTTCGAAGGTTTCATTGTATTCAAGCAATTTCATCAAAAAAATTGGAGCTCAGTTTCTACTTTTCTTAAAATTCTTCGTACTAACAATGTTTTCAAATATATGCAATCTATTTTCATTGCTTCTATGTTGAAAATTGTATTACATGTCAATTATCATACATTATACATCACACCAATATGATGTGCTGAACAAAAGCATCGACATCTCTTCCTTGTTCCTCACACCTAAATATTTCACATGGATGCTCCATAATAGCAACCTACTAAATCAATTGTGTGATCCCTTATTTTAAGTGAGGCTACTCCTTTTTCACATCTTTATCCACACATGCATTTTTCTTTAAAATTCTCGTGTTTTTGGCCATGTTTGTTTCATTCACTCTCTTCATCATAAACACAATCAACTATCTCATTGTATCATTAACTGTATCTTATTTGTTATTCTCATACAACAACAACATAAAACCTTTATCCCACTATATGGGGTCGGCTACATGAATCATTTTTCTCCATTGTGTTCTATTAAGAGTCAAATTCTCATTTAAATCAAATAAAAAAGGCCATTTCTAATATTTTCTAACCAAATCTTTTTAGGTCTACCTCTCCTCTCTTAACATAGGCCAAATCTAATACATCTACTCTGCTAACCAGGTCATCAGAAGGCCAACATTTTATGAAAAATCATTAGTAAACGAGACAAAAAGTGAAAGGCCATATGAGTAAGAAATGGCCTAAGATTCGAAATAACCAAGCGAATTAGCCAAAAAAAAAAGAGAGAAATTACTACTAGCTTAGGATGGAAAGGACAAATAGGGTTACCTAGCTCACATGCATTGCAACCAACATTTAGTAGAGACAAAAACAAAAAAAACTAAAGACAAAAGCTCAAAGTAGGCGAAGGAAGACCGATTTGACAATGCCAATGAAATGGGAAAATGACAGTGGAAAGAACAAAAAGAACATTTTTCATCAAGTAGTCGATTGCACCGGCTTCAACACCTCCACCAGATGTCTTCTTTGAGTTAAGCCAAAAAGATAGACAAAATTAGAGGAATAGACTCTTATAAATGGGACTTAGTAAGAAAATGAATATATAATTAATTTATAGAAAACCATGGGGCAAATAAAACATTACGGATGAATATAATTTTTTAAGGAGACACAATGACTTTCTCAAACACAGGATAGGGGTACTCATCAAGCCCAACCCGAGAGAAAGAGAGGTCATGTGAATAAAGAAGAAATGTTTGCAATAACCTATCATATGTGAAGAGGCACCTAAATCCAAAATCCATGACATGCTTGAGAAGACAATGCAACAAATCCAGAGAAGGAAACATCATGAGAAGCATATGTAGAGACACGAGGGTTCTGAATCACATGGTCATATGCTTCTTGAAAAAGTATGATAGAACCTAAAGGAGCAATAGTATGATGGAACTTGAAGAAGCAATAGGAAAAATATTCTTTGATAAAGAAAAGTACTAGAAGAGCCATTGAAATTTGGGTTCAATCCCTTCTAATTTCGCATTGTCACATATAGTAAGATGGTTCGTTTTGCAATTTTATTTAAATAATAACTCATGCTCGATAAATGTTGCATGATCTACACAATTAGTGTTGTGATACATGGGGCTTCAAAATTGTCAAAAATCGCACTCATCTTTCAAAAATGAAAGTGAACCATAAAAAACACTTTTTAAAGAATATATTTTGTATTTAACTAAAATTTATTAAGCGACCTATCCTAAGACATTGATGATGGTCACATTTACACTTGAAGTCCATGCTTAGATGGTTCTTGAATCATACACCATTTTTCATTCCAGCTCCTTTTTTTAATTTATTCAAAATGTGCTCCACCACATTTAAGAAGAAGCATGAAAAGTATAAGCACATAATGCAACGGAATATTATTAGGAGAGTAATTTCCCTTAGACGGTACTAAAAAGCTTAATTGCCATAGCTTGCAGCTTAATAATGAGGAAATTTTAAAATGAATAAGTTCTGAGGATACACTCACAAGTGAGGACTGAACATCATCAGATAAGCAAACACTGAAACTAACGCAACTGGATGATGGAATGTCAACTGAATCTGTTCTATCAATTTTGACTTTACATCTCCGACTGGAACAAGGAGTAACATTCTTTTCATCCTCATCAAAAAAGGTATCATCAGCAATGCCTGAACAGTTAGAGAAACAATTTCAGATGAAAAACCATCAATCTATGAACAGCTGAATGTTCCGTATTTCATCTGAAAAACAGGAAATTTAAATAAGGCAGAAACAAATCACCAGATTGACAATCACTTCCTTTAACAATTTCAGGATAACTTTTGTATTTGCACTCATGAACTTTGTTACAGCTCTGAAGCCCACTTTCAGCTATTGTAGAACTTCCTAAAAGATGGCATTTTCATCAGAATGCTTGAAATTTGTGGAGAGAAACTATGTGTGCGTGTGAAAGAATTATTACTTGACATGTTCAGCAAATTAGGTTTTCATTCCTGAAACCAATTTAAATCTTCTGTAAAGTTTGCAAATTTATTTACATAAGAACAGCATATTTGCCTTTTTGAGAGAAAGGCAAACATCATTTTTCTTATATCTTGCATGATCTAGGATTATCGGATTTGATGGAGGAAATAGATGCATATTTAAGATGAATTATCATAAGTTTGAAAATTCTGAAATAAACTAATTGACGTACATATCAGTAACAATTTAGGTCAACATCAACTTATTTCCTTTGATCTCATACGAAGCCTAATACAATATCATTTAAGCAATTATAAAGGCTATGTTCCCAGTAAAAGGAATTTGTTTAGAAAACTTGGTATCAGAAAACTTGGTATCAGAGAAGCATTTCTTTTCTGAATTGGAAGCATCATAATTAAGATTTTGTATCCCAAATTACCTGTGGTCTGAGAAACTCCATATTCTTCACTGATTATCATCAAATTTTCCATCTTATCAATGGTGTGGTTTAATATGGGGTTGGAGGAAACCGCTGAGATAGTTTGACATGGTACACTAGTTTCTAAGTCAAAGCTCGCATGATAATTTTGGCATATAGGTTCTTCCACTTCATTTGCGTTGAAGCTAGCTCCAGTTGCAAGTTCTATTAATTTTTCATCAAGAGTAGGGTGGCATATTGCATCGGCTGAGAGAAAAACTATCTCAGAAATTCCCTCAGGTTTAATCAGATTCAACTCCATTTTAGGACTGCATTCTCCAGTTGCAAGTTCTATTAATTTTTCATCAAGAGTAGGGTGGCATATTGCATCGGCTGAGAGAAAAACTATCTCAGAAATTCCCTCAGGTTTAATCAGATTCAACTCCATTTTAGGACAGCATTCTGCATGTTCGAGATTAGATAGAGAAGCAATTTTCATATCATGTGACTCACTGTCCAGTATTTCAAGGTCATGTGAAAGGCCTTGCTCTGTCTTTCCATTGTTTCTGATATCATCATGCTCATTCTTCATCCGCACTTGCGAACCACTATCTATCTCAGAAATTCCCTCAGGTATAATCAGATTAAACTCCATTTTAGGACTGCATTCTGCATGTTCGAGATTAGATAGAGAAGCCATTTTCATATCATGTGGCTCACTGTCCAGCATTTCAAGGTCATGTGAAAGGCCTTGTTCTGTCTTTCCATTGTTTCTGATATCATCATGCTCTTTGTTCATCTGCACCTGCGAACCACTAATTTCAGCTGACCACTCTTTATTATCAGAATGAGCTTTAACAGCCCAGGTAGAAGTTTTAGTCATGGCATCGGGTTCTTCTGCTGTCTGTTTCGATGGCAGAGCTCCACCAATATGTCGAAGAGCAGCTCCTTTCTCTGATGTGTTCATCCTGCTAATGATGCTTTTGCTTGCAATTGCTTCAATGTTCTCTAAGTCCGAATTTGCAAGCTCAGTAGGAGATTTTATGTTTAGTTCCCCAACTGTAGCATCGCTATTTTTATGCATTGTTTGTTCAGAATCAAGAAGTGCATTCTCTGATTCTTTGGAGTTTGAATCATAAAGAGGTTTCTCACCTACACTTGAAAGTTCTAGAACTCCTTCAGAGATAGAATCACTTTCAATTACATGAACCTTAGGGAAATCACACTTAACAGATTTTTGTTTCCGCTTTAAACTTCTCTGAACTTCAGTGCCGAATGGGCTATGCTGCTTTTCTGATGCTTGAGCTGTTTTTTTCCTTTTAGAGATTCTAACATTACCAGGTTTTAATTCAGTCATGCATCTTTCTTTTGTGCATCTGCCTTTTCTTCTTTTCACTTTAAAGTTCACTCTCTCCAAGGCGTTAGTCCCAAATATTCGTGCAGCAAATATCAATCCACCAGTGTAAGTAAATAAAACAAACTCCCCCACTGTTATACAATGATCTGAGACAAAATCACACCATCCATTTTGAAAAGCCAATGAACCATCTACCATTGACATCTTAACATTCCAATACTTTCCATCAGCATCTTCAATATAGACATACTTCTTAGCCAATCCTTTCAAAGTGCACGCCGCCATGGGTGGAATAAACTGCACAGATAAATGAATCAGACCAATGTTAAAAAACTGCATAAATGCAGTTCACAAACATCCCCACTCGTAGCCAGACACGAATTCAAAATATTATTTCAAATTATCATGGATATTTTTATCAAGCCTTAAGCATTAGAAATATCAGTGCTCACAGGCTATAAAAATAACAGCAAAAATGGTGCAAATCAAGCAAAAAGGTGCAACCTATTGGATTCAAAAATGTTGGTGGATGATACCAAAAGCCTACTCACATGATCAACGAGAGAAAGAAAAAAAATATTAGAGAGAGAAAAAAGAGAATCTAAAGAGAAGCTCCACAACTTCACTAGATTGAGAGAAATGAGCCGGAGTACAAGAAATCTCTTGCCTCATGCTCCCCCCTTAGTCCCCTGTTTATAAATTTGGATCAGTTCAGTACTATAGAAAAAAGTTACATATTGAGCAACATAAATAAAAGAAATACATAGCAATATTGAATAGTTGCTTGATGTAAAAAAACATGAAGCATGTAGCCTGAAAACATTAGAGCACATATTGACTATTTTGACTAAATCCTTCGTTAAATGAAGTCACCATCTTGTTAGATGATGTCACCATCTTGACCAGAGGAAATCACCGACTTGATTGAGTGAATGCTAGCAACTACTAAGTTTTCTAGGCCTTGGAAAGAGTATTCTCTAGCGAATTTGTCATCATTTTTGTGAGTTCATGACAGCCTTGGCGAGTTCA
The DNA here is from genome assembly GCA_019925795.1 of Dendrobium chrysotoxum. NCBI lineage: Eukaryota > Viridiplantae > Streptophyta > Magnoliopsida > Asparagales > Orchidaceae > Dendrobium > Dendrobium chrysotoxum. Next base: position 43,888,440 of record CM034301.1, read on the forward strand.
CGTCAATCCTTGAACAGAACTGACTTAGCTTGAACTGGGCCCTTGAGATATCTGGATTCACACAACCCATTAATGAATTCAACATAATATAACTACGCCAGATGCCCAGCACTTACTTCATGAATTCAGGATTCAAAACGTGGCCTTGTCAATGAGAAGTGTTCTACTCAACTTCATTAAAAAAAAAGGATAAAACATCAAATTACTAGATCAACTTAAATTTAAAGCTAACTATCTTTTCTTTTACTTTGCTGTGAACCTTAAAGGGCAATAGCATCAAGTAACCATACATGTGTACATAGACAAACATTTCAAGCGCCCCCATTTCAGTTTCCTTCCCTACCACTCCCACAGTATTCATTCAAAGCATACGCATCATCCAAATGACTTCATGAGAGGAGAAACAGAACCTGAAAACATCAAAATCCTATCTCTGTGTGACAATAATAGAAATCATTAAAAATATAGAAGAGGCAACGGTTCGATGGAAATAACAACAAATAAATAAATTTTGAAGTGGAAAGAAGTGCAAGAGAAGAGGATCATGCATACCAAAACATCTTTGAAATCCCCGATCAGAACCTTGAAGAATGATAACGGGCATGTATTAAGAGGAGGCGGCGACCGAGAACGAGGTTTCCTCCCACGTTTCTTCATCAAGGGCGCCGCAGATAATTCTACGTATGCTTGCATCTTCCTCTGCATCCCTCTAGCGACCACATTCGCTTCCGATGACATCCCCTCACCTTAAACCCTAGAAAAACCGTAACAGAGCCTTACACAAAAACCCAACTTGGCATAAACCTTTTCCTCTATTTACTACGATCGAGGAAAATGCTCCGTTTTACTGTCTGTAGTCAAGATTCCCACCACCTTCCATCGGCGTCGGCCATGGCAGCTCTTCCCACTGCGCAACTCTCCTGAAAAGCACCAAAACTTTGGCATTTATTCATAGAAACAAGAATATGACAGTATTTCCTTAAAGTCTGTTTGGCAGCCAGCAAGATGATTTAATTTAAATAGAATTTAATAAATTTAAATTTATTTATTAAATTTAAAAGTTGTTAAATTCTAAAAACTATTTGATATAAAATTAATTAAGGGACTGTTTAATTTAAAGTAAAAGATGCCTAAAACATTTCAAATATAGTGTTTGAAAAATATTAATATTTAGTTTGAAGTAAATCAAATACATTTTAAAATTTTTTACATTTGTAATTCATTATAAGTTCATTTTTTATGTATTTAAAATTCTATAATTTAAGTGATTTTCAAATACATTGGATCTTAATTGCCTGCCGCGGCTATCGTAAGACATACCACGGCCCGCCGCCGCCACCTACCACCACCGAGGACAAGCACTGTCTTCTTTTTTATACTCATCTAAACAACTTCAAAGTATTTGAAATACACTACATTATTTTTACATTATGTTTCTTTTTGGCAAACCAAACAGCCACTAAATTAGGTTAAAATTTAATGAATTATTTGACTACTTATATCAGAATTTAAATCTAAATAAAATTTTTAATAATTACTTTTAATAATGAAGTTAAAATATATAATCTCATTAATCATAATCATAATTGGTTTAAATAACATTTCAATTAATTATTAATTATTAAATTATTAAACTAATATAATAAATGATTAAAAGGGGAAAATGGTTTGTTTTGTACCGGGAAGTCGAACAATAGCTGAAAGATTGTATTAATTATTATTATCATGGAGTTGTTATGTAACAATTTGGAGTTGGACTATTTTTAGACTGCTCAATTCGATTTGCATAGCAATGCATGTCCACAGCTAGGGGTGTAAACGAGTAAAGCTGACTCGCGAGCCTGCTCGAGCTTGACTCGTTAATAAGCTCGTGAGCCAAGCGTATCGAATTTCGAGCTCGAGCTCATTAGATTATCAAGCTTGAGTTCAATTGGGATGAAACTCGACTCGATTACTCGTCGAGCGGCTCGAGCGTGAAAGACGGAAGCGTAGGCTTGGTCGCTTGGAAGCGTGGATGCGGAAGCGGTATTGGAACGAGAAGAGTACACCTCGTGAGCTGCTCACGAGCTTGCATCCATCGCAACTAGCCAAGCTCAAGCAGGCCATTTGAGCTCGAGCTCAAGTTCAAGCTCACGTCTGGCCGAGGAGCCTAGCTCGAGTTAAGCATGATTCAAGCTCGACTCGACTTGTTTGCACCCCTTTCCACACCACATAGGCTTCCTTTGGGACAATTTTTTATCACAATTTTTTAAAAAATTTTGTGCTAAAAATTTTTTGTAAAAAGTTATAAGAAAACTATCACCAAGCTAAAGAGTGTCCATAATTGACTTTCATAATAAAATAAAATAACATTTGAACATTACCATTTTTATGACATCAAATCTTTTTTTTTTTAATATATAAGATTTGTGCTTTTAAATTATTATTTTTATTTTAAATGGATTAATTTATTTTTAAAATAGTAAAAAATAATTGTAAGTTGTTTTTGTTATTTCCATGAAAATCACCCAGACGACTAGACGAGGAGCTGCCCGGCCGTCGCCTCCACTACTGGCCTTCACCACGGCGTAAGGTTGACTGGTTGAGTTGAATAGTCTTGTACTCTTGCTTTTTTTAAGTAATTGAGAACTTAAACCGTTTATCTTGTTTTTTTTTTTTTATGTTATTTAGTTTTTAAATATGACCGTTTATCTTGTTCATCCCTTAAGAAAGTCCCCAATAACTTTTGATCAATCTACACTGACTTTATAGGGGGTGCTTCGTCGTGTTAATTTACCAAAATTTTAAAGATAGTATAAATTTATTATATCCTAGAAAATTTATGATAATAGAGAGAGAATTTTATATTCTTATTTTGTACGAAGATTTATCACATGTATAGAAAAAAAGAAAATAATATGTGATACATTTGAATTATTATATGTGGAAAATTAAAGAAGGAGAAAAATTATGAGTCTTAACCCAGTTAAAATATTATATAGATTTGAAATTACAAAAGCCCACTCTTCTCCATAATTAGAGGAGACGGGATTAGAAAGATTGGAGCATTTGTTTGGTCTAATGCAGTTGTAGTAGAAATTATGGGAGAAATAAAGGAGAAAAGCTGACAACAATTTGATGATGTCAATATGGCAACGGTGATTGGATAATTATGGTCAAACGATAGTGCTCACGCGACAATAATCGAACGATAATGGTCAGATGATAGTGAATGGACTATGATGACCAAATGACAATAGTCAAACAATGATAGTCGAGCAACACTAGTCAGGCAGCAACAGTCGAGCAATATCAATATAACAACCGTAGTCAAATGACAACGATGACTAGTCAAACGTCGTATATAACTCTAGAGTTCTTCAAAACTATAAGCTCTCTCTAAACTCAAATCCATATTTTCTTTAATCAGGTAAATATGGTAATTTCATTAACACTAACTCACATTGAATCTTTTAATCATAAACAATTTATTCAATAATTACGTGCCTTAAATACCTCAAAATCGAATGATGTTGGGCCTATTAGATTCGTCTTATCAAGCCAATTCATTAGAGCTGATTGATGAACTAACAAGTCAAATCTAATCAAATTTGAACTAGAGCTCTTATAATATATACATAATTGTTGACCTTGAATTCCCCCAATCCCATACCTCCCTTGGGTTCAATGGGTCAAACCCGACCTATTGGGCCCAGACTCATGCCTTGGGTCAACCTGGTTGACCCATTAAGCCATATGGAGCCCAAATCAAATTCAAACCATTTCAAAGCTTCTTAGGCTCCACCCCTCTTATCCCTTTGACCCAATTGACCAGGTTGACCAAGTCAACCCTTGACTTGGTCAACCCCAGTCTTCCTTAGGTCAAATCAACATATTTAGGTCAATTTAAACCCATTTAATACATTAAACACCTTCCTAATGAGCTATTGATTCAAACCACGGCCAAATAGGTTGATTTCCCTCCTAATTGGCTCTAGATTCAATCCCAACCCTTGATCATGAATCTAAGGCTTTAAATAAAGGAAATTAGGACTCTTTTGGGACTTTTTGGTGATTTATCTCTTCCCAAGCCCCCCCAGCCCGAGAGCTCCAGTGTGAGAGTTCCCCCAGACCTCCTCTACCTTCCCCAAGTCAAACCCGCCGCCAAGACCCCGCCGTCAGCAAGATCTCTAGCAAACCGAACATAAGAACCTCCCAAGGTCATTTGCGCTCGATCTAGACGTTGGGAGCACGAGGATCCTTCTACAAATATATTCGTAGACAGCCCACAAGCTCAGAACACTAGAGATCTCCTGAATCCATCCATTGGATTGAGGTAAAATTGAAACCCTAAACTAAGACACCTAGATTTAAATAGCTTTTCATACACCGCATTTTACACTGCGAAATCACTTCCCCATGATTTTTGTTCATGCATAGAACATATGTTTAAAATTTTATTGAATTTGGTTGATCTGATCGCGAGAACTAGCCAAAAAATCATTTAGGGCTTCGGGTTACGCCGACGTCCACTGGGGGACGATCCGTGTCGTTGATCTCGCGATCAACAGTCGAGACCCTATCGTTCTGCTGTTCGGATCGACCACGGAGTTCGATCCCGCAGTCTAGTTTTTGGTCCAGCGAGATCCGGACCATCCCCTCGAAATAGCAGATGATCCAACAAACAACGACAGCTGCTACGTGGTTGATGAAACCGCGTCCGCGGTTCGTTGATTGCCGTAATCATGCGGCAATCATTACCGGCAAAGCAATCATCGCGCCGCCAGGCAAAGATTGCTCGCTGTTACGAGATCCAATCCCGTGTTGCTAGCCACCACCGCCGGATTAAAGTTTTTTAATGAATTTTAATTATTTTTAAACCTCTTTTTAATTAGATTTCTTTAGAAAAATTATTAAAAATTATTTATTAATCCAAAAAATACATATAATATATCAAAATTTTCAAATTTTTATCCTCTATAATTTAAAATTAAAATTATTTTTAAAATTTATTATATATTTTAAAATATTTTAAAATAATTATTTTAACTATTTAATTAATATTTAAAATAATATTATATTAAATATTATTTAAAATTTAATATTTTACATTAAAATACTTTAAATAATTAACTGATTATTTTAAAATATAATAATTTAAAATTAAATTATTTTTAGAATATATTTGGTATTTTTAAATAATTTTAATTATTTAAATCATTTAAATATAGAATTAATGTTTATTAATATTAATTACTTTTATAATAATTAAAAAATATTCTTATTTTACCTTTTAAAATCAAAGATTATTTTAAATCACTTAATTTTAAAATTATTTTTAATATTATTATTTTAAATAATTTTAATTATTTAAATAATTAAATACTTAAATACTTAATTAATTAATTAATTAAATATAAATTCAAAATATTTTCTAATAATCTTATAATTATTATTTTTAAATTATTTTAAAATTTAATTTAATTTAATTAAATAATTATTTTTAAATATTAATTATCTTAAATTATTTTAAAATCAATTTCAAATACATTAAATTTTAAAAATTCATAACTAATTCATTTTAAACCTGAAAAACATGAATACCTCATATTTTTCATAAAATTATGTATTTTTATTTAAAATTATTTTTAGATATTAAAACTCATTTTTTTCTGATTTATTTATTTATTACTTAATTATCTTCTATATTTAAATATTATTTAAATAAATCATATATTAATTAGTTTGAAATTAAAAAATTATTTTTAAACCCTCCCCTTAAGTGGTCAGTAAATCTCTCATCCATATATACATTGAACTATGTTTTAATTATATTGTTTTTAAACTTATACATTCATATCTTTAAAATACATGTATTTTAAGTATTTTAAAATTATATAATTATTTAAATCCATGATTTTGGGAGATTTACTTATGAAATTTTAAACATAGGCTATGCATGTGAGTAATATTCATGGGGGAAGAATTAGTGGATAATTGGACTTCAATCATTCATTAATCACATCGTTAATCTCATATAATTAGGGATTCGGTAGTCCTTCTTGCATGTGTAGGGTGCAGAAGTACTCATTCTAGGCTCTTTTAGATCTAAAGACATGGTGTGTTATGTTTTTATGCATTTCCCTTTATGTTATCCCAAGGGTTAGACATTAATATTTGATTTAAACCAGTTAACTTAGTGGCATCCTAAGGACAATAATTAAGGACCCGTCTAACAAATTTAGAGAAATTCTAGGAGCTAGGATACACCTCAGAATGACTTTAAATTTGGAACACTTAAATTTAGTGACATCATAAATCCCCTGAAATTTTTTAGGAATTTTTAGGGCCCTTTAAACCCCTTAATTAATAAACCTAAATCCCCCCTTAATTAAGACCCATCAACTTCAGAAAATTTTAATAAATTCAAATTAAATCCAAAAATCACCCATAATATATCAAACTCTTCAGAATTTAATCCTTAATCTCAAAAAATTAAAACTTATTTAATTGGACTTCAATCTGAATATTAATTTAATTTTGATTAAAAATCACTCTTTTAATTAAATTAGATAATTAAAAATTATTAAAAATTTCAAATTTTTTTTAAACACTTGGGAACTCTTCCTTGGGTTATTATTGACCTTTAGAGGTGATTCCAAGAAGTTTAGAGTTAATTTGGATCAAAATTCCTAAACCAGCCTTTAATTAAACAATTTTAATAATTCATTAATTGCCCGAAACTTCGAAAGAACTCCAAATCCAGCAAACTCCAAGTCTAATTACTCCTTATAAGGTCTAATATTTAATAAAAAATCTAGAACTCCTAAACCTAACCTACTTCTAAAAGTGACATTTTGGACCCCTTTAACTTAGCAGGTAGGGTGACGCTGGACCTTCTAAAATATGCTAGTCTAACTTAACTTCAGAGAGCTTTACCCTTAATATTTAGATTGCCTCCCAACTTGATAATGAACCATTTAATATATCTTCTTATTAGCTTTCAAACAAACTAAATCAAATTAACCAACCCCGATTACTATTGGGTAACCCAGGCCTACGAGGCTATTAACTTAGTACCAAGAAATGTGAAATAAACTTCATGGCCTCAATGAGAAACAAAGGTAGTAATCACTTAACCTTTAAAATATATTCAATTCAAGCTTTAAAACATTAATGTTTAAACCCAAACCAAAATTTCTTCGTTTGGCCTTCAACCAACTAGGTCACAAGCAACTTTAACTAAACCCCTTACATAGGATACATCCAAACCACACAGCCTTGTTACACACACATAGAATTATTTGCTAGGGCACCACTTCTAGCTCTAGGCTAGGCCAGTGTTTATTTTACTGCTGTATGCCGAATTTTTCGAGATTTTATTACATGCTGTGATTGAAAATTGATTGATATGTTTGTTTACTTTTACTGCACTTTATGAATTAATGTGATGGGCGGTAGATTACCCATAGGTTTGGAACAATTTTTAATACTAATAATGTCTTCTGCAGGTGGCCATGCTCATGCAACGCTAATAAAGGGAGGGCTAAAATTTATAAATAAATTTTATATAAATGGTTGTTACAGGTGCTTCAGCTGTTTAGCCCTGCAAAATAAATAAGGGCTAAAAATAAATAAATCATGCATATATAACTGCTATAGGTGCTTCAACTGCTTAGCCCTTAAATAAATAAGAGCATGGTCAAGTGTGGCTGGTAAGAGTATTTTACTTTTCATATATATAACTGCTTGGGATTGATCTGATATTTAAATGCTTAGGATAACTTTGTAGAAGAGTCTATAATTTTTCATTTTTATATTAATATAATTTATTTGTAATATTGAGTTGTGAAAGTATACATTTGAGTTGGGAAACACATGTCCAAAGCTTGGATTCCAAAGTGGAAAGGATACCCCTTCAAGGGATAGTCATTTCCCATTTGGAAGCTCAAATTTGAATTATTTTACTACTTAAAGTGGAGAAAATAACCTCCCCTCCGGTGGAAGGGTTTCCTTCTCCATTTGGGTATCCAGCTATGACGAATCCAAGGAGCCTGAAGAAGAGAAGACCGAGGAGTTGAAGATAAAGGGTATCCCACTCAAAGTCACTTGCGTCTGTTCTAGGATTAGAATCCGGGTTGTTGTCAGTGATGCCCGACCACTTTACTTTTTTGCAGATTCTGGGTTATTATAAAAGGCATTTGGCCTACGAATATTTATTTTGATTAATTTGATTATTTAATGTGTTTAATTTAAATTGATTGCGATTAGATTTTATCTATTTTTCTTAATTTCTTGGCGTTTGTGTGCCGCTTTTGTTTTAGCCTGGATTCGATCAGAGGCTCGTGAGGGTACGCCAAAAATTCTTTTACTTTAATTAAAAATAAAATTTTTAAAGATAACATAGAAACTCTAACGCTCTTAAGAAGTAAGCCCGAAACTGCCGGGAGTTCGCATAGCATATTTGATGCATTATTCTTTCCATTTGTTAGGCCACTCCCGGCCTACGGGTTCTAGCAGACCATCTGGCCTATGAGGGTACAGATCTGTCAATGAGAGCCTGTGCACTCTAGGCTAAAACCTATTTTTAAGTCTTTTTAAAACTGCTTCATACACATTTAAAACATTTAATCGAGTCGATCGGCATGCATCGCATTAGAAATCAATTTAAAAGCGGGTCTAAAACTTTAATTGCATTCATTTTAGCATTTTCATCCAACATAAGTCAAGGGACCACTTAGGACAATCTCTAGATGTCGGTCCCACTTCTCAAAAAAACTTTAAACGTCCATACCACTCTTTCATAAAAAAATGATTGGACTCGTGATTTTAAATCGACTAGGTGGTTAGCTGGCTCCTCAATTCAGGCCGGGATAAGTACATGTTCTGCACTGCATTAGTTAGGACAAGAGTGTTACTGTTGTGTGTAGAACACTAAACCCACTTTAAATGTAGGGTTCAAGGCTACTATTATCGGTGTCTTGTAATACGTCTCATCGGTGGGTAAATCCTCTATCCTTCAGAGGCTATATATCCTACATATCCGCATCACACGGATGACACCCTCTCCATTTTACTCTATTGTATGTTTTGAGTGTTAGTTTATTTCTTTTCTCCAGTTTCTTCTCATTACCTTAGTCCCTCCGGGTGTTGATGTGAGCCGTGTGTGTTGACTAAACCAAGTTGAAACCCTTCTTCCCCCTTTAAGTAGGAACTTCCTAGTCTCCTCCATATGTGACAATCCCAGTATAATGTAGGATCCTTAATCGAAAGTCTTCTCATGCCCCGGCTTGAGATGTAATTAACCACGGGAGTTTGCGCCCGTAGGAAACCAAATCCCCAATCAAATAAACCTCACTCGAGCTGATGTATCGGGTGGGGGAAACCCCGTGACTCTGATCAGGTCATGCATACTATTATCCATCAAGGTGCGTAGACGAGAGCCGCTATCCTCAACGGTTAATCGTATGCATGATCTAATCTGCCCTCCCATTGGCCCGCTTGCGAAGAGTGCAAATGCCTACGATCGTTTTATCCTCCAGGATAGTGCAGTCGTACCCTTTGTGTTGTCCCCGCACGGCAGTGTCCTTTCGAAGATCCACAATAGTAATTTGAGTTCAAACTAGAGTTCGCAATTAGATAAGCTCAACTTGTGCCCTCATTAACAAGTTTGTGCTAACTTTACTCGCATCTCTCTTTATGGCTCTACAATTTATAAGGGACACAAAAAAAAAGAAAAATAAATGTTATGAAGATCATAGCATGATCTGATTAGCTGGATTGCTTAATGATACGGTTTGATCACGAAGAAATCATTCAATTGTTAACTTCGAATAATAGGTTTCAGTCTTTGAAGCTGCACAAAAAATTGTTCTTTAAGATTAATAACAAAATAAAAGAACATGTTGAACATGAAGTATTAAGGAATTAGATGTAATGAACACCCAAAAGAAAAGACAAATAAAGAACAAAAGGTCCGTAGCAGTTCGACAAAATTGTCTACATTCACTATTAAAATCTTCCCGCTTGAAATGCACTAGATCTTCAATGCAGAAGATTACAACAAATCTATGTGGAGAACGATCCAAAAGGAAGAGGAGGATTTCATCACCACTTGGATTTATGATTGAATAACAGAATATAAGCTTCATTTAGGACACTTTATGAATATTTATCAAAACATTTTTTCAGCACTATTTTTTTTAAAACTACAAAAAAAACAATGAAAAAAAATCATCCCAAACAAAATCACAATTTTACAAGTTTCTCAAAAGATGAATTAAGAACTTTAGATCAAAGTAGAATGTTATGAAGATTAAGGCTTCGTTTGAGACGGCTTTCTTTTTGCTTCTTAGAGTAGCTTTACGAAGAAGAAAAAAAGCCGTCTCAAATGAAGCCTAAAAGAGACTTAGCAGCCGAAAAAAGTTCTACCAGTTGTTCATCAATTTATATAATCAAGTCTTACATGGTTGAGAGCGTTGTGCGAGGCCACATATTGTGGAAGGAATGCCAAGTGCCAAGTGCAGCAGACCGTTGAAATGTAAAACACCTTGGGCGCGAGAGGTTTGTCATGCTAAGTGCCATGTTCAGCAGAGAGCCAACAGTTGAGATAGAATTTTTTTATATATATAGGAATATTTCGGCCAATTAAGACACATTCACGCACACATTACATACACAAAACTAAAATCTAAAATCTTTTTATTGATAGCAAAGTCTCTCAACCAACAGACCAACAAATCAAGATGAGCTACGTACTAAATCTATCAAATAGTTGTCCGCATACCTTAAATGATTATCAAGTGTTTGATATTAAATGATATTTAATATTTTTCAATCATATATTTCTCAATATGTACAAATACAGTTATGCAATCATGACAATTACTGGCAGAACTATGATGTCACATGAATGGTGGTGATTGCTTATAAAAGACTAGGTTTGTTTGGAACAAATTTTTTTATTGTTTTATATAACAGTTTTTTAAGGCAACAAAAAAATAATGATAAAAAATTATTACAAATAAAGCCTTAGAAGGGGCACTCTTTAAAAATCTGAATTGTACTCTTTTGTTCCAACACTTGAGGCATCAACCACGTACTATGAAAGTGCACAATCACCCAAAGAAGAGCAAGAAAAGCAAAGGGTTGAAGATGAAGGGAGTAGACTAAATTGTAGCATAGAGGAGAATATAAGTCAAATATTAACAAAAACATTCTCTTTTAATAGAGTTTCCAAGGCAAGAACCCTAAGCTAATGCATTAATTGTTTTGTTCAACCAATTGCTGAATCAGTATACCAACTGGAGCCATCTTCTGAGATGGTAACTAGTGTTGCATAAATTCAAGTATGTTCCATATGATGACTGTATCTACAAGCAGAGCCAAACTTGCAAATTCCACGGCCGTAGTATGTGCAGATAGGCTTATCCTAGATCAAATGGAAGACAAATAGTGTAAATGCAGTTATCTTAATGGAGCGAATTCAATTTCATTCAAAATTGCAGAAAAAAGATTTGCTATAGGTTTTCTCACGAGCAGTTGATTCAACATATGATCATATGAGATGAGAAGAATCACATGAAAGTTAGAGATAATCATTTACTAAAATAAGACATAACTCTAAACTGAGGTTAGCACGCATTGGCATGCAAATAATATTAGACCACAATTATTCAAAAACATAGAATAGTTGTTACTTACGGGTTTCAGTTGCGGGGTCAGCAAACTGCGATTTGATTTGGGATGATGATATCTGCATGCGATTTGATATCTGCAGTATCCAGTTTTCATAAAATACTGGCATTCAGGTTCATTAGGCCTTTGAGGGTATTCATCAAGTTGCTGGGACTTCACACCACCATTGAAATCATAAGTTGTATCCGTATTAGCTAATTCATGCTTTTCTTCATTTATTTTTATTTCTGGAGGATGCAATGGACTTGTGGCCATCTAGAGAACAAAGAAACAGAATTTAGCACAGAATGCCATGACAAAAATTTATAGCCCCCCACACAACCAAGATAAATTATAAACTGAGCATCTAAGTGAAGTGTTTTTAAAAACACGACCAATGTGAAGTGCAGTCTATAAGTTAGAGACTTGAATGTAATTTACTTTTAATTAAATGTGAATATGCTATGATAATAGTTCAAGCAATTATACAATGCACGCAACTACATAGGACGCTAAGAAAATTATAATGCAAACACAATTACTTTTTGATATCAATGACAGATAGTTTTCCCAATCTTCTTTAAAAACTTAGTGATACATATCAAACAAACGGTTAAGGAAGTCCTATTAAAATTACTATTGGAGATCCTACACATGTGCAAAGTCACAAAGGCGCAGAAGAAGTTAGCGGCTGCTTACCCAACTTTGGGCCCACGAATACCTAAAGAGGTCCGTTAATAAAAGCCCAGTTGAGTTATCAAGTATTAATCTTCTCCAAACGATTAATTAGTTGCTTTAATAGAGTTATTTTAACTCTTCATACATTAGTTTGGAGGTATTTTTGCATAAATTGTATCAAGCTTGCCTATTTAAAGGCCATGATAATAAGAATAGAGACACAATTTTGGTTGATCAATTAAGTGAATATGCTTCCATAAGTGCTCCACTTTGACCCCCTTTTGGAGTCTCCAAGAAAGCCCGTCTTCCCTCCAGGTTTCAGCCGAAACCTTTCTCCCCCTCTCTCCCTCTCAGCCGCAGGTCAGTTCTTGGAGATTCCAAGCCCAAGCCTTCCAGCTCTACAACCATCCAACCCTCCCCCAAGGCCCGGTCCTCTCTTCCCTTCCCTGGCAACCGTCCACGGCAACCAGCCGGCTGCAATCTCAGCCTTTCAGGCCCCTTCTGCCGCCAGAACAGCAGTAAAAGCCTTCAAGAACCCGGTTCTTCCCTCCAGAACAGCCAGGGTTTCCACCTCCCAGCTATTCAGCCGCTGCCCAGCCGTGAGTTCTCCCAGAAAATCAGCTCCTGCTGCTCCATCCAAGCAACGGGGCTCCCATTTTCCTCTGGTTCCCTGCTGTCCACAGCTGATTGTTCCCAACAATGAACGTCCACTGGTTGTTTTAACCACCAACAGCCCTCTACCGCCTTCAAGATGTCTCCAGCTTTCAGAATTCTGTAAAATACAGAATTCCAGAACCTATTTTAGCAATCAGCCCTTGCAAATCTGCATCCAAGAACCTTCCCTCTCTCAGGTAACTACACAATCCCAGAGGAATTCCGGTCCAAAAATCCAGGTTTGTCAATCTGGTTCCCTGTTTTCCCTAAAACCTCGGTATGGTTGTATCACTTAGGTTCATAACATATATCATACTACACAAATATTTTCCTCAGCCTTTATTATCTTCCACATATTCAATCTTTATCATCTAAAGATGGTAAATCAAGAATTTTAGAACTTTAGGGTGTATTAGTGTGACATATGAACCTTTTGGTGACATTTGAAGCGAGTTTGCTGTTTAGGTTGCTTAAAAAAGCATTTCCTTCATTAGAATTAGCAACTACTTAAATCGACAAAATGTTTGACAAATGTATAAATACATTCTTATTAGGAGACAAAGGATCCATTTTTGTTGCTCACGTAATTACCGATGTTCCTAGCAAGTAGATAACCTTAATAGTGCTTAATTTCCAAGCCATTGTGATGTGCACCATCTAAAGATCCGGTAACGTCTAAATTGACTTCTCTTGATAGCTTAGGTCTTTGTAAATTAATGAATCTAAAAAATTACCTAAGGCTCCTCAAGAAGGCTACACGTACCAGAGTTCCTCGAGCATGTTCAAATATTCAAACAATTTGATTGTCTCATTTGAGATTCATGAATTACTCAACTAATTTCCTTTTCTAATATGTTGTTAGGTATTTATATTGGAGCCATCTCATTTTGACCCGGGTGAGAATGGTGGTTCACTTTGGCAATTTAATTTAATTTAACTTCACGCCAAAAGTTTTGGGAAAATGCTCTAAACTTGACTACTGCAAATCTAATTGCCTAGGCTGCATATGAGATTACACGCGATGAATTCCTCCATCAAAGAGTCAATCCAAAAAAAGCATTTGAATCATGCTTTCCAGCGAAAGTAGGAACTTCCAATGTAAACCTTTTAGAGAGTTCATAATGATCTTAGTGGTCTAAGAATATTAATACTATTTGTATGTTAATTGTACTGTGGTGGGTAGCATTCAAGAAAATATTGTTCAGATTCTTAACCCTTATAAAGGGTATTGATTTGTGTTCTTGGTTCTTCAGGATAATCCTTTTCATTATTATCATTGCCATAGAGATAATTCATGTGTTTCTAGTATTCATATAAATATTATAGAGTCGGTGAACTTTGATAAGAATATCAGTACTTGTAATATTGCTTTGTCAAGGAAGTGCACCTTGACCCACACATGATGGTACAATTGACTCTCTTCACATGTTTCAGAGCTTGCTTCAATAATAGGCAGAGTTTATTGGGCAATCATCTTAACTGAGTTTTGGACTTACAAGGGAAGTGGAAGGATGCACTGAGAGAAACATTCCCAAAGTTTCTTTTAAGTTTCAATTGTATTTTGTAGTGATTGAATTTGACGAGAAAGATCATTATATCAACCCATAATTTGATTGAATTTGTTCTTAAGAGTCCATACCGATGTATTTGAAGTCATCTAATAATTTTATAGGTTTCTACTCATTGGCTAAATTGCTCAACAGAATATACCAAATTCTCATATTTATCCCTAAGCGTGACAAATATTATAAATAACTGAAGTACATATTACAATAAAAAATCTAACATATAGATCATGCTTCACGTCGGTCCATGATTCCGTCGTCCCGGGCCATCGTGGTCCCTGGTCTACTTAGTCAGAGGAGGTAGTCGACCCAACCTGACAGAAGGATTCTTGTCGGCAGCCATGGGTTGCTTCGTCCAAGGGGACCTTGTAGACCTAGGGTGGGTATTTGCCTAAGGGGATAAATTTGAATCCACCTTAGCTAACAGAGGGCTTTGTGCCCTATCGATCATATCCTATTGATTCATATCTCAAGGATTTGATGCCACTAAAGAAAGTATTGGCTCTGGCCATAACCGCTATCTCGTTGTGCCATTTGACGGCAAAACCACTCGGTTCAGAGGGCCCCGGGTCATAACCATTTATCCTGCAGTGCCATTTGGCGGCGAAACTGCCAGTTAGAGGACTTGTACCACGTCCTTAATGACAGGAGATTGTTTGAGAATGGATCTTAGTGATATTTTCGACTAGGCATTAGCTCTATGTGAGCTGAAGTTATCTTCAGATTTGTTCACCTCGGCAAACTGTTGCGGAGGGTGGATGATTTTTTGCTTTAAGTGTTTAATGGATGGATTTTAGTTTTAAATATCTGAGATTTCGGATGATTTTAGAAATATAGATTTTGGGTATTTGGATGGCATTTTAAATTATTTGGAATAGACCCCTCTGGTTGAGATTTGCATTCAACACGGCCATCATCAGGGGTGTATGGGGTCATTTCCATTTATGGATTAAACCTTATCGACTCTATCGAGCTGTCGACACAGGATCGGGTTTCATAGACTTTATACATTTGTAAGTGAATTCTCTTGATTATAGGCCTTGAATGTCTAATATAAATGTATAAAATAAATATCTCGATCGACCTCTCGATAGCATATTTATTTAATGGTTCGAGCCATGTCGACTCCTATCCACCCGCATAGGGGGATCGGGCTCAAACTTGAATTCACTTATTAACCCGCGCAGCATCCCTAGATATCACGTGTGTACCAATAACACGCTCGCCGGGGCTCATGCGGGTGTTTGGGGGTATTCTTGGAATATTTGTAAACGCCTTATGTCCGCTTGCATGGATGTTGCGGATCCGATAGCGTGGCGCTGAAGCTTGTAAACACCCTCTATCTGCTTGTATTAGTGTTGCAGATTCGGTGGCGTGACGCTGAAGCTTGTAGACGTCTTTTGTCTGCTTGTATAAGTGTTGCAGATTCGATGGCGTAGCAGCAGCTTGGGGATTGAGTTATTTGCTGCCTTGTACATGTAGACTGTCGTGCACTGCTTGCATGATTTATGCAGGTAGATTGTAGTACACTAACAAATCTCCTGCTTTGGAGTTGGATGTCGCTATCTACTATAGTCCCTTTGCATCGTTCTTGTAGACAACATATTAAGTATGTAGCGGGTTTCCTACATGAATCCGTAGAAACTTGCATTTGTTGCATTCCACCTGGCTTTGCTTGCTGGGGATCGATGTACTTGACTGGTGTTGAATAATTATTGGTCGTGGAGGTACTACTGTGTCTTTTTCACAATAAATGGTAGGTACCTCGAAAGTACTGTGGACATGCTGTCTCTACCAGCATAAGGGCCAGTGTATTTGACTATTGATGCTTGATAGTCTTTCTACATTCATTTGTGGGCAAGCTGTAGTATCTTTAGGCATCTATAACCCTTTCACCAATATTCTCATATGAATGCAATAGGGACTGTTATATCTTATTGCATGACTGTCACGAAGAATATTATCAATTCTGACTTTGCTGCTTTTGGGATGTATCCACTTGTGCTTTGAAGACAGTTGTAGAATACTGTTACACTTGATGTGCATTGGCCTCGTATCATAGAAGACTGATGCATTAATCTATATTTTGACAAGTATTGACCGTAGGATCCTACCATACTCACTTCCCCTTGCTACATGGTTTGTGGATGCTTTCATTAGTCACAATGTCCTCTATGTTCTGCTTGTGATCTTTTGTATTCATAACAATTCAGTGGTTGCTTTCACATTCCTCTTGCTTTGCTTGCAGACCTACTACATTCATCGTGCATGATGGATAGCAAATCATCATATTCATTACATTGCTTGCAGGTTGATTTGATCATCATTTCATGAAAGATTCGATGTTGTGGCTTACAAGCAGGTTGTATTGGTGTTTGATCCATCACAAGTCTTTCATTTGACTTTTATTTGAATACTTGGTATTTGCAATCATCTTGAGTTGCCAAATTGCACTGGATCTTGTTCTCATCTTTGTGAATGAATTTGCAAGAGTTTAACATACCAACTTGTGAGTTCTTTGTAATTTGCAATGAACTTGATATCATCCTATATTAGCATTTTCATCCCAATTGAAATGACAATTCCTGTTGATTGTCGTTTGGGGATGAGGCATATTCAACATTGTGAATGGATCATCATGATGTTCTTTACAACTTCATCATTATTTGTAAATGAGTGATGTTTATAGTTCCTTGGTTCACAAGTCTCATATATGCTCCCTGTTATGATTAACCTCATCCATCATTGACTTCGATTGAAGAATTATTGCATCCGCTTGTGCATCAATCTTCATTGTTTATAAGGTATCCACCATCCACAGAGTATCTCTACTACAATTGTTCGTAGATAGATCTAGCATATTTCCCTGCATGTTGATGCTGAATATTGGATGGTTTGTGTTCATCAAAGATCTCCATTCCAATTGAAATGATGATTTCTCAATAGTCCATTCGAAACTTGATGGCATTATTCAAGTCAAGCACTATATTGATTATTCATTTTATTTATGTCCAAATTTGAGTTAAGTTCCACTAATGTTGTATAGTTTGAGTTTAATGTACATAAGTGCATATCTCAAGTTTAAGCTCATGTTCACTGTACTCAATTCAGATTCAAGTTCCTTGCTCACATGTTGCCACTTTACTCAATCATGAGCTTTATTTTATGTTCTATATCATCCAATTGAATCCAAGTTCAAATTAGATTTCAAATTATTTGAGTTCAATTTATTGTTGATTGTTCAATGTCAAGCTCCTTGAGTCATCTCATTTGGGATTCAAATCAAGTGCAAGTTAAATGCATTGGCATTCAGTTTGAGTCCCCTGCTGTTTTGTAGAAGTTCAAGTCCAAATTCAAATTGAGTTCATGTCCATTGCACTTAGTTTATTTGAGTTTGAGTTCTCTTGCAAGTTTAATTAATTTTCAATTTGAGTTAAGGTATTTTGATTTGTTCAAATTAGAGTTCAAGTTTGAGTTCAAAGTCGTCCAAAATTTGTCCAAGTCAGGTCCAAGTGTGGTTTTATGTTCACCCGAAATTTCAGCAGCCTCCCGACGTCTCCCCCATTTAGAGAAAACTACGGGAAACTGGGCCTCCCGCCACGCTAGAGAAAAGCGTGTACGATAGGTGTCCTTAGACATCGCGGCCGTGAAATCTTCAATCCCACCACGCCAGAGAAAGGCGTGTATGGGTCTTCGGTACCTATTTCAAAAGAAAAGCAGTTGTTTCCCTGCAGGTACAAAGCCGCATACGGGTACTTAAGATTGTCCCCACCACGCTATGAAAAGCGTGTATAGGGCCAACCAGCCTCGCCAAAAGTGTCGCACCGGTTCCCTTCCCACCACGCTAGAGAAAAACGTGTATGGGCGGTTTTCCGGCTCGACATGAACGCGGGATATTGATGGAATGAACAAGTAGGATCCCCCTCTCCTCTTTCTTCCCTTTTTTTGTATTTCTCTCCTTTTTTTTTTGAAACTTTCTCCTTTTTTATATTCTTTTTTTTTTTTTGCTTTCTTTTTTTTTTAATATTTCTTCTTTTTTTTACTTCTCCTTTTTTTTGTCTTCCTCTCACAAACACACACACACAAATCTATATATATATATATATATATATATATATATATATATATATATAATATACTAATAACAATAATCATAATAATTAACAAAAATTACAATAGTAATTAATCACTAATGATAACAGAAAATAGATAACAGAAAATAAAATAAAATAAAATGTAATAACAATTATAATTTCTATAATTATAATATTAATAATAATAACTATAATAATATTAATTAATACAACTAATAATTAAAAACAAAGTAAAGATAAAAGGAAGTATACCTAATTAGCTGGGGGAGGTTGGGGTTAGGAGCTCGGGCAGAGATATCAAGCTTCGAGGCGGGACAGGCTTAGGAAGCTCGGTTGGGTTCGGGTATAGGAGGAGAGGCGACAAGTGGATTTCAACAAAGGGAATAGAGGCGTCGAATCTGATGCACCTTGCGACTAAGGCAGAGAGGGAGGTCGATGGGTGTGAGGTCGAAGGCTCTGGTGGTCTTATGGAGTTCGGCGGCTAGATCCAGTACAAGAGATTGATAGGTGGAGTCGGGTAGGGCTAGGGCAGAGGCGAGCGGCTGCTTGGTGGATTTCAGCGAGGTCTTATGTAGAGGTTGACAGTTGGAGCTTGGGAAGAAATCGGAAGCAACAACTGGAGCTTCGCGGCTTGATCGGGTAAGGAAGAAGATGCGGGAGTTTGAGCTTGAAGCTCGGCTGGATGGCAAAGGAGACGAGGAGATATGCTTATGGGTGGAAGAGTGGAGGAAGGGCTTCGATTTTGAAGGAGGAGGATTGGGAAAGAAGATCGTAGCTTGCGATCGAGCTGGATGCAGAAGGGCGAATGGATTGCGAGATCTTGCCGAGGCTTGAAACGTGGGAATGAGTCGGAGATGCCGCGAATGAGAGTTCCGCTCCCATTTTAACGACGCGAGAGGAGGCTCGATCGAGGAGAAGCACAGGTTTTACGGGAAGTGATGCGAGCGGCGCTGAATCAGCGGGATTTCGGCAGGATTCAAGGATCTGGCGGGTTGAGGTATGTATGCGGGATTTCTATTTTTGATTCTACATCCGGTGGTCAACAGTATGTATGTGCACATGTATACTTTTATGTGCTAGTGTGTATAAATACATAGATTATATACACCAATATTAATAAATTTATATTTGTATGAATATATTTAAATATGCGGGAATGGAATATTTATATTCTATATTTATATATGATTTTTAGGTAAACTTATGTTCATGAATAGTATATATTTGACTCAATAAGTAAATGAGCCGAACATAAAAAAAAAACTTTGGATCATTTACTTAATGTACCAGTCAAACACTTGAGTTTGCTCAAGCATGGCTCATTTTCACCTCTAGTATAGGAAGTGGGAAACAAGTGTAACATGTTCCTATATTCTAAGCAAACAAATGATTAATATTTGGATATCTTTCCAACGCATGCTAAATAGCAGGCATGGAAGTAGGTGGAAGCTTCTTATGCTAGGACCAAGCAAATATTTGAGTTTGGTAATCCAGTAGTGACATAGAAAAAGATAAGAGGGTCATTTCTATTAAAAAAATTACTCAAAAGGCCTTTCTCTCTTATTTCCTTAGTAGGGGTAGTTTAGTAATTAGGAGCCTAATAATTGCCCTCTTATTATGCTAGGAAGGAGTTTTTTTTGGATATTAGATGTCAAGTTTATCCTGATTGGGATGGATTTCCCCTTAGTGTAGGTGAGGTTAGGAGAAGAGGAAGCGATAGTGGAGTCTAAGATTTCATCAAGATTGGTTGCCAAGGTTTCCTAACCTACCCTAGTGGCTGCCAGTCTTGCCTTTCAGGGAGTTTCCAACTGACAAAAATTTGAAAACGTCATCCAGGTGTTGCTGCCCTTTATTCTAGGTTAATATCTAACCTTTTGCATTAAATTCAATCGGATGTAATCCAACTTAGAAGAATTGCGTCGGAATCTCCCAGGAATTCTTGAATCTGGAGATTGAATCAGCCAGTCGATCTAGAATTTAGTGGTTCAAGAAAAACCTAAACAGATTCTTTGATTTCTAATTTAAATCTATTTTGGGTTATTTCTTGAAATCGGCAAACTCCCTATATTTAACTCTGCCTCATTTTGTTGCAAGTTGATAAAATATTTTAATATATTGAAGATTGGATACTCTACACCTGGAATTCTCAGATTCTTGCTTCAAGAACATCCACAACCAAGTACTCTGATTAACTAACTTTTGTCTGTAATTAATTCCATTAAGTTGAAGTCATAATCAAACTTCCTTCTGTTAAAACGCCACTAAAAGTGGCTGGTAATCAGCCATCCCACTGCAGTTCAGCCATTTGGAAAGGTCAATTGAACAATTTTCTGAAAGATTATTAGCTGGGAAGTTCTCTGGATTCCTGAAAACAACAGCCTGTTGGATCAAGGGGTAACAACCTTAAAGAAATGGATCTGGACTAGAATTAAGAAGTTGGGGTAGTTGGAAATCCTGAGTTCTGCTGTAATTTCAGCATCCATTGTTTTCTTTTGGTTTGGGTATAGAAGCATATTATCTTATCTAATCACTGTTCATTGGGTGGTTGCTGTTTGTGTCGCTGAGTATAATTAATTATAATTCTGACATTTTTTTTTCTCGGTGTCAGGTAGGTTCTTTAGTCTTTATTAACGAAGTTTTACTAACCTTAAAAATCTACAACAATGTTGATCAATGACTGGGAGGGTAAGGGTGGGCCGTCAAGTTTGTTGTGAACAATGAAACGTTGTTGTCTTTTCTCTGATTTCTACTCCAATTGAGTGGTTGCCACTAAGAATGATATGGGGTATAAAATTTTTGAAATTAAAATAATAGATTATAGATTTTGAAATTAAAATAATAAAATTATAAAAATTTTCAAATTAAAATCAATAAATTTTCTTATACCAAAAATAGGGTGGAGTTCAACACATACAAATGAGGTCAAGTTGAGCAGAGCAAGCGAGCATTGAAAGGATGCAAGCAATCATGTACTAAGGCACAAGACACTTATCAGGAGTTTGGAGCTAATAGTGAAACTGAAAACATATCGAAGTTCACAATTTAAATAGATCAACTACAACTGTGAGGCCTGAACAAAGAGCAGCAACATTCTATTATGTGTGGGTTATGGAGCGAGTGAAGTCATCTAAGTTAACGAACAAAATTGACGGACAAAGATCATGATATCAAAGAAGTAAAAGAAGATATGAAGGGACACAAGTACTAAAGGGGGAGGGAGGGAGGGTATGTAATCAAATAGCTTAATATTTCATTCAACCAATAATAATCCCCAACTTAGCTAAAGGCATCTTATTTATTGTGAAAAAAAGTGCTATAAGAAAAGAAAATAATAGATAACATAAAGGAAATGAACCCTAATATAACAAACTGAAAGAAGAAACATATCTAAATATTCCCAAAATACAAATTTCTTAAAAAAATGAAATATTTAATCAAATATGCCGTCAAAGTTGAACGCAAGTCCAAATCGAACAACAAACATATAATTATCTCTACTCTATCCTAATATTTGCTTAATGTGCTTGTAAGAAGACTACAATGTAAGCTTATGCAGAAGTATCTTCCTAGAACTAAAATGTTAACAAAAAATAAAACTCCAACAAAAATTTGCAAGCATCCTTCTTTGTCTTTGAACTATGAAGCAACAAACTATCCATTGTAATCTATATGCATTTCTAACAAGCTTCCCATGAGTTTCGCCCATTGAGAACTAATTCATGTGGTAAAGTTCAAATCTATACCTATTCCTAAAAATATAAAAATATGTATGAATTATTACAGGGTTTTTTAGGCCTCAACTTGTTACTAGAAAGACAACGACAAAGGGTGTAACATGCCTTAGTCTACCATTTCCATGTTAATAAATAAAACAAGAAGCATCCCTGACCACTTGAACAAGCACAAGTTTGAATGGAAGCACCTACCACATTCCTACATAATTTGACAATCAATAAGAGCCATATTCGTTATGCATGCAAGGAAGCTATAAATTAATATGAACCGTAACATTTATATTTACCATCAAGGCATCAATGTCCATGTATAAAACCAGGTAGGCATTAATGTATCAAACCAGGTAAGTTGATGAAACAAAGTAGTCAACATTTGACCCACAAAAGGAAGGACAAAAAACAATGACAATACAAAAAGAGCTATACTATACATCGCGTGCAAATGGAGAGAATTTTTAAGAATTCTGGTTTTGAAGCACAAGATAAGCACAAATCTTGCGCATTCTTATTTAAAAACAAGTGCCTTTCAGACTGCTTTGGAGAAGTTCCATCCTCTATGGATTCCTTTTTAGCTTGATCTATAGAGCTTTCGATAAACCATGATAAAAGAATGTTGTTACATCCAGTACAAAGCCCTTCCTAAACCCTTTCCTCTCTTCATCTTCAAGCTATCTGTGTCAACATAATTACAAAGGCTATCTCAATTCCCAACACTTTTTGCTTCCCGAGTAGGCCAACCACATTAGAGGAATAGGCTACGTTTCTTCTCTCTCTCTATCTGAAACATTGCCTCCACGAAAATTTCTCACTAGATCTACTGAAAAACAGTCCTCTTCCATATGGATTTTGTTGGTCCGTGTGGTTGCAAGCAGTGGATGCTGATAAAAATAAATAAATTGACTTTACTAGTTTGCGCAATAAAACGGTTAATATTTTATGCAGTCTCTGTATTCTCCTAAACCTTGCCCTTTTAGAAACCTCAATCACATCCAAGTTTTCCATCATTCCCATAATAATCATGACATCTTAATCCATCATCCATTGTAATAGCCCTTGTTACCATTACTTTGTTGATAAATTACACGTTCAACAAGTTTTTCCCAGGTTGAGCACTTCTAGGTTTAATGGTTTCTTTTGCACAGACTTGCACAACATTGTAACCAAGCAGCTCTTGTATAAAATTTGAAGCAGTTCAAAGAACTTTCTGTTTAGACATTTGTTTGATGCAGACTTTATATCATATTTATAAATAAATTAATAACCAGCATATGCCTTAATACAACCTCTAAAAGGCAATTTCACATAACTCAAGATCTCTTTACATTTTTGAAGCTACAAATCTATATAGCAATTATCTATTTTATATAAAAGAAAGGTTGCCTAAGTAACATAACCAGGAAATGCCCAAAAAATATTGAGAGCTGAAACATTTCAGAAATCTAGAAAGATAAAAAAGCCTCCTCCATGATAGCAATTGACACACGTGTTACTAAAATTTTCTGATGCCTGCTTTGTTTGCGTTACAAGACTTGCGATTACTTGCCACTATAGAACACAACTGATAGAATTTGTAGATCTTGTTCAGCTTATGTGAGCTGCAAAAATTCACACCCCGGTCTCTTACTGGGAGAGTTTAGGATATGTTTTTGGATGAAATTTTCAGAAGATATATTGGATTTAAGATAATACATTACCTAAAAATTTCACTCTCATTTGATGATGACGTTATGATCCGGTAATAGGTCCTATAGGTGTAAAGTACTATGATTAATTATCCCTCCCCGTGACAAAAGAGAACTTTTAATTAAAGCTAGTTGTTAGAGAGGCATTAAGTGCTTGGTGTAAAATAGTAGCAAGTTTGAGACCCTCATATAGTTTACTTCATCATTTAAGCTTGCTCAACCTTTTGTGTGTTAGGTTCAAGTGCTCTAAAAGCGGCAGAGAGGTTCTGTTTGCACCGGTTGGCAAACTAATCCGTTCATCACATCCCCTGTAAGCCCATTTTCAATCCTATGCTCATTCTCATTTTGTTATCTTTGTCCTTTATTTCACTTGAATTTTTCTTATTTAAATTATTCGTGTTTTGTTCCTTGTTGGTCTGTTCAACCTGAATTGCAGCAACCTCTCAACTTCTTCCCCACGTAGTATCATCGGGAGTGCAAGGCCTTCCAACAAAGCTAAAAAAGGTGTGCTTGTTCTGTGTCATGCAACATTGCACCTGGGGTAGGGGGTGCCTTTTATCACACAATACTTAAAAAAGCACGCATAGCTCTTTGGAGCAACATGGACGTGTATGTTTTCAAAAAAATTTCTACTGTGTTGGAATAACGTGCAAGAGTACTTAATTTTTGAGATTTTCAAATTATACATTTGTACGAGTCAATGACGATGATGCAGTGAAGATGAGAAGTTTGCGAGGATGAACACGCTATTTTTTTAGTTGTGTAAATACATTTGTCTTTTTTTCTCTTTTTCTTTTTTTATTTTTCTTTCTTTTTTTAACTATATATGTGGGTGTGTGTGCGCACAGAGTGAGAGAAAGAGGAGAGAGAGAGAGAGAGAGAGAGAATGCTTTGTTTAGTCAAAGAACTAGAGAGACGATGGGGCTAAAGAGATGAAGAGAGAAAATTTTTTGTCTCTATTTAGAGAGGGAGGGAAAGGCCTAGCTAGAGGAAGGTGGGAAAGAAGAGAGGAGAGAGAGTGTGTGTGTGCGTAAAGGAGTTCAGATGATTGAAATGGCTTTGGCTTGTCAACAGCAGCTCTATGAGCTCAAGTAGCCGGTGACTTCAAAAGGAGCTTGGGTAATGGTTTTGGGAGGATCAAGGGAAAGGTCTAGCTGACTACAAGAGGGTGTGGGATTAGGCAAGGGTGGTTAGCAATGACGGTGCTGGGAGAGGATGCGGGCTTGTCATGTAGTAGAGATGACGAAAAGGGGGCTAAGGGGACCGCATAGAGGATAAGTCGTGAATGTGCTAGGGGGATTTAGGTTCGAAGAAATCAAAGAGATGATTTTTACTTATTTATTTTTTCTTTCTTTTTTATTTATTTAAGTCAATAAGGACATATATATATATATATATATATATATATATATATATATATATATGAGTTGTTACTTGTGTTCAAACATAAGATGAACAAGTATTTCCTATTTCAGTTGGATTACATCAAAGATCAACTTTAATCCCATATCTTTTTACTTTGGTCATGGATGTTCTTACTAGACATTTACAAGAGGATGTACCTTGGTATATGCTCTTTGCTGATGATATTCTTCTTGTGGATTAGATTAGAGAAGGATTTGATAAAAAACTTGAATTATGGAGATCAACCTTAGAGTCTAAATGTTTTCGTTTGAGTAGATCGAAAACCAAATACATTAACTATAATTTTAGCAGAAATAGATCTAGTGGTGAGATTGCAACATTGGGTGATCAAGTCATTTAAAAGAGTGCACGTTTTAGATATCTTGGGTCTATTGTTCAAATCGATGGTGAAATAGATGGGATATTATTAGTAGAATTCATACATATGAATGGAACAAAAATAGCATGCGTCATGGCACACGAAATGGTGCACATACGATACTATTTGCATGGCGCGGCGCAAATGTTCCAAATAGCACGAGCTATTTGCACTATGTATGTGCAATGGCGCATGACAAAAAAAACACGCACAATTTTTTTAGTTGAATATTGACTTAAATATAATTATTAGGATTTTTTAATACTTTATCTTTTTGAATCTCCAAGTTAATATAATAATAATAATTTAAAATTATTTAATATCAAATATATGGTTTTTATTCATTTTTGTTGTTGGTTCGGCTTCGTGCTTATGCTTGTGAAGAAAGAGTCACTGCAAAAGCTTCATCGCCTCCTTCGACAAAGGTGTTCTTGTCGAATCGGAACTCATGATGGAAGCTCGCTGCTAGGGTAGCAATCTTTCTTCCCTTCGCTGCTAAGGTCACTACGTTGTTGGTTTGGCTTTGTGCTCATGAAGAAAGAGTCGTTGGAGAAGCTTTGTCGCGTCTTTCGACAAAGACATTCCTATTGGATCAAAAGTCACGACCTATGATGCACCGACACTTTTCCTCAAAGAGGTGTGCAGTGTCCGACACGACACACGTCCGACACACCTCTGACATATGTTGTACACTCCAAAACTGTGTCCAATTAAAAAAATATTAAATAAAAATTGGATACGCGTGTCTGACACGTCTGTCTTAAATATTATATGATTTTTTAAAAATATCTAATTTCTTATATTTAAAATTTTTATTTATTTAAAATATAAAAACTAAATTTTTATTTCCTATCCACATCACCAAATCAATCGCCAACACTTAATACCCAGTTCATCGAATATTCTCATTTTCATTTCTATTTGGAGGGTTGCGACATTGGTTTCTCAACAATGTCCGATGTCATCTCAACATCGAAGTCTGCATCGTTAGAACATCGAAGCCTAATGCCATTACAACATCAATATTTCAAAACTATTTCAATATCAAAGTTTGACACTATCTTGACATTGATGCTCGACTCTAGCAATTTCTACACCCACAACTTGACAACTCATCTTTGTCCGACATCATCTTAACATCAACGAACAAAATCCTGTCAACATCGACGACAGACTTCCTCTTGACATCTACGCCCAATACTTACTGCATAACACTAATGTTCGAATCTCGGCAACATTGTCATGTCCTCTCTCGATGCCTAAAACACGACATCAACACTTGATTCTCGACATCCTAATATTAATTATTTTAAGCACAAATTCTAGTTAAATGACTTATTATTTCTAAATTATTTTTAATATTATACTTACTCAATTTTTATACACTATTTTTAAAATATAAAAATTATAATACTGTGTCCAACCTGTGTATGTGTCCTATATTTTTAATAATTGATGTGTCGTATCTGGGTCGTGTTGTATCCGTGTCATCGTGCCCGTGTCTGTGCATCGTAGGTCACGACGAAAGCTCACCACTAAGGTAACGATCTTTCTTCACTTAGCTGCTAAGGTCACGATGTTGTTGATTCCTCCAATAGTTAAAGGCGAAGGAATCACATTAATTTTTTGTTAATTTAAAGTTGCCATTTTTGCTGTTTGGCAGTATTTAGGCTAAATCATGCTCAAATCTTGTTCAATTTCATCTTTGATTCATATATATACTTTGATTCCCAATATCTTAAAATATAAATCAAGGCAACTAACCTAAATTTACATCATTGAATATGGTTATGATCTAAGAATTAGTTAGATTTCAGAATTTTTTAAGATTGATAGCACATTCAAAATTTATATGAATGAATGTTCTATATTCTACGATAAAATATTCTTTGGTTTTATTCCTTATAAGAAGTTCAAATAATTGAACTTTTTTTGTTGAGACCAAACTTTCTATGTAAAATATGGTCAACGGGAAACTTTTAAAAAAAATTACATATAAGTTTTTAAATTGAATTATTTATGCAATTATTTCTTATGCTCTATGCATTGACACCATCATAAAAAATTTGTAACGCTCATGATCAATGATGTTGGTTTTCATTTCACTATCTTTCATTGGGATGGAAAAACAAAATTTTCCTAGCAATAAGCTTTAGATAAGAAAAACTTTGTTTTTGTTTATGTGAGATGGACTTTTAATCTCCTAAGAGGAGAATGAGCACTCTCATAATCAATATAGTGCATGCCCTAAAAATAAATGCCTTTTATTAAAGGTCCTTAGATTGGTTGATGGAGAAGAAAGCCTCCAATGGCTTATATATTAATGAAGCAATTGATAGGGCTAAAAAAGCAATTGCTACAAGTTTCAACAATAGTGATAAATACAAACAATTATTTTAAATTATTGATAAAAGATGGGAAGTGCAACTTCATTGACCTTTACATGCAGTACCACACATTCTAAATCTTGAATACTTTTTCAGCAACCCTAATACTGTTAGGGATAAAAAAAATAGCTGATGGACTATATTCACGCATTAGAAGATTATCTAAAGATGTAGATAAACAAGACAAAATCAATAAAGAATTAAGTTTATATATTAGGGTGAAGGCCTATTTGGTATTCTCCGACTATAATACAAAAGACTACCCGATCACTAGGTATCATCGTTTGAATAAAATTAAGATTGAGTAATACTTTATAAGAAGAGAAAATAAATATTTCATTACTTCCAGCTGATTGGTGATTGAT
The DNA here is from genome assembly GCA_019925795.1 of Dendrobium chrysotoxum. NCBI lineage: Eukaryota > Viridiplantae > Streptophyta > Magnoliopsida > Asparagales > Orchidaceae > Dendrobium > Dendrobium chrysotoxum. Next base: position 43,917,037 of record CM034301.1, read on the forward strand.
GGTTGGCGCATGGCCAAGGAGTTCCACACTTGCAAAGTTTTGCTATCAAATTCTTTAGTCTAACCTATAGTTCATCTGGATGCAAATGCAATTAGAGTATGTTCAAATATATAAGTATTAAAATAGATTACATGTTGATTTTTTTATGCATGTCTTTAATATAGTAATTGTGATGATATTTCAAATTGCAACTTCATAACAAAAGAAACGGAATGAATCATAGTCGCCTCAAAGATTTAGTTTATGTAAAATATAATAGAGTATTAATTCGTAAATATAATCATGGTAATGTGATGAACCCTATTTCTTAACTGACATAGATGATGCAAATGAGTGGCTAATAGCAAAAATGAATAATGAGTTAAATGAAGAAAATGAATTCATTGTTGGAGAAGAAGATTTGACATGTATTTACTGTTACAAAGGCCACTGGTGTTTATGATAAAAGCTACAATATTCGAGATTGATCTAAGGGCAAGAAAATGAATCTTCATCTAAGCATTACATTGTTGCTATTGAGAATGAAGATGATATGAGTGATGAAGAGGATTATGAAATACGAGACATTGTTGATGAAGGGAATGGAGCTTTTTTTACTTTTGTTGATGATGATGATTCTCAAGAAGATTGGATTAAATTCTTACAAAATTCTTAGGCTTAAAAAAGAGATTGTAATATTTTGAATTATGAGAGACTCAGGTGATGATTACTTGAACTTATACATCACTTTGTTTTTTTTTATCATTATAATTTATCTTTCAATTTAATGATATTTCATATTAATATATTTTTTTATAATTATTTGATATTGTGCATCATGTTTAAAATGGCGGGTGTCATGCCATGGACTATGCGCCAAGACTATGGAGAACTTTACGCCATGGTGCACCATTCGGCATCGACAAATATGGTAAATTTCAAGTTGGATGGTTGAAATGGAAAAACGCATCGGGCCTATTGTGTGATAGAAAAGTACCTCTAAAACTGAAATTTTTGTAAGATTTTGCAATGCTTTATGGAGCGGGATGTTGGCTATTAAAATAGAATCATAAAATTAAGTGTTGCAGAGATGAGGATGCTCAAGTGGATGAGTGGCTTTACACTTAGAGACAAAATACGAAACGACTATATCCATGAAAAAGTTGGAGTACCTCCAGTGGCAAATACGATTAGAGAGAGTCGCCTTAGATGATTAGGTCACATAAAACGTCAGGCTTCCAATGACCCTCTTAGCAGAGTAGATGTATTAGATCAAACCTATGTTAAGAAAAGTAGAGATAAATCTTAAAAGAATTAGTTAGAAAGTATTAAAAATGACATTTTTTTCATAAATTTAAATGACTTAATAGGACAAAATGGAGAAAAGGATTCCTGTAGCCAACCCCACGTAGTGGAATAAATGATTGTTGTTGTTGTTGTGTGGAAACGACGTAAATGGGATAGGATTAGGCGGTGGTTTTGATGGATTTGCAAGGATTAGATAGGACATGCTTTTTAATATATATATATATATATATATATATATATTTGATTGATATAAAATCAAACAAAAAAACTCAAATAGACAAATAAATGTGAAAGGACCCCTCGTACAATTTCTCATCCCTCTTATGTTTTGATTTGAGTGCAAATTTGCATTTTGACTTCATGAGGCAACCTGGATAATGTGGTTGTTACTTCAAAGTAAGTTTGACGTTCCAGACGCGTCAGCACAAACCATTTCGCGAAAGAACAACGTTTAGATGATTTCACATGTCACGTCTATAGACCATCGTCTTTGTTACATTCAATCAAGTCCAGTGCAAAAGGTGCTTTCCGGTATTTTCGACGCTCCAGGCGCATTGATGCAGCTTGTTTGCGAACAAACAACGTTGAGTAGTTTTGGTCATAGTCAAGACGATTCAAACTTGTTTCGTGTGATGTTGTGCCAAATTGGTTACCATTCTTGTCGCACATATTTGTACCGATCGTGAAATACATATGGTGGTGGTCAACAGCTCAAAGGAAAGAAAAATATGTAGTTAATCAAGTTTACTAAATGGCAATGCAAGCCAAAGATCAACTCCATAATGTAGAAAAGAATAACGTTAAAGGTAAATGCATGCTAAAAGCAAAAACCGCCCAGGTTCAAACATTAGTTCTTACAAAAATTGAAGGTTAACGGGCATTCACCATTTCGTTAAACTAAAAGCGACCATGAATTTGAATGAATTAATCAATAAGATAAGTTGATACAAGAACAATAAAATTTAGGTCAGAACTACCTGATCTCCATTCCATTGCTGGGTTGGCCAGGGTCCCTGTTCAGGTGTAAATAGACCTTGAACATTAGATGACGACGGTGATAAAACGGTTCTCTGATCATTTGAAGCGTTTTCTGAAAACAATGGTATCTCACACAATTGTTCTGAAGAACCATTTTGCTGTGAAAGAGAATATTTTTATGATCTTGAAATGAATTTTCAGCAACCATAGCAGTAGAATATGGACGATAATACCTACCTCATAGTTGTTGCTTGCAGATTTTAGTGGCAAGCTAGGGAAACTGAGATTTGATTTTGGATGATGATATCGGCATGCTAATTTGAATTTGCAGTGTCCAGTTTTCATAAAAAACTGACACTCAGGCTTGCCAGGCCTTTGAGGGTATTCATCATGCTGTTGTGGCTCGCCACCACTGAATTCATATGCAGCATCCTTGTAAGATAATTCTTGCTGCTGGTCAATTATTTTTGTTTCTGGGGGATCCGGTAGACTTGTGACAGCCTAGAAATCAAGAGAACAGAATTCGGTGTGAAATTCATGACAAAATTTTACAGCTAATTTGATCAAATGCTTCAAATCACTTTAAAAAAAAAGAGATTTTGATTCAACTAGGAATATAAAATCAATAGAACACCACTGCAGAAAGCATTTTTTTTTTCAATTATGAGGGCATAGTCATAAAGCAAATTCTTATTAATAAAACGCAGCTAAATAGGTCATGCATTAAGTAAAACTACTTTCACCGCCTTAAGTTTTCTCACTAGCTCTGGATCTCTGAATGGCTGACAGTTGAACGCATGAACGGGCCAGCCAAGCTTCAGATCACCCATCAATCCCAAGAGCTGATCTTTCATCAAAAATCATGCATGAGAGATCATAAAAATCTAAGTCGAGCATGATGGAGTGAGAATTCTAAGATGAATGCGAGACAACTAGAAAAGATAAAAGAATCAGTTTGAGTTACATCAGTTGAAGTAAAATAATTGAAAATAGAACTAGATGACTTGAAAATGAATAATAGAGGATTAAAAATAGACTCATTACTAAGGTTAATGATGATTATGATCATGATGACGAGATCATAAAATTATCTAGTCATGCTATGTTACATTGAAAACATAGAAGTGGTGAAGAGGACTTGTCGCCATGTATTACATAAAATTACCTAAGGAATTGGTGGCAGGCTTTCAAGGCCTTGCTATCTATTTTATTCAAATTCCATGGGTAGCTCATTTGGCTGTCAGGATCAAATCGAATTCATCATCTTCAAGTTGTTTCTTGACATTCAAATTAGATGGAGTTCTTCTAAATTCAAACTCATGTATGCATTAATCATGCAGAAACCATACTCAAGTTCTAATACACATTATACTAACGTATTCCAACATTAGTGATAAGGTAATTATCTGTAGTAACATCTTACTATTTTTTTTTTTTTAAGAGCAGAAGTCTCTCCAGCATGGTGAGCAGACTGCCTGAAGTCGAAATTGTCGGCCATGGTTCCTCTCTAAGGAAGAACACTTCCATAGCCAGCACAAAAAAGAGTGAACAATGATATTATCTAATCTAGAGGCCGGGCAGCATAAGCCAATCAAATTACTTAGTTCAAAAGGATAAAAGAGAAATGTGCTAAAATATGAAGATAAATATCTCTATCTAACTCATACAAGTTTTCCGTTTACTACTCTCCACCTATCTCCTATAAATTTGTTAACCACCATCCTTTACTTTACCTAACATCTATATTATGAAACCTATCACCATCTACCTAATAATTCAAACTTGCCACATACCAACTCTAAGCTCTATATACTTATATGGTTCCATTGTGTTGAAGCATCCCACAACCACAAAAAAATAGAACGAAGATGAAGAGAGAGGCATAAGATTTCAACCATAGTATGGAGAATGCAGTAGAGGACAAGAGAGAGAGAAAAAAAAAAGCTCTCGCAGCAAAGAAGGGAAGATAGTAATAGTAGCAGCAACAACACCTTCGCATTGAGCCTTAGTTTTCGCAACAGGTGGTTATGCTTTCTCTCAAACATTGACATAGCGAAATTTATATCACAATCATTATCTTCTCATACACAAAAGAAATCTAAGATGTACTACTATTTTAAAGCTTCATGGATTATTTGACCTTTGTGCAGTCGTCGATGTGAGTGAATACCACTGTATCACATAAACTTTCGTCTTTGGTGATTATGATCTTTGTTGTGTTCATTCTTCACCTTCATTTGATTTTACCGGGGGAAAGTCAGGTCCAAGATACATTGGGTCATTTGAAATTATTGAAAGAATTGGAAAAGTTACCTATCGTTTGGCATTACCAGCCAATATTTCTGATCTGCACAATGTATTTCACATATTTATGCTCAAAAAATGGGTGACTGATGAACAACAGAAGATTCCACGAGAGGACATTGAGCTGCAGGGTGATCAAACATTTTAAGAGGAGCCAGAGAAGTCTTAGAGTTTGATGTTCGTGAATTGGGGAGTAGAACTATTCTGTATGTCAAAGTAAAATGGAAACATAAATCATTGAAGGAGGCTACCTAGGAGAGATAAGCGAATATGAGGTAGAATTTTCCTCACTTATTTGAAAAAGTATGATGCAATGAATTTCGGGACAAAATTCTAATAAGGCGGGAAGAATTATGAAACCCATATTTGATCAGATATATGTCACATTTAACTCAATTTAAAAATACCCCAAAATCTCAACCTTCATGAAATTCAAACAATTTAATATCATTGTGTTCTACTCATTGAATGGAGCAATTTGATATATAGATCGATAAATTGAATTGCAAAGGGTTAGAAGTTAGGGAATTAAATCTCATTTGCATTTTTTCCTATGTTAATAAGATAGATTCACTATTTTATTATACAAACGACTGTAGCAAGATTAAACCATTTCTCACCTAAAGCATATATCAAAGCAAGCATTGGATGATGGTAGGATACGTAAGTAAATAGCATTTTTAGTTCTTTTATCAATTCCATCCCTTGTTTAGTGCTTTAGGTAAATCCCTTGCCATCCAAAACTTTTTTCTCTTTATTGGGAGCTTGCGGAAGGGCTGGAGCAGGATTAGGTTGTTGGACGGCAGAGCAGGTAGGAGCTGGGATCAAATTCTGGAGCTAATCATGACAGGTAAGTGGATTGGTCGGGTGATATAGGTGGATTTGGATACTACTGGCCCTGTGTGGGGCAACTCAGTGAGATGAGGGACAGATTAGGGAGAAAAGAAGAGGAAAGGGAAAAGTTTATTGGCTGTTTGAATGGATGGGGAGAAGAGGCGAAGATAGTGGAGTGAGGGTGATTGTAAGGAAGCTGTTTATTTATTTATTACTTCTTAATTTTAGTGTATACATTGAGCATTAGTTGGTTTGTATTCAAGATATAGTAGTTTAGGGAGATTTGGAGGAAAAACTCAAGTAGTATATGTGAAGGGAAACTTTGAAGGTGTGTAATTGAGAATAGATTTAATTGTATGAATTGTGTGATAAATTGTGAATTGTTAATTAATGATTTGAGTTGGTTTAGGTGCCATATGCTCATTGTCGAACACGAGGGATCCGACTAGGTGAGTCAACGTGCCAAGTAAGACATGAGCTTTTATTACAGTACGCAAGTTGATTGAATATTATCTATATACATGCATTTGAATTAGTTTTGGGTGACATATGTCTTCGTACTCTTACTTGTAGGGATTAGCCTGACATTATGATACATGCAATCATTCCTTGTATAACTTCCTGTAATAGGTGAACTCGTTGTATGATGATGTTACGTACAATTCAAAAATATGATGATTCATATAGTCATACATGCTCATATGCTGATACATTCAATAGCTATATCAATCTACAGACATGTGCATATTTATATAAAATCCCCCATACAATAAAATGCCAGGATCATATAAGCTTGAAAAAATGACATGTCAGGTGATAGGTGGATAGGGCAATGCAACCCTGATGGGCAAAGCGACCAAGTAGAGGTGGTGCATCCTCAATATGATATTAAGCCTACGGGCGATAGAGACAGTGCAACCTATAGAGGCAGTGCGACCTCAGGAGCCTATGGGCTGTAGGAACCTACACATCTAAGCATGACACCTTTAGAGGTTGGAAAAGAAATTTATGAAATAAACCGAAATTTAATCATGATTGCCTATGGTAATGTATGATACACATATGGGAAAACAACTGACAAGAAAGGGTTGACAAACAATATCTTTTTTTATTAAAGGTAACTAGTTAATGGAATGATATTAATATAACACTCTACATAACTCTTATGTATAGTAGTGTTTTCACATGTTAACCAATTAATGATTTCCTACCGTATTTCTTACATTCACTTGTTGATGCACTTGAAAGTCTTACATTTTCTATACTTGACTACTTTATTAGAGTTGCATATCTTTATGGGCGTTATAGCTCATCAGATGAATTATTCTAGCTGCTGCAGAAAAGGGGAAGGAAAAGGTTGAACCAGAATAGTGTCAGGTTCAATTTTTATTTTGTGCTTACCTCTGCCAATGAGAGAAGGGCGTGATGTGAGGTTAGTAGTATGTTCATAGCTACATTTTTTAGGTTCCCCTGTAGTTGCTCTGTAAATAAAAAAAAAATTTAAATAAAATTTTGGGCAGCTTCTGCTTTTGAATGATGATTAACTTATGATATTTTATTATTCTTCTTTTAGATGTCATGATTATATTTTTTAAATAAAGGTTAAAATAAAGCAATTGAGGGGTGTGACAAGCTCTATGGACATCAATGTGATGACCTCAATTATTATATGATTAAAGCCTTACTAATAACATGTAAATGATCTATAAGAAAATTCTTGCATGCATGAAATTTTTGCTGGGAGCGCCACGACACAGTGCATGCGAGTGCGGCGGTGCTGACCTTTCTGCATATGAAGTTCTAGTGGTGAGAACACAGCTGCACTGTGGCACCATCTCATTTGTTGTACAGTTACTTGAAGGAGTGTTGTAGTTTTGAGCACTACAGTGCTAGCATGATCAAAATACTTTTTCATATAAAAATATCTTAATCCATTTTGTTAAAACCCTGACTTGTGATTGAGACTAATAGGATTGATTCCGGTTTATAGGACTCATATGATTGAGACTGATTCATGTAGCATTTGCCTACAAAAGTTGATATAGAAAAAACACCACTTCGGCTAAATATCCTGCTTTGCTTGTAATGTGACATGATGATTGTATAAATAACATGATTTCACATTAACAGGACACAGGATATGACTGATGCAGGTTCATGATAAGACTGATAAGATAGATACACGAACACATGATTACACAATACATAACATTTATGTGTTATATATGAACATGATATACATACATTGATACTATGCAATATACATGGAATAAATATATGATATGGCATAGAGATAAAACAAAGGCATAAAATATAAACATGCATGCATAGATTCATGATTCCACCTTTATATTGTACTGACACATGTATAGAAATGACAAAACGCACTGATCCTTTGTATATTTATTGATCACTTATTACTTAATTACACATATTTCTATTGTTCACATGAATTAATATTGCTAATATCGACTATCAAGTGTTCTTACTATTACATGTTCATATTGACATAATGAATAATTACATGCATATTATTTATATAGTCATGCATTGATTATAGTTATAGGTTCAGGTAACCTATTGGGCTGTTAGCTCACTCCGTGGTTTACATATTTTTCAGGAAAGGGTAACAACCCAATGGAGTAAGGTTGATCCAAGTTGTTGTAGTTATAATATTTTATTGCTCATTTTTTTAGACAATAATATTTTGTTTAGACTTGTGTAATAGGAAATTTTTGGCTATTGTATATGGTTTTGATGTTTATAAAGTGAAATTAAATGTCATGTTCCACAGCTTTACTTTATATGAATGATTAGTGACTTTGATTAGAAATAAGAAGAAAAAAGATATAATTCTTCCAAATTGAATCTTAGATCATGACAATCAACTTTGATAAATAAATTCATGTCTTGAGTTTACTCTCGTTGCACCCTAAAAGTTGGAATACTTTAGCAATAGCCATCAGCAATTCCTATGGATCAAGCAAATCGAAATTAAATAAGGTCAGAGGCATTCTCCTTGGTGAAAATATCCGACGGTATGAGAGCTGAAACCCCTTCTTCTACTTCAAATATTGATAATAGAAGCAAGTCTAAAAAAAAATATCAAGACAAAGGCAGAGACAAATCTTAATCACAAAAAAAAGAGTGAATACACATATTATAAAAGAACTTAATCTCAAGGTCACATGAGTGATTGTTGACACTGTGGAAAGCTAGCAAATATGATGAAAGACTGTCAGAAAAAAGCTGGAAAAATAAAACAAAAGAAGAAAAAATTGCGAATGCTACTACAAAAAAATTTTCAAAATGCATGAATCCTTAGTGTTGATTGTCCAATCGAATCATGTATATAAGATTTAGGTTAACATTCTATTATTCTTCTCATAAAGAACTAACAATAAGTTATCATGCAAATAATTATGGCAAATACTTCTTGCTAGCAATAAACGCTTAGATATTGTGACAATTGGTGATGTGATATTCTAAATCATAAATGAAGTCACAAGGAAACTGAATAAGGTAAAGCACATTCCTAACTAGAGGAAAAACTTAATTTCTATAGAACAACTTGTAGCAAAAGGATGTAATGTCATATTCAATGCTGACATCTAGAAGGTCACCAAAGGAGCAATGGTGATTGTCCAAGAAAATGAGATTGGTACACTCTACACGTCCTAAAGTACACGAATAGTAGGAGTTATAACAATTTTTTAAAGGATTCATATCATAATTATTCGACAAGTTTTACACTGACTATCGACTACCTAACGCAACCCTCCATTTTTCTCATCTAGTAAGAGTTATAACATGTTCAATTAAAAATACTAATGCTTGATATTAAAAGTTACGCTATATTAGTAAAAAGGGTCTAAAAATCCTTCATTCTCAAGGTAAATTTTAAGATTTAAAATATACTGAATTTTAGCTTTATGAAGTTCTCATTTTTTGGAAAGCAAAGGATCAATCTTTAAAAATTGGAAAAGAGCTTAAAATCAAAAAGCTAGGTTTGGTTCACACGGATGTCTGAGGACTATCCCCCATCCTATCTCTAGGTGGCCCGATGCATTATATCATTTTCATGGATGACTAACCTAAAAAAGTATGGGTTATTTAATCAAAAATAAATATGATGTGCTTAATAACTTTGTAAGATGAAAAGGCTTAGTTGAAAATTATAGTGGTGCAGATATTAAATATATACAATCTGAAAACCATGGAGAGGGTGATGGCCTATAGTTCAGAAATGATTGTGCTGTTAATGGAATATGTATGAAGAGAATGATCCCAAGATCTTTTGTAGTCGCTGAAATAATAAACAGGACTTTAAGTGAATGGTCTGAACGCAGGAGACTACATGTATGATTGCCAAAAATATTTTAGGGTGATGTAGTAAATAATAGCATACCTCATTAAGCGAGGCCAATATGTAGCTCTTGATTTTAGTCTTCCTAAGGAAGCATCGGCTAAAAAAAATGTTATGTCTCTCATATTGAAAGTTTTCGATTATCTTTCTTACATGCACATAGATAATAATGAAATAGATGTGCTTAACCCTGGAAATGCATAAAAAAAGATTGAAAACTGAAATTTTTTAGAAATCTAGAGATAAAAGTAAAACAGCCTCCATCATGAAATAGCCGATCAATGCTCATATCCTACTCAAATTTTCTCATATCTGCTTAGATTTGCGTTATGAGACTCATAATTACTCGCCATTATAGAACACAACTGATAGAATTTGTAGGTCGTGTTCAGCTTGAAGGGAAGAAAAATCTGTAGTTAATCGAGTTCACCAAATGGCAATGCATGGCAAAGAACAGCTCCAGAATGTCGAAATGAATAATGCCAAAGCAAGGTAAATGTATGTTAAAAGGCAAAGACCGCCCTGGTTCTGACATTATTTCTTAAGAAAATTGAAGGTTAACAGTCATTCACCATTTGCTTAAACTAAAACCAACCATGAGCTTGAATGAATTAAACAAATAGGCAAGCTGATCCAAGAAACGTTAAATTCAGGTCAAAACTACCTGATCAACATTCCATTGTACGTTTGGCTGGATTCCCTCGATAGGTGTAAACAAACTTTGAACATTCGATGGTGACGAACATAAAAATGCTCTCTGATCATTTGAAGCATCTTCTGATGGCAAGTGGTACCTCACATATTTGTTCTACAGGACCATCTTGCTGCGAGTAGAGACTATTTTTATGATCTAGAAATGAATCTTCACCAAGCAAAGCAGTAGAATCTAGATGATAATACCTACCTCACAGTCGTTGCTAGCAGGTCTCAGCGGCAAGCCCAGGAAACTAAGATTTGATTTCGGATGATGATATCGGCATGCTGCTTTGAACTTGCAGTATCCAGTTTTCATAAAATACTGACACTCAGGCTTGCTAGGCCTTTGAGGGTATGCATCATACTGTTGTGGCTCTCCACCACTGAATTCATATACAGCATCCTTTTTAACTAATTCTTGCTGCTGGTCAACTATTTTTATTTCTGAAGGATGCAATAGATTGTGACAGTCTAGAAAACAAGGGGACAGAATCAGCACAGAATGGCAGGACAAAATTTTACAAATAATTTCATCAAATGCTTTAAAAATCGATTTTGATTTAACAGGAATAAGAAATCAAATGAACAGAGATCCAACCTACAGCATTTTCTTGCTCTCTGTTTTATTCAAATTTCATGGGGTAGCCCATTAGGCTGTCAGGATCAATCGAATTCATCATCTTCATGTTCTTTCCAGGCATTCAAATTAGACTCTTCTAAATTCAAACTCATGTATATGCATTAATCATACAGAAATCATACTCAAAACCTTCTAATACACATTAGATTAATATATTCCTATATTAATGATAAGGTGATTATCTATATTAACATCTTACTATTAACTGATGCTGTTTGTAGGCAGGCGAATTAAGTCTCCCTGGCATGGCGAGTATATTAAATAGTTTGTGATGGCGAAGTAGTTGTCGCCTATGACTTCTTTCAGGAAGAACACTTCCGCAGAAAACATAAAAGAAATAGTGAACAAGGAAATATCCATTATACTTGGCCTGAGTAGCGTAAGACAATCAAATTACTTAGGAGTTTGAAAGGATTAAAAAGAAAGGTGTTAGGATATTTAGATAATTTTGTTTATCTAACTCATCAAAGTTTTCTGCCTACTACCCTCAACCTACCTCCTATAAATTTGTTACCCGCCATCCTTACCTACAATATTATGATACCTACTACTATCTAGTATTCATCTAATAAATTCAAACTTGCTATCTGCCACCTCAAAGCTCTACATAAAAGATGGCTCCATTATATTACAGCATCCCACAATCATAAATAAATAGAAAGAAGATGGAGGACAAAGGACAGGATGACAGAGTGGCCTGAGATTTCAGACATAGCAGAAATAATTTTTTTAATAAAGGAGAGAAGACATGACATGGTTAACCGTTACTAACTTCCTTATTTTAGTCATTTGTTTTTTTTTTTTTTTGCCTCTTTCTTTTTTTTTCTCTTCTTAACATTTTCTTCTATAGGGGCTTTTAGTAATTACTTTATTTGTGGGAGAGACGTTTTTTGAGAGTCAGTTTCAGGTTATCGTGAGGGTTAGGAGGATTCCCTAGTTTTAGGTAAGGTAGGTAGTGAGGGTAATCATAGTGGAGTTCAAGACTTTGCCAGGATAGATTGCCAAGATCTCCAGCTCTCCATTGTAGCAGTTTTTCTCCTTGAGAAGCTTTTTCCCTACAACTAAACAACGCTAGGCTTGTTCTTAAGGAAACAGTGCTCGACCCATAGTTCTGGACCGAATTCCAACATGCCGAACTAATGTACAGGGCATTAAGTCGGAATTTTAAATTGCAATCAGACGTGCGATCGTCCAGATGATCCATCTGGTTGGAGACAAACTGCTCATGATTCATGAAGGCCTCCACACCAGGTTCTCTACTTCCACTTTCGATTACATTAAATTCTTTTCCCTGTAAACAGCCACTATCGAGTGGTATCGCTTTCACTTCTAGCAGTGACAGATTGGGACATTTTGTAGATTGGTGCCGCTGAATTTTGGGGATCATCCCGTTCTCAAACACAAGTATTCCAGAATCAGTATTTGGGTCTTTTCAGCCATTGGTGAGGAGCTTCTTGTTGGAACCGAACAACCAATCTGATGTGGGAAAATGATAGAAATGTTCAGGTGGCCTTGGCATAGACAAATGCTCCTTCCACTTCCGACCAAGGCCTAGTCTAAGTATTGAGGGCTGCAGGCTGATTTGTGGGAATATTGTGGGTTACGATTTTCTTTCCCTGTCATTTGAAGTTGGGAATTGTTGGTGATTATAAAATAGTTGAGTTGAGTCATGAGGAAGTTGCGATAGCAAAAAAAATTATGTCCAAGATTTTCTACTCCTTTCAGTTCGGTTTCAAGATAGGAAGAAGCTTTCGAGCTGAGAAAAGAAGATAGTAATAAAAACATCAATACCATCTTCTCTTGTTTTCGCAACAGGTGACTGCATTCACTCTATAATTGACATAGAAAAAGTGGTATCTCTATCCTTATCTTATTATATAAAAAAGAAATATTTGATGCACTCTTATTTTAAAGCTTGTTAGAATATTTTACCTTTGTGAGACTGTGGACGCAGATGAATATCAACGAACCATATGAACATGTGTCAAGTGATTGTGATATTTGGTGTGTTTATTCTTCATTTTCATTTGATTTTGCTCAAAATTTTATCACTACTCTAACAACTAGTACAAAACTTTTAATTAATCTCCACATACATTTGGGTAATGGACAATAGAAATGCCAAGATTGATAAATTTGATGGCCGAGATTTCAGCTATTTAAAGATAGAAATAGAAGATTATTTTAATCAACGAAAGCTTCATCAATCGTTCAAAGGATCGATTTGAACCGATGCGTCTACTATTATTTAAGATGAGTGGGAGTTGATGGATAGGAAAGCATTGGGACTCATTCGTCAATCCCTAACCAAGAATGCTGCCTTCATCCTTCTCAATGGAAAGACAACAACATATATGATAAAGGCATTATCAGATGTGTAAGAAAAGCCCTTTGCAGTTAATATGCTACATCTTATATGCAAATTTTTTAATCTCATGATTTCAAAATGAGCCTTTATTGCTGAGCATATCAACGAGTTCAACTAGATCACAAGTCAGTTGATCTCTATGGACATCAACCTGATATCAAATTCATGCATTGAGTTTACTTTTGTCGCTCCTTGAAAGTTGGAATAGTATAATAATAGAGAAAATGATCAAAATAGTCCCTTAACTCTTTGTGAGGGACCAAAATAGTCTCCAACTATTTTGAGGGACCAATTTGGTCCTTCAACTCTTTAAAATGTACCCATTTTGGTCCTGCTGTTAAAAATAACAACAATTTCGAATGGCAGCGAGGGTATGATGGGAATAACTACAAAACAATAATAAGAAAAAAGGGAGAATGATAGTAACCTTCAAAACGAGCAAGCTCCCGTCACTACATTCGATCCAACAAGAAGAACGAAGAACTTTCGCGGCTTTCGATTCCACAGGAAGGAGCGTCGTCGAAGGAGGCGAAGAAGGCTTTAGTGACACGTTGAAAACCCTCTCATCGCTACATCCGATCCAACAGAAAGAACAACAAACTTTCACGAATTTCAATTTGACGAGAAGGAGCATCGTCGAAGGAGGTGAATAAAGGCTTTAGCGACTCCTTCAAAAACCTACCTCATGCGAAGCACGTAAAGTCCAACAGCAATGAAGAACACGGAAGAGAAGAAAGAGGAGCAAATCGTTTAGCAATTAATTTATGTAATTTAATTAATATAAATTAATAAATTAAAAAAATTAATTAGTTAATTAATAATTAAATAATTAATTAGATAATTAATATTTTAAATAATAATAGTAGGTATATAATCACTTAAGTTATTAATATTTATAATAGTAATTAGAAAATAAGGTAGTTAATATCTCTAAGCTATTATTAATTAAGTTAGATAATTAATATACGACTAAAGTTTTTAAAATTATAACTTCAAATAATATTAATTTCTCTTATTAAACAATCGATTACTTTTTTTTGAAAAATTATAATTACTAAAAAATTATATCTAATAAATTGTTTAATTAAAAATTACTAAAATACCTCTATTATTAACACTATTAAATCCAACATCCATTAATTTGGATGTTAGGACTAAAATGATCCCATTTTAAAGAGTTGAGAGACCAAATTAGTTCCTCAAAATAGTTGGGAACCATTTTGATCCCTCAAGAAGAGTTAATGGACCTTTTTGGCTCTTTTCTCTATAATAATAGCTGTCAGCAGCTCTTAATCAAAAATATTGTCTCGTAGGGATGTCAAAAGTTGACACGACATGAAACCTGACCCGACCCGACCCGAAAAAAAATAGATTCGGATCAACCCGTTTGTAAAATGGGTCGAGTATGGGTTCGAATTTTTTACCCGTCTGAAAATGGGTTGGGTTTGGGTTGACCCAAAAACCCGAAGTTGACCCGGCTAACCCAGATCCTGCGTGATGACTTCATCCGGATCCCGCCATCCCAGATCCTGCGTAGGGTCGATGGCAGGACCCGCACCTACGACAAACGCGACCTAGCCCAATCGCCAGTCGCCCGCCACACACGATTGCGCCTGAGCGCCTGTGGAACTCCAAAAAACTTTAACTCAACCATTAAAATCAGTAATCAATCAATCTAATTAAAAATTTTCAACCTTTAAGCTTCAAACCCATTAAATCAACTCAAGTAATACTAATTACTACTGGGTAACCCGGGCCTACGAGACTATTAACTTAGCTCCAATGAAGGTAAAATAAACTTCACGGTCCTGATGTAAATAAAGGTAGTAACCACTCAACAATTAAAATCTATCTTAAAATCAATTTCAAAACATTAAAACTTAAACTTGAATCAAAATCCCCTTAAGCCTTCAACAAATCAAAATATTAGACAACTTTAACAAATTTTCGTGGTTTACTTTTCTGCAGTTATGTGCCAGATTTTCATGATTTTTACATGCTAATTGCTATCATTGATTGATGTGATTATTTATTTAAATGTTAATTCTATGTAATCTGTGAATGATGTGATGGGCGTTAGATTACCCCTAAGTTAGGAACCATCTGGATGCTTACAGAATTTTCTACAGGTGGCCATGCTCGCGCAAGGTTATAAAATAAGGGGAAAAAATTAATATTTAATTAAAATTTTTTTACAGGTACTAAACATGCTAAGCCTCCCTTTAAAATTAAAAGAGCATGACCAAGTGTGATTGCATTTTAATTTAAGCAAATATATAACTGCCTGGGATTTGTTGATTTCATTTGCTTAGGATAATCTTGCAGGTTGTGTTTGAGTCTAGTCTTTTAAATTTTCTACATGTAATTTAATTTGAGTTGTAATGTTTACTTTTGAGATGGGATGTCAAACATCCAACTTTGAATCCAAAGATGATGGAACATCTCTTAGGGGAGAGTTCCCTTCCATTTGAAAATTTTAAAAATCTAAAAAGAAAAGAAAATACCCATTCAGGGAGGAGTTTTTTTTCATTTGAATATCTGGACCCAACGAATCCAACGAGCTCACAGAAGGACGAAGAAGTGAAGATAGAGAGAAATCCTACTCTCAAAATCACTTGTGTCAGTTTAGGAGTAGAATCTGAATTATTGTTAGTGGTATCCGATCACTTTTAATTTCTGCAAATCTTGAGTTGTAAATTAAGTGGCATTTGCCACATTGACTTTACATTTAATTTGATGATTTAATTAATTTATTTACATTGATTATGTAGTAGAAATTGCATGTTTTTTTAGGTTTCTTTATTGCATGCCGCTTTTGCTTTAGCATGGATTCAATCAGAGGCTCGTGAGGACACGTCAAAACTTTTTCTACTTCAATTAATTAAAAAATATCAGGCTCACATAGAAACATAACGACTTTAAGAAGTAAGCCTGGGAACGACCCGGGAGTTCTCATGCATCATATTAATACTTTCTCCTCGTTAGTCACCTCCTCGCCTGCGGGTTCTGGCACTTGTTTGCTGCTTCTGACTAAGGGTGCAGTTCTGTCAGGGGATGTTGTGCAATTTCTAAGATAAAATCTATTTTTAATCCAGATTTTAAAATTGCTTCATACTTAACTTTATGCATTCATCAATTCAATTAGCATACATTGTATTAGAAACAAATTAAAAAAGAGTCAAATTTTAATTGCATTTTATTTTCAAGCATCAATTACCCTACATGTGTTAAGGGGCCAATTAAGATCTGTTCTAGATGTCGGCCCAAACCCCTCAAACTTAATTAAACATCCCTACCACTCTTTCACAAAAAGATCAGACTCACGGATTTTAAGCGCTTAGGTGGTTAGCTGACTTCCCAATCCAGGCCGAGATAAGTCCAAATTTGCACTATATTAGCTAGGTTCAGGCTACTGTCGTCCAGTGCCTAATTTAGATCTAGGTTCTGAAAAGATTTCAAATCTTAAGTCCTCACCCTTCGAAAATCTAATCCCACCATTCTAATAAATTGATTAACTTAAATCAAAATTTTCCTCAAATCAAAACTTAAAACCCAACACTTAGGGTAGGCTGGGGTGTTTCTGAAGTGTTTCAGAATCCCAAAACACCTCTTACCTTTCATCCACCTCCAGAATAAGTGTTCAAAATTTGATCCAATCCCATTTGAAATTCAAATATCACTCCTTTGATATCAATCCTTAAAAATTCAAAATAAATTTCTACCATTATTTTAATCGAAAGTCTTCGCAGGAAACTTAGGTTTCCTACGATATAATTAACTACAGGGGTTTGCGCTCGTAGAGATTTAAAGAACCCAGATCAATTTTCAAAAATCAATTTTTTTCAAAAACTCAACTTTTTTTGGAAAATCGAAGTCAACAATCATTATCGTCATATTCAAATGATTGATAGTAAACGATATCTTCTTTCTTCGAGAAAATATATCATTTTATTATCATAACTTTGATTATGAAGTTAATGATCCTTTATTCAGATTATCACAGTCATTTTGACCCTTTGGAGTCATATGTGGTGATTCTTCCTTGAATTTGGCTATATGATAATCAGGATGAACCTATAATTTTATAATTTGAACCCATTAGGAAATAATATTTTCGCCTCCCGAGGAGATATATCGTTCATAATGATGTGTTCAATTTCAAAATTGAAATTCAAGAAATTAAATTCTCCCAAAAAAATTAACTTTTCAAAACCTCCTGTTTCAACCCAACACATTACATCTATGTATATGCATTAATCTGGATGTAAGCATGATTGTATAGGACCAGGTAACTTGAAGGCACAAAGTAGTCAACAATGAAACCAAAAGGACAAGACCAAAAGAATGACAATAAAATAAATAAATTTAGTAAAATTTGACTATTCAAAAAAAGGAAATTTTGAGATTCCACGAGTGGAATAAGAATTCTGGACTTGAATCACAAGATGAGCAAGAATAAGGTGAATTAGCTAAAATCAAGTGAGTTTTGGACTGTTTTACAGAAGTTTCGTCCACCATGTATCCCTTTTTTGCACAAGCCACCTAGCTTCCAAGCAAACATAATAAGAAAATGCTGGTGCAACCAGTACTAAACCTTCCGTGAACCCTTTACCCCTTATCATGCCATTGCTGTCAACATAATAGCATCGGCTATCTCAACTTCCAACATTTTTTCTTGACTCATATGAAGGTCAACCACAGTATAGGAATAGGTTCTCTTTCTTCCTCTACTTTTTCTGGAAGATTGCTTCCACTCAATTTTCTCACAAGATCTACTCGAAAAATAATTCTTCCACATGGATTTGTTGGTTTGTGTGGTTGGACGCGGTGGACACTGATGAATAAAAATTTTGCTTTTCCTGGTTGGTTCAACTTTCAACAAAATGGTAAATTTTCAATAAGTTTCTGTATGCGCCTAAACCTTGCCCTTTCAGAAAACTCAATGTCATCTTAAGTGTTCCATATTTTCCACAATGATCTTGACATCTTAATCCATCATAAACCATTAATAGCCCTTGCTGTCATCATTTTGTTGGTAGATCATATGTTCAATAAGTTTTACCCATGCCGGCCACCGCTTTGTTCGATATTTCTATAGCCATGACATCCACAATATTGCACGTCGAGCTGCTGCCGTGCAAAGTTTGAACCAGTTCAAAGGCCATTATGTTTAGACAATTGTTTGCCAACTTTAAATAATTTGTATAGATAAAATAACCATTATATGTCTGAATACACCGTCATAAAGACATCTTCACATAATTCAAATTTTCTTTATAGTTTTAAACTTTGAAGCTGTATAGCAGTTCTATTTCTTTTTCGATCAAAGAAAGGTTGCCAAAGCAGCATAAACTGAAAAGGCATAAAAAAGATTGAAAACAAATATTTCAAATATCTAGCATAACTAAGCAGCATTCACCATGAAATAACCAATTTCTATTAATATCTTACTTAAATTTTCCAATATATTTTAAATTTGCATTATGCGGCATATAATTATATACAACACAACATATTAAATTGTGTAAGTACTGCTTAGCTTAAATGGAAGAAAAATCAGTCGCTCATCAAAATCATTATTCGTAGGCACGGTAAGCTAAGATAAAAAACGGGCACAGGTTTTGGCATTATTTCTTAGAAATTTTGAAGGCTAACAGTTCATCTCCATTTTCTTAAGCTAAAAGCAATCAAGAACTTGAATTAATTAATTAGATGAGAAAAATGTTTAAATGATCTTGTACAATTTATATGGAGTCATTTTAATCTCAGCTATCTAATGTGTTCAATTTAATCTCTTAACTTCTCAACTATGATCAAAAAGAGTCCCTCTATAGATTATTTTGGATCAAATTTGAGTAGTCAAAGGACTAATTTGTATCAAATGAGTTAAAAAATTAAATTAGATATATTAGATAGTCTGGGATGAAAATGTTCCTATAAATAGTTAGGGACCATTTTGATTTTTTTTTCTTAGTTAAATAGAAAAGCTGATCCATGAAAAAAAATCAGGTCAAAACTACCTGACTTCCATTCCATTGTGCGTTTGGCTTGAGTCCCTGGTTAGGTGTGAATAGGTCTGGAACATAAGATGATGACGGGCCTAAAAAGGCTGTTTGTTCTTTTGAAATGTTTTCTGAGGGCAATGGTGTCTCACGCAATTGCTGAGAAGACGTGGCATTTTTATGATCTTGAAATTAATCTTCACCGAAAAAAGCAATAGCAACTGGATGATGAAACCTACTTGATAGTTGTTACTTACAGAACTTTGCGGCAGGCCAAGGAAACTGACATTTGATTTTGGATGATGATATCGGCATGCTGATTTGAACTTACAGTATCCAGTTTTCATAAAATACTGGCACTCAGGTTCACCAGGCCTTTGAGGGTATTCCTCAAACTGTTGTGATTCCACGCCACTACGGAATTCAGCTGCAGTATCTCTGTTAGCTAATGTTTGTCTTTGGTCATTTATATTCATCTCTCGAGAATGCAATGGACTCGTGGTTGTCTAGAAAACATGGGGGGCATAATTCAGCACAGAATATCATTACAAAATTTTACAGATAATTTATAAACATTTTTTATTCATCAATGAATAAGAAATAAACTGAGCAGAGATAAATGCTAAAACCCACAAAACCGCTTGCAGAAAGCAGCAAATTCTTATGCACTAAAGGCAACTAACAAGTAATGCATTAATTACAAGTCCTTTCACCACCTTAAGACCACTAACACCGGTTCTATGATGAGCGATACTTTGAAGAAGACCTGAACGGACCAGCTGAAACTTCAGGCCACCCATCACATCATAATTAATGCGTTAGAAATCCTAAAAATCTAAGTTGAGCGTGGCAAAATGAGTATGTGAAGATTATTATGTTGCAAGACTAGAACTATAGAATTAAGAAATAATTAAATTAGATGAATAACAGAGAAGTGACATCTATTAAAAATAAAGTAATTGAAAAGAGACTAAAGTGATATGGACATGTACAACAAAAAGGTAGAAAATGAACTGATAAGATGTAAAATTAGGGTCAAATAAAAAGTAGAAGGGGTAGGTCGAAGGTAAGATGGTAGAAGTTGTTCACAAAAGGATTTTCAAAAAATAAGTTTAACATCTCAAACAACATTTACAAGGAGCAAATGAACAAAGAGGATTAAGAAAGTCAACTATAAATAATTGTGATAACGCTAATGATGATGAGCTTAAAAAATATACAACTTTCTAATGTTACATGGAAGAGATAAAAGTGTAAAAGAGGGCTCCGTTAACTTCCATACATGAACCATAAGTTGTGAAGTTGCGAAAATGAAACTTTTGCCCTACGAAGAAAAAAAAGCCACACAGATTTACCCAATATTTGCGAGTTATTTCATTAAGGGTGAGTATTTTCTTGTATTTTTTGTCTGCCCAAGTTTTTCTTTTATAAAAAAGGGTGCCCGTCTTTATGCTGGATCAAAGGAATTATGATTGTAACTCTTCACAATTAAATCATAGTGCAACCTATAATAGGACAATATGACATAGGCATCACTTGCATGAACATGTACAAATTTCAGAGTTATTGTGTGACAATTTTCTTTTCTATTTTCATCCATTTTTTACCTCGATATTTGAATCAGATTTTGCTAATTTCCTAACTCTCAGTGAGGTTAAATGCAATGACAATGAAGGAAAATACTTTCGTGAAAAATCAACTTATGATGCCTTATTCATAAGAAAAAAAAACTCAATCGTCGTTCATTGAACAACATGAACCATCCAAAAGCAGATGAAACTAAGGGTGTAAGTGAATTAAACCAATTCGTGTGCCAGTTTGAGCATGGCTCTATAAATGGCTTGTGAACCAAGCTTTATAGCTAACAAGTCAAGCTTGAATCAGCCTCGACTCGACTCGTTAGCTCGTGAATCGCTCATCTAAAAATATTACTATAAATACACTTATAATATAATAGTACTCAAAAGCTCGTGCATAGCTAACAAAAATATTTAAAAATTATATCTCAATTTCTTATGTCAAATGATTCTTTAACTTCTAATTTTTCTTTCTTTTTTTAATTATTTTATAATAATTGTTTGAATTATAATCATTTCCTCTGTTTCAATATAAATGAGACGGCTTGTGAGCCGACTCGAACTCATAGAATTAAGCTTGAGTTCGAAGTCGATTAATTAATCAAGCTAAGCTCAAGCTAGAGTGACTCGAGGTCAGCTCAACTCGTCTACACCTCTAGCTGAAACGCAAAAACAATCCAAGAAGCCCCTCCCACACCACCATATAAATGATAAACCCTAAACTGGCCCAAGGATTTGTGTAATCATAAAAAATAAAAATAAAAAAAAGCTACTGCAATAAAAACAAAAAATACTTGGGTTGACAATCAAATAACTAGGCTTATAGATTAAATTTCATTTCAATTGCAATTATACTTATTAACGGCGAATG